>SRSE01001269.1:30000-630000 GCA_005024645.1 Planiliza haematocheilus | reverse complement strand
CAGCTAGCGGCTAACGGCTAACGCCTTTCCACAACATATTCCTCAGCTCAAACCTGTATCTGCAAACAGGGGGCTGAAGATTAATTCCCGCAGCAGTTCTGGGACCGCAAGTTTAGGCATCTTATAGCCGACTCAACGCACTTCATTAAACATTAAAAGTTAAGTTACTGTGAAGCTTTTAGCTAGCTAGCTAATACATTCAAAGCATGCTGCGGACATTTCAATTGTAGTGTTGTGTAACTCGACTGAGCGCTTATAGTTACTTGCTGTTGCACATAATATTAAGAAAATAAAAATATATATATTTACTCACCAAGTAATGTTAATCCAACCTTGACCTTCACTCCTTGGTCTTTCCCTGGCTGTTGCTGGTGCAGTCTGACAGCATAAGACGGCCGCTTCTTCTTCTTCTTCTTTGGGGTTTTACGGCAGCCGGCATCCAAAAAGTTGCATTGCAGCCATCTACGGGACTAGCACCTTAGTGCACTGTATTTGGCTATATACAGTAATCCAGTATCTATTAAAAATGTGAAAAAACAACATTTTTCCCTCCCGCTTGACCCTACTTCTAATATATTTTTCAATGTTACTTCTTTCAAACCAACTTCATGCAATTCTCTGATAAGATCTTGTCTTTGGAGGACGTAATTTCTACAATAAATCAAAACATGTTGTATCGTCTCAGGTTTTTTTCCTAAAATAAATAAAGTGCTGTTCAGAAACGTGTTCAGAATTTTTTAAAAATAAAAATAAAGAAATTGAAATAAGTTATCAACTTAATAAAACAATGGACATGTAACAAAATGTGTATTTTTATGCTGAAAAAGCTCATGTTTTTAAGTCATTCTAACTAACCTCCTGAATCATTTTTTTTTTTTTTTAGAATAATCATTATGCCAACATGTCATGAATACAAAAAGAGGTGGGTTTTCTGTTTATGTCAAGCTGTGATGACAAAGACATCCTCTGGTAATGTCACCCTGTTAATGCCAAGTTATCTTAATAAGGACACTCCAAACAAATTTAATGTCAGGTTGTCATGACAAAGACATCCTCTGGTAATGTCATCCTGCTTCATGTCAAGTTGTCATTACAAAGACGTCCCAAACATATTTAATGTCAACTTGTCATGACCAAGACAACTTCTGGTAATGTCACTTTGATTAATGTCAAATTGTCATAATCGAGACAGCCCAAGCAATGTCAACTTGTCATAACAAAAAACGAATGACACTTAATGACAGAGGTCATAGAAGTTTATGACATGTTTATAAAGTTTATGACACTTTTATGACAGTGTCATGTCATAGTTATGACAGTATCATGTCACTCTTATGTAGACACTGTCAAGTAAAGTGTTATCAAAAGTTTCAACCCCATTCACACCTTGACACTGGAGCCACTGACAGACAAGAGTCGTTAGAGAATCATTCATAAGGAAGGTGACAGGGACAAAAACAGTCCCCCCTTAACGACAGGTAAATACCCAATCGTTAAAGGAAATTAGCTGCACTGGTTTCTGGGTGTTAACATAACAAGTAAGTTTCAGGAGGAGTTCCTATTTAAACCTCAAACTTCCTACGACTCAGATGGTTAAGAAATGTCTTCTCAAAAAAATAAATAAATAAATAAATACCCTCTACAAGTCCAGTTGCCTTGTTTTGAACCTTTTTGGATATACCATGACCTGGACGACTGAGAACCTCCCTGACTTCAGTCTCACAGTAGTTGTATCACAGAGTAACATGACCTGGTCTGAAGTACAGATTTGATCTTCTTACAGTTCAGTCACTAGATGGAAGCAATGATCCAAACTGAATGTGAGTTTACAACAGAGTCACTATGTTCAGAAATACTTTTAGAGTTTGTTATTGTTAATCAAAGTGATGTCTGGTGTAGTTCTTCTCTGTGTCCAGCAGAGGTCAGAAAAAAACAACAACTATCCCTACCCCGTACATCCCTCTCTCCTGAAAATACTGCCACCCGTGTCCATAGCCTGGTCACGTCCCGTCTAGACTATTGCAACTCCCTCTTATTTGGTTTACCTGACAAATCCATTCATAAGCTACAACTGGTTCAAAACTACGCCGCACGCATCATCACTAGAACCCCCTCCATGAGTCACATAACACCGGTTGTACAAAGACTCCTGGGAGGAAGTGACCTCACCTCAATCAGGAGCGAGGTGGCCCGCCCCCTGACACACCTGAGTTTATTTAGCTGAGCCTCACTTTTCCCTCTGGAAAAAGTTCACCAGCTCTCACCCAGCCTGTGTGCTCAGCTCCAGAAGCCTCCACTCCACTCTTTCACCACTCCAAACCATCCAACAGTGTGCGTCTACACCAAACGTGAGTTGTCGCCTTCCTCCATCTTGGATCCTTTGTTCTGTCCATGCGGCCACCAAACAATTCACCCATGTGCCACCAGGTATTCACCTCTTTTACTCGATTACCCAATCCAGTTAATTTCAATTATGTTGATGCCTTTGGATTCTGCCTTAGTTTATACTGTACATTGAGTAATTTCCGTTGTTTATTGTTTGAATGCCTGGTTTATAGCTTGGTTTATTGAATTTAAGTATTTGTTTATTAACTTAATTGACCCAGTTTAAGTTTATTAATTAGGTGCGGTTAATTATGAACTTAATTATGGATTAAATGATCTCTTCTTTGGGTTAATTCTGTATTATCGATTTCCGTGTTTAGTTTGAACGATGATTTGATTTCTGAACAGGATTTATTCTTTATTTATCCCAGCGTGACCTTATTTGTTTATTGTATTTGGGTATTTAACTCTGCATTAATTATTTAATTTATTAGGCATCATTATTGATACAATGTACTTTTTCCTTCTTTTCTGTACAGCACACAGAGATAAACTTCACCTTCAGTAAATACGCCATTGTGGCTAAACAAATTCCTGTTTCCGTCTCCTCCATGGTCAGCTTGACACGTGACCAGCCTGCTCCCAATCAGTCACTTTGCCCCGAACCACACACCCAAACTTTCACCGGTCCTGCAGCAACTCCACTGGCTCCCTGTCAAATTCCGTATCTACAAAATCCTACTTCTCACCTTCAAGGCATTAAACAACCTCGCCCCTCAGTACCTCACTAACCTGCTCCAAATAAACATTCCTACCCGCACTCTTAGGTCATTTTCATCACAACAACTCACCATCCCACCTGCTCGCATGACCACCATGGGATTTAGAGCGTTCTCCCACTCAGCCCCCTGCCTCTGGAACACCCTCCCTGAACACTTAAAAAATTCAGACTCAGTCACCACCTTCAAATCTCAACTCAAAACTTATTTATTCAGACAGGCCTACTTCATTCCATAGTCTCACTTCTATCTCCCATGCTATATGTCATTTATTTGTATGTAACTATGTTCCATTTTTGCTTGTGTGTACTTTCATTGTGTTATTTTGTATATTTGAACTGTTTATTTTTAACAAGTTTGTACGGTGACCTTGAGTGTCGTGAAAGGCGCCTATAAATAAAATGTATTATTATTACCGTAATTTCCGGACTATAAGCCGCTACTTTTGTCACTTGCTTTGGACCCTGCGGCTTATACAGCGGTGCGGCTTATTTATGGTTTTTACAGCTAACGGTCACCAGGGGGCGCACTATCACACGCAAGAGCGAGACAGGTCAGGTCGAGCCAGGTAACGAGAGAAAAAGAAACCAAGTGAGCCCAAATACAGTACGAGAGCTGCTTTTAAGTCAATGGAGATCGATTTGGCTGACTTTTCTGGTATAGTAGGCTGGTTACTTTGATACAGTAAACGTCCGTGTAACTGCACCTTTACTGCCGTGTTGGCTGTTTTCAAAAAAGATGCTGGTTATTTTGTTGAGCAGTCGGGTTACTGCACTTTTGCTGCCGTGTTACAGGCAAGTACTTTTAAAAACGAATTAAATTTAGCCATTTAACGTTGTTGCCTTGTCAAGCGTTGTAAGCTTTGTTTTTGTTATACTGTACTACTACGGTACTATGACTGCAGGAAGTGCACTAGGAGAGCACCGATTGTTTGATTGTTTTAATTGTTTGTTTGATTGTTTGACTGACTGAAATATTTATTGTGTTTCTCAAATGTAAATAAATGGGACGCTTTGCGTTTCCAAAAAGTCATTTCTGTCCCGTCAATCCCCCCTCGAAGAAACCGTTACGGTAATTAGGCATTAAAACACCAGCGGCTTATAGTCGGGTGCGGCTTATATATGGATCAATCTGTATTTCCCCCCAAAATTTAGCTGGTGCGGCTTATATTCAGGTGCGCCTTGTAGTCCGGAAATTACGGTATTATTATTATTATTATTATTAACTATCAGAAGAGTTTGAACTCTGGTGGAGCTGATAAGGATTGAGAAACAAACACATTTACAGACTTTTTATGAGCTGCAATAAAGTCACACCAGGAAATAAAATAAGTAATAAACTCAATGGATCTCAAACTAATCTGAACTTCAATCAGATTCAACGTCACTTTCCTGAAATGAAAGTCAAAGTTTGTCAGAGCGACGGCAGAGCTGCAGTCCAGACGAATCTCTGTGTTTCTGCCTGAAGAAAAATCAACTGAGTTCATCTGTTCTTTTTCAACATCTGACTCAGCTACTGGTGAGTACAGCTGATAATATTTACAGTGTTTTAACAACCAGCATCAAAACTTAGAGCTTCAGTCTAACAGGAAGTTCGACTTTTTCCACTTTATACTGACTCTGTCAGATTAAATCAAGTGAAATTAAATTAACCTGTAAAACAGCATTTTTCATTGGAAGTTCAATATCTCATCAATAATCAATAAATTTCTACTTAAACTGTGTTTCTTTCTCTTTCTCTCTTGTTGTCTGTGTGTAGACATGTCTGCTGCCAGATGTCTGAGATCTGAAGATCAGTTTCGGTGCTCTATCTGTCTGGATGTGTTCACTGATCCAGTCTCTACACCATGTGGACACAACTTCTGCAAACTCTGCATCACTCAACACTGGGATACCAGTGTCCTATGCAAGTGTCCACTGTGTAAAGAGATGTTTCACACGAGACCTCAGCTGAAGATCAACACTTTCATCAGGGAGATGGTTGATCAGTTCAGACATGAATCTCAACAGAAAGCCAGCAGCAGCAGCTCAGAGCAACAAGCTGCCAAACCAGGAGAAGTTCCCTGTGACGTCTGCACTGGAACCAAACTGAAGGCCCTGAAGTCCTGCCTGGTGTGTCTGCTCTCCTACTGTGACTCTCACCTGGAGCCTCATCTGACAGTGTCACGCCTGAAAAGACATCAGCTGATCCACCCTGTGGACAACCTGGAAGACAGGATGTGTAGGAAGCACGATAAACCTCTGGAGCTGTTCTGTAAGACTGACCAGACATGTGTCTGCATGATCTGCTCTGTTTTAGACCACAAGACACATGAGGTTGTTCCTCTGAAAGAAGGATATGACGGAAAGAAGGCAGAGCTGGGGAAGACAGAGGATGAAATTCAGCAGATGATCCAGAAGAGACGACTGAAGATTGAGGAGATGAAAGAGTCAGTGAAGATGAGTAAAGATGCTGCAGACAGAGAGAAAGCAGAAGGTGTTCAGGTCTTCACTGCTCTGAAGGAGTCTGTTGAGAGAGGCCTGAACCAGCTCATAAAGGAGATCGAAGACAAACAGAAAACAACAGAGAAACAGGCTGAAGGTTTCATCAAAGATCTGGAACAGGAAGTCTTTGAGCTGATGAAGAGGAGCTCTGAGATAAAGCAGCTCTCACGCTCTGAAGACCACCTCCACCTCCTCCAAAGCTTCTCCTCCCTGAAAGCTGCTCCACCCACCAAGAACTGGACAGAGGTCAGCGTCCGTCCACCATCATATGGGTGGACTTTGGTGAGAGCTGTGACTCAGCTGGAGGAGACACTCAGTAAAGACATGAGGAAGCTGCTGCTTAAGGCTGAGCTGAAGAGGATCCAGCAGTATGTAGTGGATGTGACTCTTGATCCTGATACAGCACATCCTAAACTCATCTTGACTGACGATGGAAAACAAGTGAATCATAGTGATGTGAGGAAGAATCTTCCAGACAACCCACAGAGATTTTCTAAATGTGTTAGTGTTTTAGGAAAGAACAGTTTGTCTTCTGGTAGATTTTACTTTCAGGTTCAGGTTAAAGGAAAGACTGAATGGGATCTAGGAGTGGTCAGAGAGTCAATCAACAGGAAGGGAGACATCACACTGAGACCTCAGAATGGTTTCTGGACTGTAATTTTGAGAAATGGAAATGAATACAAGGCCTGTGCTGATCCTCCAGTCAGTCTCTCTCTTGGTTCTCGTCCTGAGAAGGTGGGGGTGTTTGTGGATTATGAGGAGGGTCTGGTCTCCTTTCATGATGTAGATACTGCAGCTCTTATCTACTCCTTTACTGGCTGCTCCTTCACTGACAAACTTTACCCATACTTCTGTCCCTGTCTAAATGATGATGGTAAAAACTCTGCACCTCTGATCATCTGTCCTGTCAATCAAACTGTCTGATCCATTTAATGATGAAGCTTTGAGATCAATGAATGAACTTATTGATCTTCACTCTTTGTTCACACTCTGTACATATATGATTTAATAATACAATACTGGTACAGCTGTGAACACAAAGATATAAATAGATGAGAGAGATACGGTACAAACTGATAATTCTGGAATAAAAATATTTTATTGTGAATTATGTTAAAAATGTTCATATTAACTTGTTTTCTTTCATTAATGTTTCATTCAATCATTCTTCAATTTATCAGTATAGATTCAATGGTTGGTGGATTTTTACCTTTCGTTGTTTTAATGTTTTTTTCAATGTTGATTCATGAAACTCTTCACCCTGTAACACCCAGTGATGGATCCATCATGAAAAACACATGTGTGTAATTTTTGATGATTGTAAAATGAGCTACAATTAAAGACCAAGAGTTGTGTACTGGGTTGTGTCATTTATGTTTCTTTCTGGTGTCACCACCTTTAACATTGTTTCATTCACCAGTTTTTGATCAGAAATATTTTTGAAAACAGATGTAACATGTACAGATAAAACAACATCCTGTGATTTCATCTAAATACTTGTACATACAAGTATATAGTTCACATGTAGTTCTACAATGTCCTCATGTCAGAGTGTATTGTTCCTTCATGTGGCTATACTTCAGATGCTGCAGCTTTATACAGTCTTTCCATTTCCTGTGGAACCAGCTCCCAGTTTGGGTTCAGGAGGCAGACACCCTCTTTATGTTTATGGTTAAGTTTATAAATGTTCTTTTTGATGTAGGTTATAATTTGTTGAACTGAACCATGGTCACATCATCACTGAACCTTCTCATAGTTTTGCTGGTGGTCTTCCCATGATGTACTATTGTTGTGACAAAGATAACTTCTATTTTTATGTTTATATACAGCAATCGACCAAAACATTAAATGATATCTACCTTCAATATATCAGGTTATTCTTTGCTCCCAGGACTTATTCTCTATCCCTGAATTAGGAAGAAGTGTGTTTGAATGAGCTGCTTTTTCTACTTAAATGAATCTCTCTGTTCTGTATCCTCACTGCTGCCAGCCTCCTGACCAGCCTCCTGATGGTCTTCAAATATGACCTCTCCAGTCTGCTTTCCTTCTGAGCCAACCCCCTGAACTATCTGGGCCCAATACTCTGTCCCTGGGCCAATTTAAAATATCATGGTCATTTTCTTTGCCTTCTGGCTGAACACCTGATCTATCTGTTTACCCCGGTCTTTGTCTCCACCTTCTGGACACCCTGAAGCAGATATTTGATAAAATTCGTTTACATTTTAAACTTATAATACTTCCTTTAAATGTTATATTTGTAAAGACTTTGCATGGATATATTGAACATGACCGTAGATATGTTTCTCTAAACTGGCTGACAATTTTGAGATCTTAGTAGTAATTGAAGATGAACTCTGGATTTTTAAATTTGCTAAGTCTTTTCTTTATCACTTTTTCACTTGTCATAATCCACAGGATGAGAATGTAGAGAGAGACTGACTGAAGGATCAATTTTAGGTATATACTCATTTCCATACATTAAACTTAAGAGTCCAGAAACCATTCTGAAAACTTTCTCTGGTTACTCCTAGATCCCATTTAGTCTTTTCTTCCACTTGAATATGAAATAAAAATCTACCTGAAGAGAAACTCTTCTTTCCTAAAACACAAACACATTTAGAAAATCTCACTGTTTTATCTGGAAGATTCTTTCTTACGCCTCCACAGTGAACTTGTTTTCCATCATCAGACAGGATGAGTTTAGGATGTACTTGATCAGGATCAAGAGTCACATCCACTGCATACTGCTGGAGCCTCTTCAGCTCAGCCTCAAGCAGCTTCTTCATGTCTTTTCTGAGTGACGTGACCATCATGGACTCAATGGACAGTATCTTGTTCAATGAGGCAGAGAAAAAAAAGACAAGTTGCCTTGTCCTATTTGCACCAAATGCTGGATTGTAAACCGTGGCTTAGGCCCGAGTTCTGTTTAGTCATAAGGGCTCCGACAGGGAGGCATGGCCCTCGTGGATACCATGGAAGCAGGCCTGCTTGCCGGCGGCCTCTGGCATCCTAGTCTGCCGGCCACATGGTGGTGGTTCCCCATCTTGCTAACCACCAACCAGCCAACCCCTCAGCGAGCTGCTCCAGCTCCTGCTCCTACCAGCTCAGAGGGTCTGCTCATGTTCTACTCTAGCTCCGGCCCCGGCTCCGAGGGTTGAGTCCGCCCTGCCTAGTGTCCCGCCTCCGAGGGTCATCTCATGTTCTGCTCCTGTTCCCGAGGTGGCTCCGGCTCCTGTTCTTGAGGTGGGTCCAGCTTCTGCTCATGTTCTTGTGGCCTGTCTGCCCTGGCTCCCAGTCGCACAGGATTTCTCCTTCCGTACCCCCTCTGACCACCTTGTTGAGTTTGGACTTTTGTGAATTTGGTTATTTAGGGACGTCTGGGATCCATCACTTGTCAGGGAGGAGGGGCTTTTTTGCCTTTTGCCTTTGCCATCAGGAGGTCATAACAGTGTGGGTAACTGACATCCACATTTTTGCGAAGATTTGGGCTTTTAAAGGCTGTGGTCTTAAAAATTTGATCAGCTGATGAACAGCCTATTACAGTTTAATGGTTGTTTGCAATAAATTGCTTACTCAAATAGTTTTCTTGTCTCACTCCTATTTCTTCTTTTTGCATTTTGAAGCACTACTTAGAACCTTCTTAAGATCCAACAGTGTAAAATGTAAATTCTTCATGTAAATTCAAATTTTCAACTAGTCGTACAATTTTGAGGAGTGTACTCACCGTCCACCTCCACCATCGTGTGAAAGAAAACGACCACTAGAGGGCAGCGTTCATATGAACAAACATTTGAAGACCAACGCTCTGCTTGTTAAATGACGCCCCAGTACAAGATGGTGGTGCCCATTTCTGCCATATTTGAGCTTCACTTCACGACACTGGGAGGAAGTGAGGATGCATCGGCTATCTTAGTTTGCATTTAGAGAACTCTAACTAATAAAAATAAAAAATAAAAAAAGGCAACTGGACTTGGTCCCCCCCTCAACAACAGGTAAGTACCCAGTCGTTGTCCAATGTCGGCTTTACAGTTTTTTATATGAACACAAAGAGGAAGAAACACTAATCGGTCCTGAGGATGACGCCTTCGTCCTCCTGCATTTGGGTTTTTAAAGTTTTGATCATTTCAAGCATTTCTTTACCATGTTGAAATAAATGGTTTGGTGAAGAATCTGAAAAAAAGGGAAACAGATTCATTTCATCTCATCTGTTTGCAGGTTTTCTTCTCCGAGGTTCAAGCTAACGTATTTTCACATCAGTCGTCTTAAAACCAGAACATCTGTAAAAACTGTTAAAATCTGAAACAATGGAAATATAATTAAACGGTTACTGTTCATTCAGTTGACTTCCTGTTTATATGTGACATTTACACATATTTATATCAGACTGTCGGCCAATTTAAAAACAAATGAGACGTAATCACGAACATCTGCGATTTCTGTGTAGTTTAATTAAACTCATTAAGACATAATTACACACAGCACAAGACATAATTATAATGATAAGAGCTGGTTGGTGGATCTCCTTCGGTCTTTATCGCTAAGCTAAGCTAAGCTAAGCTAACTGGCTTCATGTCTCTTTTTTCCTTTTGATGTATAAAACACTACAATATCCTGTTTTTGTTTGTTTGTTTTGTTTTTTGGATGATGACTGAGTTAATCAATAAATAAAATGTCAAGTTTCCAATCAGTAAATGTGACACAATGATTATTTTCATTAATATTAAGGAATAACAATATAAGTGAATAATTCTCATATGATCTAATGCTAATGCTAATGCTAGATGACTACTATCATTTCAACCTTGTCCTAAACGATTACAGATGTTCATCTGTAGCTAATTATGTGATGGGTAAAGCTTTTAGCTCCTAATTTCAAGTATTAACAAATGATTTAATCTTTGCTAGCACGAGACGAGATGTCACAGATAAAAATTAAATAAAATAGATGATTTAATGAGGGGACGTTCAGAAAGACTCTGTTCGTTAAACTAATCAGATCTGAGTTCACTGTAAATTATGCTTAATGCGTGGTTCAAGGTTTGAGACTGGAGTCAGGGCGAGGTTAGCCTAGCCTAGCCTATCCTAGCTTAGCATTAAGAAGCAGGAGCTGACCTGGTGTTACAATTTCGTTGACTTGAGCAGTCTCCTGAAATTTCAAGATCATGCGTTTTTTATCTGCATGTCTTTAAATAGGTGTAATAACACAGATATTAGATAGAGCAACAAATTGCAGCATCCTGTGGAATTTATATACCTGAATACTAAACATAAGTTGTTGAGACTTGTCATTCTATAGACAAGTATACATTCGAGTATAAACGAGTTCACGTTACATCTGGAGTTGTTTCCTCTGGGTTTTGATCTCCATGGTTTAAAAAATCTAGAGCACAAACATGGGTTTTAAAAAGTGGTGGCAACGTCAGTTTTAATCAGTGAACAACACAAATAGCTTCACATGCTGCATGAGTTGTCCAAATCGTTTTGCAGATTTTCAATGGGAAAAACACAACGCTGTTTGAGAGGTACAAAAATATTTCCAATTCATTATGAGACCGGAGTAAATTATATTCAGACAATCACATTTGTTGAGATTTCTGTTAGAGACATGCAATTAAATTCTCTAGAGGCTATGACGACGTCTGCAAATCTCAGTCTACATTTGTTTTTACCCTCAAACATTCATTCAAGTTCCTGAACTCTGCTCTAACCACCCTGATCAAACAAAACTATACCATGCTGCTGTCTGCATGTGTATAGTTTTGTTTAAGACTTTTGTTGAAGACTTGACTTTTTTTGGCTTTATCTTTTAAATGTTTTTATGAGCCTGTCGAAGACCGATTTCTGTGACATAACAGACAATAAAACTGATCACGTCTGAACTTGAAGCAGGAAACAAACTATGACAAACAGAGCTGTAATCAGAGGAGGAACTAAACTGGACAGAGCAGATTCAACGTCACTTTTCAGAAATGAAAGTCAAAGTTTGTCAGAGCGACGGCAGAGCTGCAGTCCAGACGAATCTCTGTGTTTCTGTCTGAAGAAAATTCAACTAAGTTCATCTGTTCTTTCTCAACATCTGACTCAAATACTGGTGAGTACAGCTGATAATATTTACTGTGTTTCAACAACCAGCATCAAAACGTAAAGCTTCAGTCCAGACATTAGTGCTTTAGAACAAAATATATCTACTTCAGTCTAGTTCCCACTAACACAACTCCTGCTCACTCTCTGGTGAAGGAGGGACCAAGTTTGAATGTTGTTTTTACAAAGAGTGATCAACAAATGCTGCCTATTAAATAATAAATGAAGTCTGATGTAGTTCCTCTCTGTCTCCACCTGACCTCAGTAAAATCATGAGAGTTTGATGAACTTTAGACTCAGGTGGAGCTGCAGATGGTTGTAAAACAGACCTATTGACCTCTTTTTATGAGCTGCTGGAGATAAAATAAGTAAAGATCTCAGTGTATTTTAAACTTGTTATGTCTGTAGTCTGATAGAAGTTCAACTCATCAATAATCAATATATCTTTACTTAAACTGTGTTTTTTCTCTCTTCCTCTCTTGTTGTCAGTGTGTAGACATGTCTGCTGCCAGAATTCTGAGATCTGAAGATCAGTTTCTGTGCTCCATCTGTCTGGATGTGTTCACTGATCCAGTCACTACATCATGTGGACACAATTTCTGCAAACACTGCATCACTCAACTCTGGGATACGACTGACGTTTGCAAGTGTCCAATGTGTAATAAGGTGTTTGAGACAAGACCTGAACTAGAGATCAACACTTTCATCAGGGAGATGGTTGATCAGTTCAGACATGAAGCTCAACAGAAAGCCAGCAGCAGCAGCTCAGAGCAACAAGCTGCCAAACCAGGAGAAGTTCCCTGTGACGTCTGCACTGGAACCAAACTGAAGGCCCTGAAGTCCTGCCTGGTGTGTCTGCTCTCCTACTGTCACTCTCACCTGGAGCCTCATCTGACAGTGTCAGGCCTGAAAAGACATCAGCTGATCCACCCTGTGGACAACCTGGAAGACAGGATGTGTAGGAAGCACGATAAACCTCTGGAGCTGTTCTGTAAGACTGACCAGACATGTGTCTGCATGCTCTGCTCTGTTTTAGACCACAAGACACATGAGTTTGTTCCTCTGAAAGAAGAATATGAAGGAAAGAAGGCAGAGCTGGGGAAGACAGAGGATGAAATTCAGCAGATGATCCAGAAGAGACGACTGAAGATTGAGGAGATGAAAGAGTCAGTGAAGATGAGTAAAGATGCTGCAGACAGAGAGAAAGCAGAAGGTGTTCAGGTCTTCACTGCTCTGAAGGAGTCTGTTGAGAGAGGCCTGAACCAGCTCATAAAGGAGATCGAAGACAAACAGAAAACAACAGAGAAAGTGGCTGAAGGTTTCATCAAAGATCTGGAACAGGAAGTCTCTGAGCTGATGAAGAGGAGCTCTGAGATGAAGCAGCTCTCACACTCTGAAGACCACCTCCACCTCCTCCAAAGCTTCTCCTCCCTGAAAGCTGCTCCACCCACCAAGGACTGGACAGAGGTCAGTGTCCGTCCACCATCATATGAGGGGACTGTGGTGAGAGCTGTGACTCAGCTGGAGGAGACACTCAGTACAGTGAAGAAGAAGCTGCTTGAGGCTGAGCTGAAGAGGATCCAGCAGTATGAAGTGGATGTGACTCTTGATCCTGATACAGCACATCCTAACCTCATCCTGTCTGATGATGGAAAACAAGTTCATGATGGTGGAGTGAAAAAGAATCTTCCAGACAACCCAGAGAGATTTTCTCGTTATGTCATTGTTTTAGGAAAGAAGAGTTTCTCTTCAGGTAGATTTTACTTTCAGGTTCAGGTTAAAGGAAAGACTGAATGGAATCTAGGAGTGGTCAGAGAGTCAATTAACAGGAAGGGAATCATCACAACGAGTCCTTGGAATGGTTTCTGGACTGTAATTTTGAGAAATAGAAATGAATACAAGGCCTGTGTGGAACATTTAGTCAGTCTCTCTCTTGGTTCTCGTCCTGAGAAGGTGGGGGTGTTTGTGGATTATGAGGAGGGTCTGGTCTCCTTTCATGATGTAGATACTGCAGCTCTTATCTACTCCTTTACTGGCTGCTCCTTCACTGACAAACTTTACCCATACTTCTGTCCTGGTCTGAGTTATGATGGTAAAAACTCTGCACCTCTGATCATCTGTCCTGTCAATCAAACTGTCTGATCCATTTAATGATGAAGCTTTGAAATCAATGAATGAACTTATTGATCTTCACACTTTATTCACACTCTGTACATATATGATTTAATACTACAATACTGGTACAGCTGTGAACACAAAGATATAAATAGATGAGAGAGATACGGTACAAACTGATAATTCTGGAATAAAAATATTTTATTGTGAATTATGTTAAAAATGTTCATATTAACTTGTTTTCTTTCATTAATGTTTCATTCAATCATTCTTCAATTTATCAGTATAGATTCAATGGTTGGTGGATTTTTACCTTTCGTTGTTTTAATGTTTTTTTCAATGTTGATTCATGAAACTCTTCACCCTGTAACACCCAGTGATGGATCCATCATGAAAAACACATGTGTGTAATTTTTGATGATTGTAAAATGAGCTACAATTAAAGACCAAGAGTTGTGTACTGGGTTGTGTCATTTATGTTTCTTTCTGGTGTCACCACCTTTAACATTGTTTCATTCACCAGTTTTTGATCAGAAATATTTTTGAAAACAGATGTAACATGTACAGATAAAACAACATCCTGTGATTTCATCTAAATACTTGTACATACAAGTATATAGTTCACATGTAGTTCTACAATGTCCTCATGCATGTCAGAGTGTATTGTTCCTTCATGTGGCTATACTTCAGATGCTGCAGCTTTATACAGTCTTTCCATTTCCTGTGGAACCAGCTCCCAGTTTGGGTTCAGGAGGCAGACACCCTCTTTATGTTTATGGTTAAGTTTATAAATGTTCTTTTTGATGTAGGTTATAATTTGTTGAACTGAACCATGGTCACATCATCACTGAACCTTCTCATAGTTTTGCTGGTGGTCTTCCCATGATGTACTATTGTTGTGACAAAGATAACTTCTATTTTTATGTTTATATACAGCAATCGACCAAAACATTAAATGATATCTACCTTCAATATATCAGGTTATTCTTTGCTCCCAGGACTTATTCTCTATCCCTGAATTAGGAAGAAGTGTGTTTGAATGAGCTGCTTTTTCTACTTAAATGAATCTCTCTGTTCTGTATCCTCACTGCTGCCAGCCTCCTGACCAGCCTCCTGATGGTCTTCAAATATGACCTCTCCAGTCTGCTTTCCTTCTGAGCCAACCCCCTGAACTATCTGGGCCCAATACTCTGTCCCTGGGCCAATTTAAAATATCATGGTCATTTTCTTTGCCTTCTGGCTGAACACCTGATCTATCTGTTTACCCCGGTCTTTGTCTCCACCTTCTGGACACCCTGAAGCAGATATTTGATAAAATTCGTTTACATTTTAAACTTATAATACTTCCTTTAAATGTTATATTTGTAAAGACTTTGCATGGATATATTGAACATGACCGTAGATATGTTTCTCTAAACTGGCTGACAATTTTGAGATCTTAGTAGTAATTGAAGATGAACTCTGGATTTTTAAATTTGCTAAGTCTTTTCTTTATCACTTTTTCACTTGTCATAATCCACAGGATGAGAATGTAGAGAGAGACTGACTGAAGGATCAATTTTAGGTATATACTCATTTCCATACATTAAACTTAAGAGTCCAGAAACCATTCTGAAAACTTTCTCTGGTTACTCCTAGATCCCATTTAGTCTTTTCTTCCACTTGAATATGAAATAAAAATCTACCTGAAGAGAAACTCTTCTTTCCTAAAACACAAACACATTTAGAAAATCTCACTGTTTTATCTGGAAGATTCTTTCTTACGCCTCCACAGTGAACTTGTTTTCCATCATCAGACAGGATGAGTTTAGGATGTACTTGATCAGGATCAAGAGTCACATCCACTGCATACTGCTGGAGCCTCTTCAGCTCAGCCTCAAGCAGCTTCTTCATGTCTTTTCTGAGTGACGTGACCATCATGGACTCAATGGACAGTATCTTGTTCAATGAGGCAGAGAAAAAAAAGACAAGTTGCCTTGTCCTATTTGCACCAAATGCTGGATTGTAAACCGTGGCTTAGGCCCGAGTTCTGTTTAGTCATAAGGGCTCCGACAGGGAGGCATGGCCCTCGTGGATACCATGGAAGCAGGCCTGCTTGCCGGCGGCCTCTGGCATCCTAGTCTGCCGGCCACATGGTGGTGGTTCCCCATCTTGCTAACCACCAACCAGCCAACCCCTCAGCGAGCTGCTCCAGCTCCTGCTCCTACCAGCTCAGAGGGTCTGCTCATGTTCTACTCTAGCTCCGGCCCCGGCTCCGAGGGTTGAGTCCGCCCTGCCTAGTGTCCCGCCTCCGAGGGTCATCTCATGTTCTGCTCCTGTTCCCGAGGTGGCTCCGGCTCCTGTTCTTGAGGTGGGTCCAGCTTCTGCTCATGTTCTTGTGGCCTGTCTGCCCTGGCTCCCAGTCGCACAGGATTTCTCCTTCCGTACCCCCTCTGACCACCTTGTTGAGTTTGGACTTTTGTGATTTTGGTTATTTAGGGACGTCTGGGATCCATCACTTGTCAGGGAGGAGGGGCCTTTTTGCCTTTGCCATCAGGAGGTCATAATATAACTGACATCCACATTTTTGCGAAGATTTGGGCTTTTAAAGGCTGTGGTCTTTAACATTTGATCAGCTGATGAACAGCCTATTACAGTTTAATGGTTGTTTGCAATAAACTGCTTACTCAAATAGTTTCCTTGTCTCACTCCCATTTCTTCTTTTTGCATTTGGAGCACTACTTAGAAGCTTCTTAAGAGAACAGTGTAAAATGTAAATTCTTGCAATTTTTCAACTAGTCTTAAAATTTTGAGGAGTGTACTCACCATCCACCTCCACCATCTTGTGAAATAAAACCCACTAGGGGGTAACATAGTAAACATTTGAAGACCAGCACTATGCTTGTTAAATGACGCCCCAGTACAAGATGGTGCCATATTTGAGCTTCACTTCACGACACTGGGAGGAAGTGAGGATGCATCGGCCATCTTAGTTTGCATTTAGAGAATACTAACTCAGATGAAAGTCACCGCATGTCACTGGCTGAATTTGAAATTCAGGAAGATGAAGTGAATTGGCTTTAAAATGATAATTAAAATAAACTTTCTGTTGAGTTTTATGGGTTTTTTTTACTGCTTCTGGATTTTCATGTCGTTTTGTTTAGAAGCAAGCATGGTGCATATTGTCGGCTTTACAGTTTTTGTATGAACACAAAGAGGAAGAAACACCAATCAGTCCTAAGGATGACGCCTTCGTCCTCCTGTGTTTGGGTTTATTAAGTTTTGATCATTTCAAGCATTTCTTTAGCATGTTGAAATAAATGGTCTGGTGAAGAAAATGAAAACAAAACAAAACGGATTATTTCCTCTCGTCTGTTTGCAGGTTTTCTTCTCCGAGGTTCAAGCTAACGTATTTTCACATCAGTCATCTTAAAACCAGAACATCGGTAAAAACTGTTAAAATCTGAAACAATGGAAGTATAATTAAACGGTTACTGTTCCTTCAGTTGACTTCCTGTTTATATGTGACATTTGCACATATTTATATCAGACTGTCGGCCAATTTAAAAACAAATGAGACATAATCACTAACATCAGCGATTTATGCGTAGATTAATTAAACTCATTAAGACGTAATTACACACAACACAAGACATAATTAGAATGATAAGAGCTGGTTGGTGGATCTCCTTTGGTCTTTATCGCTAAGCTAAGCTAAGGCTTCATTTCTTTTTCTTTCCTGGTTTAAACTGATTGTATAAAAGTACATTATTTTATTTATTTTGCCATCTGATGTATAAAACACTATAATATCCTGTTTTTTGTGTGTGGATGATGACTGAGTTAATCAATAAATAAAACGTCAAGTTTCCAATCAGTAAACGTGACACAATGATTATTTTCATTAACACGAAGGAATAACAATATAAAGTGAACAATTCTCGGTACACTTTACTTGACAGTGTCTACATAAGAGTGTCATGATACTGTCATAACTATGACATGACACTGTCATAAAAGTGTCATAAACTTTATAAACATGTCATAAACTTTTATGACCTCTGTCATTAAGTGTCATTCGGTTTTTGTTATGACAAGTTGACATTGCTTGGGCTATCTCGATTATGACAATTTGACATTAATCAAAGTGACATTACCAGAAGTTGTCTTGGTCATGACAAGTTGACATTAAATATGTTTGGGACGTCTTTGTAATGACAACTTGACATTAAGCAGGATGACATTACCAGAGGATGTCTTTGTCATGACAACCTGACATTAAATTTGTTTGGAGTGTCCTTATTAAGATAACTTGGCATTAAACAGGATGACATTACCAGAGGATGTCTTTGTCATGACAGCTTGACATAAACAGAAAACCCACCTCTTTTTGTATTCATGACATGTTGACATAATGATTATTCTAAAAAAGAAATATTCAGGAGGTTAGTTAGAATGACTTAAAAACATGAGCTTTTTCAGCATAAAAATACACAATTTAGTTATTTTTATTTTTAAAAATTTCTGAACACGTTTCTGAACAGCACTTTATTTATTTTAGGAAAACATCAGAATGGTTTGTGTTCATGCCAGGAACCTGAGACGGTACAACATGTTTTGATTTATTGTAGAAATGACGTCCTCCAAAGACAAGATCTTATCAGAGAATTGCGTGAAGTTGGTTTGAAAGAAGTAACTTTGAAAAATATATTAGAAGTAGGGTCAAGCCGGACGGAAAAACGTTGTTTTTTCACATTTTTTATAGATACTGGATTATATAGCCAAATATAGTGCACTAAGGTGCTAGTCCCGTAGATGGCAGCAATGCAACTTTTTGGATGCCGGCTGCCGTAAAACCCCAAAGAAGAAGAAGAAGAAGCGGCCGTCTTATGCTGTCAGACTGCACCAGCAACAGCCAGGGAAAGACCAAGGAGTGAAGGTCAAGGTTGGATTAACATTACTTGGTGAGTAAATATATATATTTTTTTATTTTCTTAATTTTATGTGCAACAGCAAGTAACTATAAGCGCTCAGTCGAGTTACACAACACTACAATTGAAATGTCCGCAGCGTGCTTTGAATGTATTAGCTAGATAGCTAAAAGCTTCACAGTAACGTTTAATGAAGTGAGTTGAGTCGGCTATAAGGTGCCTAAACATGCGGTCCCACAACTGCTGCGGGAATTAATCTTCAGCCCTCTGTTTGCAGACACAGGTATGAGCTGAGGAATATGTTGTGGAAAGGCATTAGCCGTTAGCCACTAACGCTAATAATGATAAATTAACAGAGATGCGCTAACCGTTAGCCGTTAAGAGCCTTAGCGCCTTAATAGAAATGATTGAAGAAATATTACTATTTCTGTGTGTGCATGAGCAAAGTAGTTATGTATTGCTATGTGTGGTATTTATTACATTTTGGGGAGGAGAAGTTTAACATTTGTGTCGTCTTATTCACAGGATGATGCTGTGGAAATGAGCAGAGACTGCAACCTGTGGATTGGTGGTGTACCTCGGAGAAAAGGAGGATAATCTCTTTAAGGAGCATTTGGTAGGTAATTCCAACACAGAAAAACTATACTTTGTGTTAGTCTTGTTTTTATTTGTTATGTGTTTAATTCTGACATTGATTATGACCTATTTATGCTAGGTTGATGGAGATCTCACCACTGAAGTGTTGAAGATCATTGTAACCAGAGGTGCCACATCGGTCAGATGCAGCCAGCGCACGGACTGTGGTTGAGGGAACAGAAGTCCTGGAAGACGTAGATCAACCCAGAGCCTGTGCCTTGCTAATGGGGCTGATCTACTCACAATCTCGGGTATTTTTCACAAGGTGAACTGAGTGAATGTTGATCAGATGGTTTCTGTTCTTCAAGTGTATATATTTGGCAGGGCTTTAGTGTTTACCGCATCCTTCACCTGATATTGCTGTGATAAAAATTGTTATTGATATTGATGTTGGTTACTTATACTCAAATTTGAGGTAACAAAGCATTGACTTTTCTGGGTAGAAGGAAAGTAAAAGAAAGGAGTTATATCAACTTAAATGGAGTAATTTGACAACTTATTAACACTAAAACTTTGATATAAAAATTGAGTTGGTCAAAGAATGTATTCGTTACACTGTCATAATGGTGTCATGACAGCCATTATCCTTCATGATATATTAATTACAAATCAAAATGGTACCACTTTACTTTAGGTCCCAGAATGTATTCATTACACTGTCATAATGGTGTCATGACAGCCATTTTCCTTCATGATATATTAATTACAAATCAAAATGGTACCACTTTACTTTAGGTCACAGAATGTATTCATTACACTGTCATAATGGTGTCATGACAGCCATTTTCCTTCATGATATATTAATTACAAATCAAAATGGTACCACTTTACTTTAGGTCACAGAATGTCTTCATTACACTGTCATAATGGTGTCATGACAGTCACTTTTGTGAAATATCGTGTCACACACTCACACATCTATCTGACCAAGTGTTAGAATTGGTCTCTGATCTTGCACATCTAATTATAATAATCATTATGTCAACATGTCATGAATACAAAAAGAGGTGGATTTTCTGTTTATGTCAAGCTGTCATTACAAAGACATCCTCTGGTAATGTCATCCTGCTTAATGTCAAGTTGTCATTACAAAGACGTCCCAAACATATTTAATGTCAACTTGTCATGACCAAGACGACTTCTGGTAATGTCACTTTGATTAATGTCAAATTGTCATAATCGATACAGCCCAAGCAATGTCAACTTGTCATAACAAAAACCGAATGACACTTAATGACAGAGGTCATAAACGTTTATGACATGTTTATAAAGTTTATGACACTTTTATGTCAGTGTCATAGTTTTGACAGTATCATGATACACAGTTTTAACAAATAATTTAATCTAAGCACGAGACGAGACGTCACAGATAAAAAACATAAAATATTTGATTTAATGAGGTGACGTTCAGAAATAATCTGCTCGTTAAACTAATCAGATCTGGGTTAGTTTATGAGTTTACTGCAAATTATGCTTAATGTGTGGTTCAAGGTTTGAGACTGGAGTCAGGGCGAGGTGAGGTTAGCGTAGCCTAGCGTAGCTTAGCATTAAGAAGCAGGAGTAAGAAGCGGAATAGGTGTAATAACACAGATATTGGATTGAGCAACAAATTGCAGCAATTTATATGAATACTAAACATAGGCTGTTCAGACGTCTGCAGATGAGCATAAAGTAGTTCACGTTAAGTCTGGAGTTGTTTCCTCTGGGTTTTGAGCAACCCTCTTTAAATAATGTTAAATCTCCACAGTCTCAAAAATCTAGAGCACAAACATCAGGTTTTAAAAAGCGGTGACAACATCAGTTTTGATCAGTGAACAACACAAATGAAGCTAAGCGAAAATTCAGTCAGGAAGATGGAAGACTATCTCCTTGCTCACGCCCCTAAGTCACAACCTCTGGTTTCTCCATAAGCTCCGCCCACTCATTTCCATCTTCATCCAATCACAATCGACACGCCCGCTTCTAACCAATCACCTGCAAACTGTCAGATTTAAAAGTGCTTCTCTCCCTGCTGTCATCCAGCTGTCATTTCAGCCCGAGAGTTTCGAAATTGTTCTCATTACGTACTCTAAGAAAAAATCTCTATTTCGCCTGTTACGCTCTGCCAGCAGGCATGTCGGATCCGGAATCTGATCCCCTCAAGGATTTCGACCAAAGCGGCGAGCTCCTGCTGGAAGCAGCCCAGCCTCCCGCAGCCCACCGTAAAAGCGCTCGGATCGCTACAAACATCCCGGCTCCGGCCCGAAGCGAGCACGAGCTACTAGCTGCCCAGTTAGAGGCCAAAGGGCTTTCTCCAGCGCCCGGGCTCCCGCTGTCCCAGCTCCGTAACCTGGCGAGCTTATTGGACGCCAGCGACTCACCCGCCGCATCTCCTGCAGCAGAGATCGCCGACCCTACCGTGACTCAGCGCGGACGCAAACGCACCAAGAAATCCACCTCAACCACAGCCGCTCAAAAAAGGAGGCCGCCTCAAACACCCAGACCCGTCGCATCCCGCTCCGCAGGCTCTCCCGCAACGCCAGCCGCCCCAGCCGCTTCAGCCGCATCTTCCTCAGTCCTGACATCCCCCGACGCGATTCTAGCCACTATGCAATCTCTAGCAAGTTCAATGCATTCCATTAACGCTCGTCTTCATACGCTGGAAAATGCGTCCACCTCAGCAGCAGGTCATTTCCCGGCGCCTCAACTGAGCTTTCCACCAGCCCCGGCCGCGAGCGCCTCAGAGGCCGCTCTTCATTCACTCACCTCCGCTGTCCCCGCTCCTCCGCTAGGTAGGCCCTACACCCCTTCCACAGCAAACATTTCAAAACGTAAATCTAGTCAGCCTCATTCTCCCTTCACCTGAACGCGATACCAAAATTTCCAGCAGCGAGAATATATCAGCTATCATCAAGTCCGCCGATGCTCGTTTAGCTAGAGACTTGTCCATCGGAGAGTTTCTCGTAGCCTTCGGGATCTACAGAGACATCATCTGCTCCGTTTACCCCGATAGAAGAATCGAGCTAGACTCTTATCTGGCATTAATCGGCGACTTAAATTTAAAGTACGGCAGCAATCTCTTTTATCAGTACCATAAAGCGCTCTCCAGCAAAGCGGCGCAGCAAATTTCTCTCTACAACACCCGCATCAATTGGTCAATTCTGGACACAGAGATTCTCATCCTGATCGTCGGGGGCTCCAAGGCAGTCTCCTGCTCCACATGCGGCGACCTCGGCCACCCCGACTCCCTGTGCCCGCAGCTGCCCTTCCTTCCTCAGCCAGCCAAACCCCCGTTCCTCTCCGCCCACACACCAAAAACCCTGACTGACAAACATGGTCGGAAGGTGGAAACTTTCAATAACTTAGCTATCTGCAATAACTTTAACGAAAATGTATGTACTTACCCTCACTGCATGTTTCTTCATATCTTTAGCGCCTGCAAAGATGCGCACCCCAGATCCGTGTGCCCTCTCCGGCTGATCCCCGCCCGCTTGACCCGCCCCCGGCAGGAGAACCGGCGCGGCTCAAAAACATCCTAAAAGTCCATCCGTCTACTCCCATCAACATTCAAGCGCTGGCCGCCGAACTCCGTTATCATCCAGACTCCACATTCACTAATCACTTGCTCACCGGTCTTTCCCAAGGTTTCCGAGTGGGAGTCATTTCCCTTCCAGACTCAACCTACCTCGCAAAAAATCTCCAGTCCGCCATTAACGAACCCGAGACCGTGTCTCAATTATTGGAAAAAGAGCTTAAAAAAGGCTACCTTATCAGTCCATTCGCCTCATCTCCTTTTTCAGTCTTCCGCACCAGTCCAGTGGGCATCGCTACCAGGAAATATTCGGGGAAGAAAAGACTAATTTTCGATCTATCCGCGCCACGCTCCGGTCCCGTCCCAAGCGTTAACAGCCTCATCCCTCCGGTCCCCTTTTCACTTCATTACGCCAAGGTCGATAACGCAATCAAGTTAATAAAACTAGCAGGTCAGGGCGCATTGCTTTCAAAAGCTGACATCACCGATGCCTTCAAAATCATCCCCATTCATCCGTCGCAGTGGCATCTATTCGGCATTAAATGGGAGTCAAAAATGTATTTCGCGGTCAGGTTAACTTTCGGCTGCAGGAGTAGTCCCTGCCTGTTTAACTCTATCTCGGAAGCGCTCTGCTGGATACTCCTGAACAATGTGAGAGTCCCCGCAGTACTCCACCTTCTCGACGATTTTCTGCTTATTGATCCTCCCCAACACGACTCCAGCTCCCTGATAAAACTCAAAGCGCTGTTCAGCCACCTCGGCGTGCCGCTCTCGGACGAGAAAACCTCCGGCCCCGCGACAACTTTAGAGTTTTTAGGCATCAAACTCGACTCAGTTAACATGAAAGCCTCTCTCCCAGCTGAGAAACTGGACAGAATCCGGCAAGTCGCGCAATCCTCAATTTCAGCGGAAAATGTCTCTAAACAAAAGCTCCTGTCTCATCTAGGCCACCTCAATTTCGCCATGCGCATCATCCCACAAGGTCGCTCCTTCATCTCCAGGCTGCTCGATCTAGCTTCGTCCGTCCCAAACCTGCACGACCAAATCTCCCTAGATGAAGGCTGCCGGTCTGACTTGCAATTCTGGTCACATCTACTAGATCACTGGAACGGCATTTCTTTTTTCTATGATGAAATCGTGCATTCTTCCGACTCCATTCAGCTCTTTACGGATGCGGCGCCATCCGTAGGTTTTGGGGGGTTTTTTCAAGGCCAATGGTTTGCGAGCAGCTGGCCCGCTTCATTCCCAGGGCAAGATTCCTCCTCTGCACTGCATGAAATTTACCCCGTCGCCGTCGCGTGCCACATCTGGGGGCACCGTTGGCATCGCAAACGGATAGCCGTGCTGTGTGACAATAAAGCAGTCGTGGACATTATCAACAAAGGTCGCTCTTCCGCCTGCGCAATCATGCCCTTCATGAGACGTATCACGTGGCTAGCGATCTCTCATAACTTCATCATTACTGCCCGCCACGTTCCCGGCCACTTCAATACAGTTGCTGACTCTCTCTCCCGCTTCAACTTTCAGGTCTTCCGGAGTCTCTGTCCGGATGCCAGCCCCGATCCTCTTCCTGTCCCTACACTGGAAGAGATAGCCCTGCACTAAACAGCGGATTACTGTCCCCATACCTAGAGTCAGCCAGGTTCTATATGAGAAAAGGTCTAGCGGCCTCTACACTCAAATCATACGACTTTGCCTGGATTACCTTCGCAACCTTCTGTGCTTCAGTCAATATCCCCCTGCGTCCTGTTCTCACCAACACAATCTGCGCCTTCATCTGTTACTGTACTAACGTTCGCCACTTCAAGCCTCAATACACTCGCGGCTTGTTGGCTGGCATTCAGTTTTATGTTAGATGCCACGATCCTGACTTCCCTAGTTTCTTTTTAAATCCAGCTATCAAGTTACTACTTAAAGGAATCAACAAATGCTTTCCTTCTCCGCCTGATCATAGACGCCCCATCACTCTCCCTATTCTACGTAACATGATTTGCGCTCTGCGCAAGGGGCTGTTTTCGCAGTATACAAATACTCTCCTCATCAGCGTATTTCTGTTAGCTTTTTATGGCTTTTTAAGGATCAGCGAGTTTACTTCACCCTGCAGCGTTTTCGATCCCGCCAGAGACATCGCCTTTTCAGACATTTCGTTCCAACCAAGCCATTATAATTTATTACTCAAACATTCCAAAGCTAGAGGCGCATGTTCCATCATTATTGCTCGCAACGGCTCCCCCTTTTGTCCTTTCAAAGCCATGGTAAAGTATCTCAGTCTCCGACCTTGCTCCGTTCGGCCTTCTCCCCTATTTCTTACCCCTGGCAATAACCCAATGTCTAAGTCATGGTTTAGCCAGCACTTCAAAAAGGTGCTCCTCAAGTGCGATCTCTCTCCCGAGAAGTACTCGGGTCACTCGTTCAGGATAGGCGCAGCCACGTCGGCTGCCGGACAAGGAGTTTCCACGGCCTCTCTTCAGCAACTCGGCCGCTGGTCTTCTTCTGCCTACTCCGCCTACATTCGCCCGGACTCCGCTTCGATTCTAGCCGCTCAAAGATCTCTTCAGTAAAGCGTCTCGTGAGTATGCATATACTGGTGGTGGTGTCAATAATGTTCTCCGTTGTTTCCCCTAGGTTTCGCTTCACTGCACGTAGCACGCATCTCCCCCCTGCTTCTCGTAACCTCTATCCCAATCTGCTCTCTCTCCTCATTATTTCTATCTCGTCTCCCCTGCTGTAACTCTCCATCTCTTTCCGGCATTCATATCTGCAGCTCACCCCCGCGTCAGCGGGGACGGCCGCATCCTCATCACAACTGCACCCCCGCGTCGGCGGAGGCCGGCAACATCTCACGCATCTGCACCCCTTCGCTGGCAGGGGCCGGCAGCATCTCACACATCTGCACCCCCGCGTCGGCGGGGGCCGGCAGCACCTCACGCAATTGCACCCCCGCGCCGGCGGGGGCCGGCAGCATCTCACGCATCTGCACCCCCGCGTCGCCGGGGGTCGGCAGCATCTCACGCAATTGCACCCCGCGTCGGCAGGGGCCGGCAGCGTCTCACGCAACTGCACCTCTGCGCCGGCAGGGGCCGGCAGCATCATTTACATTCTGCTGCGTCGGCAGCCTCTTTCACTCGCCACTTTGTCTTTCTCTTTCTAATCTCGGTACCCCACTCCTTTCCTTTACCGAGCATCACGCATCAGCAACTATCGTACAAGCATGCCGCTGAACCATTTGATTTCCTCAGCTCGTCTCCCTTCTATCATCATTCTCTCTCCCATGGTCTATTCCGGGTTCTCCTCGTGTCCCACATAATGCATTTTATTAAGCCTAATTTATATGTCCGTTCTAACTGTGTTCTGCTCCTCTTCCCCCCGACAGCGTAGCTCCACTCGCAAGGTATGGTACACCTTTTATTTTTGGGGGGATCCTTCCTCACATCGGAAGTTCCTTAATCATGGGCTGCCTCACCATGATTATACACATCCCACCGGTGTCTAAGCGCCAAAGTTTACCTACTGCTGTCAATAAATTACATCTATCAATTTTACATCCTTCTCCTTTATTTCTTCAAGTCTGTAAGTCTCTCCTGATTGAAATGAAGCTAAGCGAAAATTCAGTCAGGAAGATGGAAGACTATCTACTTGCTCACGCCCCTAAGTCACAACCTCTGGTTTCTCCATAAGCTCCGCCCACTCATTTCCATCTTCATCCAATCACAATCGACACGCCCGCTTCTAACCAATCACCTGCAAACTGTCAGATTTAAAAGTGCTTCTCTCCCTGCTGTCATCCAGCTGTCATTTCAGCCCGAGAGTTCCAGCTACCCACCTCCACCCCGTCACCACCTCCTGGTCCTCAGGTCATCTCATCCTCCAGCCAGTTGGCCCATCATCAGTCATCCTTCTCCTCACCACCACCACCAGGTCTAGGCTCCGGGGGGACCCTTCCTCACATCGGAAGTTCCTTAATCATGGGCTGCCTCACCATGATTATACACATCCCACCGGTGTCTAAGCGCCAAAGTTTACCTACTGCTGTCAATAAATTACATCTATCAATTTTACATCCTTCTCCTTTATTTCTTCAAGTCTGTAAGTCTCTCCTGATTGAAATAGCTTCATATGCTGAATGAGTTGTCCAAGTCGTTTTTTGCAGAAGGGAAAAACACAACTTTGTTTGAGAGGTACAAAAATATTTTCAATTCATTATGAGTCATGGAGTAAATTATATTCAGACAAGTCACATTTGTTGAGATTTCTGTAACAGAGAGATGTAGTTAAATTCTCTAGAAGCTATGACGACGTAAACATGATGACTATAAATCTCGGTCTACATTTGTTTTAACCCTCAAACATTCATTCAAGTTCCTGAACTCTGCTCTAACCACCCTGACTATAAAGAAATACACAAATACACATGCGCTGCTGTCTGCTTTTTTTGGCTTTATCTTTTAAATGTTTTTATGAGCCTGTCGAAGACCGATTTCTGTGACATAACAGACAATAAAACTGATCACGTCTGAACTTGAAGCAGGAAACAAACTATGACAAACAGAGCTGCAGTCAGAGGAGGAACTAAACTGGACAGAGCAGATTTAACGTCATTTTTCAGAAATGAAAGTCAAAGTTTGTCAGAGCGACGGCAGAGCTGCAGTCCAGACGAATCTCTGTATTTCTGTCTGAAGAAAATTCAACTAAGTTCATCTGTTCTTTCTCAACATCTGACTCAAATACTGGTGAGTACATCTGATAATATTTACTGTGTTTCAACAACCAGCATCAAAACTTAGAGCTTCAGTCCAGACATTAGTGCTTTAGAACAAAATATATCTACTTCAGTCTAGTTCCCACTAACACAACTTCCCCTTTTATTCACTTTCTACCTCACTCAAACTCCTCTGCTCACTCTCTGGTGAAGGAGGGACCAAGTTTGAATGTTGTTTTTACAAAGAGTGATCAACTAATGCTGCCTATTAAATAATAAATGAAGTCTGATGTAGTTCCTCTCTGTCTCCACCTGAGGTCAGTAAAACGACAACCATCAGGAGAGTTTGATGAACTTTAGACTCAGGTGGAGCTGTAGATGGTTGTAAAACAACCTATTGACCTTTTTTATGAGCTGCTAGAGTTAAATAAGTAAAGATCTCAGTGTATTTGAAACTTGTTATGTCTGAAGTGTGATAGTAGTCAATAACTCATCAATAATCAATAAATCTCTACTTAAACTGTGTTTTTCTTTCTTTCTCTCTTGTTGTCAGTGTGTAGACATGTCTGCTGCCAGATGTCTGAGATCTGAAGATCAGTTTCTGTGCTCCATCTGTCTGGATGTGTTCACTGATCCAGTCTCTACATCATGTGGACACAACTTCTGCAAACAATGCATCACTCAACTCTGGAATACTACTGACCTGTGCAAGTGTCCAATGTGTAATAAGGTGTTTGAGACAAGACCTGAACTAGAGATCAACACTTTGTTCTCTGAGATGGTTGCTCAGTTCAGACATGAATCTCAACAGAAAGCCAGCAGCAGCAGCTCAGAGCAACAAGCTGCCAAACCAGGAGAAGTTCCCTGTGACGTCTGCACTGGAACCAAACTGAAGGCCCTGAAGTCCTGCCTGGTGTGTCTGCTCTCCTACTGTGACTCTCACCTGGAGCCTCATCTGACAATGTCACGCCTGAAAGGACATCAGCTGATCCACCCTGTGGACAACCTGGAAGACAGGATGTGTAGGAAGCACGATAAACCTCTGGAGCTGTTCTGTAAGACTGACCAGACATGTGTCTGCATGCTCTGCTCTGTTTTAGACCACAAGACACATGAGTTTGTTCCTCTGAAAGAAGGATATGAAGGAAAGAAGGCAGAGCTGGGGAAGACAGAGGATGAAATTCAGCAGATGATCCAGAAGAGACAACTGAAGATTGAGGAGATGAAAGAGTCAGTGAAGAAGAGTAGAGATGCTGCAGACAGAAAGAAAGCAGAAGGTGTTCAGGTCTTCACTGCTCTGAAGGAGTCTGTTGAGAGAGGCCTGAACCAGCTCATAAAGGAGATCGAAGACAAACAGAAAACAACAGAGAAAGTGGCTGAAGGTTTCATCAAAGATCTGGAACAGGAAGTCTCTGAGCTGATGAAGAGGAGCTCTGAGATAAAGCAGCTCTCACGCTCTGAAGACCACCTCCACCTCCTCCAAAGCTTCTCCTCCCTGAAAGCTGCTCCACCCACCAAGAACTGGACAGAGGTCAGCGTCCGTCCACCATCATATGAGGGCACTGTGGTGAGAGCTGTGTCTCAGCTGGAGGAGACACTCAGTAAAGACATGAAGAAGCTGCTTGAGGCTGAGCTGAAGAGGATCCAGCAGTATGCAGTGAATGTGACTCTTGATCCTGATACAGCACATCCTAACCTCATCCTGTCTGATGATGGAAAAGAAGTTCACTGTGGAGACGTGAAGAAGAATCTTCCAGACAACCCAGAGAGATTTTCTAAATATGTTAATGTTTTAGGAAAGGAGAGTTTCTCTTCAGGTAGATTTTACTTTCAGGTTCAGGTTAAAGGAAAGACTGACTGTGATCTAGGAGTGGTCAGAGAGTCAATCAACAGGAAGGGAAACATCCCACTGAGTCCTCAGAATGGTTTCTGGACTGTATGGTTGAGAAATAGAAATGAGTATGAAGCCTGTGCTGGTCCTCCAGTGCGTCTCTCTCTTGGTTCTCGTCTTGAGAAGGTGGGGGTGTTTGTGGATTATGAGGAGGGTCTGGTCTCCTTTCATGATGTAGATACTGTAGCTCTTATCTACTCCTTTACTGGCTGCTCCTTCACTGACAAACTTTACCCATACTTCAGTCCTGGTCTGAATCATGGTGGTAAAAACTCATCACCTCTGATCATCTGTCCTGTCAATCAAACTGTCTGATCCATTTAATGATGAAGCTTTGAGATCAATGAATGAACTTATTGATCTTCACTCTTTATTCACACTCTGTACATATATGCTTTAATACTACAATACTGGTACAGCTGTGAACACGAAGATATCAATGGATTAGAGAGATACAGTACAAACTGATAATTCTGTAATAAGATTTTGTTGTGAATTTTGGTAAAAATGTTCATATCAACTTGTTTTCTTTCATTAATGTGTTCATTCCTTCATTCTTCAATTCATCCGTATAGATTTAATGGTTGGTAGATTTTTATCTTTTACTTGTTTTCATGTATTTCCACTGTTGATTCATGAAACTCTTCACCCTGTAACACCCAGTGATGGATCCATCGTAAATAACACGTGTGTAATTTGTGATGATTGTAAAATGAGCTAGAATTAAAGACCAAGAGCTGTGTACTGGGTTGTGTCAACTATGTTTCTTTCTGGTGTCACCACCTCTGACATTGTTTCATTCACCAGTTTTTGCTCAGAAATATTTTTAAAAACAGATGTAAAATACATCTCAGTCTCTCTCCAATTTCCTTTCTAAATGGTAATTTTACAGGTTTCCAGAACAAACAATTGAAAATGAGACAACATCCTCAACTTAAAACAGAAATTAAAAGCAACCTAAGCTTAAAAAGTAAGCACACGAGTTCACGAATAAATATATATAAAGATAATTTAACTTATCAAATGTTTATAAGTGATAAAATATAGAATATGTTTATGTCACAGGCCTCAAGACGAGTCACCTGTTCACAGATGATACATACCTTGTTTACCCAGGAAAAGAAGACACGGTCGCATTTCTCATAGCAGGCTTTTTACCGTTCTTCCTGTTTAATGATGTCTTCAGCCGTGTTGGACGGAATCCGCATGTCAGTCAGGTATATCAAATTCCCATACAATGCGTCCGAACACGTCAACGATGAAGTGCAAATTCCAGCGGTAACCGGGTTTTCCGAATGCCTTCTGAAAGCGCCACCACATGATGACTTTGTAAACGTCAACAGGAAACTTTTTTAATCGGAGCAGTTTAAAGATCATATGTGATACACAAATGGATTTAACCAACACTGAGACGCGTGGAGGACCGTGCGCCAAAGAGGACATTTTTGCACATCTCCAATTCCCTTACTGTGATCGTGCAGAGAGGGGAATGTCAGGTGCAGGGTCAATTTAAATATAATTTGCATATTTAAAAGAGGCGTGGACAGGGAGGGGTCTGGTACGCTTGATTGGAACGTACAAAGGAAAAATGCTTCTAGATCTGAGCGTGTGACACGTTTTAAAAGAAGGGAAAGATCGATGTGGATTTTTTAGGGCCGATGCCGATACAGATTTTTTTATTCATCAGCTTTAGCCGATGGCCGATATGGGCTGCCGATTTTCTTGAGCTGATATTTGGAGCCGATATTGCTTTTGTTCCCTCAATTTACATCATAAAATAGGCACACCCAAAACTTCTGCTTAGTAGGAAACTGACAGAAAAACCCTCCACTGAACTGGATTGATAACTTATGCGCACTTATGTCTGGTACATGATAAACATTAACACGAATACATATTCATATAAAATCTCTTCTTGAGGCGGAGCTTCTCTCTAATCACTGCGATGGCTACTCCTCCCTGCTGCAGAGTCGCTGAATAGAACTCCCACAAACACCACAGAACTGAACTGACAACGTCCACATTACTTAACCCTGTGACCAGTGTTCATAACAGCTATGCTACATAATCTACAGCTAGGCTTCCTAAACACAATGGCGAAGCGTTTGCATTCCCGTTTTCCATTCTGCCACACAAACCTGCTTAATAACTATAGTTCAAAGAACATAGAGCATGCATTTGGCATTGGTGTTTCCAATTTTAAAGCGTATGGTAATATCTAAGATAAGTGAAACAGATACTGTGAAAGTTTAAAACTTACCGTAGTTTTGGTGAAGCAAACAGCTGCTGGCTTCCAGCACTCTGCTAATAGGGGAGGGTCAATGCATGGTCTGCACGTGGACTACAGCGTCTCCAGCAACACAGAGCTGCGTGTGGACGCCTCTGTGTTAATCACGGCGGGAAAAATGTATCGGCGAACGCACCCGCACATCGCCCGATGCCGATAGAAATAAAAAACGTAAATATCGGTCCGATACATCGGCCGGCAGATGGATCGGTCGTTCATTATTTAGAAGGAAATCTTCGTACACGAGGCCCCTTGTCCTCTAAATCAAGCAGTGTTTTACAATTCAGGAAATGTAATCAACACACCTCTCCTCATTGCCCTGAGCTGCACTTACAGGATCCAGATCAGGTGCTGGTGAGATGATTTTCACAACCTCATAAAGTTCCTCTGCTGTCAGTGGGGGGAGACTTTCTTTAGCTTCCGATCCCAGCAGTGCCTCCAAAATTCTGTCACAGGCGTCAAGATGAGTCACCTGTTTACACAGGAAAAGAAGAGACAGGAGTCGTCAGTCGTGTTCCTCATAGCAGGCTATCTTTCTTCTTCTTCTTCATATGATCAATTTCTCTATTACTTACGTCATTCACTTAACGTCGTAAGTCACCACCAACTACATGATAACTGCACATATATTCCCACAACATAGTGAAATTACAAAACATGTTTGTGTCCTTAACGTCACATTTCTACTGTTTAATCAGCTAAATACTGCTGTTTTACTTGTGCTTTTAACACCTTTAACTTCTATTGCGTAGCTTTTACTATGCTACTGCCTGTCTGAACACGTCTTTTTATATGGGAACAATAATGTAAACTACGTCTCAACATCAACACTCTTTTAACCGAGATGAGTAACTTTAGTGTGAACACTCACCTAACAACACACACATTCATCCACTCTCACCTAGGGTTGCCAACCGTCCCTTGAAAAACAGAATTGTCCTGTACTGAGCTGAAACTGGACGCACTTTGTCCCGTATTACCATGAGCATCAAAAATAGTGTGTAAATTGTCAATGGAATGAATAAATAACAGGGCGCTTGAACATTTACGGCCACCATACATCACAACTACGTAGAGGCATATCATTCAAAAAGCGCGTATCACCACTTACTTATCTGTTACACTATTAAATCATAATTTTAAGGGTTTTCGGGCATGTAGTGTCTACTCATCCCCAATTCATCTCACCATCTTCCTCATCTGTCAGTGTATGGGACTACTTTATGCATGATTAATTGATATGTGGAGTAAGAAATATATTTCTCAAACATTATTTGTTCCACCATTTCAAACTTTTATTTTTAATTGTGAAACTAAAATGTGAAGAATGTGACATCTGTAAATGTGATGCCTATCCCCCTGGGATCTACACCTATCATTGGTCGAGGTACTGTTGCTTGCAAAAGATGATACCGGAAGACAATAAAAGCAACAACTTTATTTGCACTTTTCTTCTTCTTCTCATTATTATTATTACCTGTATTTAACCAGAAAAAAAAACTTATTGAGATCAAGACCTTTATTGCACTATTACAAGAGGAATGTTCTGCTTTCTGTTGTTTTATATTAATATACAGTTTTAAGTTAAGCAGGACAGGTTTATGTTTCAGAAAGATGTTTATTTTATTCTTTTAATTTTGTTATTTTGCATTAAAAATAAACTGTTGAATTATAATTTCTTTTCCACATGTTCATATCACTCAAAGATTCTAGTCAAATAGTTAAAAAATCGGTTCACATATAAGGGCTAACAAGAATTCACCACACCGGGAACAGTGAGGTAGCTAGGTAGCTAGGTAGTCCAGCCCTGCCAATGAGGTGTTCCTCTTTTCAGGGAGTTGGCAACACGACTCTCACCCACCTCATGCTTCGTCCTTAACTTGATACCCGTTGTAATTTAAATACAGACTTAAAATGAAATGAAAATAAATGCCCAGAAGCCACACAAAAACGATTTAATTTATCGACGGGCCGCCATTTTCTATCGTTGTTCTCTATGGGAGAATGTTTGTTGTCCCTCACTGTTTACAACCTAGTTTCTCCATCAGCAGACTTCATTCACACATCCGAATGAGTTTTAACAGTCTTTATACATGAATTGTGGTCAGTTAACACACTTTACTAACCTGTTCACACAGGAAAACAAGAGACAGCTGTCATCAGTCGCGGTCCTCATTGCGCTCTGAGGAACGTTAGCGTGACTGACGCTGCGTAACACAATTAGCGCTCACTAGCGGAGATACTCCCCCTTGTGGTGGAGTTAGAGACGTACACCCTCCTTCAACCCATAGAAAACACATTAAATCTGTCTCATTTTTTATACAAAAAAAAAACATAAAATATAATCACTCAAGAATTTGTGACCATACATATTCGTACGTGTCATAAATACATAACACAACATCTAAATCACTGAAGCCCCCACCCCTCCCCCACTCCTCTGAGAACAGTACAGTCGGTCAGTGACCAGGCAAACCATGATTACAAAAGACCCTCCCCCAACTGCTTTCCGATGCTGTCATCAGGCAAACATTACAAGGATCCACTATTACACCCAGAGAGCAAAAAGAGCTAAAAACAAAAACACCATAAATATTTTGTATACTGATCAATCAAGAAGTTATCAAAGTAGATGCAGATGATGAGGATTGAAAAACAAACACATTTACAGACTTTTTATAAGCTGCAATAAACTCACACCAGAAAGTAAAATGGGTAAAAACTGTCACTTCATTTTAAACTGATCATGTCTGAACTTGAAACAGGAAACAAACTGTGACAAACACAGATGCAGTAAGAGGAAGTGGTCAGAGATTCTACGTGACTTTCCTGAAATGAAAGTCAAAGTTTGTCAGAGCGACGGCAGAGCTGCAGTCCAGACTCTGTGTTTCTGTCTGAAGAAAAATTCAGCTGCATTCAACTGTTCTTTCTCAACATCTGACTCAAACACTGGTGAGTACAGCTTAATATTTACTGTGTTTTAATAACCAGCATCAGTGAAATTAAATTAAACTGTAGATAGATAAATGGGGTAAACACTCCATATTGATGGTTACAGGCTGCAGGTGAGGCCTGGACCTCCAGAAATCCACGACCATCTCTTTGGTTTTAGCTGTATTGATCAGAAGATGGTTCTCTTTGCACCATGAGATGAAGTTGTTCACCAGAGTGTTGTACTCCTGCTCTTGTCCATCTCTGATACACCCCACAATTGCGTATCATCTGAGAACATCTGCAAGTGACATGACTCTGTGTTGTAGTTGAAGTCTGAGGTGTACAGGGTGAACAGGACAGGGGAGAGCACAGATCCCTGTGGTGCTCCAGTGCTGATGATGAAAGTCCTGGACATGCAGTTGCCCAAACTGACATACTGAGGTCTCCCAGTGAGATGGTCCACTATCCAGGAAATGAGTTGTGACTCCACCCCCATTTCTTTTAGTTTGTTCCTTAGTAACAGGGGCTGGATGGTATTGAATGTGCTGGAAAAGTCAAAAAACATTATCCTCACAACTGCACTCCTTCTGTCCAAGTGTGACAGAATGTGATGGAGCAGGTAGAGGATGCCATCCTCCACCTTTTCCTGGTACACAAACTGCAGTGGGTTGAGAGTGTGACGGACCTGGGACCTGATGTGATGGAACAGCAGTCATAGTCTTCACGATGCTGGATGTCAGGACGACTGGTCTGTAGTCATTCATCTCCCTTGGGTGTGACTTCTTAGGGACAGGGATGATGTAGGATGTCTTTCACTTCAGGGGAACCTCTTACGGTGTAGACTCAGGTTAAATGCATGCTGAAGGGACTCCCCCAGCTCAGAAACACATGCCCTGAGTAATCGAGGGGACGCTATGTCTGTGCTGGCTTCTTTTCATGGATGCAGCCTCCTTAGTTGTTTGCTCACCTGAGCCAAAGTGATGGTGGTGGTGGAGTGAGGGGTGGTTACAAACCACTTGTCTGCAGCAATGAAGAAACAACATTTTTCTTTAGTTCAATACTTTATTTTAGTTCAATAACTGATCAATATTCAATATATCTCTACTTAAGCTATTTTTTTTCTCTCTTTCTCTGTTGTCAGTGTGTAGACATGTCTGCTGCCAGATGTCTGAGATCTGAAGATCAGTTTCTGTGCTCCATCTGTCTGGATGTGTTCACTGATCCAGTCTCTACATCATGTGGTCACAACTTCTGCAAACACTGCATTACTCAACACTGGGATCATAATAACCTGTACAAGTGTCCAGTGTGTAATAAGGTATTTAAGGCAAGACCTGAACTAGCCATCAATACTTTCATCAGGGAGATGGTTGCTCAGTTCAGACATGAAGCTCAACATGAAGCCGAACTGGGAGAAGTTCCGTGTGACGTCTGCACTAGAACCAAATTAAAGACAGAGGATGAAATTCAGCACAGGATCCAGAAGAGACGACTAAAGATTCAGGAAATGAAAGAGTCAGTGAAGATGAGTAAAGATGCTGCAGACAGAGAGAAAGCAGAAGGTGTTCAGGTCTTCACGGCTATGGCGGAGTCTGTCGAGAGAGGCCTGAACCAGCTAATAAAAGAGATTGAAGACAAACATAAAACAACAGAGAAACTGGCTGAAGGTTTCATCAAAGATCTGGAACAGGAAGTCTCTGAGCTGATGAAGAGGAGCTCTGAGATTGAGCAGCTCTCACGCTCTGAAGACCATCTTCACCTCCTCCAAAGCTTCTCCTCATTGAAAGTTGCTCCATCCACCAAGGACTGGACTGAGGTCAGCGTCCGTCCACCATCATATGAGGGGACTGTGGTGAGAGCTGTGACTCAGCTGGAGGAGACACTCAGTAAAGACATGAAGAAGCTGCTTGAGACTGAGCTCAAGAGGGTCCAGCAGTATGCAGTGGATGTGACTCTTGATCCTGATACAGCACATCCAGAACTCATCCTGTCTCATGATGGAAAACAAGTTCACTGTGGAGATGCGAGGAAGAAGATTCCAGACAAACCAGAGAGGTTTTCTACACGTGTTAGTGTTTTAGGAAAGAAGAGTTTCTCTTCAGGTAGATTTTACTTTCAGGTTCAAGTTAAAGAAAAGACTAAATGGAATCTAGGAGTGGCCAGAGAGTCAGTCAACAGGAAGGTAAAAATCAAACTGAGACCTAAGAATGGTTTCTGGAATATAAGGTTGAGAAAAGGAAATAAATACAAAGCTCTTTCTGGTCCTCCAGTGCGTCTCTCTCTTCGTTCTCCGCCTGAGAAGGTGGGGGTGTTTGTGAATTACGAGGAGGGTCTGGTCTCCTTTCATGATGTAGATACTGCAGCTCTTATCTACTCCTTTACTGGCTGCTCCTTCACTGACAAACTTTACCCATACTTCTGTCCCTGTGTCAATGATGGTGGTAAAAACTCATCACCTCTGATCATCTGTCCTGTCAATCAAACTGTCTGATCCATTTAATGATGAAGCTTTGAGATCAATGAATGAACTTATTGATCTTCTCACTTTATTCACATTTTGTACATATATGCTTTAATACTACAATACTGGTACAGCTGTGAACACAAATATATCAATGGATTAGATATTGATACAAAACTGGTACAAAACTGATTATTCTGGAATAAAAAGATTTTGTTGTGAATTATGGTAAAAATATTAGTATCAAGTTTTTGTTTTGCCATTTATGTGTTCATTCCTTCATTCTTCAATTCATCAGTATAGATTTAATGGTTGGTGGGTGTTTAGCTCTGGTTTTTTTTTTTCATTGTTGATTCATGAAACTCTTCACCCTGTAACACCCAGTGATGGATCCATCATGAAAAACACAGTGTGTAATTTATGATGATTGTAAAATGAGCTACAATTAAAGACCAAGAGATGTGTACTGTGTCAGCTGTGTTTGTGGTGCCACCACCAATAACCATTAGAAGTTAAAATCAAGCCAATGTTTAAAAGTAAGCACAAACTTAAACAAATACTGTATATAAATAATCATTTAACTTATTAAATGTTTATATGTGATGAAATATAGAATATGTGCACATAATACAATAAGCCGTGATATCATCTAAATACTTGTACATGGAAGTATAGAGTTCAAATGATGAGACACAGGTGAAACAAATATGGGTGGAGCACACAAGGAGAAATCAATGAATCCATCAAAGAGGAAAACACAGAGAGTAACACCAACAGGAAACCAGGAACTTAACAAAATAAAAGAGGAAGCAGAACCCCAGACACAAAACCATGACAATAGAGTTCACATGTACAGTAGTTCTACAAGTGTCCTCATGCATGTCAGAGTGTAATGCTCCTTCATGTATACTTCGGATGCTGCAGCTTTATACAGTATTATTTAGTATATTTTCCATTTCCTGTGGAACCAGCTTCCAGTTTGGGTTCAGGAGGACATCCTCTCTATTTATAAATATCCTTTCTGATTTATATTATAATTTGTCAAACTGAATCACGGTCACATCGTCACTAAACCTTCTCGTAGTTTTGCTGGTGGTCTTCCCATGATGCCTTGTGTTTATTGCTTAAGATGACTTTTATTTTTATATTTATAAACACCAATCGGCCAATGAAAGTAATGATATCTACTTTAGTCTTACTTCTCCTTCAGTAAATCAAGTTATTTTCTTTGCTTTGAGGACTTATTTTCTCTCCCTGAATTAGGAAGAAGTGTGTTTAAATGAGCTGCTTTCACTACTTAAATGAATCAGCTGAATCTCTCTGTTCTATATCCTCACTCCTCATTTCAGAAAACATAAAGACATTTGAGTTTACAAAAAGGGTAGAGATAACACTTGCTTCTGTTGGGACAGACCCGACAGTGTAATGCCATTTTCTATTTCTACTCCGCTGTGTCCATGCTCTAGTTTTGTCTAGAATGGAGAATGAGATGGCATTAATAGAGGAATATTTTAAAAGAGGACATACATATAATGTCATTCTTGAAATGCTTTAAACCCATCATGCAAACATGCAAACATGCAAACATGCATAACCCTGTCTTCCCCCTCTCCCAGAATGACCAGGGGAAGGTTTGTAAATTCTGCACCTGCCAGAGCAAAATTCTGGTCCCTTGTTTTCTGTTATAGCCTAAGTTTGATACCATCGAAATTGTAATCATATGCTAAGTCATATATTGTTTGTCAGGTAGTGCAAATAATCACAATGAGATAATTTTGATCCTTGTACAATAAAATTTATATGATCTAGCCAAATTCAAATAATTGTTCCACAAGTAAGATGGATCAACAGTGCCCTCAAGTGGCTATCCTTATTCTTTTAAACCACTGTTAGAATTAAAGTGTGTTGAACCTTATGTATGATCTTATACTAATAGTAGCTATAACTATTGAAATTGTTATCCTAGAAACCATAATCTTTCCTTTATTAGCAAAGTATCTCCTATAGGGAAGAACCTGATGTTATTAATTTACTGATGCTTATAAGTTATTTTGATTTTGTCATTGAGATATGTCATTTTCTAACGCTGAATGTTGGCAAAAACATTGCAAAAAAACAAAAAACATGGTGAATGATGGAATAACTGGGATATTTGTCTTCAGTAGTTTCCAAGCGCTGTTGTTTCGCATCAGAATTTTTTTAATGCACAATTTTTGTTTTAAACTTAAATTTTTAAATTTTATTAATTTTTCTATTCTGCACGCCATAGTAGCGAGTAAGAATGCCTGCCTCAGTTAACACTCGTCGTTTTTATAAGTTTGTCAGTGTAGTTAGTCTGGGGACGTCAGAACAAGCCCCAATATCTCCTCCATGGATGAAGAAACCAAGACTGTCGCCATAGCAACAACACTGTCCCAGAGAAGTCGACCCATTATCAGGACCTGGTCCTCTGCTGAGAAATCTCTAAAAAAAGTAGATCTTTCTGCTGCTGTTACCCGCTTGAGACCAAGAGTTGGTGTCATTACTTTGAAACTCTCCATTAATATCTGTTAGAGAAGTTTGTTCACATCAGTTATCATAATACATCTCCTTTCTCTACCATCACTCCGCAAACACTCCTACTTGGTATTTCAGGTCTCATAATATCCATTCTATTTGATTTGGACACATATGTGCATATATCTTCTTAGTACCTCATTTCTTCATAGCTGTCACTTCAATAAATACATTTTCATTCACACATTTAAGAAGTAGTTTGTGACATTATTTCATGGAGAGAATTAATGTTATAAATTGTGTTAAGAATGCATTCCTTCAGTTTTTAAATATGTTTAATTGAGACTGATAAATGAACTTAAACCATGTTCCTTCTACGATAACAGGAGGTGGTGCTCTAACGAGACATTTAAAAGGTATAACAAACCCTTCAAGAGTTTATGTCCATTCCTTGCTCAAAGAATGTCCTGGACTCACTCCTAAGTTAAGACTCCTTGCTAGAAATTTTTAGGCTGAGTTAGGAGCTCTCTGAGAGGATTCCCAAAATCTTCATGAATACGGACCCAGGACTCTTCACGACTCTCAGCAACCTGGCCCAGACATTTAACCATCTCTCTCTGGACTTAAATGTCTCCAAAACAGAGGAGCTGTGTTGTGGAGGCAGAGGAGAGTTACCAACCACTTTTTTAAAGCACTCAGCAGCCAGAGTCAGCTTGTGGAGCAGGTTGAGTCCTACAAATACCTGGGAACTGATCCGGACGACTACCTCTCCTTTTTCCAGCTTGCAGACACTATATTAAAAAAAACCAAAACAAAACAAAAAAAACTCAACAGCGCCTCCACCTGCTGAGGAAGCTAAGGACCTTCAAAGTCAGCATCCATGTTTTAACTCTGGTTTACCAGTATCTTAATGAATCCATACTCACCATCAATATAATAATAACAGTTACACAGGCCAGTAAAATAATTGGAGCACCAACCACCACCATCCAAACACATTTACAGACTTTCTAATGAGCTACAATATAATCACACCACAAAAAAATCTCACTTCATTTTAAACTGATCACGTCTGAAATTGAAGAAGGAAGCAAACAGAGCTGCAGTCAGAGGAAGTGGTCGAAGACCAGATTCTACGTGACTTTCATGACATGAAAGTCAAACCTTGTCAGAGCGACGGTAGAGCTGCAGTCCAGACAAATTTCTGTGTTTCTGTGTGAAGAAAATTCAACTGAGTTCATCTGTTCATTCTCAACATCTGACTCGAATACTGGTGAGTACAGCTGATAATATTTACTCAGTTTCAACAACCAGCGTCAAAACTTAGAGCGTCAGTCCAACAGGAAGTTCCTCTCTTTCCACTTCATACTGACTCTGTCAGATTAAATTAAGTGAAATTAAACTGCAGATAGATAAATAGATAGATTGATTATTTATCCAGAGAGTCAGATTAAATCAAGTGAAATTAAATGAAACTGTAAATTAACATTAACATTAAATTAATAACTATATATGTAACCACAGTCCAGTTGGTTCCACACAGGAAGGCGTTGTAGAGTGTATCTTATCTTATGGTAAATGGCCTTGCTTTTATATAGCGCTTTTCTACCTATTGGTACTCAAAGCGCTTTACAGTCAGAGACACATCTACCCATTCACTCACACAAGCATGCACACATTCACACACCAGTGCCACGCACTGGGAGCAACTGGGGGTTCAGTGTCTTGCTCAAGGACACTTCGACATGTGGCACATTCCGGGGATCGAACCGCTAACCCTCTGGTTCGTGGACAACCCGCTCTACCTACTGAGCCACAGCCGCCCTTATCTTATCTTATGTCCTGAGGGACAAATGTCCTTCTCAACCTTTCCATGGAGCAGTACAGAGACAGCAGGCTGTCACTGGACGAACTTCTCTATCGGACTACGGTTTCCTGGAGAGCAGTGTTTTTCAACCTTTTTTGAGCCAAGGTACATTTTGTTTTCATTGAAAAATCACAAGGCACACCACCAACTGAAAATGTTACAAAACTGAAACTCTGTAGCCTATATTAACAATATGAAGTTATTTTTCTCAAAGTGTCTTCAGTAGGAATCAAATAAAGACAAAGAAAAAGTCTTATATATCTTACATAGTTTAATTAATTAGTTTTTCAAAAAATGTTTTTCACATCAGTTAGGCGAAACTGGGTACTTTCCCACGGCACACCTGACAATCTGTCTCTGCACACTAGTGTGTCACGGCACAGTGGTTGAAAAACACTCCTGTAGAGGGTGGTGGACATTGTTCATGATGGACCAGAGTTTGTTCAAGATCCTTTCACGGATGTCAGGGACACCAGCTCTGTCCCTCCCTACCACAGAGTCCTCCTTCTGTATTAGTGCTGGATGGTGTTGAATGTGCTGGAAAAGTCAGAAAACATGACCCTCAAAGCAGCATTCCCACTGTCCAACCTTCTCCTGCTACGCAAACTGCAGTGAGTAGAGAGCATGACGGACCTGGGCCCTGATGTGATGGAGAAAAAGCCTGTCATGATGCTGGATGTCAGGGTGACTGGTCTGTAGTTGTTCATCTCCCTCAGGTGTGACTTAGGGACAGGGATGATGCAGGATGTCTTCCACTGCAGGGGACCATCCTAAGGTGAAGGCTCAGGTTAAATGCATGCTGAAGGAGCTCCACCAGTCAATAACTCAACTCAATAATCAATACATTTCTACTTAAACTGTGTTTTTCTCTCTTTCTCTTGTTGTCAGTGTGTAGACATGTCTGCTGCCAGATGTCTGAGATCTGAAGATCAGTTTCTGTGCTCCATCTGTCTGGATGTGTTCACTGATCCAGTCTCTACACCATGTGGACACAACTTCTGCAAACACTGCATCACTCAACACTGGGATCATAATGATTTGTGCAAGTGTCCAATGTGTAATAAGGTGTTTGAGACAAGACCTGAACTAGCCATCAACACTTTCATCAATGAGATTGTTGCTCAGTTCAGACATGAATCTCAACAGAAAGCCAGCAGCAGCAGCTCAGAGCAACAAGCTGCCAAACCAGGAGAAGTTCTCTGTGACGTCTGCACTGGAACCAAACTGAAGGCCCTGAAGTCCTGCCTGGTGTGTCTGCTCTCCTACTGTGACTCTCACCTGGAGCCTCATCTGACAATGTCACGCCTGAAAGGACATCAGCTGATCCACCCTGTGGACAACCTGGAAGACAGGATGTGTAGGAAGCACGATAAACCTCTGGAGCTGTTCTGTAAGACTGACCAGACATGTGTCTGCATGCTCTGCTCTGTTTTAGACCACAAGGCACATAAGGTTGTTCCTCTGAAAGAAGGATATGAAGGAAAGAAGGCAGAGCTGGGGAAGACAGAGGATGAAATTCAGCAGATGATCCAGAAGAGACGACTGAAGATTGAGGAGATGAAAGAGTCAGTGAAGATGAGTAAAGATGCTGCAGACAGAGAGAAAGCAGAAGGTGTTCAGGTCTTCACTGCTCTGAAGGAGTCTGTTGAGAGAGGCCTGAACCAGCTCATAAAGGAGATCGAAGACAAACAGAAAACAACAGAGAAACAGGCTGAAGGTTTCATCAAAGATCTGGAACAGGAAGTCTCTGAGCTGATGAAGAGGAGCTCTGAGATAAAGCAGCTCTCACGCTCTGAAGACCACCTCCACCTCCTCCAAAGCTTCTCCTCCCTGAAAGCTGCTCCACCCACCAAGGACTGGACAGAGGTCAGCGTCCGTCCACCATCATATGAGGGGACTGTGGTGAGAGCTGTGTCTCAGCTGGAGGAGACACTCAGTAAAGACATGAAGAAGCTGCTTGAGGCTGAGCTGAAGAGGATCCAGCAGTATGCAGTGGATGTGACTCTTGATCCTGATACAGCACATCCTCACCTCATCCTGTCCTTTGATGGAAAACAGGTGAAACATAGTGACGTGAGGAAGAAACTTCCAAACAACCCAGAGAGATTTTCTAAATGTGTTAATGTTTTAGGAAAGAAGAGTTTCTCTTCAGGTAGATTTTACTTTCAGGTTCAGGTTAAAGGAAAGACTGACTGGGATCTAGGAGTGGTCAGAGAGTCAATCAATAGGAAGGGAATAATCCCACTGAGTCCTCAGAATGGTTTCTGGACTGTATGTTTGAGAAATGGAAATGAATACAAGGCCTGTCCTGATCCTTTAGTTAGTCTCTCTCTTGGTTCTCGTCCTGAGAAGGTGGGGGTGTTTGTGGATTATGAGGAGGGTCTGGTCTCCTTTCATGATGTAGATACTGTAGCTCTTATCTACTCCTTTACTGGCTGCTCCTTCACTCAGAAGCTTTACCCATACTTCAGTCCCTGTGTCAATGATGGTGGTAAAAACTCTGCACCTCTGATCATCTGTCCTGTCAATGAATGAACTTATTGATCTTCACACTTTATTCACACTCTGTACATATATGCTTTGATACTCCAATACTGGTACAGCTTTAAACACAAATATATCAATGGATTAGAGAGATGCAAACTGATGATTGAGGAATAAAAATATTTTATTGTGAATTTTGGTAAAAATGTTCATATCGACTTGTTTTCTTTCATTAATGTGTTCATTCAATCCTTCTTCAATTTAGATTTAATGGTTGTTGGACTTTTACCTTTTACTTGTTTTCATGTATTTTCACTGTTGATTCAAGAAAATCTTCAATCTGTAACACCCAGTGACGGATCCATCATGAAAAACATATGTATAATTTATGATGATTGTAAAACGAGCTACAATTAAAGACCAAGAGTTGTGTACTGGGTTGTGTCAACTATGTTTCTTTCTGGTGTCACCACCTTTAACACGGTTTCATTCACCAGTTCATCATCAGAAATATTTTGTTTACAACTGTTTTTAAAAGCAGGTACAGAATAAGTCTAAGTCTCACTATTTGATAAAATATAGAATATGTACACATAATACAATATGCTGTGATGTCATCTAAGTACTTGTACATAGAAGTATAGCATTCACATATAGGTCTACAAGTGTCCTCATGCATGTCAGAGTGTATTGTACCTTCATGTGGCTATACTTAAGATGCTTAAGAGTTGTTTTCTCTACTCATATAAATCAGCTTGAACATTTTGAATCTGTTCAGTTTAATTAACTTAACACAACATCAGTGAAGGGAGGAGCACTCTTGAAAACCACAGTGACATGCTGCATACTGCTGTTGACTAGACCAGGTATCTGATGTCTTCGTGTTGGTTGGTAGCAATATTTCTTTGTTTGGTTAGCTACTGAGAGAGCCATACAAGCCAACAGCATTTACCTAGTTCATATTTCACAATGCACAATGCATATTTCACAAGGTTTGTTTTTCAGCTGGACAAGGCCCCTAAATGTGTTTTCCCTTGGATCTTGGCACAATGGATTGTAACATCTGATCCTCTGGATTAATGATTGAACTCACTCCTAAATTAAGACTCCTTGCTCGAGTTTTTTAGGCTGAGTTAGGAGCTCTCTGAGAGGATTCCCAAAATCTTTAGGATTACGGGCCCAGGACTCTCCACGATTCTCGGCAGCCTGGCCCAGACATTTAACCAGCTCTCTCTGGAGTTAAATGTCTCTAAAACAGAGGAACTGTGTTGTGGAGGCAGGGGAGAGTTAGCAACCACGTTTTAAAGCACTCAGCAGCCAGAGTCAGCTTGTGGAGCAGGTTGAGTCCTCCAAATACCTGGGAACTGATCTGGACGACTACCTCTCCTTTTTCGAGCTTGCAGACACCATTTTCAGAAAAACTCAACAGCGCCTCCACCTTCTGAGGAAGCTAAGGACTAGGGTTGTACCGATCCGATCACGTGACTCGGAAATCGGGGCCGATCACGCAACTGAATACTCGATCGGGACTCGGACGTTACGACCCGATCAGAGATCGGTTTTATATATATTTATTTAGTCATTATTTGTATTAGATTGTTGATATATGGGCTATTGGTGATTCAAAAAAATAAAAAATAAAATGAGTATTTACTACCACTGTTTACGGCATGCGCATGTGCAGAAGACCAGCATGCTAGTTTGTTTTGAAGCGGAGTGGCGAGTTGTGGCGCACCATGTCTGCTGTGTGGAAGTATTTTAAAGTATGTGAGGAGAACGATGCAGTCGCAAACTGTCAAATTTGCAAAGTTGGAATATCGAGGGGTGGTAAGGACAAAGCGTCGTTTAATACCACAAACTTAATTCGGCACTTAAAAAACAAACACAGAGTATCGGATCGGGACTCGGTATCGGCAGATACTCAAAAGTCAAAGGACTCGGACTCGGATCGGGGGCAAAAAACCCTGATCGGAGCATCCCTACTAAGGACATTTAATGTCAGCATCCATGTAACTCTGGTTCACCAGTCTCTTATTGAATCCGTACTCACCATCAATATAATAATAACAGTTACACAGGCCAGTAAAATAATTGGAGCACCCCACCACCACCACCATCCAAACATATTTACAGACTTTCTAATGAGCTACAATATAATCACACCACAAAGAAATCTCACTTCATTTTAAACTGATCACGTCTGAAATTGAAGAAGGAAGCAAACACAGCTGCAGTCAGAGGAAGTGGTCGAAGACCAGATTCTACGTGACTTTCATGACATGAAAGTCAAACCTTGTCAGAGCGACGGTAGAGCTGCAGTCCAGACAAATTTCTGTGTTTCTGTGTGAAGAAAATTCAGCTGAGTTCATCTGTTCATTCTCAACATCTGACTCAAATACTGGTGAGTACAGCTGATAATATTTACTCTGTTTCAACAGCCAGCATCAAAATGTAGAGCGTCAGTCCAACAGGAAGTTCCACTGTTTCCACTTCATATAGACTCTGTCAGATTAAATCAAGTGAAATTAAATTAAACTGTAAATTAACATTAACATTCAATTAATAACTATATATGTAACCACAGTCCAGTTGGTTCCTCACAGGAAGGCACTGTAGAGTAATTTGTCCTGAGGGACAAATGTCCTCTTCAACCTGTCCATGGAGCAGGACAGAGACAGCAGCCTGTCACTGAAAGAGCTTCTCTGTCTGATTATGGTGTCCTGTAGAGGGTGGTGGACATTGTTCATGATGGACCAGAGTTTGCGCAAGGTCCAAACTGAAGGCCCTAAAGTCCTGCCTGGTGTGTCTTCAGAAATGTGTTTAGAGTTTGTTATTGTTAATCAAAGTGAAGTGAAGTCTGGTGTAGTTCTTCTCTGTGTCCAGCAGAGGTCAGAAAAAACAACTATCAGAAGAGTTTGACCAAACAAATTCCCTGTACGTATAACATGCTTGGCAATAAAGCTGATTCTGATTCTAAACTCTGGTGGAGCTGATAAGGCTTGAAAAACAAACACATTTACAGACTTTTTATGATCTGCAATAAAGTCACACCAGGAAATAAAATAAGTAATAAACTCAATGGATCTCAAACTAATCTGAACTTCGACCAGATTCAACGTCACTTTCCTGAAATGAAAGTCAAGTTTGTCAGAGCGACGGCAGACCTGCAGTCCAGACGAATCTCTGTGTTTCTGTTTGAAGAAAATTCAACTGAGTTAATCTGTTCTTTCACAACATCTGACTCAGATACTGGTGAGTACAGCTGATAATATTTGCTGTGTTTCAACAACCAACATTCGAAGTTCCACTTTTTCCACTTAAATCAAGCAAAATTCAATTAAACTGTAGACCAGCATTTTTCTTTAGAAGTTCAAAATAAATCTCTACTTAAACTGTGTTTTCTCTCTCTCTCTCGTTGTCAGTGTGTAGACATGTCTGCTGCCAGATGTCTGAGATCTGAAGATCAGTTTCTGTGCTCCATCTGTCTGGATGTGTTCACTGATCCAGTCTCTACACCATGTGGACACAACTTCTGCAAACACTGCATCACTCAACACTGGGATCATAATGACACGTTCCAGTGTCCAATGTGTAAAGCAATGTTTCACACTAGACCTCAGCTGAGCATCAACACTTTCATCAATGAGATTGTTGCTCAGTTCAGACATGAAGCTCAACAGAAAGCCAGCAGCAGCAGCTCAGAGCAACAAGCTGCCAAACCAGGAGAAGTTCCCTGTGACGTCTGCACTGGAACCAAACTGAAGGCCCTGAAGTCCTGTCTGGTGTGTCTGCTCTCCTACTGTGACTCTCACCTGGAGCCTCATCTGACAGTGTCACGCCTGAAAAGACATCAGCTGATCCACCCTGTGGACAACCTGGAAGACAGGATGTGTAGGAAGCATGATAAACCTCTGGAGCTGTTCTGTAAGACTGACCAGACATGTGTCTGCATGCTCTGCTCTGTTTTAGACCACAAGACACATGAGTTTGTTCCTCTGAAAGAAGGATATGAAGGAAAGAAGGCAGAGCTGGGGAAGACAGAGGATGAAATTCAGCAGATGATCCAGAAGAGACGACTGAAGATTGAGGAGATGAAAGAGTCAGTGAAGAAGAGTAAAGATGCTGCAGACAGAGAGAAAGCAGAAGGTGTTCAGGTCTTCACTGCTCTGAAGGAGTCTGTTGAGAGAGGCCTGAACCAGCTCATAAAGGAGATCGAAGACAAACAGAAAACAACAGAGAAACAGGCTGAAGGTTTCATCAAAGATCTGGAACAGGAAGTCTTTGAGCTGATGAAGAGGAGCTCTGAGATAAAGCAGCTCTCACGCTCTGAAGACCACCTCCACCTCCTCCAAAGCTTCTCCTCCCTGAAAGCTGCTCCACCCACCAAGGACTGGACAGAGGTCAGCGTCCTTCCACCATCATATGAGGGGACTGTGGTGAGAGCTGTGTCTCAGCTGGAGGAGACACTCAGTAAAGAAATGAAGAAGCTGCTTGAGGCTGAGCTGAAGAGGATCCAGCAGTATGCAGTGGATGTGACTCTTGATCCTGATACAGCACATCCTGAACTCATCCTGTCTCATGATGGAAAACAAGTTTGTGATAATGGAGTGAGGAAGAATCTCCCAGACAACCCAGAGAGATTTTCTACATGTGTTAATGTTTTAGGAAAGAAGAGTTTCTCTTCAGGTAGATTTTACTTTCAGGTTCAGGTTAAAGGAAAGACTGACTGGGATCTAGGAGTGGCCAGAGAGTCAATCAGCAGGAAGGGAGACATTACTCTGAGTCCTCAGGATGGTTTCTGGACTATATGGTTGAGAAATAGAAACGAGTATGAAGCCTGTGATGATCCTTCAGTCAGTCTCTCTCTTGGTTCTCGTCCTGAGAAGGTGGGGGTGTTTGTGGATTATGAGGAGGGTCTGGTCTCCTTTCATGATGTAGATACTGCAGCTCTTATCTACTCCTTTACTGGCTGCTCCTTCACTGACAAACTTTACCCATTCTTCAATCCTGGTCTAAATGATGGTGGTAAAAACTCTGCACCTCTGATCATCTGTCCTGTCAATCAAACTGTCTGATCCATTTAATGATGAAGCTTTGAGATCAATGAATGAACTTATTGATCTTCACTCTTTATTCGCATTCTGTTCATATATGCTTTAATACTACAATACTGGTACAGCTGAACACAAATATATCAATGGATTAGAGAGATACGGTACAAGCTGATTATTCTGGAATAAATGTTTTATTGTGAATTCTGTTAAAAATGTTCATATCAACTTGTTTTCTTTCATTAATGTGTTCATTCCTTCATTCTTCAATTTATCAGTATAGATTTAATGGTTGTTGGACTTTTACCTTTTACTTGTTTTAATGATTTTTCAGTTTTGATTCATGGAACTCTTCACCCTGTAACACCCAGTGATGGATCCATCATGAAAAACACACTTGTGTAATTTGTGATGATTGTAAAATGAGCTACAATTAAAGGCCAACTCACTAACAAGACCTTGCCTCTTGATATTCAAAGAAGTTTATTTGACCAGGTTAAAGAAAAAAGAAAGATAGGAGATCTAACAGAAGGGTCGAGGAAGTTAAAGGAAAAGAGATTTGAGTAGCAACTGATGATGATCCTGGAAGACTGGACGTAGGAACCCAGGGAGAGAGATTTAGGATGGGGGCATATCTCTGAAGGCGTGGGTTCCTTTACCCCCAAAAGAGTTTGCTGAGGTGAGTCGGAGATGGGCTTTTCTGGTGTTGTGGTTACAGATGTAGCTATGGTAGGCTTGTGATGTCCATCTGCCTTGATGAGGTGTTCGGGCATACCTTGAGAAGAAGCGGTGGATGCGGGTCCGATGCGGAATGAGTGGCCGGAGTAGCGATCTGGCCAAAACCTGCCGAAAATGATGGTGAAACCAGAATCTTGTAGCTACTTCACCTACTTCGGCAGTGAATAATGGATCAAGAGGGTATGCATGGAGGGCTAGTCGGGCATTCCCATATTTCTGCATGGGTTTGAACGGGCTTAGGAAGGAGGTAAGACAGAAGAGGTAGATAGGATGCAAAAGTCCCAACTGGTCACTGGTTGTATGAGGATGAGGTTGCTGTAAATTCAGAACATCGCAGGAACCGAAGAAAGCTAGGAGAAACATGGCTTCAAGAGTAGAATTGATCGGAGGGGACAAGTAACTTGTTCGCCCTTGCGTACGCCTTTGAATAACATGCTGACATGCGAATGGGCAAGGAACTCCGGTGATCAATTCAATGAAGAAACTGATGTAGACTTGGATGTTAGATGTTTTGATTTCTTGAATAAAATGGGTGTACGTTATAAAGCTAGTAAATGAGGCAACATCTAATGCAGGGAAAGGCAGATGAAGGGAAGCATTAAAGCTTTAAAGCAGTTCTAACAGGTGTAGTATGAAGACAGGATGGCGGGTGAAAGGTTGTTTCAGGTAGATTTTTGCAACGCTGATGTGAGGTGGTGGAGGTGAGGTCTTAATTGAGGGTGGTGACTGAAAACAGTGGGACAGAAGCTGGATAAGGATCCGAGTCTGGAGCTAAGGATCTGAATTTCTAGAAAGAAAAACAAGACAGAATTGGCTATTGTGTTCACGTGACCTGTAACATGACTTGCACGTATGATGAATTGTTGTTGGGCTGAGATTAGAGTGAGTCTGCGCATGAATTGTATAGTTTCGAGGGATTTGAAAAGGTCTTTATTTTTGATGTTGGGGTGGCTATGTTGTTAGAGTGGATGGGAATCACCTTTAACCACTCATGCCCCTAAAGAAGGGATGCGATGACGATGGAGTATAACTCGTACGGGACAGAGGAATGGGACAGTGAGCACATTTCTGGTGGCCACTGAGAAGCGGACCATAGACTCCTGTAGTATCCTCCAAGTCTGAGAGAGGGCACTGCATCTGAGCAAAGCTGGATGTCATCGGGCTGGAAGATAAAGTTGTCATAAAAGGGTGAAGGAATCAAGGAGGGAAGGAGCAGCAGAGGCCAGTGACGGGAGGTACGAAAAGAAAGGTCGGAGGTGGGGAACAATGTGGATGGTTCAAGATCAAGATGGCTAAGGAGGGAGAGAAGCTGCAGATTAGAACAGCTGGGAGCTAGAAGGAAATGGAAATTAGTGAAGAAATATGGAAAAGTATTTCTGGTGGCAAAGATGCTTGGAATGAAACAGTTCTCTATAGAGTTCTCAATGTTTTGAATCTCTCTGTTCTGTATCCTCACTGCTGCCAGCTTCCTGACCAGCCTTCTGATGGTCTTCAAATATGACCTCTCCAGTCTGGTTTCCCTCAGAGCCAACACCCTGAGCTATCTGGGTCCCATGCTCTGTCCCTAGGCCAAATTAAAATATGTTGGCCATTTTCTTTGCCTTCTGGCTGAACACCTGATCTATCTGTTTACCCCGGTCTCTGTCTCCACCTCCTGGACATCCTGAAGCAGATATTTGATAAAATGATGTTACATTTTAAACAATAATAATTTCTTTAAATGTGGACACGTCTCTCTAAACTTCAGGCTGACATTCTGAAGATCTCAGTAAAGGTTGGAGATTAACTCTGGATTTTAAAGTTTTCTCATAAGTTATCAAATAAAATAAATGTCTCCCTGGCTGCAGTTTCACAGTAGCTGTATCACAGAGTAATGTGACCTGGTCTGAAGTACAGATTTGATCTTCCTACAGTTCAGTCACTAGATCAAAGCAATGATCCAAACTGAATGTGAGTTTACAACAGAGTCAGTATGTTCAGAAATACTTTTAGAGTTTGTTGTTGTTAATCAAAGTGAAGTGAAGTCTGGTGTAGTTCTTCTCTCTGTCCAGCAGAGGTCAGAAAAAACAACAACTATCAGAAGAGTTTGAACTCAGGTGGAGCTGATGAGGCTTGAGAAACAAACACATTTACAGACTTCTTATGAGCTGCTATAAAGTCACACCAGGAAATAAAATAAGTAATAAACTCAATGGATCTCAATCTGATCACGTCTGAACTTCGACCAGATTCAACGTCACTTTCCTGAAATGAAAGTCAAAGTTTGTCAGAGCGACGGCAGAGCTGCAGTCCAGACGAATCTCTGTGTTTCTGTCTGAAGAAAATTCAGCTGAGTTCATCTGTTCTTTCTCAACAACTGACTCAAATACTGGTGAGTACAGCTGATAATATTTAACATGTTTCAACAGCCAGCATCAAAACTTAGAGCTTCAGTCCAACAGGAAGTTCTGCTCTTTTCACTTCATACTGACTCTGTCAGATTAAATCAAGTGAAATTAAATTAAACTATAGATAGATAAATAGATAGATAGATTGTTTATTTATTCCAAGAGAAATTCAGTGTCCAGTAGCTTCATCACATAGAAACAGATGTGGAATGAAAATATAACTATATATATAATCACAGCCCAGTTGGTTCCTCATAGGGAGGCATTGTAGTCCCACATTCTGAAGGACAAACGTCCTCCTCAACCTGTCCATGGAGCAGGACAGAGCCTGGCTGTCACTGAAAGAGCTTCTCTATCTGTCTATGGTGTCCTGTAGAGGGTGATGAACATTGTTCATGATGGACCAGAGTTTGTCCCTTCTTCTATGAGATGAAGTCGTTCACCTTATTCTTGTACTCCTGCTCTTGTCCATCCGTGACACACCCCACAACTGTACTATCATCTTCTGCAGGTGATATGACTCTGTGTTGTAGTTGAAGTTCAAGGTGTAATAAGACAGGGGAGAGCAGAGAGCCCTGTGGTGCTCCAGTGCTGCTGACGAAAGTCCTGGACGTGAAGTTCCCCAACCTGACATACTGAGGTCCCCCAATGAGATGGTCCACTATCCAGGAAGTGAGTTGTGAGTCCACTCCTATCTCTGTTAGCTTGTTCCTCAGTAACAGGGGCTGGATGGTGTTGAATGCTCTGGAAATGCCCTGTCCAAATGTGACAGAGTGTGATGGAGCAGGTAGAGGATGCCGTCCTCCACCTCCACCTTCTCCTGGTATGCAAACTGCAATGGGTCTAGAGCGCAATGGACCTGGGGCCTGATGTGATGAAGCAGCAGACTCTCCATGGTCTTCATGATGCTGGATGTCAGGGCGACTGGTCTGTAGTTATTCATCTCCCTCAGGTGTGACTTCTTAGGGACAGGGATGATGCAGGATGTCTTCCACTGCAGGGGACCCTCCTAAGGTGTAGACTCAGGTTAAATGCATGCTGAAGGGGCTCCCAGAGTTCAATTACTCATCAATAATAAACAAATCTCTACTTAAACTGTGTTTTCTCTCTCTCGCTCTCGTTGTCAGTGTGTAGACATGTCTGCTGCCAGATGTCTGAGATCTGAAGATCAGTTTCTGTGCTCCATCTGTGTGGATGATTTCACTGATCCAGTCACTACACCATGTGGACACAACTTCTGCAAACACTGCATCACTCAACATTGGGATCATAATGACACGTTCCAGTGTCCAATGTGTAAAGCAATGTTTCACACTAGACCTCAGCTGAGCATCAACACTTTGTTGTCTGAGATGGTTGCTCAGTTCAGACATGAATCTCAACAGAAAGCCAGCAGCAGCAGCTCAGAGCAACAAGCTGCCAAACCAGGAGAAGTTCCCTGTGACGTCTGCACTGGAACCAAACTGAAGGCCCTGAAGTCCTGCCTGGTGTGTCTGCTCTCCTACTGTGACTCTCACCTGGAGCCTCATCAAACAATGTCAGGCCTGAAAAGACATCAGCTGATCCACCCTGTGGACAACCTGGAAGACAGGATGTGTAGGAAGCATGATAAACCTCTGGAGCTGTTCTGTAAGACTGACCAGACATGTGTCTGCATGCTCTGCTCTGTTTTAGACCACAGGACACATAAGGTTGTTCCTCTTAAAGAAGGATATGAAGGAAAGATGGCAGAGCTGGGGAAGACAGAGGATGAAATTCAGCAGATGATCCAGAAGAGACGACTGAAGATTGAGGAGATGAAAGAGTCAGTGAAGATGAGTAAATATGCTGCAGACAGAGAGAAAGCAGAAGGTGTTCAGGTCTTCACTGCTCTGAAGGAGTCTGTTGAGAGAGGCCTGAACCAGCTCATAAAGGAGATCGAAGACAAACAGAAAACAACAGAGAAACAGGCTGAAGGTTTCATCAAAGATCTGGAACAGGAAGTCTCTGAGCTGATGAAGAGGAGCTCTGAGATAAAGCAGCTCTCACGCTCTGAAGACCACCTCCACCTCCTCCAAAGCTTCTCCTCCCTGAAAGCTGCTCCACCCACCAAGGACTGGACAGAGGTCTGTGTCCGTCCACCATCATATGGGTGGACTGTGGTGAGAGTTGTGACTCAGCTGGAGGAGACACTCAGTAAAGACATGAAGAAGCTGCTTGAGGCTGAGCTGAAGAGGCTCCAGCAGTATGCAGTGGATGTGACTCTTGATCCTGATACAGCACATCCTAAACTCATCCTGTCTCATGATGGAAAACAAGTGAATCATAGTAATGGGAGGAAGAAACTTCCAAACAACCCAGAGAGATTTTCAAATTGTGTAAATGTTTTAGGAAAGAAGAGTTTCTCTTCAGGTAGATTTTACTTTCAGGTTAAGGTTAAAGGAAAGACTGAATGGGATCTAGGAGTGGCCAGAGAGTCAATCGACAGGAAGGGAATAATCCCACTGAGTCCTCAGAATGGTTTCTGGACTGTATGTTTGAGAAATGGAAATTACAAGGCCTGTACTGATCCTTCAGTCAGTCTCTCTCTTGGTTCTCGTCCTGATAAGGTGGGGGTGTTTGTGGATTATGAGGAGGGTCTGGTCTCCTTTCATGATGTAGATACTGCAGCTCTTATCTACTCCTTTACTGGCTGCTCCTTCACTGACAAACTTTACCCATTCTTCAGTCCTAGTCTGAATCATCGTGGTAAAAACTCTGCACCTCTGATCATCTGTCCTGTTAGTCAAACTGTGTGATCCATTTAATGATGAGGCTTTGAGATCAATGAATGAACTTATTGATCTTTATATAAAAAGATTTAATGTGAATTTTGGTAAAAATGTTCATATCAACTTGTTTTCTTTCATTAATGTGTTCATTCCTTCATTCTTCAATTCATCAGTATAGATTTAATGGTTGTTGGACTTTTACCTTTTACTTGTTTTAATGTTTTTTCACCGTTGAGTCATGAAACTCTTCACCTTGTAACACCCAGTGATGGATCCATCATGACAAAACACATGTTTGTAATTTGTGATGATTGTAAAATGAGCTACAATTAAAGACCAAGAGCTGTGTACTGGGTTGTGTCAACTATGTTTGTTTGTGGCGTCACCATCTTGAACATGGTTTCATTCATTTTTTGATCAGAACTAATTTTAAAATCAGATGCAAAGTAAGTTTCAGTCTCTCTACAAAGTCCTTTCTAAATGGTCATTTTACAGGTTTTCAGACACCTCTGCATCAGTGAGAGAACAGTCTTAACTTAAAACAGAAATTCAAATTGACCTAATCTTCAAAAGTTGGCACAATTGGAATGATTGTATATATATAATAATTTATCAAATGATTAAATGTGATAAAATATAGATCATGTTCACGTGATACAATATGTTGTGATATCATCTAAATACGGGCCACAGGAAAAATCATCTTTAGATCCCCTAGAGCTTTCCTACCAGTCGTGTATGGGGGCGGATGACGCTGTCATCTATCTGCTGCATGGCGCTCACTCACACCTGGATGGTGGTGGAGACTCAGTGAGAATCACATTCCTTGATTTCTCCAGTGCCTTCAACACCATCCAGCCTTTGTTGTTGGGTGAGAAGCTGCAGTCAATGGGTGTTGGTGCGTCCACTGACTCCTGGATGATTGACAACCTGACAGAAGGACCACAGGTCATATGTTTGGGTCACATCCTGTCTGATGTGGTGGTGAGTGGAGTGGGAGCCCTACAGGGCACTGTGCTTTCTCCGTTCCTGTTCACCTTATACACCATTAATTTCCAGCACAACTCCGAGTCATGTCACATACAGAAATGTTCTGATGACTCTGCAGTTGTAGGGTGCATAAGGACGGGATGAGGAGGAGCATAGAAGGCTGGTGGACAGATTTATGGGGTCGGCAAGAAGGAATCACCAGGTTCCTCATGTACGAAGGTTGCGTGCGTACTTGTTCACGGAAAGTTCAGATGCATCAAGAAATGCCGAACTTTGTCCATGCCAACGTCATGGCTGACGTACACTGGATTCTAGAGATGTCGATCCTTTGGAGACACTTGGGGTGATGCCGGAAAACTGTCATAAATGTGAAAACTATTACTCCAACCGATCGGGACTGTGCTGGTCGACCTCTACTTGTACACAGAAGTATAGAGGGCTGTTTGTGGGATAATGGGGGTAGGACCCAAATGCAGGACAGAGTGGACTGAGACAGGAACTGACAGTTAAAAACAAAACAAACCAGAGACGCTAGATATTCATAACTTAACAAGAAGAAAAAATACTGGGAGACCTGAATCCAGGAATGTGACATGAGCACGGCAGCCAGGCTTAACGTGATGAGACAAAAACTTCTAGGAGACATGCATACGGCATGGAGACAAGCATACGCACAGGTGACAAGCATTTAGTAATACACAGGACAAGATGTTACAATCCCTTGTGCCAAAATCCCAGGCAAAACACATTTAGAGGCCCTGTTGAACTAAGAGGCCCTACCAAGCCTACGGTCATGTGATATGACCAATAACCTATATTCTACCTAGACTATCTAGAAGCTGCTGGCTTGTAAGCCCATTGAGCAGCTGAGGATACTTCAAACATTGTAAAACATACCTAACTAAATGTTGCTGGCTTGTATGGCCCGCTCAGCAGCAAACCATGGCCACCAAGTAACATGAAAACAACAGGAACCTGGCCTAAACAACAGCAGTATACAGCATGTCATTGGGCACGTCCCTTCACCGATGTTTCGTTAAGCTACGCCCACAACACCTCGAGAAGGCTTAACTTACTGACTTCCAGCGTCATGGAGTCAACCCACTCCACACCGCCATTGCACAACCCTGTCTTCCTCACCAAATGATGTCTATTTACAACTAATAATAACCACGAGCCAAACACACAAATTGACCATGATTCGCCTCATTGATGCAGGCTGAAACACGTAACAAACAAACAAATCGACCATGATTCGCCCCGTTGATGCAGGCTGAAACATGTAACAAACAAACAAATCGACCATGATTCGCCCCGTTGATGCAGGCTGAAACACGTAACAAACAAACAAATCGACCATGATTCACCCCGTTGATGCAGGCTGAAACATGTAACAAACAAATCAACCATGATTTGCCCCGTTGCTGCGGGCCGAAACACGTAACAATCACATAACAAACAAACAAATCAACCGTAGCCTACATGCTGCCATCCTTACCTTTAGCTAGTTCCCCAGCTAGCACACTTCCTTTGTATCCATAACCACTTGCTCGCTTTCTCTGCCTCCCGTGACATGTTACGTACCGCAGTCCTCTAGCTTTTTCCCTATATGCCCAGGTTGCTCAGAAGAGCAATCGCCGATTTTGCTACAAATCCATGGCAGCCCACTTCTACTGAGCGGAGATAAAAGCCTTCCATCCATTCTATTCTGCATCTGCTGCTAACTCTGCTTACCTAGCTCTTTTACGCTCGTTAGCCTCCTCGACTCTTCCCACGGGACAGTCAGCTCTATGAAATAGACTACTTTCTCTGGCTGGTTTAGGTTCTGGGGAGTTGGGAGCACATCATAAGCAGTCCCTATCATAAATCTAATCACCTTCCTTTTCTCCACACTCTCCCAGTTCACCCATTGACCCTGCTTAGCCTGCGACACTGCCTTAGAGTATCTAACTGCTTCCTTGCCTCTGTACCTCTTCCAACATCATCTTTCTCCTTTCTACTGCTGATGCCTTGCTCCACAGGGGTTTCATTGCACACAGCCCCAGGCCTCCACGCCCCTGCTGTACATTGCCTATGATATCCCTACGCCTAAGAGCTGCCCGTGCTTGCTGCACTGCCTCTTTTGCCTTCCACTTCCTCCCTGTTTTACCTAACCTTTATTTGAATGTTATATTCAAAAAGTCATTGCATGGATATATTGAACATGACTGTAGAGATGTTACTCTAAACTTCAGGCTGACATTCTCAAGATCTTAGTAAAGGTTGAGATTTTAAGTTTGCTAATAAGTTATCAAATAAAATAAATGTCTCTCTGGCTGCAGTCTCACAGTAGCTTTATCACAGACTATCATGGCCTGGTATGAAGTGAGTTTACTACACAGTCATGCTCAAAAATACTTTTAGAGTTTGTTGTTGTTAATCAAAGTGAAGTGAAATCTGGTGTAGTTCTCTGTGTTCTCTGTACAGGTCAGTGAAATCAACGACTATCACAAGAGTTTGAACTCAGGTGGAGCTGATGAGGATTGAGAAACAATTTTACAGACACATTTACAGACTTTTTATGATCTACAATAAAGTCACAGCAGGAAATAAAATCAGTAAATATCTCAATACATTTGAACTGATCACGTCTGATTCAACGTCACTTTCCTGAAATGAAAGTCAAAGTTTGTCAGAGCGACAGCAGAGCTGCAGTCTAGACGAATCTGTGTTTCTGTGTGAAGAAAATTCAACCGAGTTAATCTGTTCTTTCTCAACATCTGACTCAAATACTGGTGAGTACATCTGATAATATTTACTGTGTTTTAACAACCACCATCAAAACTTAAGAGCTTCGGTCTAAAAGGAAGTTCCACTCTTTCCACTTCATACTGACTCTGTCAGATTAAATTAAGTGAAATTAAACTGCAGATAGATAAATAGATAGATTGATTATTTATCCAGAGGGAAATTCAGTGTCCAGTAGCTTCATCACATAGAAACAGATATAGAATAATAATATAACTATATATGTAACCACTGTGCAGTTGGTTCCTCACAGGGAGGCGTTGTAGAGTCTTATGTCCTGAGGGACAAACAACCTCCTCAACCTGTCCATGGATCAGAACAAAGACAGCAGCCTGTCACTGAACGAGCTTCTCTGACTATGGTGTCCTGTAGAGGTTGATGGACATTGTTCATGATGGACCAGAGTTTGTTCAAGGTCCTTTCATCTGCCACTAATGTCAGGGACTCCACCTCTGTCCCTACCAGAGTCCTCCTTCTGTATTAGTTTGTCCAGCCATGAGGTGTCCTTCTTCTTAGTGCTGCCTCCCCAGAACACCACAGCGTAGAGGAGACAGGCAATGATAGTCTGGTAGAACATGTCCTGCAGCTTCTGGCAGATATTAAACAACCTTAGTCTCCTGAGAAAATAGAGACGACTTTTTGTAAACTAAGTCTATGTTAGCTGACCAGTCCAGTTTGTGATTCAGATATAGACCCAGTTGATGGTTAAAGGCTGCAGGTGAGGCTCCACAAACCCACTACCATCTCTTTGGTTTTAGCTGTATTGATCAGAAGATGGTTTTCTCTGCACCATCAGATGAAGCTGTTCACCAGATTATTGTACTCCTGCTCTTCTCTATCCGTGATACACTGCACAATTGCGAAGGTAAGGTAGAGGATGGCGTCCTCCACCATCTCCTGGTACACAAACTGCAATGGGTCTAGAGCGTGATGGACCTGCAGCCTGATGTGATGAAGCAGCAGCCTCTCCATGGTCTTCATGAAGTTGGATGTCAGGGCGACTGGTCTGTAGTCATTCATCTCCCTCAGATGTGACTTCTTAGGGACAGGGATGATGCAGGATGTCTTCCACTGCAGAGGACCATCCTAAGGTGTGGGCTCAGGTTAAATGCATACTGAAGGAGCTCCACCAGCTCAGAAACATAGGCTCTAAGTAATCATGGGGACACTGTGTCTGGGCTGACTGGTTTTGGGTGATAGTGGAGTGAGGGGTGGTTACAAGCCACTTGTCTGCGGCAATGACTAGAGAAGAGACATCATGTTCAATAATTTTTTTCTCTCTTTCTCTCTTGTTGTCAGTGTTTAGACATGTCTGCTGCCAGATGTCTGAGATCTGAAGATCAGTTTCTGTGCTCCCTCTGTCTGGATGTGTTCACTGATCCAGTCTCTACACCGTGTGGACACAACTTCTGCAAACACTGCATCACTCAACACTGGGATACTAAGGACGTTTGCAAGTGTCCAATGTGTAATGAGATGTTTAACACTAGACCTCTGCTGAAGATCAACACTTTCATCAAGGAGATGGTTGATCAGTTCAGAGATGAATCTCAACAGAAAGCCAGCAGCAGCAGCTCAGAGCAACAAGCTGCCAAACCAGGAGAAGTTCCCTGTGACGTCTGCACTGGAACCAAACTGAAGGCCCTGAAGTCCTGCCTGGTGTGTCTGCTCTCCTACTGTGACTCTCACCTGGAGCCTCATCTGACAGTGTCACGTCTGAAAAGACATCAGCTGATCCACCCTGTGGACAACCTGGAAGACAGGATGTGTAGGAAGCACGATAAACCTCTGGAGCTGTTCTGTAAGACCGACCAGACATGTGTCTGCGTGCTCTGCTCTGTTTTAGACCACAAGACACATGAGTTTGTTCCTCTGAAAGAAGAATATGAAGGAAAGAAGGCAGAGCTGGGGAAGACAGAGGATGAAATTCAGCAGATGATCCAGAAGAGACGACTGAAGATTGAGGAGATGAAAGAGTCAGTGAAGATGAGTAAAGATGCTGCAGACAGAGAGAAAGCAGAAGGTGTTCAGGTCTTCACTGCTCTGAAGGAGTCTGTTGAGAGAGGCCTGAACCAGCTCATAAAGGAGATCGAAGACAAACAGAAAACAACAGAGAAACAGGCTGAAGGTTTCATCAAAGATCTGGAACAGGAAGTCTTTGAGCTGATGAAGAGGAGCTCTGAGATAAAGCAGCTCTCACGCTCTGAAGACCACCTCCACCTCCTCCAAAGCTTCTCCTCCCTGAAAGCTGCTCCACCCACCAAGGACTGGACAGAGGTCAGCGTCCGTCCACCATCATATGAGGGGACTGTGGTGAGAGCTGTGTCTCAGCTGGAGGAGACAATCAATAAAGACATGAAGAAGCTGATTGAGGCTGAGCTGAAGAGGATCCAGCAGTATGCAGTGGATGTGACTCTTGATCCTGATACAGCACATCCTAACCTCATCCTGTCTGATGATGGAAAACAAGTGAATCATAGTGATGTGAGGAAGAAACTTCCAGACAACTCAGAGACATTTTCGTATTGTGTTTGTGTTTTAGGAAAGACGAGTTTCTCTTCAGGTAGATTTTACTTTCAGGTTCAGGTTAAAGGAAAGACTAAATGGTTTCTAGGAGTGGTCAGAGAGTCAATCAACAGGAAAGGAGAAATCATAGCAAGTCCTCGGAATGGTTTCTGGACTATATGGTTGAGAAAAGGAAATAAATACAAAGCTTTTGCTGATACTCCAGTCAGTCTCTCTCTTGCTTCTCGTCCTAAGAAGGTGGGGGTGTTTGTGGATTATGAGGAGGGTCTGGTCTCCTTTCATGATGTAGATACTGCAGCTCTTATCTACTCCTTTACTGGCTGCTCCTTCACTGACAAACTTTACCCATTCGTCAGTCCTGGTCTAAATGATGATGGTAAAAACTCATCACCTCTGATCATCTGTCCTGTCAATCAAACTGTCTGATCCATTTAATGATGAAGCTTTGAGATCAATGAATGAACTTATTGATCTTCACTCTTTATTCACATTTTGTACATATATGCTTTAATACTACAATACTGGTACAACTGTGAACACGAAGATATCAATGGATTAGAGAGATACGGTACAAATGGATTATTGAGGAATAAAAAGATTTCATTGTGAATTATGGTAAAAATGTTCATATCAACTTGTCTTCTTTCATTAATGTGTTCATTCAATCATTGATGATTGTAAAATGAGCTACAATTAAAGGCCAAGAGCTGTGTACTGGGTTGTGTCAACTATGTTTATTTCTGGTGTCACCACCTTTAACATGTGTTTCATTGATTTTTTGATCAGAAATATTTTTAACAGATGTAAAATAAGTCTCAGTCTCTCTACAAATTCCTTTCTAAATGGTCATTTTATTTTCAGACGTCTCTGCATCAGTGAGAGAACAGACTTAATTTAAAACAGAAATTAAAATCAATCTAATCTTTAAAAATAAGGACAGAAGTTCATAATCATTTAACTTATCAAATGTTTATATGTAATAAAGTATAGAATATGTACACATGATACAATATCCTATGATATTATCTAAGTACTTTTGAAATTCTGACTCATACCTCGCAACGGGATCAACCACACCTCTTCACTAAGATCAGACAAATCTCAGCAAGGAATGGAGTCAATCCTAAACTAAGACTCCTGGCTAAGCATTTTTAAGCTGAGTTAGGCACTGAGAGGATTCTCAGACTCTTTAGGAATACAGGCCCAGGATATTAGACAGAACATTTAGGTGGAAGTCAATCAGCTAGCATGCTAGCAGGGTTAGCCCCTAAAGCTGAACTGTGTGACATGGTTCAATCATACAGGCAACATATGGTGCCCCGCCTCACTCTATGTCCTCTGATGGTTAATCAAACAAGACGACATTTAAGTCACTTTGGTGACGTAGTCTTTTATTTTATATTTGGTATTTTTTTCTGATAAAGCCCAGAATTGGTGTATTTAACTTTAGACACAGCAGTTTCCATATGCTTTTAATATTAATGCTAAGCTAAGTTAATGACATCCTGACTCCAGATCTTTACATAAATGACCCTTTCGCTTTATTTCAGCAGTAAGACATGACGGACACAAAATGCTGAGCTATTCCTGGGTCCATTTTTAAAAGACATAAACACAAACATCAAATTACAGTTTAATTTTACAAGAACACTTCTGTGCAGGGCATGTTGATTCGCCGTCTTCACGTCGAGCTGATTCAGAGATTTAAAAACCGCTGTGGGAAAAATCAGTTGCAGTCAATATCTCTGAGATTCAATCTTCAAGCTGGCGCGACTTGGACCCGTTCTGTTGTTTTCTGGTCGAGTCGGTTGGATTCGAAGGTTCTGGGTGGTTTGCAGTCGCTGCCGTCTCCTCTCGACGGCCTGCTTTTTCTTCAGCTCGATCTCTGCGGCCGAACATTGAGCCACAGCTGCGGATTGACAAGCAAAGCTTCAACTACAACTGTGAATCTAATCACCATTATTCTGCCTGATCCGTGACATTAAAATGAACTAACGCTACCTTGAAACACAAGTTCTGAGCTGGGAAGCAGTGACCTAACCCAAACCTGCACTTCATGTTTTCGACACCGTTTAAAAACCAAAAGAAAACCATTCAGCAGTCAAAACATCAATCCAATAAAACGATTAGGTTTTGAACCGTGTGACGAATATGACTGACAATAAAAGCCGTGCTCCGGCCGACCGCTCCCAATAGCTACAAGAAATATTTTTAACAATAATGTTCATTAGAGATGTCCCAATCAAGTTGTTCTGCCCCAGATCCGATTAACCCAACTAACGAAATAGCTAACATTACTTTGTTTAGGCTACTTAAATGTTAACATTAGCTTGTTTAGGCTAAAGCTTTTTTGCATCTCTACTTCTGAATAAATCTGAACCCAGCCCTTTTTTTTTTTTATTGGGTCGCTCTACAATCCATTTTATTGTCTTACCGTAGTTGGTCACAGATGAAACCGGCTTGTTTGGCTTCTTGAAGGTGAACTGGTTTTTGTTGGCGTGCTGCTGAACCCTGCTGCTCGTCTGCAGGCATGTCGACCCGACTGGTGGTCCTGAAACGGTCTGAGTGACTCTGAACGACTCCTTTACCTGTACGAGAGCAGCCGATGAGCTGCCAGCTGGTCGTCCCGAAGCAGACGAGGCCGTCGTTTGGTTTTGGGGAAGGGGTTGTTGGATCCTGTTGAGAGGCTGCAAGGCGGATCTCTGGGTTGACACTGAGCCAACAGAGCGGGTCATAGTAGTCTGTGTGGTTGTGTCCTGGATCTGGTTCTCCAGGTCCTCACACATTTCACAGAGCAGGTAGTCGTCGGCCGGGTCGTCCCAAACCGGCTCAGACGAGAAGAAAGAGTCCAAGTCCTCGTCCATAAAGTCAGGCGCCGCCTGGCGGTGGGAGACCACGACTTCAGGCTCGTTCTGAAAGCTTCGAGTCGTTTTTGATGCAGGCAGTGAGCTTCCAAGAGACGTCACTTGATGAAATTTTTGTGGTTCTGGTTTCATTGTTCTTGGGCCGCAGTCAACCTCCCAGTCAGTCCTGGTTTGTCTGTTCACAGAAGAATCTGGATCACATTCCAGTTTCAAAGTGCTCATTGGTCTCATATTATCCTTGTTTGGCGTCCCCGTCGACTGGCCGAGTCCGGCCGCTGGTTTCTGGGTCGAGCAGTGCTTGGGAGCCGCAAAGTTCTGAGCATTCTGGGTCATCTCCAACAACAAGGAGTCGTTTAACAAGTCATCGTTCTCCCAGTCGTCCTCGAAGTCGTCGGCAGCGGCGGCTGAAGTGCATTTGAAGTCGGACACGCGGGAAATGGGAGGTTTCGCAGAAGCGTCCTTGGTAGTTAAAGTGACGGCAGGTTTTCGTTGCGACGGCGCCTGACTGATGCTTCCGCTTAGACGTTGGGTCGGCCCATCGAACAGGAAATCCAAATCATCGTCCATGTGTAGATCCGGATCGAGCTGCACGTCTGTCCCAGAGGTCACAGCCTGAGGACACGTCCCAGTGAATTCATTGTGTACTTCTGAGTTAAGGATGTCCTCTGAAAGGAGCTCTGGGCTCAACTGGTGCTGCTCCACCTCCTCAGCCACCTCCTCAGCCACCTCCTCAGCCACCTCCTCAGCCACCTCCTCTTCTTCTTCTTCTACTTCATCCTGACAAAACATGTTGAGGTCAAACTGTTGGGCCAGTTTCAGGAGGTCGTCCAATCCACTTGGTCTACGATGAAATACGACACATTAGTTTAACGAAAATTGGTTCCGTTTCAGATGGCCAATGGTTGTTTACTGAACCCACCTCTGGGATTTCTTCTTGGGCCTGGGAACCTGGACGTCCGGCGTACAGGGGATGGTGGCGATGTCTCGGATCCACTGCTGCACGTTCGGCTCTGAAACCTCCGGCCTGCCGTGCTGCACAGAGACAGGACAGAACAATCAGTTTTCATCATCCAGTCTTTTAACATCTGAGCAGCGGCCGGTTAGTCTCTGACCTTTGGAGCGATTCTACGGACGATCTCCGAGATGTTCATGACTCCAGCGGCGTGTTTTTTACCTCGTTTACCTGAGGACAACACGGCAGGTCAAACCAGAACACCACAACGACATAAAACTATCAAAACAGAGTTGGTAGGCTGGATGAGCTTACCCGGTCTGCGGGGAGACGGGGACGTGGCGTCCCAGATGATGTCCAGCTGGATGTCCGAGTCGTTGTGTGGAGACTCTCCGCTGAAGCTGCCCCCTATTGGTCTGGATCTGAGGATTCTGGTCGGAGTCTTAAAATCTGGATAAGAGGAAACCAGCAACAAACACCAAGCCTTCAGTTCTTGCTCAAGGACAGTTTAGCTGAAATCGTTAAAATTTCAGACATAGTTGTAGTTTGATAAATTTGTTTTTTGCCGAATATAATTGTGAACCCTGCTGATTCCAAAGAAATGTTAGTTCGGGTGATCAGAAGCCGATTATCTATGGGGAAAACAAGAAAACCTAAAATCGGCGGATATTTGAATGTGTTATGGCGATGGCTCTTCAGAAAGACAGTTTAGCTAAAACCGCTTAAAAGTCAGACACATAGCTGCAGTTTGCTAAAATTGTTTAAGCCGAACTTAAGTGTGAACCCTGCTGATTCTAGCTACATGTCAGGTCGGGTCATAAGAAGACGATTATCCGAGAGAATATCAAAACAACATAAAATCGGCAGATATTTGAATGCGATCTGGCGCAGGGCCCGGTACACAAGGATGGAGGGGACGGTACCAGGCTCGGTTCAGTCACAGCAAACAGCAAACAGCTTTAAAAATCTCAAATTAAAGAAAATAGAACAGAAAGGTAGATGCTGACCGGACTGCTGGCTCTTCGGAGACTCATTCTCCACCGCCTGCTTCTGCCTGAAGCTCCGGCTCAAGCGGTTCGTCTTCGGTCTGTCCATCCGTCGCTCCAGCGGGGAGCCACTGAGAGCGGCCGGAGGGTCGCCCTTCCACCGGGCTCCGTCCATGGCCACCGGCGGACAGCCCTCACTTTGTGTCGCTGAACTGGACTTTATTATCCGCTCGGTATTCGGTTGTAAATACAACCAAAACAATCCGCCGAGCTGTTTGAACGTCCCGCACTCGTTTCCTTCCCAGAATTCCGTTCGGCGGCTCGTTTAAGAGCGACAAAGCTGCGGCGCACTGCGCAGCCGCCATTTTATTTCCTGGTTATATATATATTTTTTAAAAGAAACGACAAAATCCATCAAAGTTTCCTTTATTATAAACATAATGCAATAAAACAACAATTAAAAATATACACATACGACATTAACAATAAATAACTGAATAAATATTAGGATTTTTACTTATAATTGTGACGTGTAAAGTGCCAATGAATTAAAATTTTGCTCCAGCCAGGTTTTACAAATATAAAACACACAAATAAAACACATAGCTGAGTTTTTCTATTACCCAGATCAAATTAAAACCTTAAGAAAATAACAGCAGCAACAGCAGCAATGAATAAATAATATAACGTCAAGCTAAACGTTAATATTACTCCTGCTTCCTGTCTGAATTAATGATAAACCTGTAAACATGTTTCTTTTATTAAACACAAACAACACGCGAAAAAAAAACTCCACATAAACTTTGACCTCTAGTTTCAAAATAAGAGCTGACACGATCTCAGAGGATTTCTGGATAAAAGTTTCTGGGATAAATTGTTGCTGCTCATCACTTACACCACTATTCTCCTCTTCATCCTCCTCCTCCTCTTCCTCAGTTCCACTAAAAGATGGATTAGCGCATCACCTGTGTTTACATCGTCAAATGTCTTCCTCATTAAGGGTAAATGTGGTTCTGATGGACGACTCTGTCCTCCAGATGTCTCTTAATAACTGACTTGCAAATATGTTGGAAACAACAGTTAAATTAAGACAGAGACGTTCAATTAATAGTCAGTAGATGAGTCCATATTCTGGACAAGATAAAGACTTTCAGAGACGTCGTGTCTTCACTTGATAATTAGGTCACAAACTTGATTTATTCTTTTACAACCACAAAGAGACTCCCTTTCCATCAGCTTCTCCAAAGGTCTTTAATAATAATCAATAATAATTTCTGTTGGAAATGAAACTTCAGGGAATAAATACTGAGCCTTATAAAGTTATAAATAAATAAATAAAACTGAACATGCTGCATTCACTGCCTGGTTGATCTGTGGGAAATTACACCAATACACAACTGTATGTGATTAATCTTGTCACCAGAGACTCTCCTCTTTGCTTATTTTTTGCATTTTTAATCGAGCACATGTGATCCCATCGGACGCTCAGCAGCCGTCTCTTAAAAGCAGAGATGAAGGCAGTTTGCTTGAATCCCCTAAAGAGGGCAGTAAAACGCGGGAAATGAAGCCGCCGCCGCCTGTCAGTCAGTTCACAGTGAATGTTTGCTTGGTGTCACTGGGCCTGTTTCAGCTCATCTGAAGCCTCCTGCAGCTCCTCCGAATGAAGGAGTGACTTCCAGAGGAGGATGAATGATCTCTTTTGTGGTCGCCGGCTTAGAAACGAGGCCCCTGAGGCCTGGAGGAGCAGATCCAGTGAGGCGACCGGCTGGCAGAGGCGATTCTAGAGTCTGCGGGGGCCCCAAGCAAAAATTCCTAGGGGGCCCTACCAACCAGTGTTCATCACCATTATGTAAATAAATAATCTGACACCAACGAAAAATGTATGAAATAAAACAGTTTTTAATTCCAAATGTTCTAAACATGAACAACCTTGTTATTTTGGAAAATATGAAAAAATAAAAGTAAAGAGTAAATAAATAAAAATAATGGACGAAATTCTCGTCGGGGGCCCCCTAGCGGCACGGGGCTCCAAGCAATTGCCTGCCTTGCCTTTTGACAAGGTGCGCCTCTGCCGGCTGGAGTACGAGGAGGAACTAATTTCTGCTTCGCTGTCTTGGGTTTTGCTCCAGCTTCCTCCCACCATCCAAAGACATGTTCATTAGGTTAACTGGTGATTCTAAATTGGCCGTAGGTGTGAAAGGAATAAGTGTTTACAGAAGATGAATGAATGAATGTCTTGGGTTTCTTTGGTTCTACCGTTTACTGTCACCTGTGGCAATAGTCTGTGGGACAATTAAACTGGATCACAGGCCGTGGTTTGGACACCCCTGTACTACACTGAGCTTCTCACTTTACATGGTTCGACTAAGAAGTAAATACACACAGATAAAGTCTAGAAACACTAGCAGCTGTTGATATGAGGCTTTTGGTCACAGCTCATAGCATTCCTAGTACCCACCTGTATTTTGAAACAACTTGATTCAGATGCTGAAAACATTGATAGAGACGTAAAAAGACGAGCCTTGAAATGATTCTGAATCGTATTCAGACAGCTGTAGATCTGCAGTCTAACTGGATGAAGACATGTTAAACCAAGATAAGATGAAGAGACATTAAACATGATCAGAAAGTAGCTGAAGGTGTCTGCAGACAGTGATTGGCCGTTTGAATCATCATCGCTCAGCTCAACGCTGCTGTTTAGAACCACAGAATCAGATCAGGTCTTGACTGAAAGCTGGGAAATCCCCTCCTGTTACTCCACAGAATCATTTATCTGCATTTTTATTTCCTGCTCAGATAAACTGGTGTACATTGAGATTATGGAGTTGTTTATAAAGTCATAGCGGACTTATTTTTATCAGTGATCTTTAATTAATCTGCAGTTCAATTGTTTAGCTTGGTTAGGAACACAGCTCTATCAGCAACATATCACCTGAAGGAAGTTCATTCATCTTCTATACCCGTTTAGTCCTGTTACGGGTCATGGGGTCTGCTGGAGCCTATCCCAGCTGTCATCGGGCGAGAGGCATTGGTACACCCTGGACAGGTCGCCAGTCCATCGCAGGGCCAACACAGAGACAGACAACCATTCACACTCACACCTACGGTCAATTTAAAATCACCACTTAGCCTAATGAGCATGTCTTTGGACGGTGGGAGGAAGCCGGAGTACCCGGAGAGAACCCACGTGGACACAGGGAGAACATGCAAACTCCACACAGAAAGGCCAGCTGGCCGATTCAAACCGGTGACCTCCTGAAGGAAGTCGTTTATCTTCATTACACATTCCCATACAAAACAATCGTGGTTCATTAATGCTACTATTCATCAAATTAATCAAACACTTTGACGTGTTTCTGAATGACTCTGTATTCAGATTTTTCAGAGTGCTCATAGTCATCGTTATAGGGAAAAAACAAGAGCACAGGGGGCATAAAACTGGTCCCCCAGCAGGATAGGCCCATACCAGCATATCCAAAAAGATTCAAAAAAGGCAACTGGACTTGTGGAGTTTTTTGAGAAGACATTTCACCACCTGAAGAGTAGCCTTTTCAGTTCTAGAGGACTGGTGGGAAATCTGAGGTTTAAACCTCAGAAACGTCTTCTCAAAGTCCTGCTGCCTTTTTTAAACATTTTTGGATATACCATGACCTGGATGACTGAGAACCTTCACAGACATAACCTCTGACGCCCTGACTATATGCTTTACCAGAAACCTTAAAACTGAGAGCTGGTTCCACAGGAGAGGAGCCTGATATCTGAAAGCTCAACCTCCCGTGCTACTTTATGAAACTCTAGGAACCACAAGTAAACCTGACCTTTGAGATGGAAGTGATTGGGATGGTACAATGAGGTCTTTAAGATACGACAGAGGTAGGCCTTTAAGGGCCTTGCATGTGAGGAGGAGGATTTTGAATTCTATTCTAAAACTAAAACTGTCGCTGTATTTTGGATTGATTGAAGACTTTTTTAGAGAGCTGTTTGGACAACTGGCAATAACAATAATGGAGGTTCATGTGGATGTTCTGCAAGGACAAAAAAAGCCAATGGCATCTTTTAGAAATTAAAAAGCTAGGTAAATTTATGAATTACAGTAAGATTACATCCGCAGTCTAACTTTACAACAGAAATGAACATTAACAGGATGTCTGTGAAGGTTCTCAGTCGTCCAGGTCATGGTGTATCCAAAAAAAGGTTCAAAAACGGCAACTGGACTTGTAGAGTTTAGTGAAATGTGTTCTCTAAACTCTACAAGTCCAGTTGCCTTTTTTGAACCTTTTTGGAAACACTAACAGGGGCTCAGGTACTGATCTCCCTAGGATTCAACAACTAGCCAAACCCGAATAGAAAGCCTCATGGAACAACGTTTTCTAACAAAGCCTGTGTTTGCCACATTCCCCTTATGTGTGTGAAGGTTCTTAGTCGTCCAGGTCATGGTAATCCAAAAAGTTTCAAAAAAGGCACCTGGACTTTTAGAGAAGACGTTTCATCACTCATCCAAGTAGCTTCTTCAGTTTTAGGGGACTGGTTGGATGTAGCTGCACCAGTTTCTAGTTATTAGCATAACAAGCAAGTTTTTCAGGAGGAGTTCCTATGTAAACCTCAGACTTCCCACCAGTCCCCTAGAGTTGAAGAAGCTACTCGGATGAGTGGTGAAACATCTTCTCTAAAAATCTACAAATCCAGTTGCTTTTTTAAAAACTTTTTGGATCATATTCCCCTTATTTAATTCTTTGTCAGCACATAGACAACAACAGTATATGTCATGGTAATGCACATTAGTACACCTTATTAATCCTTCCTATGTATATTATTTTTTATACTATTTTACATTTATTTTTATTATCATTTAATTGTTTTTATTTATCTGTAATCCTTGATTTTGATTCTTCAGCCTCAGCACAGATGAAGACCAGGCCACTTTTTCCATGCAAATATCCAAACTACTGTAGGCTTTATGTATTCAAATCAATTTTTGAATTTAATTTCATTTATACATCATCAATAACAAACAAAGTGTCTCCAGACGCATTTCGAAACCCTGCCTGACGACCCTAGAGCAAGCACGAAGGCGACAGTGGCAAGAAGAGGAAAGAATGATACTGGTGCAACAAGACTGACTTATTGGAAATGTGCATGAATCCGCAGGTGTTCCCAACAACAGTAGACTAGATACTGCAGATTAACTAAGATAATTTATAACAACAAGTCCTCTACGACTTTCATTTTATGACCTTACCTCCATAAACCCAATGTCCAGCAATTTACCTGAGCAGGAACCAAAAATGCAGAAATAATGACTATGTGGAGGTGATTTCCCAGAATTCAGTCTGTTCTCTATATAAAGAGCAGATTTGATTCTGTGGTTCTAAACAGCAGCGTTGAGACGAGCAACTGAGTCAAACAGCCAATCACTGTCTGCAAACACGTAAGTGTTCAACTACTTTCTGATCATCTTTAATGTCTCTTCATATTATTTTGGTTTAACATGTCTTCATCCAGTTAGACTGCAGATCTACAGCTGTCTGAATATCACTTTAACTTTATTTGACACAGGAAACCAAAATGGCCACCTCCATCACTGAACTTCAAGTGTCTCTGAATGAAACTGAAGAGAGTCAGCTCCGTGCACAAGGCTTCAAGAGAATTGATGTTGATCTGAACAAAGGAGTTGGAGGAAAGTACATCTACCTTTGGTATAAAACAGGAAGCTGTGGCCCAGTCACCAGGATTCAGTTTTCATTCACTGAAGCAATGGCTAAGGGTCTGAACGACAACGGTTACACCAAGATCAACAAAGATCTCAATGCTGGAGCATGTGGAGACTACATCTACCTGTGGTTCTACAAAGGTGATACAGAGCACTATGTTCCCATCGTTAAACTTGAAGTCTCTACAGAAGATGAAGCCCAGAAGTTTAAATTCGGCTGGGATAGACTGGCCTGTGATCTGAACCGTGATGCTGGAGGAAACATGATCTACCTGTGGGTGAAGAGAGAGAAACAAACGTACATCTGTGACGTTGCTGCCACTGAGGGTTTTAAAGGAGATGAAGACTACTTCCAGAATGGGTACATCCGAGTGGATGAAGACACCAACAGAGATGCAGGAAAAACCATCATCTTCATCTGGTACCGTCACACCACTGACAGTCAGAGGGCCATCAGAGATCTGCAAATCTCCATCAATGATCAAGAATATGAGAGGTTTCAAAAAGAGGGCTATCAACCAGTGAACATGGATCTCAACAAGGATACTGGAGGAAACAAGGTGTTCCTGTGGTACAAGAAAGATCCCAAGTGTGGCAACCCCATCAAAGATATCACTCTGATCGTTGGCAACAGTTTCATTGACCCATTCAAGAGGGCCGGTGTCGAGGTCATCGAAAAAAGCCTCAATACAGGAAACTGCAGCCGTGACTTGTATCTGTGTTATTATCGCTGAGAGTTGCCATGGTAACAGAGCTGAGCATGCTCACTGAGGAGAAACAGAATCAAACATATTCCTGTTTAATCAGTTTTGTGGTGATTTTAATCAGTGTGATCTCTGAGAGGTTTTAATCTACAAACATGTGAAACTATCGTGGATCATAGATCCTACAATTAGTCAAATGAATCAAACTGTTTAATGTCTTCTTGAATGACTCTGTATCACTTTATTCTGATGATTCTCTGCTTTAATAAAGTCTCTCCAGCATATTAAACATCTCTGACTCATTCATAACTTCTGTTTTTCATAGAACATTAAGAAGAACAACAAATAAAAGGTAGAACAAAAGGGTGGATTCATGGTCACCTGAGCCAGAAAGAGAGTGTTTGTCTCCTGAACTCAAACTGGGACCTGGTTCCACAAGAGGTGATAAAATAAGATGTTATATCCATCATGTTTCATTATGAATAAATGTAAAAGCTTTCTGAACTGACCAGAGAAATCACAGATTCATCAAACAAGGGATATTATTCATTGCATCAAACAAACACAATGTGAACATAATCACATCAAATGAATAAAAATGACTGATTTGTGACCTGCAGTATGACTTCCATGTACGTATTGATGCATTCACTCTGTGATTTTATTCTGTTCCACTGTGGAGCTCAAGGACAGTCCAGAAGCTGCGTCTAGTTCTCTTAACACATAAAGACTGGATTCCAGATGTGGTTTCAGGAGAAAGAGATTAAATTATGAGGACAAGTCTCCATTGTGTTTGCTTCTTCCCTCCAGCCTTTGATATCAGGCCTTTTTCAAAACAGAAATAAAAAAATAAAGTTTTAATGATAATAATAATCACTCTCATCCTAGGACCCTCTTTATCAACCCTGGTTTATGGGTAACTGCAGTACTTCTTTTAAACAGTTGTAGATCACTTGCTGTTCAGTGTTCAGTGTTATTATTCAAATCAAGTCTTTATGTATTTAATTAGGTGAACATAGCTTTAATTTTTTTTTTCTGGAGAATTACAGACACTACTCACTTCCAGTAGGTTTGGCTGAGACAGAACATAATCAAAGGCAGGATGTGTCCACAACATCAAGTTCTGCAGCCAGCACATCATATTTTTACTTTAAGTCATTTTGAGTTTTTTGTTTTTTTAGAAAGCAGAACAAGATGCAGTTAACTGTTTACTGCATGTTCAAGCTGACTCCTCGGTTTTCTTACACAACTTTTCAACACTCTTGCAGGATGAATGAGTGCTTGAGACAGAAAGAGAGAGAGAGGGACACAGTTAATAACATGGTACAGTGTACAGAGAAGTAAAGAGTTTTATTTGGGTGATGTGATGTTAAGAGGTCTTTAAGATCAGGTGGAGCTAGGCCTCCAAGGGTCCGTTTACCATTTGTGCATTTGATATTCCATCGATAATGCAAAAACAAAACACAAATTAAATATTTTTAGACATTAATGGATTCATTGTTTACTATTAAATCAGCTGAATAAATATGAATATTAATTAATGATTGAATGTAAGAAGCCATGGAGACTGGACATGTTGATGAGACCAGTAGCACAGCTTCTCCAGTGATAATCAACGAGAGGTCAGAGGTAATGCAGCATCAGTGTGCTTTTACAGCCACTCTGTTTAAAATCACAACTGAAAAATAAAGGTTTGTTTCATGTTTATAGAAAAGATCTGTCATGCCGTCCTCCAAACATTCAGTTGGAAAAGCAACAAATCTCACATCATGAAATCTGGATGAAAACTGACTTAAATTATGAATCTCTTGATAATTTATATGAAAAATATTCGTTTTGTTTGAGTGTTGACTCATCCATTCACCCCAGCCTCCTCACTGCACTGACTTTACGCCTCCTGACCTCCTGTTTTGATCCCATCATAATTACTACAACCACTAGATGGCGCTTTTTACTTTAACTTTGAGTCTTATCAAACTGGGTGGCGGTTTATTTGAACAAATTACATTAAAAACAAACAAACATCTGCTATGAAGAATAAAACATCACAGTTTTGTCAAACATTGTCAAACGTTGATCTGAAGGCACCTGAAAAGCAGTAGAACAACGTCAAGAACAGAACTTCATACAGTAATTGTGAACAGCTGTCAATAAATCACTCCTGAATCAAGAGGAGGAGAGTTGTCTCTGATCTGTGAGGCTCGAGGGACAATAGAAGTCTACAAAAAAGCCAAACGCATTGTGTAAAGAGAAACAGTCTTTTCCACTGAAACAGTTTGTAAAGCAAAAAGCAGCAGCAGATCTCTTGTTTGAGCTCGTTGCTGCTTCACGTCACTCTCTCAATCAAAACGTACACTCAGGACTGGTGTTTTGTCCTCCAGGTTCTCCAGGACCTCGCCTTCTCTTTGCTTCTTCGTTTCTTAGGTCATGCTGAGTGGGACGGTGTCCTCACATGTTCCCTCACGAGGTGAGGAAGTCGCCAAGACGAGTAAGGAGCTGAGGGGGTGGACCTTCTCCACCTCAACCAGGGAGGTCTGCAGACCTGCTGATCGGAGTCCTGCAGAGGAAACACCAGGGAAACACTACAACTAGAAATGTAACGCAAGAAATAAACTCAACCAGTAGAAACTAACAAGCTAAGCTAACATAGCATCATCAGCTAGAGTGGATATAACATTCCTTTTGGTCTGAGATCTTCTGACGTCAGAAGGACCGAGTCAGTTAATCTCAGGACCTGTTCAGACCTTGTATTAAAACCCTATATGGGCGATCCGATCACAAGTGACCAGCTTTAGGTGCATGTGTTCAGGCCTGGCATTAACATGCGTCTCCAGATCCAGTCTCAGTTTCGTGCTCTGAATGCAAATAAATCCCAAAATCATCTGAGGCGCAGTAGAATATTTAAACAGCTACTGCCTCTGATGGATCTCTACCGCTGCTCCAGAAACGAACAGAACAGAGCTGTTTATGTGTTAAGTTATTGTCTGTGTAGGTTCTCAGTTATCCAGGTCATGGTAATCCAAAAAGTTTTAAAAAGCAACTGGACTTTGGATTTTGGAGAAGACGTTTCACCACTCATCCGAGTATCTTCTTCAGTTCTGAGGGACTGGTGTGAAGTCTGAGGTTTAAATAGGAACTCCTCCTGAGGAACCTTGCTTGTTATGCTAATAACCTGAAACTGGTGCAGCTATTCCCACTAACGACTGGGTTACCTGTTGTGAGGGGGGGACTGTTTTGGTCCCAGTCCTCTTCCCTATGAATGGTTCTCTAACGACTCTTGTCCGTCTGTTAAGTTATTATTTACTGATCTCCGCCCTGACGTTTGTTAGACCTGCACAAAACTCAGATAATACCTACAACCCTGGGAGCTTCCATACACACTGTAATCTCTGGTAATAAAGGTAAATAAAGACATCGGTGAGAGAGGAAATACTTAACTTATCCACACACGGCTCTTTTTAATGAAATGAATAAGTATAGGCAGTCTTTAATGTGACTCAGGACCCGTTGAGATGAGGTGTAATGTTGACACATGACACCCAGACCACCTCCAAATCTGACCTCGACGCATCTCGGAGGTGTTCACACCTGTCTTTTACGCCCAGATCTTAATGCAGGGTATGAACAGGCCCTCAGCGTGTTCATGTTCTCCATGGCAACCCGACAGGAAACAGGAAACAACAGAGGGAATCGCCACCTCGCTGCTAATGCTAATGCTAATGCTATGAATGGACATGGACACTGAGCCTTTCAGTCAGTCTCACCATAGACCAGAGGAACATTTGTTATCATTTCTTAACCTTTACACTCTCTGTCCAGTTCATTAGGTACACCAGTGAAGTCATTCTAATCTAAGTTGAGTTGCTTAGAGAAGACACAGCATCAGAAAGGTAGCGACCAATGGTCATTTTGGAGGACGTAGTTTGTGCTTCTGTTAAACTGGATGGACCTGGGGAGGTGATACACATTTTGGAACAAGCCACGATCCAATATTTCTATGAACCACAGCCACCACAATGAAAACACAGTTGAATCAACAGCTCAGGCCAGTCGGCATACATCTATTATGGTCTGCCGTGATGCTTTAACGTCTTGTCTAGGCCTCAGTTTGAGTTTTGTAGAAAGTTCTGTTCAAATATTATGTGTTTTAGGGTTAACGTTAGATTTCTGGTTCTGGTTGTAAACACTCCATCCCCCTTCACACTTCGCTTCTACTCAACAAATGTGGACCTAATCTCTCCCCACGGTGCGTTCACTGCCCTCCTCCTCCTCCTCCTCCTCCTCCTCCTCCTCCTGCTGCTGCTTAATAATAAAAACTGCTTAGGGAGTAATTGGACTCTGTGTAATCAAATAAGGAGATGAGAGCGTCTCTCACTAATGATCAGTTCGTTAGAGGATCTCAGAGGATTAATTGACCTTTAAGTCAGAGGGAGCTGGCTTTAATTAGTGAGGAGGAGCAGAGAGGATGCTGTCTGAGGCTTCGATCGTCAGCCCAGGAGTGAAATCGCTCTGGAAAATGGAGATTTTTGCTGCCGTGTGAATTTTGTATTCTTATATTTATATATGTGTGGATTATGTCGATGTTGGAGCACTATAGGAAGCATCTGACTCCACCCAACACAGGAACACAAAATTAATCTGTTAACTTGTCTTAGCCAGACGTAATTCTGCTGATTTGATTGGCCCAGAGTGTAATGAGTTCCCAACAGAGATACTCCAGTCCAACTTTCCACTGATCCATGATCCTTGACGATAAATGAAATAAGACTTTCTATGCATCCTCACTAACATAGAGTTACGTTGTGAATATTTTTAAATGTGGGATTAATGAGGCCGATAAACGACCTGTGGATGAAGCTACTTACTGTGTTTTCTTGGGACGCCGGGCAGCTCCTCTGGCTGCAGGGTGGAGGGGGCGGAGCTACAAGTATTGCCACTGTCCCTCCATGCCCACCCCGACACCGCCGACGCCGCCCAGTGGGCCTGTGGAACACACACAGAATCACAAACCAACTATTCGGCTGAAATGCTACGGAAGCATCAGTGGACACAAGCCGCAGGAGACGAGACGAGGACATAATGTTGCCAAGAACAAAAATAAAAATCAAGTTCTGCGGATTTTTTCTGAATAGCAACATTTACAAATTTAAATGCTGCGTGCAGGTTTAAAGGATAAAGGTTTGGCTTCTTTGCGTTGTGTGTTTACCCGTTGGTCTGACTCCCATGTGTGTCTGTGCATCCATGACGAAGCCTCCCATTGGCTGACCATCTGGGCCGTACGGTGCCGCCTGGCTCCCTGTGGACAGACGCAGTCTTTTTAATTATCAACACTGAGGTGGAAGACGCTGCCTCCACGTCGCCCTACTGAGCAGGTTTTTGGTTTTCAGTGTGAAAACGATGGGACTGTTTCTGAGCTAAGGTAACCTGAGTTGACAGAGCAGTTAGAGGAGTTAGCATTAACGCTACAAAAATAAATCATAAAAGAAAAGGAGGTGGTCTGGCTTTGGTAGCGAGAACACACAATGAGTCCTGGGTCACATTAAAGACCACCTACTCAACAGGGCTGATCTGAGGAAGATCATTCATTCAATCACTATTGGAAATGATCACATGAATAAGTGACGTCTGTTCATTGGTAAATGAAATTGAGAGTCTTTCAAAAGATTCTGACCTTGGAGCTGCTAACTAACCAAAGAAGAAGGAAATCTAAACTAGAATCAACTCATGAAACTATTCAGCGTCAGTGTGAATCTGTGCTTTCCACAAGAGAGAGACTTTGCAGCTCGCTCCAAAGCCACCGTCGCTTATGTTCAGACTTCCTCATGTTTTTCCTCTGCACTTGTTTATGATGCATCTAATCTCTAGGGAGGCGTCATTAATCAATGATGAGAACACATAAAATGAAACGTCCTAGCGGGGAAAGTGGCTTCATGACATTTCATCTTCAGAAGATGCGAAGGAAGTTTTCCGCAAGTCTTCAACAGTTTCTCATCGCTGTCATTCAGCTGCACATTCAAGCCTTTGTGTGGAAGTCAGGCCTCGGGTTAAAGCTGACAAAGCTGAGGGGTCAAAAGGCTAACGTCACTTAAGCCTCACTTCAACCAGGGCTCCAACTGGTTTTAATCCCCGGTTAAAATGCTGAATGGTGCTGGTCATTCAAGGCTATTAGCATCTTTGTCTGGCTGGAGATAATCCTGCTGGGGTTTAGAGGCCATTCAGTCCCGGCGTTTAAGCCTATCTATTGGCTTTAACACATCGAGGAGCCCAGAGACCAGAAGACCAAACAGGCAGCTTGTTTAGCTGGAAGTCAGTCTGCTTCTTCACTGACTTCATTGACGTCTGTTCCTAATTTCAAAAAGCTGTCAGGAATTAATATGCCAGATGGAAGAATCACAAACTGCCAAGAGGGTTTTCCACATTCATCAGATTATAGAAGAAAACACCTTTTTTTGTTGGAATTTTTCCGCCAATTCTTTGATTTTACATTAAATTAAAAATTTTAGAATCACGTATGAAGGTTCGTCGAAATGGGATGAGACCATCAGCTGTGTGTCGACCAGAGACATTTAGTGTTGATGTAATGTTGATGGGTGGTACCAAGTAAGGATGTGCAATATTTTATCGTATATATATATCGTCACAAACATTCGCCACAGTAAAAATATGTCATTGACAAATACTCCATATTGACAAATTGACAACGACGGAAGGCAGAGCAGATAAGCCAGGGAACGAGGAGCTCGTTCCTAGACGAGGCTCTACCTCCATTATTTTCAACTGGTTTGGTTTTAAAAGTCTGATGTGAAGCAGCAATTTACAACATGCAAGGTTTGCAAACAAATAGTGCAAACAAAGGACAGTAACGCCACTAAAACACCGCTCAAACCAGAATATGAAGAAAATGTGCAAGAAGCAGCGTCGACTTCACCCAAAGCCTCCGGTAAAAAACAAAAACAAAAAAACAACTCCGACAAAACTTGCCAATGCACTACAGTCAAAAGCATTAGGCCAAAATGGTGTTTATTTATTGTCATTTTTATCGTTACCATGATAAATAGCAGAAAATATCGGGATAAATCTCTAGTACCAAGTTGAACTAATTTGATGCAGTTGACTTCCAAATATTTTAAACCACCTTGGTTCCATTGACTGTCTCTTTAAACTGAAGCCAAAGCATGTGGAGCTCCCCCTAGTGGCCGCCTGTCAGAGGATGGGACTTGGGCCGAGCAAATACATTGTACAAATACAAATACATTTTTTCAAAGATGGTTTCAGTCACTTTAGCTACTTAATATAATACTGACATTACTGACACTATAAAAATCAGGATGTGACATCACTGACAGTTGCCAATGACGACCATTCCATGACACGGTTCTAAATAAGCGTCTGTCTGTTTGGAAGCGACTAAATGATTAGCTGGGCTGTTAACTGTATCTAAAGAATCTGAGGGATCTTTGGAGTTTCTGAAGTTAGACCACAGATTAGTGAGAATGTCAGTGAAGTAATGTCATTAAGTAGCTAGCGTGTTAGCATTGTGGGGAAAATGTCATCAATCAGTAGTTAGCAAATCATTAGCATAGTTACTGCTGAGTCCATAATAGAGTTTGAATTAAAATGGTGCAGTGTACAATCCATCATATCTTTGTAAATGGTGGAGATAGAGCAGGTCACACTATTTACTGGGAAATACACAAAGTGGTTACCTAGGCAACCGAAGACACCCACTAGAGACCAACTCTAACTGTGCTACAAAGACATGGGCGACCAGATAATCCCTTCACACTGCCAAAAACAAAATCTTAACAAGTATATTTGTCTCATTTCTAGTCAAAATATCTCATTACACTTAATATAAGACACAATTGCCTAAAGAGTATTTTCAAGCAATTTTTTGCTTTTCAAGCAATTTTTGCTTGAAAATACGCAAAAAAAAATCTTCCAATGGAACTAGTGAAAATGGCTCCTTATTAAGATGTATTGCCTTAAAACAAGTCCCTGTGTCTTGCTGAAATGGTACTCTTTAGGCAATTGTCTTATATTAAGTGTAATGAGATATTTTGATTAGAAATGAGACAAATATACTTGGTAAGATTTTGTTTTTTTGCAGTGGCAGATGTGCACAGAGCTATTCTCTAGATTTAAATTCTAGGCGACACAAACGTGTACACTTTAGTGAAGTTGTTGCAGAACTTCCTCATGACCTTGTGCCACAAAGTAACTCGACATACGAATCACAGCAAGACATGGCAGCTGCAGCAGGAAGTACCAAAACCACTAAGATGTTGTTGTACACGACAGAACAATAACATTAAAGCTCTCTGTTCCTGCATACAACTCTAAAATCTAAAATAAACCCTACCTGCTCTGTTGGACTGGTCAATCATTGGCTGAACAATTCGCCGCCTTGCGTTGATAAACCTGAAACACAAGAGAAGAGATGGCAAAAGGCAGATTGTGATGTCAGTGTTTCGGGGTATAGTGGAGCAAGAAGCCAGGGAAACAACTGAATCCACAGCCGCAGCGACAAAAGCACTGTAATCACTAAAACCATAATAAAAAGTTAGTTTAGCTGTTAAAGCAGTGAAGCTGAGTTAAGCTAATTCCTCAGTTTAGGAACATGGATTCCAGGGTTAGGGTTTAATCGCAAATTAAAGGAGCCAGGCAACAAGCAGTTTAGTCATATTTCTGTAACGCTGAAGCTCGGTTTGTGTTTGAATTTTCTTTTCACAGGTGATGAATACAAACAAAGAGTTAGCTGCAGAAGCTAACTGAAGGAGGAGGACTTTGAAGAAGGTGTTGCATCTTCAGGGGGACGCAGTCATACATGCCTGCTTCGTCTTCAAGCCATCATCCTGGTATGCATGACCTATGACCCCAAAAACTCCTCCCGTACCCACTCTCGGCCTCACCGCCTCCCCTCAGCAGAGGACTGGTGTTCCTCAGCTTGAAGGCCTCAGAATCCACCGCCGACCCCTGCTGACCCGCCCCCGAGTGAAAGCTCGGCGGTTTCCCACTTGATTTATGTCCTCTTGCTCCCTCACCCCACCTCCTCACCCATGAGTGGGACAGTTCCAGTTCAACATGAGGAACAGGGAGGGGGTAAAGAAAAAAAAAAAAGGTTCCTTTTCAGAAAAACAAAAGCCACAGCAGACCTGAAAGGGAGTGAAAAAGGTTTGGGGAGGAGGGCTAATACAGGACGGACGCAAGGGGAGGGATTCAGCAGGACACAGAACAGAACAGAAAGCAAATCATTACCTCACTTACTTTTACCATTATTTAAGTTTAGAAATAAACATGGGTCGTATTGAGTTGTTGGATATATATCTCTCATTTGTCTTCCTCGTCCTCCTCCTCCGTCGCATTTCCAGCAACCTACAGTATTTACGTTGGCGAGGTACGAGGTTTCACACAAAGAACTACACAATCACCAAACTCACACATAGACTCATACCCAGTAAAACTGACAATAAGCTCCGCCCACCACGCGAGTCATTCTCAGGTCATCAACCGGTCCCCCTCAACAACCACCTCCGCCACCACCACCAAACTGGGTGCGTTTGAATAAACCAGTCCAGCTGTTGCTGCCATGAAACCACACCTCCATCCACCCACACTTGACTGTGTAAAGACGTTCTGAAGACCTGACAGCAGTTTAACGCGCCATCTCGGGTAATTTTACGTGTCGACAAATCACGACAGCCGAGAATGTGCCGCTTAAAAAGCTGCAGCGTAATCGCTCCCTGTCTCTTTAACCTTCCTTCAGACTACAACTTCTATTTTGCCTGAAAAGTGTTTATGTTGTCTAAGTTTGACTACTCCACTCAGACCATCCTCTCAGTCTAGGCCGTTTGGTTCCTTCCAGCTGCAGTTACCATGGTAATCAGCATAGCTCCAGATTGGATGGGTTTGAACATTTCTATTGCTGGTAGAAACAGATTTGGGGGTGGTTAAAGTACTTATCAAAACGTCGATCCAATATTTTGGACGGTGAAGGCATTAAACATTAGACAACTTAAAACAAAAGAGGATCCTAAATTGAGCCTTGAGGAACTCCAAACCTCACTTTGATTGATTTTGTTGTTATTCTATTCCTACTGAAACTACTACAACATGACTAATATTTGGCCTCCAGACGCCCCAGGTCTCTAATCCCATTAGAGGATCAGTTAACGATGTGATCCCAACGATAAAACTCGCTCGTTAAGGGTTGTGTTTCTGTAAACATCCTTCAGGACTCTAACTCCCAATTAACTCCCCAATTAAGAGCCTCCTGCCCTCGGTGACTGTGTTTGGAGAAAACCCGCAGGAATTAATCATTCAAGCTAATTAACCTCGGGGCCTGAGGGGGGCCGCCGCCGACGCCATCGACACTCACCAGTTGTTGACCTGCAGGATGGTGAGGCCGGTGTCCTGAGCCAGCTGCTTCTTCTGATCCTCCGATGGGTACGGGTGCTGCAGTGGGACAAAACACAGAGATGTCTATAAAACAGCACCAGCAGTTTGTTTCTCCTGTCGTTGTTGTTGTTGTTGTTGCTGAGTTAAAGGAGCGACTAATCAGTGTTAACGAAGCGGAAAGCCAATTAGAGAAGGAAGGCAAGTTGTGAGAATCTCGTCCTCTGAGTGAGTTCAGACTCGTAATATTTGTTAATCTGGACTCTGCTCTGATGTCTCACTGTTATCAACTGTATTTTAATAAAGCTGTTTTGAGCCTTGGAGTTGCAACCTTCTCCAGGGAGGCACTTCAGTTGTTCACTAAACATTTTATCAGAGACAGATCCAAGACAAATGTTCCATATTCATAAACAGCCCGAAGCACTCAGACCTTGAATGATGACTTTATAATGAGAATAAAACTTGAGGCAGCAGAGGTATAAGACACCTTTAACCACTCATAGTGTTCTGCTGTGAAACTGTGAAGTCGAGGAAATGTTGTCCAATAAACTAATTTAAAGTGTGTGGTAGTTAGAAAACCACTTTTTTAGCCGTCCGTTGCCTCATTGCTTCATTTTCTGAGCGACTCATTCTGAGTATATGTGGGTGGATGTGGGGTTGAAGGGGTGGGGTGAGAGTTCATTAAAGGCGACCCAGGCCCTCAGGGTCCTGTCACAGAGGTAATGGATGATGTTTTTTCTGCGGGATGAGGGAACCAGAGCACAGCCTTCCTCCACCGTCTGATCACGTTGGCTTTAAGTCAGAGCCAGGCAGGAGATGAAGAGCATCAGGGCTGATTAGAGCGACTGCAGACTTCCTGTAATGTTTTAAACTGGTTGGCTGAACTACATTTCTTTTTCTTTTTTTACCTCAAAGTGTTGTAGCTGAATCAGGAATACTTTTTCATTGAAAGAGGTCACGAACTAGAACCTGAACTGGTCTACGTATGTACTTTGTGCGTACTAAAATGTTGTTCAGGTCAGGTCCCTGTTGTTTTCATGTTGCTTGGTAGCCATGGCTAGCTGCTGAGCGGGCCATACAAGCCAGCAGCATTTACTTAGTTTATGTAGATTATAGGTTAACTGTCATATCACATGACTGTAGGTTTGGTAGGGCCTCTTAGTCGAACAGGGCCTCTAAATGTGTTTTGCCTTGGATTTTGGCACAAGGGGTGATCATGGTGGATCTGATGGTGGGAACCAAAGAGGTGGACAGCGTTTCCTTCAAGTATACATTTTGGGAACTCTGTGTCTGAGTCAGTCAGCTGGATCAATTGCTCCCATTGGTCCAGATTAGTTCTGCTTGGATCAGAAGTGAGACATGCGGTCACCAGTTGTATTTTTTAGATCCCATCTTCTTCTGATCTCTGAGTAGACCAGATGTGAAATACCTGGACAACAGCAGAGGTCATTGCCCCTCATTGATATATTGATAATAACCCCAAGGTGGAAGGCGGACAAGTCGGTCCATGTGACATTAAAATGGACGGACAGAGAAGATCAAAAAAGAGCAGAGCTGAAGAAAATGTAGGAATGAAAATAAAACATCTATTTGTTGAGAAGCTTTTGTGTCAGAGTCGTTTTAGTGTCCAGCCCTGAATGTTTAGCGCAGAAGACGGCTCTCCTGGAGACTCCTCACCTGATGTTTACCCCACTTGGAGCAAATATGCTCAGAGAGAAACCCGCCGCTCTTCTTCTTCTGTTATTCTTACCATCAGGTGCTGGAACAGCCAGGCTCTCAGGATGTTGGTGGCCACTTTGGGGAAGATGCCTCTCTTCTTGTTGGCTAGTTTGTCTCTTTCAGGGTCGTCGTCGTCGCCAGCGCTCAGAGACGCTGCGTCATTATCCAGACAGTCACCTGGTCGACACAAGAGGGTTACAACGCCACAAAGATGCCCATATAACTAAAAAGCAGCAGGTAGACAGTATTTAAACACAGATTTATTCCCCATATATAATAACAACATGTCTTTGTCTCTAGACTTTGTAGACTAAAAACCAGAGTAAAAAATTGAATCACTTATAAAACATCTAACAGGGTTCAAACCAGTGGCCTTTAAGTTACGTGCCGCCTCTAACCAGCTGCTCTTACTCCTCTCTCTCTGCCAGTTTAATGAGGCTTATTTTCTCCTCAGTGTTTTTATTGGTGCCAGGCCGAGGTGAGGCTGAGGACGATGACCGGGGCTTCAGCAGAGGCAAGTCTGTGGCGACGTGGAAATAGCCATAAAAATGATGCGAAACTCTATAAACAAGCTCTAAGCCTCATTAGGACGAACCGCCAGCTCCTCAAGGATGATTTACACCACACCTCAAAACACCTCCACCTCCTCCTGAAGAGGTCCAACCTGCTAATGGTTTGTGACAACTTGGCCTCGTGACGACCTCCAAACTGAATCAGAAAGTGGATTTGTTATCGTCCGCCGCCTCCTCAATTCGTCGGCGGCATTACACTTAGATTCAGAGCTGCTCTAAGGGCCAATATGGTTCTGTTTTAGAGTTTTGATGTGAAATGTTCACATGTACCTTGTTCACTGCTGTTATCTCCACTGTGAGATGTGTGTCCTAAGCTGGACGGTCCTGGCGTCCCGGCCGACCTGATCGACGTCGAGTCATCGTGATCTCTGCTCCACGAAATCTGTGAAGAATGAAGAAGAACACTTGATTTGGTCACTCCCAGAAACAAACTGGGAAATTTATTTTTTCGGTTTTACTTAAAACTCTCAGGAAGAGGCGATCAGTGATGTATCAACAAGAAACCATGAATGTTGATGAAAATCAAGTTGTTGTGAGGATAGGAGAAAAAAATCCAAGTTTGACTAATCTCAGCCAATGGGGTCCACTATTTTCTTTTCCAATAGAAGAAGAGCTAGCTCCATCCATGCACCAGCGATATTAATGACTCCCTCCACCTAAAGCAACCCCAAAGACTGATGCTGCTGCCACCACGCTTCACCATAGGTATGCTGTTCTTTGGTGATGTCCGGAGTCTTTCTGATATTTCCTCAAGAATCCGTCTTTACGAGGACGCAGCTAAAATCACAGCTCACCTGGTCCACATTGTTCTCCGACAGCCTCACAAAGTCCTCGCTGTCCAACCTGTTTTCGTCTTTGTCGTCTATAACCAGATCAAGCGGCATTTTCCCTTTCAGACAGCTGATGTATCGATGGCAGAAATTATCACAGAGCTCGTGAACCTGGAGATAAAATTCATCATTACAGGAATCTAACAGAAAACTGTAAACATACGTGTGGTTTAGCACAAAATTGATCTTTTATCTTAATCAGTTTGACAAATAAAAAATAATCAGATAATCTGATGGTGTCCCTCTGACCTTCTCCAGCTCCAGCAGGTGGAAACGCAGCACCTGTATCGCTTGGATCATCTGTAGAGGAAATTCATTAACATTCATTAGCAAGTTAATGTTTGGTATTAAATAAGATCCACCGCTTAGCTGGAAGGACTACTGTTAGCTGGGAGGCTGGGAAGCTTGGAGTTACGTGTGCGAAGAACAGCCATATGGAGGAAATACTGACATTTTTGTGGATTCACAATCAAAGAATTTAATGATGTACATGCTAAATAAAATAATAGTTGAATTGTGCGTACATTGCCTCCTGTAGTGGGAATCAGTCGTATTTTGTAGCCAGATTCTCTGTCAAGAGAAAACCCAAAAACCCAACGTGTCACACTTTGGGTACTTTGGTTTTAGCCAAATGACCAAATGTAGAGTCAACGTGGTTGTGTTTATTTAAAACCTTTGTAGAATATGTGTGCTTATGGTATTTCTATAAACGCCTGGTCAAGTTCTAGTCAAAGTGTTGATTAATGAGTTCAGTGGATTCTCTGTGCATGATATCATTGCTGTCAGAGTGTTTTCTACACTGCAAAAAAAAAAAAAAAAATCTATCTTAGCAAGTATATTCGTCTTATTTCTAGTCAAAATATCTAAACAATTTTTGCTTTTCAAGCAATTTTTGCTTGAAAATAGGCAAACAAAATCTGCCAAAGGAACTAGTGAAAATGGCTGTATTGTCTTAAAACAAGATGTATTGTCTTAAAACAAGTCATTGTGTCTTGCTGAAATGGTACTCTTTAGGCATTGTGTCTTTTATTAAGTGTAATGAGATATTTTCACTAGAAATGAGACAAATATACTTGGTAAGATTTTTTTTGCAGAGTACTATCTAATCTACAAGACATTTCAGCTTATTGCTATATGTTATTAGACATATAAACAGCCACAATGACACTGGGAATCCATTCTCTGAAGTCTGACTTATTCATAGAGACCAGGGTCATGCTTATAGACCTGATAGTTTTGGAGCTATTCTTCTTTTATTTGTTCTCTTTGGGCAAGGATTAAATTGTGTTAGCTCTCCAGGCTAACCACATCCCTAGCTTCATTGAGCAGAAAACAGTGAATACTTGGATTATTAATATGATGACGTTACGGCTGAATCTACTCACCAAGTTATCCATGTCTGGGTTTGATGAAAATAAAGGCTTCTCCGACCGGATCTGCACAAACAATTAACTCGTGAATTTAGTCCATACTGAACATGACTCTAATTAAGTCAAACTTTATTTCGTGTTTGCTTGAGTATTTGCTGTTTATCATATCATTATCTTATCAATATAAAGCAGGAAGGAAAGTTACATTCAGAATAAATGGGATCAACTCAACCTGAAGCCTCAACAATAATAATCCAGGAATATTTTCTGCAGACATTTATTTCCAGGACATTTTTTTCGATTTAATATTCTTTCCAAAACATGCTGACACAGTGCTGCATGAACCAGGATTAATCCAACCTCCCGCCTCAGTTGAGAGGAGTCGTCCCTCTGCTGTTTACCTGTTTGGAGAAGACGGCGATGTCCTCGCTGAAGGAGTCCGAGGAGCAGACGTCTCCTCCAGCCTCGCCGCTCTCCCTCGGCGTGCAGGTCGCCAGTTCACATTTCTCAAAAATCAGCAGCAGCAGAGGGAATAACGGATGTCTGCAGGAGACCACGAGAGCATCAGAAAGTTCCTGCTGCGTGTTTTACATTACTCATTATGAATGTCGTCTATAAGCTACGTTAAAGGTGTATTTAATGAATATTCCATAAAAACACAGAAGCAGATGTCTTTACGCCAGCAGATGGTTTTGGTTTGAGGATGCCCACCTCCCTCCTCCGGTGCAGTGGTTTTGTTTTTCTCCCTCTTTTTCAGGGATGATTTCAGTAGAACTTTAACTTCTTTACAAATAAAGGCAACTAACCTCCGACCACCTGAACATGAACCCGTGTGAACCCGTGATATCAAACTAAAATAAGAAAAGCACTAAATAACAAACGAATCCTCCAGAAGAAAAAGGCTCCTTAGTTAAACTATTAATTAAATCTTCAGTATAATCGTTATTCATCTTAGTTTTCAGGTTTTTCTCAAATGTCATTTGTCAAATTGAGGATAAGGGAAAGTAGCTTTCCTAAATTGAATGCAGGACCTTTCTTCGTTGCTAAGGAAACTCTTCGTACCCATAAATGGCGTCTTTGTCCCTCTTGACGCCGTCCCCGGCCGAGGCCGTGGACTGGGCGTACTGGTGTGCAGGGTAGAGGCCAGCGTGGCGGTGGTGGTGGTGTAGGTGGTGTGGAGGGTCTCCATAGACTCCAGCCGAGCCGTCCGGCCCGTAGTAGTGAGCGAGGTCCTCAAACTGAAGAAACAGGAGGGAGATAAGTGACCTTTGACCTCTGAAATAAACAGATCCTTGATACGTGACTGAAAAATAGAAACCGGCTCTAACATGTGGACAAAATAATACGAACACCTGGACAAGAAAAAACTGTCGTCACCGAACGTTTTTAGTACGACATTTAGCATAATAATATAATAAGAACAATAAATAATGATACTACTAATACTAATAATAATAATAGAAAACAGATGTGCTTATATATTTTACCTTTTTGTCAATAATCTGTGTTGGGTTTTTGATGTTCATGTTCATATGTTTTTTTTAAACAAAACTTTTGTTGTATTTCTTTAAATAAACCTGGTAAATTTTAAACATCACATTTAGGTATAAAATAATAAATAAATATATCTTTCTATGGTCATTTGTGAACAAAACATTTATTCTAATTTCACAACATTTTAATATAATTTCTTAGTTAAAATAACGTATTATTTAATTTGATAAGAAAATGTATTTTTGTTTCAGTTTTTTGCGTTTTAATTGTTTTTGGTTCCACATCTGTTAACATTGTATTAGATTGGCTCCTTGTTTCTCAATAATTATATTTATTTAAGATGTTTTCGTCGTCATTAATTTTATCAGAAAAAAAAGTTAATGAAAGGAGAAAATGTTTATTTCAGTTTTTAACTCAAACGTTTCTCATAAATTAAAACAAAGTAATTTTAGCGTATTTTAACGTTTCTTTTAATTATCTCATTTTATTTTCAGTGAACGTTGAATCCAAATTTTGGTTGTTTTTTGAAAAGTTTCCAGGTCAATTTTACACAGCAAAGGAACGAAAGAACACACGAGACTTGTTTTCTTGGTTTCCTCTTAGTTTCGTATCTGGAGGAAAAACTTTTCCTCACATTCTCTTTGTTGAACTTCTTTTTCACACAAACGCAGAGTTTTACGCACCCGTTGCGCCATCGGCCCCGTCTCTCCTCCCCGACTCCAGGTGACTCCTGCGGGACAAAATACACATCCAGCTCCCGATAGCCGCGATATCGGAGCGCCGGTTAATCCCTATTTTATCCCAAACAGAGTCTGAGATAAAAAGCACGAAACCAGAGCACAGAGAAGCGGAAGCGCGGCGAACTGACCGAAGACAGCGGCAGCAGCAGCCCGGCCAAACGCTGTCCTGCTCTCGGCCTCCAGCTCCAGGGAACTGGAGCAAAAAACAACTCAAGCAGCGGCAGCAGTCCTGGGCCCAGTCCGATTCAGGTGACGCCTAAACCGGGAGGTGAAGTGATGCGCGTTCAAATCCCCATCACGTCTCCAAGAAGAACAGTGTGTGCGCGTGTGTGTGTCACTTGAAGGCACGCCGCCTCGAGGAGATGGATGAAAGGTAGAAAGATAATCTGAAGTTTATGTTTTATTCACATTCTATGAAACATTTAACCTTAAAAACAGACATTTTAAAAAAGAACTTTAACATTCTATTATAGGCTATATATTTATATATATATATATATATATAAATACAAGCTGTCACAAAGTAGATATTTAATAATATTTGTTCTAAATTCCTAAAAAAAAAAATCTTTAGGACACACTGAGAAAAATTAAGGCTATTTTAGTACAAATTTTTCAATTTTTGGTTTAAACTCTTTACAACAATTCTAATTTAAAAGAACTAAAGGATGATCGTTGCTAAACAAGTTAAAGTCTGTCTGATAGCGCCACCTGGTGTATGAAGGCTGTTACTGCTGCTTTATCAATTTCAGTTAAATTCAGTTGATGATTTTCTATCCAGTTTTAAAACGGCAGTTTAGCGATTGGTCTTAAGCAGAGAATGTCCAATCAAACATTTATTAAACATCAGAAGGAAATAACCCCTAGGACAAATTTTAACAGAGAGATATCCCTGAAATACTAAAGTAAGTGTACATCTAGGATTACAAGTTAATTTGATTTCTCATGCCTAAAACAGAAGGAGAAGCTTCAGATTCTTTAACAAAACTGTCTGATGGTTGTCGTTGCGTTAAACTCCTGGATGTAAAAGCGCACAAGATTTGATTTGAGAGACTTCACCAAACTCAGGAACTCATGAACTATTGTTATAAAATAATTCTTAAGTACCACAGCACACTTAAAGATCAGCTCCAATACCTTCATAAAGACAAGTAATTTAAGTTCAACTAGACACTAGAACTCAACAACTAGATCGCAAGTGATCATAAAGGGGTCCATGCCATCGCAAAGTCATCCTTGAGTGGGACGCAAAACGCAAAGTGTCTGCGGAGGAATCCTTTGGCCTACAAGTGAATGAGAGTCGAAGCAGTAAAATTTAGTGGGCTTGTATGCGCTTACTGTGGTGGTTTGTGAGATATAAACATGTTGTCGTTGTAGCGCCCCCTACAGCCCGAACTTCACGAATGTTGGCATGATTATATGTAAGCATATTATTAATACGGCTGCTAGGTTTCATAGGGATTGGGTGAATACTTCAAAAGCTATAGGCCTTAAAGTCATATGAAATGTTTTGGTGTCACCTGTAGCGCCCCCTGTAGACGTAATGTCATGCAACTTGATGGGCGTCGTCACAATATGTTACAGACTGTGTATGCCAACTTTCATGGAATTAGCTATTGCAGTTTTTGAGATATTGAAATGTTGCTTTTGTACCGCCCCCTAGAGACCAAGGGTTACAAAAGTTGGGGTGCTTGTACAGATTCATGCTGTTATCAGTGATATGAAGTTTGATTAAGTTTGGATATATACTTCACAAAATATTAGCTTTGGAGTTACACGTTGCCATGCCATAAAATTAATTAATTAATTAGCCATTAACTTAGTAATCAATAACCCTGCTAAAGTTCTTTTGAGAACTTTTCATTATCTTTGTCCATAAACAATGCATGCCAAGTTTGGTGAGAATTTGAGGAACTGATTTTTCTTTGAGGTGCAGTTTTTTTTTTTAAATGGTGGAAAATATGGCCATATTTTAGGAATCAGAGGGGAAAATAATTTTGTTTGTAGGGCACACGGTTCTCGAGATATGAACCACCTAGGTGTTGGCATGAGTATTGACACCTTGGCAACGTGACATGGTAGGACTTCTACCAAGTTACCATGTCTTTTGCCCTTGCAGTTTGTCCTGGGGAGAGACTTTTTGTTACAAGAAGAAGAGAAATCGCAACAAAATCAACAGGGATCCTACAACCCTAAATATGAGTCCAAACTGAGCTGATACTTGACCAGAGCCTTTGGAGGATGGACTGGAGGGTGGAAATGGAGAGCAGATTTTTAGCCACCAGTCAGGGGGATGGCCCCGTAGTCAGACGAGCAGACTAAAGTTCTTCTTTGATACTGTTGAGTCATCAACACACAGAAATGTTTAATTCCTAAAGTAGTGAAAACTGAAAATTTTGATAAAAGGTTACAAAACACAAAGTCACCATGGCTCATATTCCAGAAGTTTAAACCTCACTGGCTTCATCTGTATAGTGCAAAGGAAGAGTGTTTTGGGACTCGTGGGCGACCTCTGGGCGACCAAGGAGGATGAGACCCCGGCCTGTGTCCAAGTGGCATACTACTGCCCCCACTACTCTCCCCTCTTCAACCAAAGACATCTGGATGCCTTCTCCACTGTCTCCACATAGTTGTGGCTCTTCTTCAGCTGGCACCTTTTATACCCAATCTACCGTATGCCTTGCTCAGGGTGTGGCCGGCAAATCCCAGACTGCCCACGTCCACTGGTATACACCTGTATCCATTCATCCGACACTTCTCCTCCAGCTCCTAGTGTTTCTTCCTCCTCCTCTCTTGAGATGATGTCAGGTCTCAATGTGGACTGGGTGATGTGTGGTGAAAACTTCACCAGCCTCTTCCCCTCCCTCCCCCTGGCCACTTCACTCTGGCAGGGCGCCTTCAGGTTGACATCTGATGTGGGCTCTGTTGGTGTCCGCAGTGCATTGCATGGCCCCAGCTGTCATTCTCTGTTGTGGTCAGAATAGGTGGCCTTGAGGAGGTTGTTGATGGCATCCTTGGAGTAGGTGAGTTGGCCAGTCCTCTTTTGGCCAAGGAGCTGCTTGGTCAACTTGAAAGGGTTGGCAAGAAATTATGTACTCTTCATTACTCTGGGGGGGGGGGGGGGGGTTGTGCCTTCTCTTGTTGAACTCTGCCCTGCCAAGTGTCAAGAGTTGCTTCCTTAGGATTACTCTCTGATCCGCTAAGCCAGCACTTTCCAATTCCAAGGCTGCCTGGTACTCCCTCTTTAGCAGCTTGAGTTCATCTCTGAGGCAATGGATTTCTCTGCGGCTTGGAGTATGTGCCGATGAAGCGGATTTGGGTCACACAGTTCTGAATCTTTCAGCCGCGATGTCTGTGAAGGTTCTCAGTCATCCAGGTCAAAAAGTTTCAAAAAAGGCTTCTTCAGTTCTAGGGGACTGGTGGGAAGTCTGAGGTTTAAATAGGAACTGCTCCTAAAAACTTGCTTGTTATCCTTGGTGAAACATCTTCTCCAGAAAGCCCTGTTGCCTTTTTTGAAACTTTTTGGATTTCAGCTGCGATGTTCACTATGAGTGTCCAACATGGATGTCACTTCCAGGATCTGCATCAAATCCTCATCAAACTGCTGCCACTCCGCTCTCTTTTGGGGATCCTTGGTTGGGCCGAAGGGGCACAACCAGTTATTTTGGCTGCAGCTTCCTGGCTTTGGAGGCTCTGTGGGTTGTCCCAATGTGCTGTCTCTTGAGGGGTGGGAACATTATTTTGTTGATTCTAAGAATTAACACATAGTGAGTTTTTGGGATTTTTAATACATTTTTTGAATCACACTTGAGTATGCATCAGAGGACCTCAAAATACTGAATGACCATGAGCCACAGGAAACAGGGGAGGATAAGGCATCAGGATTTACATAAGAATATTACTATCACCAAAGAATTTTCAATCACACCATCAGATGAAGCTCATTTCCAATTTTGCATGTAGCTTAAACACCAAAGCACTTCTGTTTAGTTAAATGTTAAAACAGTTTTTCTCACAATCAGACATGCAGTTTGACTTTACTGTAACATCCAGAGATGTCAAAGTCATAAGATCAATATCAGAGTACACCTTTGTGGATGTTTCTGTATTTAGAGACCAAAAGGGAGTCGACAAAACATCACAATCACAATTATAACATCTGAAAAATATTTTCCTCGCTAGTCACTGAGCTAGAGGCTCTTCTTGAAGCATGTTAACATGATGAGTTCATTCATTGATCTCAAAGCTTCATCATAAAATGGATCAGACAGTCTGACTGACAGGACAGATGATCAGAGGTGCAGAGTTTTTACCACCGTCATTCATACAGGGACTGAAGTATGGGTAAAGTTTGTCAGTGAAGGAGCAGCCAGTAAAGGAGTAGATAAGAGCTGCAGTATCTACATCATGAAAGGAGACCAGACCCTCCTCATAATCCACAAACACCCCCACCTTCTCAGGACGAGAACCAAGAGAGAGACTGAATTCAGGATCAGTATTGGCTTTGTATTCATTTCCGTTTCTCAACCATACAGTCCAGAAACCATTCAGAGGTTTCAGTGTGATTTCTCCCTTCCTGTTGATTGACTCTCTGGCAACACCTAAACTCCATTTAGTCTTCCCTTTAACCTGAACCTGAAAGTAAAATCTACCTGAAGAGAAACTCTTCTTTCCTAAAACGCTAACACATTTAGAAAATCTCTTTGGGTTGTCTGGAAGATTCTTCCTCACATCACCATAGTGAACTTGTTTTCCATCATCAGTCAGGAGGAGGTTAGGATGTGCTGTATCAGGATCAAGAGTCACATCCACTGCATACTGCTGGATCCTCTTCAGCTCAGCCTCAAGCAGCAGCTTCTTCATGTCTTTACTGAGTGTCTCCTCCAGCTGAGACACAGCTCTCACCACAGTCCCCTCATATGATGGTGGACGGACGCTGACCTCTGTCCAGTCCTTGGTGGGTGGAGCAGCTTTCAGGGAGGAGAAGCTTTGGAGGAGGTGGAGGTGGTCTTCAGAGCGTGAGAGCTGCTTTATCTCAGAGCTCCTCTTCATCAGCTCAAAGACTTCCTGTTCCAGATCTTTGATGAAACCTTCAGCTTGTTTCTCTGTTGTTTTCTGTTTGTCTTCGATCTCCTTTATGAGCTGGTTCAGGCCTCTCTCAACAGACTCCTTCAGAGCAGTGAAGACCTGAACACCTTCTGCTTTCTCTCTGTCTGCAGCATCTTTACTCATCTTCACTGACTCTTTCATCTCCTCAATCTTCAGTCGTCTCTTCTGGATCATCTGCTGAATTTCATCCTCTGTCTTCCCCAGCTCTGCCTTCTTTCCTTCATATCCTTCTTTCAGAGGAACAAACTCATGTGTCTTGTGGTCTAAAACAGAGCAGAGCATGCAGACACATGTCTGGTCAGTCTTACAGAACAGCTCCAGAGGTTTATCGTGCTTCCTACACATCCTGTCTTCCAGGTTGTCCACAGGATGGATCAGCTGATGTCTTTTCAGGCGTGACACTGTCAGATGAGGCTCCAGGTGAGAGTCACAGTAGGAGAGCAGACACACCAGGCAGGACTTCAGGGCCTTCAGTTTGGTCCCAGTGCAGACGTCACAGGGAACTTCTCCTGGTTTGGCAGCTTGTTGAGCTTCATGTCTGGACTGAGCAACCATCTCGGAGAACAAAGTGTTGATCTTAGGCTGAGGTCTAGTGTGAAACATCTCTTTACATAGGGGACAGTTGTATATATCATTTGTATTCCAGTGTTGAGTGATGCAGTGTTTGCAGAAGTTGTGTCCACATGGTGTAGTGACTGGATCAGTGAACACATCCAGACAGATGGAGCACAGAAACTGATCTTCAGATCTCAGACATCTGGCAGCAAACATGTCTACACACTGGCAACAAGAGAGAAAGAGAGAAAAACACAATTTAAGTAGAGATTTATTGATTATTGATGAGTTATTGAACTTCTATCAGACTACAGACATAATTAGTTTAAAATAAACTGAGATATTACTTATTTTATCTGTTGGTGTCAATTTATAGCAGCTCATCAAAAGAGCTCAATAGGTCTGTTTTACAACCATCTGCAGCTCAGAGTCTATAGTTCATCAAACTCTTCTGATGTCAAGTGGAGAAAGAGAAACGACATCAGGCTTCATTTAAATATTTAATAGGCAGCAGTTGTTAATTCTTGTCAATTCTACTGTCTATATATTATGACGTTATCCTCCTCTTAAAATGGCTGCATGTAGAAGAAGATCATGTGCCTTTCAGTCAGTCTTTAAATTACTGTAATAACAGGCATATAGGATTTAGTAGCAGCCTGTGCTGTTCATCATTTCATCGACAGGAATACTAAACACAAAGCTGTTGAGATGTGGTATTCGATGAACAGTTTTATGGAAGATTAAATAAAGAATCAGCAACTAAATTTAATTTATAGTAAACCATTGACTTTCAATCTAACTGTTCTAGGTAGCGCTTAAAAAGTTAAGCTAATTCATCTTAAGCCTGGAGTAGTTTCCACCAGGTTTTGACCAACTCTCTTTAAATAGCACAAATGTTAGATTTTAAGCAAAGGCTGTAACACAAAGAGCTTCACATTGCTCGAGTCCCAGAACTTGTTAGAGCCGTTTTCTCCATCAGGTTAATTCAGCAGAGCAGGTGGGCGACTCGTATGTGTGGAGGGAGTTCAGAGGGGAGGCAGCTCTGGGGTAGGAGAGGGTGGGAGAGATGATTTCGGGATATACAGTCTATGTTCAGGAGCAATAGGAAAAACACAACAAATGCACAATGTTGTTTGAAAAGTGCATAAATATTTCCAATGCGTTTTGAGACCATGACAGAGTAAATTAGACCCTGGTGGGCCGCTATAGTAATAACACTGTTTGGGAAATCCTGAACAATTTGGTCTCTCCTTCACCAGAGAGTGAGCAGAGGAGTTAGAGTGAGCTAGAAAGTGAATGAAAAGAGGAAGTTGTGTTAGTGGGAACTAGATTGAAGCAGATTTTATATTTTGTTCTAAACCACTAATGTCTGGACTGAAGCTCTAAGTTTTGATGCTGGTTGTTGACACACAGTAAATATTATCAGCTGTACTCACCAGTATTTGAGTCAGATGTTAAGAAAGAACAGATGAACTCAGTTGAATTTTCTTCAGACAGAAACACAGAGATTCGTCTGGACTGCAGCTCTGCTGTCGCTCTGACAAACTCTGACTTTCATTTCAGGAAAGCGACGTTGCATCTGGTTTGTCCTGTTTAGCTCCTCCTCTGATTACAGCTCTGTTTGTCATGGTTTGTTACCAGATTCAAGTTCAGACATGAGTATAAAACACACACTGCACGAGAGTGTTTCTGTTTGAACTATTCACACAGACAGCCTCTGTCACAGAGACCGTAGGAATCACAAGTCAGCACACAAACAACGTTTAAAAAGGTGTTGGAGTGAGATGGAGAGATGGACGCACAACTGTTAACATGCTATATGACTAGTAGTAGGGGTGTGACGAGATCTCGTGTGACGAGATCTCGCGAGATGAAATTTGGCGAGATTGCTCGTCGCATTAAAATTCTGTCTCGCGAGATTTGTTATCCAACAAGCAACCGGAAAACACAGGCATTACTATTTACTTACTAAATCGTGATCCAAGAAGCAGCAAAATGACGGACAATACAGATATTGAAATTGAAGATGCCCCCACCACGTTCAAATCTTTTGTTTGGCAGCATTTTGGGTTCCCGACAGAAATGATTAATGGCAAGAGAGTAAGTGATAAGACACGGACAATATGCAGACACTGCAAGCAAACAAGGCAGCGCGGCTAATACGAGCACAATGCAAAGACATTTACAGCACCACCACACCTCAGTGCTCAAATCATATAGAAATCATATTTCTGAAATATATAATTGTATTTTTTATTTATTTTTTAAATATTATTTTAACTTTTATAACATTTTAGTTTCCATTTGTAGAGGAAGAAGTTCATTAAGAAGTTTATTAAAAAGAAGAAGACCATTGAATGTTAAGGCTTGTGCAACTAAGTTAAATAAAAGTCTGTTTTAGTTTTCTTAAAATCTCGTCTCGTCTCGATCTCGTGAACCCAATCTCGTGTCTCGTCTCGTCTCGTGAGCTGAGTGTCTCGTCACACCCCTAACTAGTAGGATAGAAGAAATTAGATAAGAAAGAAAGGAGCTCAGTGTGTGAGAGAAGAAAGTAGAGGTGAGACAGGATGTTCTTAATTCTGACTATATTGCAAGCACTGAAACTAGAGGAGTACTTGGAGGAGGTGCATAAAGATGCGGACAGGTTTAGAAAGTTGTCTCTACCCTCTGATATTCCACCTATTGGTGAAATTGTTAGCCAGTGTGATGACAGCCCACCAAGGTGGAAAGAGGTTCAGGAGGTGGTAAGACGCGCAAGAGCCTCTTCAGCCCCGGGACCTAATGGGGTTCCCTACCGGCTGTACAAGAGTGCACCAGATGTGTTGAGGTTCTTGTGGAAATTAATGAAGGTAGTGTGGAAGAAACAGGTTATTCCCAAGGCATGGCGCAGGGCAGGGGGGATTTTTATTCCCAAAGAGAGGGACTCGTTGGAAATAAGCCAGTTTAGACCAATTAGTCTACTGAATGTTGAGGGGAAGATCTTCTTCAGTGTTGTGGCACAGAGGTTGTCCAGTTACTTAGTGAAAAACGGGCTAGTTGATACGTCGGTGCAAAAGGCTGGGATCCCCGGCTTCTCTGGGTGCTTAGAGCACACCAGCATGATTTGGCACCAAATTCAGTCAGCAAAGCAAGAGAAGAGAGACCTGCATGTTGTATTCTTAGACCTGGCTAATGCTTTCGGATCAGTGCCACATAGTTTGTTATGGGAAGCATTTGATTTCTTTAGAGTTCCAGGTAGTATAAAAAACTTAGTCAAAGCATACTTCTTAGACATTCAGCTCTGCTTTACCACAGCAGAGTACACTACAGCATGGCAGCAGCTGGAGGTAGGCATTATGGCAGGGTGTACAATCTCTCCGCTAGCCTTTACAATGGCAATGGAGGTCATTATTAGGGCTTCCAAATGGGTGGTAGGTGGAGAAAGGCTGCAGGGAGGGCTTCGCCTCCCCCCAATTAGGGCCTACATGGACGACATGACGACAACAACGTCAACCGCTCCTTGTACTAGAAGATTGCTGGATAAGTTAAATAGCAATCTGCAGTGGGCTAGGATGAAAGTGAAGCCTACTAAATCTAGGAGTATTTCCATTATTAAAGGAAAAGTGGTAGATAAGAAGTTTTTTATAAATGATGAGGTAATTCCCACAGTGCTGGAGAAGCCAGTGAAGAGTTTGGGAAGATGGTACGATGCAAGTCTTAGTGATAAGGCGCAGTTTGAAGGGTTGAGGCAGGAAATGATTCAAGGCATTTCAAGCATAGACCGGTCAGGGCTACCAGGCAAGCTAAAACTGTGGTGCTGGCAATTTGGTTTACTGCCCCGGCTAATGTGGCCGCTGACGGTGTACGAGGTTGCCCTTTCAAAGGTAGAAAAGCTAGAAAGAATGAGTAATTCATTTATCAGAAAGTGGCTTGGTGTCCCACGCTGCCTAAGTAGCACAGCGTTGTATGGGAAAGGCATACTGGAGCTCCCAGTTACCTGCCTAACAGAGGAGTTTAAGTGCACTAAAGTTAGGCTGGAAATGACTCTAACTCAGTCAAAGGATCCAGTGGTTAGGAGCGTAGCACCTACTATTAAGACAGGGAGGAAGTGGAAGGCAAAAGAGGCAGTGCAGCAAGCACAGGCAGCTCTTACGCATAGGGATATCATAGGCCATGTACAGCAAGGGCGTGGAGGCCTAGGACTGTGTGCAGGGAAACCTCTGTGGAGCAAGGCATCAGCAGTAGAAAGGAGAAAGATGATAGTGGAAGAGGTACAGAGGCAAGAGGAAATGGTTAGATGCTCGAAGGCAGTGTCGCAGGCTAAGCAGGGTCAATGGGTGAACTGGGAGAGTGTGGAGAAAAGGAAGGTGAAGTGGAGAGAGCTTTGGAGCATGGAGGCCAGCAGGATTAGATTTATGTTAGGGGCTACTTATGATGTGCTGCCAACTCCCCAGAACCTGAACCAGTGGGTAGGTGAGGATGCTGCCTGTCCACTGTGCACTTGTGTCTGCACGCTTAGTCATATTCTGACAGGTTGTAAGGTTAGTCTCTCCCAAGGACGTTATACCTGGCGTCACAATCAGGTATTGAAATGTTTAGCAGCTGCAATAGAGGAAAAACGGGTGAATGTAAATTCCGTGGCCGTTAACAGAGAGAATAGAGGTATTAAGTTTGTACGGGAAGGAGAAAAGGCTAGAGGAGCAGGCTTCAGGCATAACATGGGACAGCTAAGGGTAGGAGGAGCCTGGGAGATGAGGGCGGACTTAAATAGCCAACTGGTTGTCCCAGGTGAGATAGCTAGCACTCGACTACGGCCAGATCTGCTGTTGTGGTCTGAGCCAGAGAAAGCAGTCTATTTCATAGAGCTGACTGTCCCGTGGGAGGATAGAGTTGAGGAGGCTAATGAGAGAAAAAGAGCTAAGTATGCAGAGTTAGCAGCAGATGCAGAGCAAAATGGATGGAAGGCTTATGTCCGCCCGGTAGAAGTGGGCTGCCGTGGATTTGTGGCAAAGTCGGTCATTGCTCTGCTGAGTGAGCTGGGCATACGAGGAAGAAGCCAGAGGACTGCGGTTAGCAATATGTCCCGGGCAGCAGAGAGAGCCAGTGACTGGTTATGGGTGCGCAGGAAGCATGCTAGCTGGGGAGCTAACTAAGGTAAGGATGTAGGCCGCATGTAGGCCGCATGTAGGTCCCAGTTGATTTGTTTGTTGCTTGTCACAGATTTGGTGGTTACGCGCTTCAGCTTGCATCAACGGAGCGGAGCATGGTAGATTTGTTTGTTTGTTATGGATTTGTTTGTTTGTTATGTGCTTCAGCTCGCATCAACGGAGCGGAGCATGGTAGATTTGTTTGTTTGGCTTGTGGCTATTAGTTTCCATACTAGTTGTTGATAGACATCGAATGGTGAGGAAGAGAGGGTTGTGTAGTGGCGGTGTGGAGGGGGGTGATTCCAGGACGCTGGAAATCACTGTTAAGCCTTCTTGAGGTGTCGTGGGCCTAACTTAACGAAACATCGGTGAAGGGAGGTGCCCACTTGAAAACCCCAATGATATGCTGCATACTGCTGTTGTTCAGATCATGTTCTCATGGTATTTGGTAGCCATGGTTTGCTGCTGAGCGGGCCATACAAGCCAGCAGCGTTTAGTTAGGTATGTTTTACAATGTTTGAGGTATCCTCTGCTGCTCAATGGGCTTACAAGCCAGCAGCCTCTAGTTAGCCTAGGTAGAATATAGGTTATTGGTCATATTATATGACTGTAGGCTTGGTAGGGCCTCTTAGTCGAACAGGGCCTCTAAACGTGTTTTGCCTGGGATTTCGGCACAAGGGATTGTAACATCTTGTCCTGTGTATTTCTAAATGTAGGTGAAAGAAGGCAGCCCTGGTCATTTGCTTTATGTGAGAATTAAAAGACATATTCTTGTCAAATATAACACCAACTTTAACAGTAGGAAGCCCCATGTCATCCAAGCCTTTATGTCTTAAGTGTTTGGAGTTTAACCAGCTGATTAGTTTCATGTGGTTTCAATCTATAAATATAGCTGGGTGTCATCTGCATAGCAGTGGACGTTTATGCAGAGTTTCCTAATAATTGTAATTGTTATAATAATTGTCTAAGGGAGACATGCATAATTTGAAGACTATTGGTCCTAGCACAGAACCCTGAGGAACTCCATAACTTAAATGTTATAATTACTGAAGTGAGTTCACAAAGATCTACTGGAGAGAAGGTTTCCAAATATTTATTAGGTCCTACAGAAGTTTCTAATGTCACTGTTCTTCTTAGAATCTGTTTTGATTGCTATGTATTTCTTGTTAATTTGTAGTGTTTTCTGTTGTGTTGCTGTAACTTTTGCTTCCTGTTTTTTTCCTTAATGTCTTTCACCTGTGTCTTGTTCCCCAGTGCATTTTAATCCTGTCTCATTCCCTTTGTCTTTGCCACATTGTCTTTGTCACCTAGTGTTCAAGCTCTCTTTTTTTATTTCCCTACTTGCCTCCTGCTATTTTTTCATTTGGATTTTGCTCATTGTAGAAATTTTATAGAAGTTGTTAAACTATCTTTCCAGTCTATGTGAGCTTCCTCAGAATTAGTGAGATTTCAAATTCTTTCCAGCTTTTAAACTGCCTGCTTTGAACAGCGCAACTGTGAATCATACCAGGGGGCTAGCCTCCCTGTCGACCCCTTCAGCTTGCAAGAAATTGTGATCAGTTGCAGTAGGTGTGAAGCAAGTAAAGTCAAGGACCAGGGTGTCTTCTGGCTTCGCAAACTGATTCTAGTAATAACTTATCAAAAGTGAAGGATACTTAATCAACACAATGAAAAAAATTAGCAGAATGACAATAAAAAGTTGAGGAGCCAGGGGTCATCGCAGTAAACTGCATTTCTGGAAAGAGTTACTAGCTTAGTGGCTATTGTTAGTGTAGTGTATTGATTTACCACCTATTTAATTACCAGCTAGTAGTTATAGTAACTGTGCTCATGATCAGTGTTAGCTGGATCTATCTGTAACCTGACCAGGTCAAGGTGCAGCGCACATGCACAGTTGTAAGAAAGCAGCATGGCTCAATAAAATGCAGAACAATATGTCGGCCTCCGTTTTGTTAATATACAACAGTTAGCCAGGAGTGTTTGCAATAAAACTGGACAGGAAAAAACATTTTCTTGACACTCAAAATGAAAACACAATAACAAAGGTTTGTCTTTTATGAATCTGGAGTCGCCTCCATTGGCCCCTTCAACTTGCTGGAAATTGGGATCGGTTGCAGTAGGTGTGAAGCAAGTAAGGTCAGGGACCAGGGTGCCCTGATGTCTGGCATTGCAAACTGGATCTATTAACAACTTGTCTACAATGAACAAATGTCAGCAACAAAATGACAATGCAGTTACAGAAACATCTTCTGATGCACAACCTTGGACACGTCATCACTGGTGTTTCTGGACTCACGGGGTGTTTCGGGTGTTGAAACAGACATCCTCTTCTAGGCGACCTAATTGAGGCAGATCAGACCGCGGCCTGTGTCCAAGTGGCATACTACTGCCCCCTCTGCTCTCCCCTCTTCAACCAAAGCCATCTGGATGTGTTCTCCGCTGCCTTCACATTGTTGTTTTTGGCTCTTCTTCAGTTGGCACCTGTTAGTCTACCGTAGGCCTTGCTCAGGGTGTGGCCGGCAAATCCCGACACTGCTCCACCAGCTCCTAGTGTTTCTCCCTCTTTCTCTCTTGAGCCTCCTCCATCTTCCCTTCCCAAGGCACTGTTAGCTACAGCAAGATCAGTTGTCTTGTGGCCTCAAAGACCAAGATGATGTCAGGTCTCAATGTGTACCGGGTGATGTGTGGTGGAATCTTCAGTTGCCTCTCTAGGTCAACTGTCATTGCCTAGCCTCGGGCCGTGGACAGCAAACCAACAGAGCAGCATTTCAGTATTCTCACTGTTATTGGTCCTTCCTTGACAAAGTCAATGGCCTTGGCTATGGCTTGATCGCCTTGACGAGGACCTGATCGTGCCTCCATCAATACCGGCCCTCACCTAACGCCTTAGGGTAGCTGCTAAAGATTGGTTCTAGTGTCCCTGGCTTGGAACACAGGGGGCATGCAAGTGTCCTGTCTATTTTCCCCCATGTGCACAGGTTAGATGGGCTAGGTAGGACGTTGTAGACCCCTTGAATCAAGAACCCGATTTTCTCAGGGTTCCACATCCAGATGTCCTTCCAGGTGACATACAGCTCCATCGCCTGCTCCCACGTCATCCAGGCACCTTGCTGCCGGTTCTCTCCTCCTCAACTGAAGCTTGCACCTTCTCCTGCACCAGCCTCTGCCTCTCCCTCCCGCTGGCCACTTCACTCTGGCAGTACATCTTATGGCCCCAGCTGTTATTCTCTGCTGTGGTCAGAATAGGTGGCCTTGAGGAGGTTGTTGATGGCATCCTTGGAGCAGGTGAGTTGGGCAGTCCTCTTTTGGCCAAGGAGCTGTTTGGTCAACTTGAAAGGGTTGGCAAGAAATGCTGTCCTCTTCATTACTCAGTTTTTTTGCCTTCTCCTGTGGAACAAGAGTTGTTTCCTCAGGATTGCTCGCAGATCTGCTAGGGCAGCACTCTTCACTTCCACTGCTGCCTGGTACTCCGTCTGTATTAGCTTGAGTTCTTCCCTGAGGTGTTGGATTTTCCTTATTCTGTGGCTTAGAGTATGTGCCGATGGAGAGGATATGGGTACCACAGTTCTGAATTGTTCAGCTGCGATGTTCACGTCCCCCTTGGCTGTCACTTCCAGGACCTGCTTCAAATTCTCACCAAACTTCTGCCACTCAGCTCTCTTTGAGGATTGGGGCCACTGGATCCATGGCTGGGCCAAAGGAGCACAACCAGTTCTTGTGGCTGCAGCTTGCTGACTTTGGGGTTCTTGAGGGGATCTCTGGGTGGCAGGCGAGCTGCTGGCAGCAGGTGTAGGCAACACTAGGACGGGCTGGGCACTGTGGGTTGCCTCCAGGCCTGGCTCCTACTGCATCTTTTTGCAGCTCTTGCTGCAGATGCTATGTCGTTGCCATTGTTTCGTTGTCCTGTGTCATTGTTCTTAGGTCGGTCCTGTTGGGGTGATCACCCCCCTTGGGCACAACTAGGGGTATCTCTGTGGGTTTTGTAGCTAGCTTTAGGTTCTTCCTTTGGAAGAAGTGGTTTGGGCTGCCAACCCTTGCCACCCTGGGTTGACGTCTCTGTGACTGTCCTTTATCTCTCTTGCTGTCACCACACTCTTTCTGGTCATCATCCAGTCTATTCCCAGTTGTCACTAGTGCTCCCAGAGTATTTCACTTACTGCACATTGAAAAAAACTTTGTCACCACTGATCTCTGTAAATGAAGTTCAGATGGTCTACCTTGTCTTCCTGCAGTTCTTGGTCTACTTCCATCCTACCCCTCTGCCCCTGAATATTCTTGAATTGGAAACAAGTGCATTTAAGTGTGGTTCTCCATCTGCTTCTCTGGATCAGCTGCAACGCGTCTGACAGGAGATGTTTCCACTGGTTCACATGTGGTGAATGTTTCAGTGACCAAATAAGTGACCTGTATTTTAGTAAACTGCATTTCTGGAAAGGGTTACTAACTCAGAGGCCATTGTTAGCCAGTAATGCTTGCAATGAAACTGGGGTGGGAACAATTTTTTATTGGCTGAATGAATTACTACCAACCAGAAGGTTTTCCATCACACCATCAGATAAAATAATTTCTTATTTTGCATGTAGCTTAAACAACAAAGCACTTCTGTTCAGTTATGCTAAAACTGTTCTTGTCCGAGTAAGACATGCAGTTTGTAATTACTGTAGAACAACCAGAGATGTAGTAATGTCATAAGATCAACATCAGAGTAAACATGGAGGTGTTTGTGGATGTTTCTGTATTTAGAGACCAAAGGGGAGTTGACAAAACACTACAATCACAATTATAACATCTGGAAAATTAAATTTGTCCTTACTAGTCACTGAGCTAGAGGCACTTACTGAAGCACATTAACATGATGAGGCCAGAACGGAGAACATCTACGCACACTTCCCTCAACTCCTCTAATGAATCTGTAGTTCATCACAAACTTGTTTCAGCTCTCCTGGAAGATATTCTTTTATGTGGAGAATAAATGTCACACTTACACAAATAACTTTGATTCCATTTCCACAGCAGCACACATCCTGAACACAAAAATGTTATTAATGCTCATTCTTTACTCTAATTTGGATGTGAATTCATCTTATTGTAGTATTAAAGCAAATATTTACAAAGTATGAAGAAACTGTGAGGATAATTAACTTCATTCATTGATCTCAAAGCTTTGTTATTTAATGGATCGGACAGTTCGATTGAAAGGAAAGATGATCAGAGGTGCAGAGTTTTTACCACTATCGTTATTACAGGGACTGAAGTATGGGTAAAGTTTGTCAGTGAAGGAGCAGCCAGTAAAGGAGTAGATAAGAGCTGCAGTATCTACATCATGAAAGGAGACCAGACCCTCCTCATAATCCACAAACACCCCCACCTTCTCAGGACGAGAACCAAGAGAGAGACTGACTGGAGGACTAGCATTGGCTTTGTATTCATTTCCGTTTCTCAACCTTACAGTCCAGAAACCATTCTGAGGACTTAGTGTGACTTTCCCATTCCTGTTAATTGACTCTCTGGCCACTCCTAGATCCCATTCAGTTTTCCCTTTAACCTGAACCTGAAAGTAAAATCTACCTGAAGAGAAACTCTTCTTTCCTAAAACACATGCACATGTAGAAAATCTCTCTGGGTTGTTTGGAAGATTCTTCCTCACATCACTATGATTCACTTGTTTTCCATCATCAGACAGGATGAGGTTAGGATGTGCTGTATCAGGATCAAGAGTCACATCCACTGCATACTGCTGGATCCTCTTCAGCTCAGCCTCAAGCAGCTTCTTCATGTCTTTACTGAGTGTCTCCTCCAGCTGAGTCACAGCTCTCACCGCAGTCCCCTCATATGATGGTGGACGGACGCTGACCTCTGTCCAGTCCTTGGTGGATGCAGCAGCTTTCAGGGAGGAGAAGCTTTGGAGGAGGTGGAGGTGGTCTTCAGAGCGTGAGAGCTGCTTTATCTCAGAGCTCCTCTTCATCAGCTCAAAGACTTCCTGTTCCAGATCTTTGATGAAACCTTCAGCCTGTTTCTCTGTTGTTTTCTGTTTGTCTTCGATCTCCTTTATGAGCTGGTTCAGGCCTCTCTCAACAGACTCCTTCAGAGCAGTGAAGACCTGAACACCTTCTGCTTTCTCTCTGTCTGCAGCATCTTTACTCTTCTTCACTGACTCTTTCATCTCCTCAATCTTCAGTCGTCTCTTCTGGATCATCTGCTGAATTTCATCCTCTGTCTTCCCCAGCTCTGCCTTCTTTCCTTCATATCCTTCTTTCAGAGGAACAAACTCATGTGTCTTGTGGTCTAAAACAGAGCAGAGCATGCAGACACATGTCTGGTCAGTCTTACAGAACAGCTCCAGAGGTTTATCATGCTTCCTACACATCCTGTCTTCCAGGTTGTCCACAGGGTGGATCAGCTGATGTCTTTTCAGGCCTGACATTGTCAGATGAGGCTCCAGGTGAGAGTGACAGTAGGAGAGCAGACACACCAGGCAGGACTTCAGAGCCTTCAGTTTGGTTCCAGTGCAGACGTCACAGGGAACTTCTCCTGGTTTGGCAGCTTGTTGCTCTGAGCTGCTGCTGCTGGCTTTCTGTTGAGATTCATGTCTGAACTGATCAACCATCTCCTTGATGAAAGTGTTGATCCTCAGCTGAGGTCTAGTGTGAAACATCTCTTTACATAGGGGACAGTTGTATATATCATTTGTATCCCAGTATTGAGTGATGCAGTGTTTGCAGAAGTTGTGTCCACATGGTGTAGAGACTGGATCAGTGAACACATCCAGACAGATGTTAGATGTTTTACAACCATCTGCAGCTCAGAGTCTAAAGTTCATTAAATTATGCTGATCGTTGTCATTTTATTGATGTAAAGTGGAGACAGAGAAGAACGTCAGACTTCATTTAAATGTTTAATAGGCAGCATTTCTTAATTCTTGTTAATTCTGCTGTCTATATATTATGATGTTATCCTTCTATTATAATGGCAACATGTAGAATAAGATCACGTGTTGTCTATCGCTCAGTCTTTAAACTACCATAATAACAGGCATATTGGATTTGACAAACAATTAGCAGTAGCCTGTGCAGTTCATCGTTTCATCGTTAATATTGTATGGGAAACACTAAACAACATTCAAACTTGCAGAGGATTTTGAGTGAGGTAGAAATGAAAAGAGGAAGTTGTGAGAAGCTAAAAGAGGAAGTTGTGTTAGTGGGAACCAGACTGAAGCAGACTTTATATTTTCTTCTAAAGAACTAATGTCTGGACAAAATCTCTACGTTTTGATGCTGGTTATTGACACATAGTTAATATTATATTAATCATAATTATTACTTACCAATATTTGAGTCAGATGTTAAGAAAGAACAGCTGAATTTTCTTCAGACAGAGACACAGAGATTTGTTTGGGCTGCGGCTCTGCCGTCGCTCTGACAAAGCTTTACTTTCATTTCAGGAAAGTGACGTTGAATGTGGTCTGTCCTGTTTAGCTCCTCCTCTGATTACAGCTCTGTTTGTGACAGTTTATTTCCTGCTTCAAGTTCAGACATGACAGAGACCATAGTTATGCAGGTGAAAGGCAGCCCTGGTCACTTTCATTATGTGAGAATTAAATGACATATCCTGGTCAAATATCACACCAAGTGTAAGAGTAGGAAGCTACAGGTCATCCAAGTGTAACCCACCTGGTGTGTGTTTCACCAAACCTGCAGGTATATCTAATATCTAGGCTCTAAGAGGAGACTAGTAAAATCCTTCCAATAATAATTCTCACCAACAGCAGAATAGTTTGGATTCACTGTATTATTTATTTTGAACTGGTTAACTGAATTTTCCAACCATTTTTTGCAATGAATTGTAACTACGAAAATTATGTACAAAGATAATATTCTCAATTACACAACTGAAAAATGGGGCCCAACCAAATATAAAATAAAAAACAACATAAAAAATAAAAATGAGATCTCAATAAAAAACAAAATATAGACTCTGTGTAGACTCAACAAGGTGAATATAAATCAATCTTTAGTTACTCAACCTAGATTGGTGAAAGCTTCTGTTAGTTTGAATGCACTCAAGTGTCCTACCACCCTTTATGAGAAAGACTGTCCATCCTGGTCAACAGATGAAAAAGCAATGGTATGAGTTAGAGAGATGAAACTGACGATGAAGATAATGGCAATTTCATGAGTAGTGACTCTGTAGCTTAACCGAGCGTAAAAAGTCAACAGCCATTCACTTGGTCGACAGAGAAACGAAACTTAATGATTGTGAGATAATTAAACGCCTCTGAATCCACTCCACAGACATTTTAGACCATAAGGAAATATAATATTCTTTTGTAGTAGTGACCCTGTCCTCATTCTCATTATGTCTCGAGTGAATGTAATGGAAATACTTTCTTTCACAATCACGCTATTTTGGGTCAAGTGACTCAAGTGCAAAACCCGGCTAATACAAGTGAGTGAATCAGACTGATCCGAATCCCTCAAAAGATCAGGTTTTACACTACTACTGACCACTACGTAGCATTTCTCCCGCAGTATTCAACATTTCCAAAAAAACCTACCGTTTATAATATCAACTGTATATGGGTTTATCCTGACATTTTTTTTTTTTTTAACTTACATAACCTACAAACCTCAAAGTGATAACTTATTTAAAGCTGACAACAACCACAGTGCTAATTCAACATGTTAGCTAACAGCTAACTCACCGGAATATTCATTATCCACGTCGTTCGGACCAGTCAGTAACTCTGTGGCGGTCTGGCGACTTATCTTCTAACGGTCAAAAAACTTTTCTAATGTAGCCTTGCTACTTTATTTAGCAACAAGTAGTAAATGTTTCTTTTCCAACAACAACTTTATGCTGACACTGCTCTCCCGCTCGTGTCCTTTTCGAGTGGAAAAATCAAGTGCACTATTTTTCCCATTGCTCAATTAAACCACTAGGAGGCAGCGGCGGACAATGAGAACATAGATATTTCAAACATAGAGTGACTGTTCAGACTACCAGACTACACAAGTCGTTATGTCTTTAATGCTTGGAGTTTAACCAGATGATTAGTTTTATCTGGTTTCATGGGTAAATAAAGCTGGGTGTCATCTGCATAGCAATGGAAGTTTATGCAGTTTCCTAATAATATTGCCTAAGGGAAACATATCATTTGAACAGTACTCATCCTATTACATAACCCTGAGGAACTCCATAACTTACTTTTATAGAAGTTTTTCATAGCTCTAGGATTAATAGAAAAATCAGAGAGGAAGATTGCTGCCCTCCTCTTCCTCCTGTGCTTGTGTCTCATGTGATTATTGCCATGACTGGATTCCGTAGACTCATTTAAACTGCCACAGTCATCGCGCCGTAGCCATCTTTCAGTCAAACAAAACAGATCAGTCTGATGATCAGTTGGTTATAATGGTTATAGGTTACAGTGGTATGCAAAAGTTTGGGCACCCCTTAGGAAAATCATTGCATCAGTTTGTCACTTGCTGAGCTTTTGAAGCAGCAACTTTATTTTAACAAATGTTATACCTTATGGAAACAGAAACATCTCGGTAGTGAAATCATTTTCATTGGTCCAACAGAAACATTTTTATGTATATTTAAACAAAAATAGGCATGTGCATAAATTTGGGTACCCCAAAGAAATAATTCCATTAATATTTAATAGAACCTCCTTTTGCTGCAAGAACAGCCTGTAGACGCCTCCTATAGCCACTGACAAGTCCCTGAAGTCTGGCAGGTGGTACTTTGGCCCATTCCTCCAAACAAAACGCCTCCAGTTCAGTCAGGTTTCTTGGCTTCCGTGCGTAAACAGCCTGCTTCAAATCAATCCATACATTTTCAATGATGTTGAGGTCTGGGGACTGGGATGGCCATTCCAGAAGATTGTACTTGTGCTTCTGCATGAATTCCTTGGTGGATTTTGAACAGTGCTTGGGATCATTGTCCTGCTGAAAAATCCAACCCCGGCGTAGCTTCAACTTTGTGACAGATTCTTGAACATTCTTGTCAAGAATCTGCTGATACTGAGAGGAATTCATGTGGCCCTCAACTTTAACAAGGTTTCCAGTCCCTGTGCTAGCCACACAGCCCCATAACATGATGGACCCTCCACCATATTTCACAGTAGGCAATAAGTTCTTCTCATGGAATTCAGTGTGTTTTTTTCCCCATGCATACCTCCTCTTGTTCTGACCAAATAACTCCATCTTAGTCTCATCTTGTAAAATGATCGAGGGTAGGCTTACTCCGTTGATATTTACTTTAATAACAGCGCAAACATCTAAACAAACCGGCATAAGAAGAGCGTCCTCGTAACCCCAGGCAACAACACATTAACTGCTCCGCGCTACAATGTTCCAGTTGCTGTGGCAACATTAGTTCCGTTATAACTATAATATGACATCTCCCCCTTTTAAGTTATCCTCAATAACATAAATGCAATAAACACATAGAGTAACAGCCAGAAAATATTTCATATTCAAACATGTATCCTTAGCATGTTGTAAATTCTATTTCTATAATAAATACATTTACCCTGAAAACATTTCCCCTCTATCTAAGGTAATCCACACAAGATGCCATAAATTGTAATAATAATAATAATAGATATCAAACTCGAAATGCTATTTACTTAACTCATCTGTAAATTACTAAATCAAATATTATTACATTAAACTTAACCAAGGCACTTTCGCAATCACAAGATGATTTTCAGTTTACATATTTCATTCTTTCTTTCTCTCTCTCTCTCTTTTTTTTTTTTTTTAAAAAAAAAAATTTGTCTTTCTGTTTTCCCAATCCCCCCAAAGGCCATATGGTTGACACATCAGTGTCTGTCTACAGGACTAGCCTGTTGACTGGTCTGCACAGTCGTCCAGCTCTGGTTCAATACTGTCCTGATGTCTGTGCAGGGGTGTGTGTGTGTCTTGTGAGTTCCTTCGGACTAGAAGAAACAGTCTCTGGAGTGATAACAGTTCCTTGCTGGGAAATCACTCCTGTACTCTCAGCTGATGAAAGTAGTGTGTCTTGGGCAGGTTGTGAAGAAAGATCTGCCCGGAGATGGCGGCGGTTCCGCCTCAACACTGCTCCTTGTGATGTGTTGATGGTGTATGACCTTGGAGTCACACACTCTTTTGAAACGACTGCTGGTGTCACCCAGGCCCTTTCCTGATCCAGCTTGGTGAGGACTGTGTCTCCAGCTCGTAGTGGTGGAAGAGGTCTGGCTCCATGTCTGCGATTGTAGTAGAAAGCTTGTTTTGCCTTCTCACCAGCATCTTTCTGTTTAACAGTCTTTCTGTTGGGCCATTTAGGTTGGAGGTTCTTCTCTAATGTGGGGAGTGTTGTTCTGATCTTTCTCCCCATTAACAGTTCTGCTGGACTGACTCCCGTAGTGGCACAGGGAGTTGATCTGTAGCACATGAGGGCTATTACTGGGTCTTCTTGTCGGAGGATTCTCTTTGCAGTCTGTACTGCTCTCTCCGCATGACCGTTTCCTTGAGGATGGTGAGGACTAGACGTGATGTGTTTGAAGTCTAGCTGTCTTGCCAGCTCCTGGAATTCTGCGCTGGAGAATTGAGGACCATTGTCACTCATCACCTCATCCGGGATCCCAAACCTTGCAAAGGTTGCTTTAAGTCTCTGAATGACTTGAGCGCTTGTTGTGGACGGTAGGTGCAGCACCTCGAGGAACCGTGAGTAATAATCTGATATTACCAGGTAGTGTTTTTTGTTGTGCTCACAGAGGTCAAGAGCAATTCTATTCCATGGACGATCAGGCAGTGGTGTAGAGATGAGTGGCTCTTTCTGTTGGGCCCGCTTTTGCTCATGGCATGAGTGGCATGACATCACTGTGTTCTTGAGTTCTGCAGAGAGTCCTGGCCACCAGACCGAAGATTTTGCTCTGTCTCTACACTTTGTTAGCCCCTGATGTCCATCATGTATTTTCTGAATGATGTCGGCTCTCTCTGACTGTGGAATGATGATCCTGCTTCCACGTATGAGCAAACCATCAGCCTCTGATAGCTCATTTTTCACCTTCATGTACACTCTGACGTTTGGTGGTGCATTTCCACTGTATTCTGGCCATCCGCTTCTTACGAATTTGATGACAGACTGCAGCTCGCTGTCAGCTGCAGTGGCCATTTTGATGCTTTCCATCCTGCTTGGAGATGCTGGGATGCCTTGTACCACCGAAGCTACATAACACTCCACCTCGCTGTGTGTGTCAGTTTCTTCTTTTGTGTAAGTCTGTGGGCTTCGGGACAAGGCATCAGCGACGAGGAGAGTTTTTCCTGGCACATATACAGCAACTGGTTTGTACCTCATCAGCCGCATCAGAAGACGCTGACATCTCAAGGGAACATTATCGATGCTCTGGCTGTTGATGAGTGGCACCAATGGCTTATGATCAGTCTCAAGCCTGAATTCATCTAGGCCACACAGATACTTGTCGAACTTTTCACAAGCCCACACGCCAGCCAGACACTCCCTTCTCTATCTGGGCATAGTGTGTTTCAGCTTCTGAGAGACGTCTGGAGCAGTAGGCTACTGGCTTCCACTCTTCTCCGTGGAGCTGAAGCAGCACAGCTCCCAGTCCATAACTACTGGCGTCTGCAGATACAGCTGTAGGCCTTGTGACATCATAAAAGGAAAGAACAGGTGCTTTTGTCAGCATTCTTTTAATGTCCTCAAAAGCTGCCTGCTGTGAGTGTCCCCAGGTCCAGATGTTCTTGCTCTTTAGCAGCTCATACAACGGCTGTCCCACCGCTGCAAGGGCTGGGACGAACCTCCCCAGGTAATTCACCATGCCGAGGACTCTTTTTAGCTCCTGCACATTTTCAGGCGGTGGCAACTGGTGAATAGCCTCCACTTTGTCAGGGTCCGGTCTGACTCCTGACTGGTCGATGAGATGACCCAGGAAGCGTAGCTGGCTCTGTCTGAGGGAGCATTTCTCCTTGTTGAGTTTCAACCCTGCCGACTCAACACGCTGCAGCACCTTCTCCAGTCGGGCATCATGTAGCTCCATTGAGGTCCCATAGATGAGGATGTCATCCATGAAGACTGCCACGCCTTCCAGTCCTTCTAAAGTCTCCAGCATCTTGCGCTGGAAGATCTCCGGTGCACTTGTTATGCCAAAAGGTAGTCTTTTGAAACAGTATCTGCCAAAAGGTGTTATAAATGTTGTCAGCTTGCAGCTGTCTGGATGCAGAGGGATCTGCCAGAATCTGCTGGCAGCATCAAATGAAGAAAACACAGTTGCGCCGCTCAGCTTGGCTGTTATCTCGTCTGGAGTTGGTAGGATGTAGCGTTCTCTTTTGACTGACCTGTTTAGCTTTGTCAGGTCAACGCAGATTCGGGCTGTGCCTGTGTTCTTCTTCAGGACTGGTACCATGGGAGCGCACCATTCAGTAGGTTGTATCACTCGCTCGATGACACCATCCTTCTCCATCCTCTGTATTTCTTCTTTCACTTTCTCTAACATGGGAAAGGGCACCCGATGTGCAGTGTGCACAGCATATGGTACAGCATCTTCTCTTAGCTGGATTTTGACTGGTTCAGTTTTTAGAGTAGCATGCTCACTGTGGGTTAGATGGCTGCTGATGCATTTTAACTCATCTACTCGCCTCACCAGGTTCATCCTCACTGACAGGGCCCGGCTGAGGAGATTGTTGACTCTACGTCCACGTACTACGGTGGCTGTGAATAGATAGTCTTTACCTTTGTGGCTGGCTGTTGCGTTGAAGCGGCCCAGACACAACAGCTCACCTCCAGGGCTGTCCAGAGGAATGTCAGGTGGGTCCAGTGCTCTCTCAGGGGTGAGTGTGTGAAATGTGTCCTCACTTATGACAGTGAAATCAGCTCCCCTGTCAATCTTGAATTCTACTGGACAGGAATCCACTTGAAGTTGCACAGTCCACTGTTCACTTTTTTCATTAGCATCACACACTGAACCCAGGAAATAAGAGGTCTGCCCAGCTCTCTCAGTCTCTGTGACCTCATTCACTGACCTGCTGCGACATACTCTGGCCCAGTGTCCCATTCTGTGACAGTTGTGGCAGGTAGCTCTTTCTGCAGGACACTTCTCATCTCTATTATGCTGTGTTTTCCCACATTTCTTCTCATTTCCCCCCCATTTTCTGTCCTTTGACTTGCCTTGTTGACGCTGTTGTGGTTTCCAATTCGTGCTTTTGCGTTTAAACTGCACCTCCTGTACTGATCCCGCAGCGTCTCCTTGCAGACTCACTTGTGTCGCGACCTCCTCCGACTGTCTGACGGTCTGTATTGTGTGCGTCAGCGTCAGGTCCGACATCAGCTGCAGCCTGCGGGAGAGCTCTTTATCCATCATCCCGACAACGATGCGGTCGCGGATATTTTCCTCTCGAGTTACTCCAAACTCGCAGTGCTCTGACAGATCATACAGGGCTCTGATGAAACATTCTGCCTTCTCACCCGGCCGTTGGACCCGTTGGTAAAAACATGCCCGTTCGTGGATAACGTTCCTCCTCGGAAAAAAGTAGTCGTTAAACTTCCCCATGACGATGACAAAGTCATTACGGTCCTCCTCTTGAGCAAACGTGAATGACTTAAAAATGTTTTCTGCCTCGTTGCCCATGGCATAAATCAGGCAGCTCACTTGTACTTGTCCCTCTTCCTTGTGAAGCTTTGTTGCGACTCTGTATCGCTCGAACCGTTGCTTCCACTTGGGCCACTCCGTCGGCTTGTCAAACGTAAAGTTTTCCGGAGGGTTAAACTTCGCCATTTCTTTCTCTTGCCGTCTGTCTTCTTTCTTTATCTCTTAATCGTCCGTTGAATTACTTCTGACACCATGTAAAATGATCGAGGGTAGGCTTACTCCGTTGATATTTACTTTAATAACAGCGCAAACATCTAAACAAACCGGCATAAGAAGAGCGTCCTCGTAACCCCAGGCAACAACACATTAACTGCTCCGCGCTACAATGTTCCAGTTGCTGTGGCAACATTAGTTCCGTTATAACTATAATATGACACATCTGACCACAGTATTTTTTTCCTAAATGCTTCTGGCTTGTCCAGATGTGCTTTTGCATACCTCATGCGACTCTTCTTGTGACGAACACTCAGGAAAGGCTTTTTGAGCATCAGCCTTCCAAAGAGGTTTTCCTGGTGCAAAGTGCGCTGGATTGTGGAACGATGAACAACTACACCATCAGTAGCCAGATGTTCTTGTAGTTCTCTGGAGGTGGTCTGTGGCTTGTCTGTGACCATTCTAACCATCCTTCGTCTGTGTCTTTCCAGTATTTTTTTTGGCCTACCACATCTTTCCTTCACAATGACTGTTCTTCTGTTCTTCCATTTCTGCACCACATTTCTGACTGTGGAAATAGACATCCCAAACCTTCTTGATAATTTCTTGTACCCTTCTCCTAATTCATGATAATGAATTATCTTTTTTGGTCAGTGGAGAGTTGTTTTGATGCCCCCATGTTGCCAGGAGCATAGGACAAGCACAGCCAGCAGTTGCCTCTGTTAAATAACCTTTTTCATGATTGGTTTAACCTGTCTTTGTAATTGAAGGTCTCACAAGCTAATCAAAGCAGTTTGGGGCTGCAACATGTCAGCTACAAATCCCTACAGGTCTTGAAATCAGTGTGATTAAAAGGGTGCCCAAACTTTTGCACATACCATTTTTTACATTTTAATTTATTATAATAAAACTTTGTAATGATACTCTAAGAATTTTGGTCTGGAAAACACTCAAATGTCTACATCTCTGTAGGAAATAAAATCATGTTGCTGTGATCGTCTTTTATAAAGTTAGAGCAAATTATTATGAAATCTTAGAGGGGTGCCCAAACTTTTGCATACCACTGTATGCATAGAGAGCTGAAGGTTATTTCCCAATTAAAAGCTCTTCCTCATTGACGACTGTATGTCAGGTTCAGGTGGTTTTCAGGATGTTTGAGATCTGTTATCTCTCCAGTGAATTCATGAACCACACTGGGTTTAGCACCCAGCTCGCCTCTCTACAGTCCTGGCATCCTCTCCAGATTCCCAACTGGCCTCCTTTAATTTGAAAAAACAGCATCCCTGACTCCGGATGAATCACTTCCTTAATGTGGTGGAGGGGTTTGTCCATGTGATCCTGGGACCCCGTCATTGGGTCTTTGGGAAGGAGGCAAACAATCCAAAAGAACTTCATGAATTGGGCAATGAGGAGCTGCACCTCGCCCACAAGAGGGAAACTGTCTAGTAGCTAGGCTTTCCTCCATGAGACAGATTGTCAGGCACAGCCCAAAGAAACAATCTACAGTGGCCTCCCTGTCAGCCCCTTCAACTTGCAGGAGATTGGCATCGGTTGCTGTAGGTGTGACGCAATAAGGTCAAGGACCAGGGCGTCTTCTGGCTTTGCAAACTGATTCTAGTAACAACTCAACAACAGTGAATGATACTTAATCAACACAATGAACAAATGTCAACTAAATGACAAAAAAGTTAAGGATCTAAATGCCGTCAAGATGCCACCTTTCTGAGTCTCCCAGTGGTTTGTCTTTGAAAATCTTAAACGCTACGATAGTAAAATCAATCTTTCCTCTGCTGCGTTTGTCTCTGAGCTTCAAAAAGAAAGTGTCACTCTGAATATCCTGAATTTCACCAAGAACATCGGTCCATGTCACCTAATATAATTTAAACTAGAGGTCGACCGATTAATCGGTTTGGCCGAATTTGGCGCCGATGGTTGCCGATAGATCATTGAGGGGCGGGGCTGCTCTTCACACACAGCGAGAGAGAGAGAGAGCTGCCGCTGCAGCGTGTGCAGCGGCAGCCGAGAGGAGTTAAGTGATCTGTGGAGAAGTCGACTGGACGACAACACGTGTCATTGTAAGTGAAATAAAACCTTCACAAGTTGAAAGTCAACAAACATAACCTCCTTCGCAGAGGCAATAAGTACCACTAGTTCAACAAGCATAAACGTGCATCATATTTCAGCATAAACAGCCACATCTCCACCGGCATGATTTAGCCTACATGAGCTTGTTAAGCTAACAACAGTTAGCTTGTTAACAGGCTAAAATGAAAGCTGTCTGTGTGTAGTCTCTTCATCTTAGTTTGCCATGAATCTTAAAATTTGGGAATTTCTTGTAAATTCTTTAGTTTTACGAAAGAACAGGACTGTTTAGAGTATAGATAAGATAAAGAAAAAATCCTAGCATACCATCCCTATAGCTGGTTAGTGGTTGCAGCCTGACTATGGGAGGATGAGAAGATCACAGTTCAATCACAGCTACTAGCTATATGTTATTATTTAAAAAAATCTATTAACACATTTTTATCCATTAGATATAGCCTATTGAGTTAATTTACATTAATTTGCATCTTGTTGTGTTGATTTTTTTTCCTTTTTTTTTGTGGGGGGGTATCGGCCGATTAATCGGTTATCGTTTTTTTCCTGCTCCAAACTATCGGTATAATATTAGCATTCAAAAATCCACTATCGGTCGACCTCTAATTTAAACATCTCCCGTCCTTCATCAAAAAACCACTGGAGATGACTGTGGTTGATGGAAGTAGGATGACTGGGCCACTAGGTGACAGCAGGTGGTTTTTTAAAAGGGGCTCTTATTTTGAAGAGCAGTTTGAGTGTCAAAGTAAAGGTAAGTGTTTTACTGAAACAATACTTCACACAGGTCACATGATCTATCATATATGTATTGTACTACTGATAATAACTTTAATAAGGCAGTATGTATGTTACATCAAAATGTCAGAAACATACTGATCTACTTCCATCCTGCCTTTCTGTCAAAGAATCTTACTTAATTGGGAAGAAATGTGTTAAAGTGTGGTTCTCCAACTGCAGACTTTCCTCACCTCCTCTGATGAATCTGTAGTCAGTCACAAATTTGTTTCAGCTCTCCTGGAAGTCATTCTGTTAATTGTAAAAATCTTACTAAATAAATGTGACACTCACACAAATAACTTTGATCCATTTCCACAGCAACATATCTCCTGAACACAAAATGGTTATAAATCCTCATCTTTTAGTCCAATTTGGATGTGAATACATATTGCAATAAAATGTGTGAGTGTGAATAAATAGTGAAGATCAATAAGTTCATTCATTGATCTCAAAGCTTCATCATTAAATGGATCAGACAGTTTGATTGACAGGACAGATGATCAGAGGTGCAGAGTTTTTACCACCATAATTCAGACTAGGACTGAAGTATGGGTGAAGTTTGTCAGTGAAGGAGCAGCCAGTAAAGGAGTAGATGAGAGCTGCAGTATCTACATCATGAAAGGAGACCAGACCCTCCTCATAATCCACAAACACCCCCACCTTCTCAGGACGAGAATGAAGAGACAGACTGACTGCAGGACCAGCACAGGCCTTGTATTCATTTCCGTTTCTCAAACATACAGTCCAGAAACCATTCTGAGGACTCAGTGAGATGCTTCCCTTCCTGTTGATTGACTCTCTGACCACTCCTAGATCCCATTCAGTCTTTCCTTTAACTTGAACCTGAAAGTAAAATCTACCTGAAGAGAAACTCTTCTTTCCTAAAACATTAACACATTCAGAAAATCTCTCTGGGTTGTCTGGGAGATTCTGCCTCTCATCACCACAGTGAACTTGTTTCTCATCATCAGACAGGATGAGATGAGGATGTGCTGTATCAGGATCAAGAGTCACATCCACTGCATACTGCTGGATCCTCTTCAGCTCAGCCTCAAGCAGCTTCTTCATGTCTTTATTGATTGTCTCCTCCAGCTGAGACACAGCTCTCACCACAGTCCCCTCATATGATGGTGGACGGACACTGATCTCTGTCCAGTCCTCGGTGGATGGAGCAGCTTTCAGGGAGGAGAAGCTTTGGAGGAGGTGGAGGTGGTCTTCAGAGCGTGAGAGCTGCTTTATCTCAGAGCTCCTCTTCATCAGCTCAAAGACTTCCTGTTCCAGATCTTTGATGAAACCTTCAGCCTGTTTCTCTGTTGTTTTCTGTTTGTCTTCGATCTCCTTTATGAGCTGGTTCAGGCCTCTCTCAACAGACTCCTTCAGAGCAGTGAAGACCTGAACACCTTCTGCTTTCTCTCTGTCTGCAGCATCTTTACTCATCTTCACTGACTCTTTCATCTCCTCAATCTTCAGTCGTCTCTTCTGGATCATCTGCTGAATTTCATCCTCTGTCTTCCCCAGCTCTGTCTTCTTTCCTTCATATCCTTCTTTCAGAGGAACAAACTCATGTGTCTTGTGGTCTAAAACAGAGCAGAGCATGCAGACACATGTCTGGTCAGTCTTACAGAACAGCTCCAGAGGTTTATCATGCTTCCTACACATCCTGTCTTCCAGGTTGTCCACAGGGTGGATCAGCTGATGTCCTTTCAGGCGTAACACTGTCAGATGAGGCTCCAGGTGAGAGTCACAGTAGGAGAGCAGACACACCAGGCAGGACTTCAGGGCCTTCAGTTTGGTTCCAGTGCAGACGTCACAGGGAACTTCTCCTGGTTTGGCAGCTTGTTGCTCTGAGCTGCTGCTGCTGGCTTTCTGTTGAGCTTCATGTCTGAACTGATCAACAATCTCAGAGAACAAAGTGTTGATCTTCAGCTGAGGTCTAGTGTGAAACATCTCATTACACATTGGACACTTGTACAGGTCAGTAGTATCCCAGTGTTGAGTGATGCAGTGTTTGCAGAAGTTGTGTCCACATGGTGTAGAGACTGGATCAGTGAACACATCCAGACAGATGGAGCACAGAAACTGATCTTCAGATCTCAGACATCTGGCAGCAGACATGTCTACACACTGACAACAAGAGAGAGAGAGAAAAAACACAGTTTAAGTAGAGATTTATTCATTATTGATGAGTTATTGAACTTCTATCAGACTTCAGACATAATGAGTTTAAAATACACTGAGATCTTTGCTTATTTTATTTCTAACAGATCATAAAAAAAGGTCAATAGGTTGTTTTACAACCATCTCCAGCTCCACCTGAGTCTAAAGTTCATCAAACTCTCCTGATGGTTGTCGTTTTATTGACCTCAGGTGGAGACAGAGAGGAACTACATCAGACTTCATTTATTATTTAATAGGCAGCATTTGTTTGTCACTCTTTGTAAAAACCCATAAAAAGAGGTCAATAGGTCTGTTTTACAACCATCTGCACTTCAACCTGAGTCTAAAGTTCATTAGGTTCTGCTGATCGTTGTCGTTTTATTGATGTCAAGTGGAGACAGAGAAGGACATCAGACTTAATTTAAATATTTAATAGGCAGCATTTGTTAATTCTTGTTAATTCTACTTTGTATATATTACGATGTTATCCATCTATTGGAATCATGTGTTGTCTATCAGTTAGTCTTTAAGCTACCACTGTAGTACTGACATTGTATGGGAAACACTAAACAACATTCCAACTTGGTCCTTCCTTCACTGTTAATGGGAAATAGACTGAAGCAGATTTTATAATTTGTTCTAAAGCACTAATGTCTGGACTGAAGCTCTAAGTTTTGATGCTGGTTGTTGAAACACAGTAAATATTATCAGCTGTACTCACCAGTATTTGAGTCAGATGTTGAGAAAGAACAGATGAACTCAGTTGAATTTTCTTCAGACAGAAACACAGAGATTCGTCTGGACTGCAGGTCTGCTGTTGCTCTGACAAACTTTCACTTTCATTTCAGCAAAGTGACGTTGAATCTGATCTGTAGAGTTTAGCTCCTCCTGTGACTGCAGCTCTGTTTGTCACGGTTTATTTCCTATAGACACAGACATAGTCTCTGACACAGAGACCATAGGAATCACAAATCAGCACCTTGAAAACAAAGTACAAAAAGGTAAAACTAAATGTAAATGAAAAATTATAATGAGATGAAATTTAATTAAAAAAGTGAATATGCAATATACAAGGATATTACTATAGAGAGTACCTATAAAAATATATTCCGTAAACATTATGTAAGAACATAATAATATAGGGCAAAGTATTGTAATATATACAAGTGTATACTTCTATATATACAAGTGTAAATATACAAAATTTACAATACACAACAATATAAAATATTGATTGAATAGAAGATATATTGTGTATATATGTACAAGTTACATACAAATATATAATTTTTAATAACATTTTAAATAATATAGAAGATACACGAATCATGTATAAAATACACGTGTGGACAAACTTGTTGGCGCCCTTATGTTAAAGAAAGAAAAACCCACGGTGGTCATTGAAACAACTTCAAACTGACAAAACTAAAATAACAAATAAAAATTTACTGAGAATGAACTAATGAAGATCCAACACTGTTTTGAATTGTGGTTCAACGGAGTAATTAAAATAAAATAAATGTAGCCGAGCGTCCTGGGTTCGCCTATACTGTATGTGTTAATAAAACAATAACCGAGACCGGAGACCAGAGCTTGTTTTTCCGCCGTAACCCCGTCGGCTCTCTCTCTTTATTCAGAACTCACTTTTTTCACACTTGAACGTCAGCCCTACGGCAACTCAGAGGGACATTTCCATGTCATACGGAATAGTCTGTTACATATGTTCCCCCCTCAACAAGAAACGTCCACGTTTCATCACAAACTCATACCAGGGAACAAACAAAAAAAATAACAAAACAAAAAAACACAGGCAAAAGCACACAGACCACAAGGCGCCTGACCAGTGAACACAGCCAGCAGCTGGAAAGCAACATACCTCAGTAAACAGGAGCCAATAGGCCCAACCAGCACCCTAAACGCACAACAAAGCCAGGGGAGCGGGGAGAAAAACAAACAAAAAAAACAAAAAAACAAACAGAACTTGTCCCACGTCATCCCGAACTCCTAACGTAACACATTGTCCTCTTGAAAAAAAACAAAAAAAACATCATAATAACAGCCACTCTCACCTACTCAGTAACTTCAAAACATAACAAAGTCCTGAAGATGGGCAGGAGGTCGCACCAAGCGCCCCCTGCGAGACTGTCCAAGCCTCAGCCCCATAGAGTCCTCCCACAGTCCATTGTCCCCCTCACCAGCTGGGGGTTGAGTCCCACCTGCCAGAGCTCCAGAGACCAGTGAGGCCTCCACAGCAGGGGGGGACGAAAGAACGAAAGGAGAGACAGGCCCAGTCCGTCCAGGTAGTGGCAAGGTGTAAGGTTTCAGTCTGTCGTGATGAACCACCTGAGCCAAAGTCCTTCTAAGGCAAGTCGCGTCACTCGGCCGCCATCTTGAATCGATCTTCGGGCATCTATTTAGCCTTAACAAGACCAGACCCTCTCTAAATGAATGGGGAGAACGCGATATTCCCAGTTTCTGAGGTCGTAGGGACATAAAAATCACATGTTTGAAAGCACGATGAAAATCGGACTAAAATCGCTGACATGGTTTTGTGGATTTGTTTCAAATTAACGTTTTAAAAGCCCTTTTTCTTGCAGGTTATCTTGGACTGCGCATGCGCGATGCTTTACGACACAGTTCTCTTTTACGGCAAACATCACAGACTCTGCCGAACGAACATAAAACAAAAACTAAATTGTACAACGATGGGGTACCAAAGTTGTAGTACAGTTAAATACTTACAATTCTTCGTTGGCTGTCGATGTCGTTTTCAGTCAATGTTGCTTGTGTTGCTCCAGGTAGAAAATAACATCCAAGTGTCGCAAAAAAGCGTGACCGCGTAAACCAGCAAAATGATTGGAGCAACGGCGCCGGAAGAGGCGGTGCATATGCGAAGACCAGCCATCTTGGCGTTACGAAGTTCCCCCATTCATTTCAATGGGCGATTTTTTAAGTGTTGTGTCTCCTCATATATAGTGTCTCTGCCTGAGCCCTTTCCAGAGGATCCAGGGGGTTGACGATGCGGTATGTCAGGGCTGCTTCCTCACCAGAAGCCAGCCCCTGGACGATTTGATAAGGACCCTTCCAATGCGGTGCCAGCTTTGTACGGCTCTCAGTGGGGTTATTCAGCCAAACCAGTGCACCCACTCCATAGGTACGGTGGCAACTACTCTCATCGTAATAAAGTTTCTGTCGCTCATGCGCTTCCGCAGCATTAAGCCTGGCTGTGCTGAAGGCCGACTCCAGGCGCTCTGCAATGACTGCTGCATACTCTGTTGGGGATCCAGAGCCCCGGGAGCCCAGGATCTTAGGGGGCACAAGCACATCAGCAGGCACCCGTGCCTCACGTCCGTGCATGAGGTAGAAGGGGGTAAATCTGGTGCTGGCGTGTTTAGAAGTGTTGTATGCAAAGGCAACATGTTTCACATATGCGTCCCACTCACCCCCACAGGAAAGCAACATTTTGGCCAGCTGGTCGATCAAAGTCCTGTTATGACGCTCCACCATGCCATCAGATTTGGGGTTATATGCAGTGGTGCGTGTCTTCTTTATCCCCAGCCACTGGCAGAGGCTCTGAATCACCTCCGCTTCAAACTGACGGCCCTGGTCACTATGCAATATTTCTGGGACACCATGCACCAACACATAATCCTCAAACAAACTGCGAGCCACCATGTGAGCTGTCTGATTTGGCAAAGCATACAGGGCAACAAACTTGGTAAAGTAATCCTCCACCACTAAAATGTACCTGTTCCCCTGAGAAGTCAAGGGCAGCTCCAGGATGTCTGTTGCCACTCTCTGCAGGGGGCGAGTGGCTTGGGACCCCCCCATGGGAGCCCTGGGTCCAGGAACCGGGCACCTGCGGGTCTGACAGGCTTTGCATTGTTCACACCACCGTCGAATGTCTCGCAACATGAAGGGCCAGTAGAAAGATTGCCGGGCCTTCTCCCACACACGTTCAGCAGAAAAGTGTGCAGCAGCTGGTCCCCCATGCAACTGCTGAAGAAGCTCTGGCACCATGGAGGCAGGAACCACCACCTGAATTTGCTTCTCTCCAGTAGTTACAGGCAGCGCCGTGCGACACAGCAGTCCATCAATCAGAGAGAGACGGTGGAACTCAGTCCATAGCTTCCTCAAGCAGGCAGAGGACCCCCTAGGGAGTCTGCGAGGCCGCCGTGCTGGGCCCTGCTCCAACCAAGCCAGTACAGTAGCAATATCCGTGTCCTCCCGCTGTACTGACCGCAACTCTGCATCACTGCCACAAAGTGAATAGCCAGGGACCAGGTCAATTTGTGACCCAACTGCAGACTGAGGTGAAACGGGTCCCCCCACTGAGGCCACAGTGTGCAGTTCCACTGAAGGGGTATTCGGCTCAACTGGGTCAGAAGATACAGGTCGGCGGGACAATGCATCAGCGTTTTTATGGCGGGAGCCATCCTTGTGAACAATGACCCAGTCGAATAGGTCCAACTCCAGTATCCACCTACTTCTTCGACCAGTGGGATCACTGTCAATGGCCATGCGCCTGAGACCCAGCAGAGGGCGATGGTCAGTTACTATGGAGAATGCAGATAGTCCCACATAGTGTTTAAATTCGCGCACTGCCCACACCACGGCCCATAGCTCTCGGTCAAAAGTGGACCATTTCTTCTGCGTGTGCGTGAGGGCTTGGCTGGCGTAGGCGACCACTCTCTCATGACCCCCATCATCTTGAGCCAGCACTGCTCCAACAGCGTCTTTAGAGGCATCGGTGTACACCTTAAAAGGGGCCCCAAAGTTTGGTAACATAACAACAGGAGCGGAGGTGAGGACTCGTTTAAAGTACATGAATGCTGACTCACACTCTGCTGACCATTCAAAGGGCACGTTCTTCCCTGCCAGGCGGTTTAAAGGTGCAGCATGGTGGGAGAAATCACGCACAAACCTCCTATAATAGGAGCACAGGCCCACAAACGCCCTAACCTCCGAAGGTGTGCGGGGAGTCGGCCAAGTCTTCACCTTATCCGTGTTCCGTGGATCCGGCTGGAGCCCGTTTCTGGATATCACATGACCCAAGAACACAACATGGTCCCTGGCAAAGTGGCACTTCCCAGGATTCAACTTCAGGCCAGCTAGCTGGATCCTGGACAGGACTTCCTCAAGGTGAAGGAGGTGGTCCTTGAAGGTGCGGCTGTAAATCAGAATATCATCCAAGTACACCATACAGATATGCCAGGGCAGGCCCCTCAGGATGAGCTCCATCATGCGCTGAAACGTGGCCGGTGAATTGGTCAGACCCATAGGCATGGCTCGCCACTGATACAGGCCCCGGCCGGTTGTGAAGGCCGTCTTCTCCCTGTCTTCCTCAGCCACTTCCACCTGCCAGTAGCCATTGGAAAAGTCAAGTGTGCTGAACCAGGCCGAACCAGCCAGGGCATCCAGGCTATCATCCACTCGTGGGAGGGGGTGCGAGTCTTTGATTGTCACTGCGTTGAGACGACGATAATCAATGCAGAACCTCCACTGTCCCCCCTTTTTCCTCACTAGGACCACTGGAGCTGCCCACAGACTACAGCTCTCTTCCACGACTCCATCCGCTAACAGCTCAGCCACCTGACGTTCAATCTCTGTCCGTTTCTCAGGGGATGCACGATAAGCACGTTGCTTGATGGGGGGGTGATCCCCAGTCCTAATGTGGTGTTTGATCAGTGTGCATCTCCCCGTGTTTCTGCTGGACAGGTTGAAAACATCCATGAATCTCTGTAGCAGGCCAGCCAGTTCCGACTTCTGTTCGGCTGAAATTGGAGACTCATCCAAACAGACAGACCCGGTGGCAGGTGAGGGGGTGGGAGTGTGGCTGTCAGTGGCATAGGGCGGCGCAATAATGTCGGTGTCCAAAACTGGGTAAAATTCACCCAGGTGTAGCCCCCTCTTGAGTTCGACAGCCTCCCCCGTGGGATTGAGAATGCGAGCAGAAGTCACACCGTTCCTCACGCTGTTCACTGTATGAGCCACCACCAGTCTTGTCGATTCCGGGATATTGGGCTCCAGATATCCCTCGAAGTTCGTGGCAAGCCCACTGGCACCAGCAGGAGAGAGGATGTTCACTGGCACCAGAGCCTCACTGAGTGGGGGAATGGTCATGACGTCCGCAAGAGACACATTACAGCATTGAGGAACCAACTCTTCAGACCGAAGCAGTGGCACAGAGACGTCCCATAACTGCAACACACCTCGTCCCAGGTCCAGCAGTGCATGATTTTTTGTCAGAAAGTCCAGTCCAAGCAAAACACACTGTGTGGATTCCCTTAGCACATGAAAAGTGTGCTGCCAACAGGTCGGGCCTATGCGGACTGTAATTTCCATGGTCCCCAGTGTATCTAACATTTGGCCATTTACAGCACGAGAGGCAACATAGTTCTTTTTCAGGGGTCTATCCCTCAGGGCGGGGACTGACATACGGAAGTCTGCACTAATCAGCGACACAGAGGCTCCTGAATCCACTAACATGGGAACCTCTGTGCTCTCAACGACACCCCGAACAAAAGAAGTTGGGTGGCCACTACCATCCACAGCAGCAGAATCACTCGTGAAGTTACAGTCCAATGGGCCCTCTGTTGGAGAGGCTGGAGTTTGGGCCTCAACCCCAGCTACTGATCGTTTCCCTGGTAGTTGTTGTCCCGTTGTCGTGGCAGGAAATGCACGCCCCGTCTCCTCGGCTCCTCCTCACGTCGGGGGCGCCAGCTCGGACTTGGGCTCCTGGCTCCTGGTAGCCTAGAGGTGGAAGGCACCCCTGCTGCATCAGGGCGATCGCTGCGCGGCTGAAAACCCCTTTGACGCGGGAACTGCCCAGCCTCAGGAGACCGGCCACGACGTTCCTCACGGGAGCTCCTCAACTGGCACCCCCACTCACCACAGGTACAGTTACAACGTCCACCCGAGGGCGAGCGGAATCTGCGCCCCCGCAGTCTCTGATTTTCCTCATATATTTCTTTCATCTCCGTTCTCATGGCACACATGTCCTCCGTTAACTTTTCAACAGCTCTCTGGAGTCCTTCAGACACAGACACAGACTGCACAGATGGGGTCTCGCCAGCATAGGCAGCTGCCCTGGTACTCACATAGTCTCTCTGTACAGCCGCCCTGGCGTTCTCACATCGCTCCGCCACTTGCAAAGCCTCCTCCAGGTCTGTGGCGCCCTGCTCGAGGCACTTGGCCATCAACGCCGGATCCAGACCGGCCAGGAAGCGGCGAAACTTCTCCTCTCTCTGTGCGACGTCACCATAATCCGGGAACGCCTCGGCGACCAGCCGGCTCACGTCCGCAGCGTATACCTCCAGACTCTCTCCCGGAGCGCGCACCCGAGCTGACAGACTGGCCCTGAAGCGATCCATCCACTGTCTCTGTCCAAACGCTGCGCCAAGTCTCTCTTTAACTGCAGCATAATCCGACTTGACCCCCGCAGGAAGACTGTCCCAGAGCAGAAACGCAGATTTACTGAGGCGAGTAGGGAGAATCCTCACCAGCTCTTCATCGTAGCCGCGGCTGGCGCCCGCGGTCGCACCTACGGCCACCTCCAACTGCCTCGCCCAGCTGAGGAAACTCTGACTCCCGTCACCAGTGAACGGTAGGGGCAGGTCAATTTTTATGTCTCCAGGTGGGAATCTGTTGAGCATCCCCGTGCCGGGCTTAAAAGGGTCCGTGTCTCCACACCACATGTCGGCTACGTAGCTGCAGGCCGTCTTCAAAGCACCGCGCGAGGTTAACCAGCTAGCTAAACTGATGCAGCTAAAGTAATAACGTACCACACGGCACAACAACGACGCAACACTCAACGTATCCTCAAACTGCAAATTACCAGAGAGCACCGCTGCCACCAATGTAGCCGAGCGTCCTGGGTTCGCCTATACTGTATGTGTTAATAAAACAATAACCGAGACCGGAGACCAGAGCTTGTTCTTCCGCCGTAACCCCGTCGGCTCTCTCTCTTTATTTAGAACTCACTTTTTTCACACTTGAACGTCAGCCCTACGGCAACTCAGAGGGACATTTCCATGTCATACGGAATAGTCTGTTACATAAACAAAAATGATGATACCCCTAGAAAAGATTGAAAATAATTTGACCAGACGGACATGTCAAACTAAGGTGTGTCCTGTAATGAGCGTCACTGGTGTCTTAAAACTTGTAATCAATCAATTAGAGGTCGACCGATTAGTCGGTTTGGCCGATTAATCGGCGCCGATAGGACATTTTAAAAACTATCGGCATCGGCCAAATTTGGCGCCGATGGTTGCCGATAGATCATTGAGGGGCGGGGCTGCTCTTCACACACAGCGAGAGAGAGAGAGAGCCCAGCCGAGAGGAGTTAAGTGATCTGTGGAGAAGTCGACTGGACGACAACACGTGTCATTGTAAGTGAAATAAAACCTTCACAAGTTGAAAGTCAACAAACATAACCTCCTTTGCAGAGGCAATAAGTACCACTAGTTCAACAAGCATAAACGTGCATCATATAAACAGCCACATCTCCACCGGCATGATTTAGCCTACATGAGCTTGTTAAGCTAACAACAGTTAGCTTGTTAACAGGCTAAAATGAAAGCTGTCTGTGTGTAGTCTCTTCATCTTAGTTTGCCATGAATCTTAAAATTTGGGAATTTCTTGTAAATTCTTTAGTTTTACGAAAGAACAAGAATGTTAAGAGTATAGATAAGATAAAGAAAAAATACTAGCATACCATCCCTATAGCTGGTTAGTGGTTGCAGCCTGACTATGGGAGGATGAGAAGATCACAGTTCAATCACAGCTACTAGCTATATGTTATTATTTAAAAAATATATATTAATACATTTTTATCCATTAGATATAGCCTATTGAGTTAATTTACATTAATTATAATACTGTTTATTTAAGAAAGGGACAGTGCAATTTCATAGAACACATGATTACCCATGGTTAAAAAAGCCAGAATTAGCCAGAAGGCTAGTTTTCATCTGTAGTCCCCTGGCCTTGATGTAAAAAAGGCAATAAGAAGCATACAATACATGTACAATATAATACAAAATACATATACAAACACTTACTGTATAATTAAAAAAAACAATCAAAATACAACACAACATTTTATCATAACATCAAAACATCAGAGCATCACAACATATTTTAGTGTTGGCAGCTATAGGTGTTGATAAGCCACGTTTTCAGTTTTTTTGTAAAGCCCTTGTATGTCGTGAGCAGTTTAATCTCCTCAGATATTGAGTTCCACACACTTGCACTCCTTACTGACCAGGCCGACTTACTGAAAGTGCTCCTGCGCAAAGGAATATATAACAGTCACCTCTGACAGAGCCTCGAGTGACACGCTCAAGGCTGTTTCTTTGGCTGATGAACTCTGCCAGAGGATCTGGAGCCAATTTATGGAGCACTTTGTAGGTCAGTTTTAGGTCTGCAAATGTGTGAAGACTGTCCCAATTTAAAATACTATACTTTTTTAAAATTTCACAGTGATGATAGTGCCTAGGTTTTTTATCCATAACTTTAATTGCTTGTTTGTACAAGATTTCCAATGGTTTTTTTGAGCTCTGACCAGCCTGGGACCAGCTGGTTAGGCAGTAGTTGAAATGACTGAAAATCATCGAATGCAAGTACATTTTTGCGGCTTCAGTAGACATTTCATTTCGAATTGCACGAAAATTAACGAGGTTTAACTTGATTTTTTTACACAATTTGCCAATATGGGCTTTAAAGGAAAGCTCAGAATCGATTATTATCCCAAGATATTTATATTGGTTGACAATTTGTATTTTTTCTCCATTAACATGTATGTCGGGGTCAAGTGATACTTTGTTTGTTTTAGTGAAATACATGCCTACAGTTTTAGAAACATTTAGCTGTAGACAGCACTCCTGCAACCAACTTGTAACACAGGACATTGCTTTGATGAGTTGAGCGGCAACAATGTCTTTGGTGTGACCATGAACAAAGAAAACCGTATCGTCTGCATACATTACGCATTCAGCTTCTGGACAGACAGTGGGCAAATCATTAATATAAAGACTAAATAAAAGGGGGCCTAATATTGATCCCTGAGGGACTCCAGATGTTAGCCTAAGAGAGTCAGATATGCAGTTTTTCTTTTTTTTGTGGGGGGGGGGGGGTTATCGGCCGATTAATCGGTTATCGTTTTTTCCTGCTCCAAACTATCGGTATAATATCGGCATTCAAAAATCCACTATCGGTCGACCTCTACAATCAATCTGACTATTTAAAGGATGAAAAGTAGTCACTGTGCTGTTTGCTATCATGCTGTGTACCACACTGAACATGGACCACAGAAAGCTAAGGAGAGAGTTCTCTAGAAACACAATTATAGACAACCATGTTAAAAGTAAAGGCTACGAGATCATCTCCAAGCAGCTTGATGTTCCTGTGACTACAGTTTCACATATTATTCACAAGTTTAAGGTCCATGGAACTGTAGCCGACCTCCGTGGATGTGGCCGCAATAGAAGAATTGATGACGAGTTGAAGAGACAGATAACTCAAATGCTAACCAAAGAGCCCAGAACAACTTCCAAAGAGATCGGGGGTGAACTCCAAGGTCAAGGTACATCAGTGTCAGATCGCACCATGCGCTGCTGTTTGAGACAAAGTGGACTTAATGGAAGACGACGAGGAGGACTCTACTGTTGACTTGGAATTTGCCTAAATGCATATTGACAAGCCACAAAGCATCTGGACAGATGAGACAAAACTGGAACTTTCTGGGAAGTCACATCAGCTCTATGTTCACAGATGCAAAATTGAAGCATACAAACAAAAGAACACTGTACCTCCTGCTAAACACGGAGGGGGCTGGGTTATGTTCTGGCCATGGGTCATTGGTCCTCCAACAGGATAATGACCCAAAATAAACAGCTGAAAACACCCAAGAATAACTGTGAACTATTGTAAAGTGGCCTTCCATGAGCCCTGATCCACCAATAAAACCAGAGTTAACTTTTCCCTATGATCCTGTTGAGTCTGTGCTACTGTGAAGCTGAACAATAACACACACAGACAGTACGTCAGGAAGCTTTTTACGGAGCAGCGATCAGGACACCAGCATCTTGAGGGATGTTGTTCTTCCTGAAAAGTCTCAGGAAGTAAAGTCTCTGCTGGACCTTCTCCACCAGCTCAGTAGTGTTTTTGCCCAAGTTTAGGTCCTCTGTGATGTGGACTCCTCGGAAGCTGATATCCGACACCATCTCCACACCGGTCCTGTCTATCAATAAGGGCTGTATGTCTGTTTTATTCTTCCTGTAGTCCACAATGATCTCTTTAGTCTTAGGTGTAATTAGCATCAAGTTGTTGTCTGTGCAAGACCATGTCAACTGCTCCACCTCGTTCCTGTTGGAGAACTCGTCCCCTCCAGAGATGAGCCCCACCACCATAGCATCATCAGTAAATTTTACAATGGTGTTGTTCTGGTGGGTGGGGGGGCATTTGTGGGTGTAGAGGCTGTAGAGGAGGGGACTCAGCACTCAGCCATGGAATTGTAGGGGCCCACTCTAACCCTCTGGATGCAGTCTGACAGGAATCCAAAGGCAAGTTGGGTCTGGTGGTCCCATGTCTGGTATTTTAGAAACCAGTCTGTGGGGTAGGATGGTGTTAAAAGCAGAGCTACAGTCTCCCCTGCTGTTCCAAGTGGGACCTGTTGCTCCTGGATACAAACTGGCATGAGTGGAATGTGGGAGGGATGATTGACATAATGTGACTCTGAACCAGTTTCTCCACACATTATTACTGGCCTGTAGTCATTGAGACTGGTGATGGTTGTTTTGGGGGTAAAGGGCTATGATGGAGGACTTCAGGTAGGATGGGATGGTGGTTAAAGATCCTGGTGTAGACTCCAGCCAGCTAGTCTTCATAGTCCTTCAGGATATGTGCAGGGAAGTCATCAGGTTCGGCTGTCTTCCTCAGGCTGATGGCCAGCAGCATACGCCTCAACTCATGCTCCTCCACTGAGAAGTGAGAGTTGTTGTGGGACATGAGGTTTGTTGTTGATGTTCAGGTGGTCCTCAATTATGAATGTTTCAGTGATTCTGTTGCTTTACCAAATAAGTGACCTGCATTTCAGTAAACTGCATTTCTGGAAAAGGTTACTAGCTTTGTGGCCATTGTTAGCCAGAAATGTTTGTAATAAAACTGGGGTGGACTTTTTTCTTGACTCGTAGAATGAAAACGTGATGACAAAGGTTTGTCTTTTATTGATATTTAATGAAAGGGTTTGAAACACACTTGAGTATGTATCAGAGGAGCTCACAAAACTGAATATGAGCATCAAAAAGCAGGAGACGATAAGGCATCAGGATGAACAGAGGAAAAGCAATACCAACCAGATGATTGTGAAAAAGCAGCACAACAGTTATAAATACCATCACAAAATCACATCATCGTCTCTTTCATTATAAACTTTGTCTGAAAATGATTAAAAACCATATCACTTCTATTTACTTATATGAAGTCACAAACTTGTTCCTGCTCTCCTGGAAGTTACTCTGTTCCTTGTGAAAATCTTACTAAAGAAATGACGCTCACACAAATAACTTTGATAACATTTCCACAGCATCACACTGACAGCAGCACATGTCCTGAACACAGAAATAGTTGTAAATTCTCATCTTTTAGTCCAATTTTGATGTGAATACATATTGCAATAAAATGTGTGAGTGTGAATAAATAGTGAAGATCAATAAGTTCGTTCAATGATCTCAAAGCTTCATCATTAAATGGATCAGACAGTTTGATTGACAGGACAGATGATCAGAGGTGCAGAGTTTTTACCACCATAATTCAGACTAGGACTGAAGTATGGGTAAAGTTTGTCAGTGAAGGAGCAGCCAGTAAAGGAGTAGATAAGAGCTGCAGTATCTACATCATGAAAGGAGACCAGACCCTCCTCATAATCCACAAACACCCCCACCTTCTCAGGACGAGAAGCAAGAGACAGACTGACTGCAGGACCAGCACAGGCCTTGTATTCATTTCCATTTCTCAAACATACAGTCCAGAAACCATTCTGAGGACTCAGAGTGATGCTTCCCTTCCTGGTGATTGACTCTCTGGCCACTCCAAGATCCCATTCAGTCTTTCCTTTAACCTGAACCTGAAAGTAAAATCTACCTGAAGAGAAACTCTTCTTTCCTAAAACATTAACATATGTAGAAAATCTCTCTGGGTTGTCTGGAAGATTCTGCCTCTCATCACCACAGTGAACTTGTTTCTCATCATCAGACAGGATGAGATGAGGATGTGCTGTATCAGGATCAAGAGTCACATCCACTGCATACTGCTGGATCCTCTTCAGCTCAGCCTCAAGCAGCTTCTTCATGTCTTTACTGAGTGTCTCCTCCAGTTGAGACACAGCTCTCACCACAGTCCCCTCATATGATGGTGGACGGACGCTGATCTCTGTCCAGTCCTTGGTGGGTGGAGCAGCTTTCAGGGAGGAGAAGCTTTGGAGGAGGTGGAGGTGGTCTTCAGAGCGTGAGAGCTGCTTTATCTCAGAGCTCCTCTTCATCAGCTCAAAGACTTCCTGTTCCAGGTCTTTGATGAAACCTTCAGCCTGTTTCTCTGTTGTTTTCTGTTTGTCTTCGATCTCCTTTATGAGCTGGTTCAGGCCTCTCTCAACAGACTCCTTCAGAGCAGTGAAGACCTGAACACCTTCTGCTTTCTCTCTGTCTGCAGCATCTTTACTCATCTTCACTGACTCTTTCATCTCCTCAATCTTCAGTCGTCTCTTCTGGATCATCTGCTGAATTTCATCCTCTGTCTTCCCCAGTTCTGCCTTCTTTCCTTCATATCCTTCTTTCAGAGGAACAACCTCATGTGTCTTGTGGTCTAAAACAGAACAGAGCATGCAGACACATGTCTGGTCGGTCTTACAGAACAGCTCCAGAGGTTTATCGTGCTTCCTACACATCCTGTCTTCCAGGTTGTCCACAGGGTGGATCAGCTGATGTCTTTTCAGGCGTGACATTGTCAGATGAGGCTCCAGGTGAGAGTGACAGTAGGAGAGCAGACACACCAGGCAGGACTTCAGGGCCTTCAGTTTGGTTCCAGTGCAGACGTCACAGGGAACTTCTCCTGGTTTGGCAGCTTGTTGCTCTGAGCTGCTGCTGCTGGCTTTCTGTTGAGATTCATGTCTGAACTGAGCAACAATCTCCCTGATGAAAGTGTTGATCCTCAGCTGAGGTCTAGTATGAAACATCTCATTACACATTGGACACTTGCAAACATCAGTAGTATCCCAAAGTTGAGTGATGCAGTGTTCGCAGAAGTTGTGTCCACATGGTGTAGAGACTGGATCAGTGAACACATCCAGACAGATGGAGCACAGAAACTGATCTTCAGATCTCAGACATCTGGCAGCAGACATGTCTACACACAAGAGAGAAAGAAAGAAAGAAAGAGAAAAAAAAAAAACACAGTTTAAGTAGTGATTTATTGATTATTGATGAGTTATTGAACTTCTATCAGACTTCAGACATAAGTTTAAATTAAAGCTGCAAGCAGTGTTGAGCGGGCCCTCGCAAGTCATGCCTGTCAGCGACCGACAAGGACGGGGTCACTGCAGTTCTCAGGGGACACAGCGGAGTAACAATGCACCGTGGCACGATGCACAGTCAGGGCCGGCCCGTCCTAAAGGACACCTAGGCGCCTGCCTAGGGCGCCAAATTAGATGGTTGACATTTCATTGTTGGTAGAAGCTAGCTATCACTGCGTGCTCTGCTAGCATTGGCTGTTCCTAAGCTTGTTTTGTAAATGGAGCTAGCTAGCCTGTTTAAAACTTTTTCAAGATTTGTGACCAATATTTGGAACACTTTCTCATGTGTCACCATTTCACCAAGCATTATCAATAAACATACAGAACAATAAGTTGAACAGACTGACACAAGTTAACACATAGCTTTAAGTTCATTTTAACTAGCCTATGTCACACTGCCTACATTTTATTTAAGTCTTTACAATTCTTAGTTTGATGAAGATCTGTGATTTCACATTCACTACCATAACATGCCCAAAGTTAAACGAAAAGTCACACTTTTTGCAGTGAGTGGCCCCGACACATATAAGTATGTCCTGACAAATTTTGAAGAGAATCCAAACACCCTGACCAAATCAGCAGCTCATACAACAGACATCAGTAGTACTTCGGTAGCACATATACTAAAATTGGAACGATACAGAGAAGATTAGCATGGCCCCTGCGCAAGGATGACACGCAAATTCGTGAAGCGTTCCTCATTTTTGCGCCGAAATAGCTCAGTTGGGAGAGCGTTAGACTGAAGATCTAAAGGTCCCTGGTTCGATCCCGGGTTTCGGCAGCAAATGTGACTGTTTGGGGGCATCCGTGGCCTACTGGTTAGTGCTTTGGGCTTGTGGCTGAAGGGTTGCCGGTTCGAACCCCCGACCAGTAGAAAGCGGCTGAAGTGCCCTTGAGCAAGGCACCTAACCCCCCACTGCTCCCCGAGCGCCGCTGTAGCATGGCAGCTCACTGCTCCGGGTTAGTGTGTGCTTCACCTCACTGTGTGTTCACTAATTTCACGGATGGGTTAAATGCAGAAATCACATTCCATGTATACACAAGTATACATGGCCAATACCACTAATTATTATTATTATTATTATTATTATCAGATGTTTCCAATGCTTCGACTCCATCTGACACACACACACACACAGAATGACTACCCTCATCAACACACATTGCCATTACAACTTTATAATTTACTTAAAAGTAACTTATCAACACACACAATGTCCATGTATAATGGCACATTGTAATGACTCTCCTAAACCTTTTTAGAAATGCTTCACTTAACATGTGAAATTGCTCCAACTGCTGGACAAAGTAGCACACTACGCGCAATGACGAGGGAATCACTCAGACAGGGACAGATTTCACTTTCACAACCATAACACGCCCAAAGTTTAATGAAAAGTCACAATGTTCGCAGTGAGTGACCACTACCTATATAAGTATGCCCTGACAAAATTTGAATAGAATCCAAACACCCTGAAAGGAACAGCAGGTCACACTACAAATATCATTCCACAGTTCTGGTGGATATATATACTGTGTATATATTTTGTATTTTTTGTATTTTTGTGTTTTAAATATAGTTTCTATATTTATTTTATTTTATTCTATTTTATTTTATCTTATGCGTACCAACACCAAGGCAAATTCCTTGTATGCACAAACATGCTTGGCAATAAAGTCCTTTCTGATTCTGATTCTGATTCTGATTCTGATGCTCCAAAATTTCCCATTCATAATAGGCGCTACAGTAGTTGTAGGAATATTGACATATGGATGTGTGCAGTTAGGGACCATTAACGATACTGTAAAGTTTAATGCAGTTTGGACTGAATTACAGCACGTTTAATGCAACTTCCTGTTTCATGGCACGTCATGAAACTTTGAGGGGCCAGAACACCCACACCACTTCGACGAAAAGTCAAAAACTTATGTCAGGTTCCTTCGCCTATCTTTCGGCAACCTATTTCCAAATTTTGAACTCAATCTGATAAAGCCTGAAAGCCAAAGTTTTGTCCAATTTTCACAGTTTTATCAACATAACAGACTTCCTGTTGGGTTTAGAATATGGCTCCAACTGACTTTTTGAAACACAGTAAATATTATCAGCTGTACTCACCAGTATTTGAGTCAGATGTCGAGAAACAACAGATGAACTCAGTTGAATTTTCTTCAGACAGAAACACAGAGATTTGTCTGGACTGCAGCACTTCCGTCGCTCTGACATAGTTTCACTTCCATTTCAGGAAAGTGACGTTGAATCTGGTCTGTAGTTTTACTTCTTCTCTGACTGCTGCTCCGTTTGATATGATTTATTTCCTGCTTCATGTAGAGACATGAGTATAAAAACAATACATTGCACAAAAGGTTTTGTTTTTATTTCAACCTTCTAAACTTTAGACACGGACATAGTTTCTGACACAGAGACCATAGGAATCACAAGTCAGCACCTTGGAAAGAAAGTATAAAAAAGTAAATGTAAATGAAAAATAATAATGAGGTAGAAATGAATCCCCCCCCCCCCCGGGAACAATAGTCACCCCCACGGACAGACTGCATTGCACTGCACGGTCACTTTTACTCATTTGCACACTACCTCAATTCATTTGCACACTACCTCAATTGCACAGGACCATCATAGTCAATTTCATAGTCTTTATTTTACTGTACAGTTAGCTAATTTTATTCTCTATATTTATACGCGTCTTTTCTTTACTTATGGCTTGGAACGGGACCAGAGAAACCATTTTCGTTCCTTCATATGTACCAACATGTGTAGAAATGACAATAAAGAATCCTTGAATCCTTGAATCCTTGAATGTGTGGTCAAAATTGTTGGTACGCTTATATTAAAGAAACAAAAACCCACGGTGGTCATGAAATAACTTTAAACTGACAAAAGTAATAATAAATTAAAATGAACTTGTCATGGTTTCTGTCATGGTTTCTGTTTATTGTAATTTTTTTTTCAGTTCTTGTTTTTTCATGGTCATGGTTCCTGTTTTATTTTGTTAAGTTCTGGACTTCTTGTTGTTTTTGTTACTCCATGTCTCCATGTTTCCTTTTGATTTGCTCATTGGTTTCACCTTGTTGATTTGCTTTACCTGTGTCCCGTCACCCATCTTCCTCATGTGTGTATATATAGTCCTGCCTTCCCCTTTAATCCCTGTCACGTCATACTGTTTGTCTTGTCCATGTTCCATGTCATAGTTTTTCATGTCTTGTTCTCATTTTTGTTTAGTTTTTAGGTGAGTGACTTGGTTTTTGGTAGTGATGGGCAATCGAGGCTTTGTTGAAGCCTCGACACGTGATTCAAAAAAGGGTTCATTACTCGAGGCTTCAGTGACACAGTGCTCTATTAGGACATCTAGTGGACAATAAAATGTAGTGCAATGGAGACGTGTCTTACTGGTTCATGCTTGTATGGGCTATGGCTATATCTTATCCGTATCTCTCTCTATCTTATCTATATAAAACGCTATTTACAACTATCTATAACTATGTCTATCCATCAATCTAGTGTTCTATCTATGTAACTAATTGATCTATTTCTCTCTGAATCTTACCATCTATCTCCACAAAATATGCAACTAACTCCAACTACAGCAACAAACCAACCTACTCGGCAAAGAGACATTCAAATGAGCACCACTAAATAGGGATAGGATATCCGGGATATCCCTGAACACACTTGCTCCCACCAAGTTATTCACATGACAAATCGAACCACTGGGATGATTCGTTTGCCGCTGAAGCATTCGAAGCACATGAACTGCTTCGAACGTCACTAGTCACGTGACCGAACCACGCCTCGGCACAGTGGTTCGATACAATTGCTTCATGAGCTACCGCGCATGTGTCGGAGCCTCGGGTGTCAGAGGGCCATCACTACTTATGAAGCACTGAGGCTTTTCTAGCAATTGTGTTGGAAAATATTTCAAAGCTTCAACACTTCGGTGATGGTAACATCTAGTGGACAACTGAAGCCATAGCAACCTCTCAAGAGCACGACTGAAGCACTGACACAGTTTCAATCCCATGTCCGCAATAAAGGTTTAGAAAAGACCGTTTGGTCATTTGTGTGTTTTGTTCATACTCGCCCATACTGTAAAACATCCCAGATCAAACAGATACATCTAAATGATATGAAGCGTTAAATGTTGGTAAAGGGTTTATTTATTTGATCAGGTGAGGGATTGTCTGCCCTTGACAGAATTTGCTCTTTCAAATATATGACTCTGTAGCGCCCGCAAAGTCAGAAACACACTGAAGAAATACGCTCCTCGATGTCAAGTTATTCGTTGTCTTAATGAGATACTACCCCCTAGTGGCCAGCGGTAAACTCTGCACACACCTCCATTCATGGCTTCCTCTGTCATCCACCCTCATTCATCTTCAATGGAAATAATCCACCCATTCCCACGCAGTTTGAATCCGTCCTCCAGGAAGTGCATTTGGGATGAGTGCGAGTCATCGGTGAACAACGAAAGTCAGAAGGAGAGTCTGGGGAGGAGAAGAGTGACAGCGACCTTAAGCATGTTTTGAATTCCGCGATATAGTCATCTTGTCTATTAAATCCTCTCGCTGGAGTTCCATCGGCACGATTTCCTGTTGGATGTGTTTATATCCCTGTCGGATCCGGTTCCAGTGGAGCAACATCTGATTCTGACTGACATTTTCGTTTTGTGGGTGATTTTTGCAGCACCGCGACGAGAGATGCTGTTTATTTCCTTATTTTGTGTTGGAGTCCGAAGTAAAACCCAGAGCGGAGTTTTGAGTTGTTTGAACTGTGGTATTATACTGAAACGGACTTTTCCCAAATGGACTGACCTGGGATTAACAAGCAGACTGAGGCACACCCTTCTTCTTCTTTTTTTTTCTTTTTTTTTGGGCACAGTGGATTATAATTGTGAAAATATATATTGTGGAAATCACATTGTGACGGAGGCTTAACACTTTAGGCTGGTTTTTCTGGTTTGCAATAGCGAAGTGTGCGTCTGTTAGAACGCCCGTTATAAGTGTCCCCCAAGACTTGAATAAAGAATGATGAAGCAGGAAACTGGTGATCCTTTCATAATCCAGTGAACAGCTAACACTTACAGAGTGCTGGTGTGTATGTGTGGTTCTGAAATAAATGAAAACAACAACCATCAATGAACAACTGTGACAATACTTAGACAAGTATATTGTCACAGATAGCATACAAATCTGAAATAATAAGCTAATTATCATTAGCGGTAATAGCTAACACGGCTAGAAGTACACACTGTAGCACGAGATATAAACTGAAAAATATAACAACAATGTAGGCATCCAGTAAAATAAACAATATACACTATATTACCAAAAGTATTCGCTCACCTGCCTTTACTCATTCTATGAACTGAAGTGCCATCCCATTCCTAACTCATAGAATTCAATATGATGTCGGTCCACCTTTTGCAGCTATTACAGCTTCAACTCTTCTGGGAAGACTGTCCACAAGGTTGAGGAGAGTGTTTATAGGAATTTTTGACCATTCTTCCAAAAGCGCATTGGTGAGGTCACACACTGATGTTGGTCGAGAAGGCCTGGCTCTCAGTCTCCGCTCTAATTCATCCCAAAGGTGTTCTATCGGGTTCAGGTCAGGACTCTGTGCAGGCCAGTCAAGTTCATCCACACCAGACTCTGTCATCCACGTCTTTATGGACCTTGCTTTGTGCACTGGTGCACAGTCATGTTGGAAGAGGAAGGGGCCCACTCCAAACTGTTCCCACAAGGTTGGGAGCATGGAATTGTCCAAAATGTTTTGGTATCCTGAAGCATTCAATGTTCCTTTCACTGGAACTAAGGGGCCAAGCCCAGCTCCTGAAAAACAACCCCATACCATAATTCCTCCTCCACCAAATTTCACAGTTGGCACAATGCAATCTGAAATGTACCGTTCTCCTGGCAACCTCCAAACCCAGACTCGTCCATCAGATTGCCAGATGGAAAAGCGTGATTCATCACTCCAGAGAACGCGTCTCCACTGCTCTAGAGGCCAGTGGCGGCGTGCTTTACACCATTGCATCCGACGCCTTGCATTGCACTTGGTGATGTGTGGCTTGGCTGCAGCTGCTCGGCCATGGAAACCCATTCCATGAAGCTCTCTGCGTACTGTACTTGGGCTAATCTGAAGGTCACATGAAGTTTGTAGCTCTGTAGCAATTGACTGTGCAGAAAGTCGGCGACCTCTTTGCACTATGCGCTTCAGCATCCGCTGACCCCTCTCCGTCACTTTACGTGGCCTACCACTTCGTGGCTGAGTTGCTGTTGTTCCCAAACGCTTCCATTTTGTTATAATAGAGCTGACAGTTGACTGTGGAATATTTAGGAGCGAGGAAATTTCACGACTGGATTTGTTGCACAAGTGGCATCCTATGACAGTTCCACGCTGGAATTCACTGAGCTCCTGAGAGCGGCCCATTCTTTCACAAATGTCTTGTTTCACAGTCTGCATGCCTGAGTGCTTGAATTTATACACCTGGGGCCAGGCCAAGTGATTAGAACACCTGATTCTGATCATTTGAATGGGTGAGCGAATACTTTTGGTAATATAGTGTAACTTACGTTGGATGCACACTGAAACACAACCAGCGGCTCAACAGATACAGAATAGCGACTCAGCGTCATCCACTCACGATACAAAGTATGACCGTCATCAGTGTCTTACTCTCTCTCTCTCAATCATCGGCACTCTGCCTGATGGAGTGCGGCAGCGCCCTTAGTGGCTAGATACACTTTAATCACCTGCTCTGTCATACAGTCCTCAGAACACACATTGCTGGTTTGTTTGATGCTTGTGTGGTTTATTGATGTGTTTGATATGCCTGGTTATTATTTTGTGTGGGTGCTGGCTTGTAAGCCCATTGAGCAGCAGAGGATACTTCAAACATTGTAAAACAAAACCGAACTAAACGCTGCTGGCTTGTATGTCCCACTCAGCAGCTAGCCACAGCTACCAAGCCATATGAAAACAACAGGAACCTGACCTAAACAACAGCAGTATGCAGCATGTCATTGAGTTTTTCAAGTGGGCACCTCCTTTCACAGATGTTCATTAAGTTAGGCCCACGACACCTCGAGAAGGCTTAACAGTGATTTCCACCGTCCTGGACCACAAAACTATTTTTGTTCTGTTTTATTGATAGTGATATAGAGACTTGACTCTGACTGGCACCCCAACATTAAATCGAGTCAAATCCATTACAAAAAGTGGCACCCCAGATATTTAGATTCACTAAAACCCTGGATTTGAAAATAATAATAATAATAATAATAATAATAATAATAATAATAATAATAATAATTGCCACCCTCTACAACCAACACCTATTGAAATGGCCTCAGCAAAGCAAGACAGCAGTTAAACTCAGCCATCTGCAGAGAAAATGACCACATATTCCTTATTAGATATGGATTTATGTGTTACATTGAACCCGGACCTGTCTCATTCCTCTGGCAGTGGCATCTCAGGGTGAAGTTGGAAATCAGGATGGTTGAATTAATGGAGGAGCCAGTGGACACTGATAAAACAATTAAAGCAACTTTGGAGGAGGAACTTTGAAATTCTAAGGGAAACACAAAAACACCACAAGAAGAAGCTTGAAAAAACAATTACAACTTTATTTAAAAAATATCACAGCAACATATGAACAACGCATTTAGTACTTACATGAAACTCTGGACAAACGATCAACATTTCCAAGGAATTAGTTTTCAGCAAACCTTCACAGGCGCTTAACTCACCATCATACAGAGATTTTAAAGGACATCAAAGAATTCATGACCCCAGTCCCACAAGCAGTCGAGCACCTGCAGGATGATGTGTGGAAATTGTCCCAAAATATGGATTCCATGTCCCAGGAATTGGGTACGATGAAACAAACAGTGAATGTATCTGCAGTTGCAACAGTCCCTGTGCAAGCAGCACTGAAAAATGTTCGGTTGGAGGAGGCTCAGAGTTGGCGCCTCCAACCTACTGTTCTGACGGATAAGGCAGGTGTGCTTCAGTCTCCTAAGGATTCTCCTGTTCTGTCTGAGGCCAAGGCCAGGGTCCTGTAAAACTGCAGTTTCCATCATTTGAAAAGATGGAGGATGAACCGGATCCCCTCTTGCACTTGGAGAAATATAATGATTTTCTTCCTTTAAATCCACTGATGGACGAGGAGTTGATGGCAACTTTGAGAAATGTTCTAAATGGAGCAGCGAGAGACTGGTGGGATGTGGTTAAACACACATACCTGGTCAGACTTTGAAGAAAAGTTCTGTGCTGCCTTTCTGTCAGAAGATTATGAAGACGAACTGGCAGAGAGAGTGAGGACAAGAGTTCAAGGCGGAGGTGAAAGCATTAGAGATTTTGCTCTCAGGTACTGCTTCTTGTGTCAGAGATGGAAGCCTGAAATTCAGGAAGATGCAGTCTTAAAGCTGATTTTCAGAAACATCAATCCCCATATGGAAAGCCAGATCCGAGGCAGAGTAACTACAGTGGATGAATTGGTGAGGTTCAGACAACAACTGGAAAAGGACAGGGTGAGTCAGACGATGAACAACGGACAAAAAAATTGAAACAAAAACAGAAAGATAAAGTGGAAATGTTTACTGCTAATGCCCAGCACCGCAGAAAGATAACATTCCCCCTGTGGTTTCCTGCTGGAGATGTAAAGGCGTTCATGCCCAAATTATAATCAGTTCAAGAAATCATGGCCCCCTGAACAATCCCACCCTCAACAGTCCCACCATCAACCCTCTCACTCTCAACCATCCCATCCGTACCAACAACACTCTTGAGCCACACCATTCTCATCGACCCCATCATCGTCAAAACCGAATCATTCTTCAGTGAACGCTGTGACCCATTCAGCTCAACCACCGTCATGTGTCACCTCGCATCTCTTTGTGCAGGGCCTGAAAAAGTTCAGCATCCCCGGAGTCAAACCTGCTACAACACAAACAGAAAGACAATGAATGGCTGAATAAAATAACGAATGTTTCCGCAGTAATCAACATGCATACCTCTGGATCTCCACTGTAGCACTGGCAGATGCACTGCTGGTGCGATGCTGAGACTCAACATAGTTGTCCAACAAAGCCCACAAGTTGTAGTTCTCCTTACTGGCACTGGTGGGTGGTTGCAGTCTCAATGGCACTACTTCAGTCGACCCATCGATGAGGCTGGCCCACTCTCGTGTCAGTCTTTCAATAACAACCTGAGCATTGCTTGGACCACTAAAGCCAGCCTGTTTGAACCGTGGATCCAAGATGGTGGCCACAGATAGGGAGGTCACCTTTTCCAAGCCGCAGAATTTTTCACACAAATTATTATTTACGTGGTTGGCAAGTGTGGCACCAACACAAGGAGCCATTTGGGCACATTGAGCTGAAATGACGTGTCTTAACATTTTCGCAATAGGAATGGCCTTTGACCCTGACACTCTCCTTTCCTCAGATAGCTCCACAGTTGCCTGAAAGAATGGCCTTAAAACTATGAGGCATTGGTTTATTGCTGCATATTCATCAGCTGTGAAAGATACAATTGCCAAGGCTGCCCCTAATGGTTCTCTCTACTCATAAACCTATGAAGCATGGCGTAAATGCTGTTCCATCTCGTTTCCACCTCTTGGATGAGCTTTTTTTTTGTGCCATGCCCATATTGTCTTGAATTGTAGACAACTTCTCTTTTGCATTTGTGCTGGACTTGAAGTATCCAACTATTTTGTGTGCCCTAGTGTGCATGTTGTCCAGATCAGATGTCTGACAGTGTCTAATGTTCAACTGGCTCACACTAGCCACGATATTGTGAGCCCCATTTGTGACCATCCCACCATCCCCACATTGCTTTTCAGTAGTTCCCCACTGAGCTATCAAATTTGCAGTGGCTTCTGTAATATTAGCTGCTGAGTGGGTCAGGGGAAAATACTGCACACCTAAAAGCACAGTAGCTAGCTCTTGCCTCAGCCTTTGAAGTCCTGCATTTGGGTCCTAAACCTCCATTACCCACAACCCGTCTTGACAGTATCTTAAAATTGATTAATCTTTGCCTTATCCACTGAAAACATCTCATTACCACGTACTGGAAAAATATGTCATGTCCCCCTATTAGTCATTGGCTTAAAGAATTATCATTGTGTTTGCCATTAGAGAAGCTGACTTACAGTCTTAGACATAGAATTCTGCGGCATCTGGGGCCTTTACTAACATTGTCTTGAAAGAACAGATCTGGAGTGTGCCCTTGACCCTTGAATCTTATTACGTTTTTTGTGCCATGGATGTACTTGCTATTGTGTGTACTGTGGAGATATTTGTGTGCCTTGCTCTACACTGCCTCTGTAATCATCTGGGTGCTGCCACTCTGCTTTTTTGTAGTGGCTTTTCACTGTGTCTGACTGGCCCTATGGATTCCTTTTTCAACTAACTACTACTACAACTTTTATCTATATTTTTTCCTCTTTATGGACCCTGGGGAATGAAATGTTTGGCGGGTGGGTAAAACGTGGGGTTGTTGGAGTTCATGCTTTGTTTATGTACACTCTGTATTTCTAAATCAAAATGTCAATAAATATATGTTTTAAACAAAAAGTTAACTTTTTCTTTTGATATTGTTGAGTGTTGATTGAAAGAACTGATCTCTGTAAATGAAGTCCAGATGGTCTACCTTGTCTTCCTGCAATGCTTGGTCTTCTTCCATCCTGCCTCTCTGTCAGTGAATCTTAATGAATTGTGAAGAAATGTGTTAAAGTGTGGTTCTCCATCTTCTTCTCTCAATCACCTGCATCACATCTGACAGGAGATGTTTCACTGGTTCACATGTGGTGAATGTTTCAGTGATTCTGTTGTTTTACCAAATAAGTGACCTGTATTTCAGTAAACTGCATTTCTGGAGAGGGTTACTAGCTTTGTGGCCATTGTTAGCCAGAAATGTTATGCAGTGGAACTGGGCGGGAACAATTTCGTTCTTGACTCTTAAAATGTAAACATAATGACCAAGGTTTGTCTTTCATGGATATTTAATTAAAGTTTTTGAGTCACATTTGAGTATGGATCAGAGAAGCTCACAAAACTGACAATGAGCATCAGAGAACAGGAGAGGATAAGGCATCAGGATGAACAGAGGAAAATCACTACCAACCAGATGATTGTCAAAAAAACACAACAGTTATAAACACCATCACATAATCACATGATCGTCTCTTTCATTACAAACTTTGTCTGAAAATTACTACAAACCAAATCATTTCTGTTCAGTTATGTTAAAACTGTTCTTCTCACGGTTAGACATTCAGTTTGTAATTACTGTAGAACAACCAGAGCAGTATGAAAGTAATGAGATCAACATCAGAGTACATCTGGAACTCTTTGTCTATGGTTCTGTATTTAGACACCAAAAGGAAGTTGACAAAACATCCCAATCACAATTATAACATCTGGAATATTAAGTATTCAATTATACGTCACTATAGGCTCTAACTGAAGCACATTAACATGATGAGGCCAGAACAGTGAACATCCACACAGACTTTCCTCACCTCCTCTAATAACTCCTCTAATAAACCTGTAGTTTCTCACAAACTTGTTTCAGCTCTCCTGGAAGTTTATCTTAGTAAATAAAAGTGACACTCACATAAATAACTTTGATCCCGTTTCCATATCATCACACTGACGGCATCACACGTCCTGAACACAAAAATGGTTGAAAATCCTCATCTTTTAGTCCAATTTGGATGTGAATACTTGATTACAACAAAATGTGTGAGTGTGAATAAATTGTGAAAATCAATAAGTTCATTCATTGATCTCAAAGCTTCATCATTAAATGGATCAGACAGTTTGATTGACAGGACAGATGATCAGAGGTGCAGAGTTTTTACCATCATCATTGACACAGGGACTGAAGTATGGGTAAAGTTTGTCAGTGAAGGAGCAGCCAGTAAAGGAGTAGATAAGAGCTGCAGTATCTACATCATGAAAGGAGACCAGACCCTCCTCATAATCCACAAACACCCCCACCTTCTCAGGACGAGAAGCAAGAGAGAGACTGACTGAAGGACCAGCACAGGCCTTGTATTCATTTACATTTCTCAACCTTACAGTCCAGAAACCATTCGGAGGGCTTGTTGTGATTTCTCCCTTCCTGTTGATTGACTCTCTGACCACTCCTAATGTCCATTTAGTCTTTCCTTTAACCTGAACCTGAAAGTAAAATCTGCCTGAAGAGAAACTCTTCTTTCCTAAAACACTAACACAATACGAAAACCTCTCTGGGTTCTTTGGAAGATTCCTCCTCACATCACCATCATGAACTTGTTTTCCACCAACAGACAGGATGAGGTCAGGATGTGCTGTATCAGGATCAAGAGTCACATCCACTGCATACTGCTGGACCCTCTTCAGCTCAGCCTCAAGCAGCTTCTTCATGTCTTTACTGAGTGTCTCCTCCAGCTGAGTCACAGCTCTCACCACAGTCCCCTCATATGATGGTGGATGGACGCTGACCTCTGTCCAGTCCTTGGTGGGTGGAGCAGCTTTCAGGGAGGAGAAGCTTTGGAGGAGGTGGAGGTGGTCTTCAGAGCGTGAGAGCTGCTTTATCTCAGAGCTCCTCTTCATCAGCTCAAAGACTTCCTGTTCCAGATCTTTGATGAAACCTTCAGCCACTTTCTCTGTTGTTTTCTGTTTGTCTTCGATCTCCTTTATGAGCTGGTTCAGGCCTCTCTCAACAGACTCCTTCAGAGCAGTGAAGACCTGAACACCTTCTGCTTTCTCTCTGTCTGCAGCATCTTTACTCATCTTCACTGACTCTTTCATCTCCTCAATTTTCAGTCGTCTCTTCTGGATCATCTGCTGAATTTCATCCTCTGTCTTCCCCAGCTCTGCCTTCTTTCCTTCATATCCTTCTTTCAGAGGAACAACCTCATGTGTCTTGTGGTCTGAAACAGAGCAGAGCATGCAGACACATGTCTGGTCCTTCTTACAGAACAGCTCCAGAGGTTTATCGTGCTTCCTACACATCCTGTCTTCCAGGTTGTCCACAGGGTGGATCAGCTGATGTCTTTTCAGGCGTGACATTGTCAGATGAGGCTCCAGGTGAGAGTCACAGTAGGAGAGCAGACACACCAGGCAGGACTTCAGGGCCTTCAGTTTGGTTCCAGTGCAGACGTCACAGGGAACTTCTCCTGGTTTGGCAGCTTGTTGCTCTGAGCTGCTGCTGCTGGCTTTCTGTTGAGATTCATGTCTGAACTGAGCAACAATCTCAGAGAACAAAGTGTTGATCTCTAGTTCGGGTCTTGTCTCAAACATCTTATTACACATTGGACACTGACACAGGTCAGTAGTATCCCAGTGTTGAGTGATGCAGTGTTTGCAGAAGTTGTGTCCACATGGTGTAGAGACTGGATCAGTGAACACATCCAGACAGATGGGGCACAGAAACTGATCTTCAGATCTCAGACATCTGGCAGCAGACATGTCTACACACTGACAACGAGAGAGAGAGAGAGAGAGAGAGAGAGAGAGAGAGAGAGAGAGAGAGAGAGAGAGAGAACACAGTTTAAGTAGAGATTTATTGATTATTGATGAGTTATTGAACTTCTATCAGACTTCAGACATAATAAGTAGGGATGCTCCGATCAGGGTTTTTTGCCCCCGATCCGAGTCCGAGTCCTTTGACTTTTGAGTATCTGCCGATACCGAGTCCCGATCCGATACTCTGTGTTTGTTTTTTAAGTGCCGAATTAAGTTTGTGGTATTAAACGACGCTTTGTCCTTACCACCCCTCGATATTCCAACTTTGCAAATTTGACAGTTTGCGACTGCATCGTTCTCCTCACATACTTTAAAATACTTCCACACAGCAGACATGGTGCGCCACAACTCGCCACTCCGCTTCAAAACAAACTAGCATGCTGGTCTTCTGCACATGCGCATGCCGTAAACGGTGGTAGTAAATACTCATTTTATTTTTTATTTTTTTGAATCACCAATAGCCCATATATCAACAATCTAATACAAATAACGACTAAATAAATATATATAAAACCGATCTCTGATCGGGTCGTAACGTCCGAGTCCCGATCGAGTCTTCAGTTGCGTGATCGGCCCCGATTTCCGAGTCACGTGATCGGATCGGTACAACCCTAATAATAAGTTTAAAATACACTGAGATATTTACTTATTTTTATTTTATTTTATCTCTAGCAGATCATAAAAAGAGGTCAATAGGTTGTTTTACAACCATCTGCAGCTCCACCTGAATCTAAAGTTCATCAAACTCTCCTGATGGTTGTCGTTTTACTGACCTCAGATGGAGACAGAGAGGAACTACATCAGACTTCATTTATTATTTAATAGGCAGCATTTGTTGATCACTCTTTGTAAAAACAACATTCAAACTTGGTCTCTCCTTCACCAAAGAGTGAGCAGAGGAGTTTGAGTGAGCTAGAAAGTGAATGGTGCTAGATTGGAGCAGATTTTATATTTGGTTCTAAAGCACTAATGTCTGGACTGAAGCTCTAAGTTTTGATGCTGGTTGTTGAAACACAGTAAATATTATCAGCTGTACTCACCAGTATTTGAGTCAGATGTTGAGAAAGAACAGATGAACTCAGCTGAATTTTCTTTAGACACAAACACAGAGATTCGTTTCTCCGTTGCCTCTCTGACTAACTCTGACTTTCATTTCAGGAAAGTGACGTTGAAACTGATCTTTTACAGTTTTACTCCTTGGATTACAGCTCTGTTTGTCACAGTTTATTTCCTGCTTCATTATGAGGTATGAGTATAAAACCAACATGTTGCACAAGAGGTCTACAGTTGAGGCCAAAATTATTAGCCCCCCAGGAATTATGGAACATTTTCCTAAAATTCTTCCCAATGTTTGCAGCATTGATAAAACTTCAGTCAAACAGTCACCAGTGCTATTTGGTTCCTTTTGGTACATTTTGGATATGAAATACATTTTAAGGCGTCCTTTATATCAAATATAGTAAAAAGTGGGTGGTCAAAAATATTAGCCCCCATGTGAAATTTTGTTTTCAAAACACACCTAATTAACCAATCAGGTTTCAAACCCCACCTGTGCAGTCAATTGGCTTCTTGACAACACCTGAGCCTTCAATCAGCATAAAAGGAATCCAAGGAACAGGGCACCTGTGCACAGTGAGAGGGATTGTGTTTACTCATCATGCCAAAGACAAAGGAAATCAGTCTTGAGCTCAGAAAGAAGATAGTGGAGGCTCAGGAGAAGGGGAAAAGTTATACTGGCATTTCCAAGTGTTTCACAGTGTCTAGAACTGTTATACATTGCATCATTGCCAAGTACAAGGAGACAAATTCAATAAGAAACAAACCTGGGCGTGGTCGTAAGCACAAGATTTCAAGAACTCTGGAGAGGAAAATCGTCAGAGATGTCAGCAAGAATCCCCGGACATCTGCCAAGATGATTGTTGCTGATCTGGCCTCTTCAAGGAACACAGTTGTGAGGGCTCTTCATCCTGGTGGGCTTCACGGCCATCATTCGAGTAGAACCCCTTTACTCAAAGAGTGGCACATCAAAGCAAGACTGAAATTTGAAAGGTAAAGATGAGTTTTGGAAGTCTGTGCTTTGGTCTAATGAGACTCAACTGGAACTGTTTGGGCACATGGATGTGCTGTATGTTTGGCGGTGAAGAAAGGGCGAGGCCTTCAACCTCATGAACACAGTTCCCACAGTTAAACGTGGTGGTGGCCGCATTATGCTGTGGGGCTGTTTTGCAGCCTCGGGCACAGGGAGCCTTGTTCGGGTGCATGGCATCATGAAAAAAGTTGAAATTTTGAGGAATAATATGCAGAAAACTGCTCGTAGTCTATCCTTTGGTCGTCGCTGGGTCTACCAACAAGACAATGACCCGAAGCATACATCGAAATTTGTCCAACAGTTCCTTAAGGATACCAAAAGCAAGGTCCTGGAGTGGCCCGCACAGAGCCCAGACCTCAATCCTATTGAGAACCTGTGGCAGGTGCTCAAGGTGAATGTCCATACTCGGAAACCACGCAATTAGGACCAGATGGAACAATTTGCAATGGAAGAAGGGGCCAAAATCCCTCAGGAGACCTGTGTCAACCTAGTAAAGAACTACTCTAAGGGTTGTTGTCCATTGTGGCTCAGAAAGGGTACACTATTGACTATTAATGGCCAGGAGGCTAATAATTTTGGAAGTCTCAGTTTTGCCCTTTCTTGTTTCAATTCAGTGTAGCAGTAAAATATTCTAGTCAAACTTAGTAGACATTTTGTCTTATTTTGGAAACAAAAGTGATATAAACACTTGTTATTTAATGGTCATTTCCAGAGAAATCAAGAGTTTTGTCTAATTTCACAAGGGGGACTAATAATTTTGGCCTTGACTATATCTATCTATCAACACAGATGAAAAATCATGAGGTACAAATTTACAAAAAATGTATTTGCAATATCCAATGATATTAATATATAGGGTAACTAGAAGATTAACCGTCCCAGACGTGAACCCATGGACCAGCTCTTTACCCTCACTAGGGTGCTGGAGGGGAGATGGGAGTTTGCCCAACCAGTCCACATGTGTTTTGTGGATCTGGAGAAGGCTTACGACCGTGTCCTCAGGAGCATCCTGTGGGGGGGTGCTGCGGTAGTATGGGGTGGATGGCCGTTTACTTAGGGCCATTCAGTTCTTGTACCAACGGAGTGCGAGTTTGGTCTGTGTAGCCAGTAGGAAGGCAGACCTGTTCCCATTGAGGGTTGGACTCTGCCAGGGCTGCCCTTTGTTCTGTATGACTTGTTTGGTGATTGGAGGATCTTGTATCTGCTTTTTGCGGATGACGTGGTCCTCTTATGGCGCATTTCCACTAGCACGGTTCGGCTCGGTACGGCACGGCTCGGCGCGCTATTGCGTGTTTCCACTAGCACGCAGTACCTGGAACCGGGTACATTTTTGGTATCACCTCAGCCCTGGTTCCAAGCGAGCCGAAGCGTTACTAAAACGTGACGTCAGCCGACTGCCTTCCACTGATTGGCCGATGAGTGTCGTCACTGGAAGCGTCATAACCGCGCGACGACCGCCTAGAATGTAAATAAAAACAAGACGCGAGACAAGACACCACTTTTTACTGCTTTTTGACTTGGAACGAGATGGCTTCTCAGAAAAAATCCGCTCCTTGGTCGGTGGAGGAGGTCCAGACGTTCCTGACTCTGGTTGCCGAAGAACGGATTCAGAGGGAGGTCTTCCGGATTTGTACGTTGCTCGGCGCCGTGTAAATGACGTCACAGCGGTTTCGCGTAGCCGTGTTATGACGACCCCGCCCACGTCGAGGAGGCACCAGTTGTAATGGAAACACAACCAAACCGAGCCGAGCCGTGCCGTGCCGTACCGTACCGAGCCGAGCCGTGCTAGTGGAAATGCGCCATTAGATTCATCGAACAACGACCTCCAGCTCCTGCTGGGGCAGTTCGCAGCCGAGTGTGAAGCGGCTGAGATGAAGATCAGCACCTCCAAGTCTGAGGCCATGGTCCTCAGTCGGAAAATAGTGGATTGCCCACTCTGGGTCAGAGAGGAGGTCCTGCCTCAAGTGGAGGAGTTCAAGTATCTCTGGGTCTTGTTCACGAGTGAGGGTAGGAGGGAGTGGGAGATCGACAGGTGGATCGGGGCAGCATCTGCTGTGATGAGGATGCTTAACCAGTCGATCATGGTGAAGAGAGAGCTAAGCCGAAAGGCAAAACTCTCAATTTACCGGTCGATCTACGTCACAATCCTCACCTATGGTCATGAACTGTGGGTAATGACCGAAAGAACAGGAATGTTTGTAATGAAACTGGTGTCACGGGGCAGAGAAGTGTTTTTAACACGATTGAATGGTTTTATTTTTACTGAGTTTTTATTATTGCATGCTTTTGCTTGTGTTGTGTTTTTAATTGTTTTATGTTTTTAATGCATGCGTGTGGTTTTAATTAACGACTGCCTGTGATCGCACCACTGGATTGAGCAGCTACACCTGGTAGGTTCCGCCCTTTCCCCTGAACCGCTGAACCAATCGGCAACGGCGGAGAGTGGCGGAGGGATATCAAGAAAGCACAAACCAGAAAAGAGACAGAGCCAATATGGAAGGAAGACGTCAACCAGAGACACGGACTTGGCACCGATATAACTTATAGGGACAGGAGAGAACAAAGATGGATGGACGGACGGAAGCTTTGTTGAAGCCTCAACACGTGATTCAAAAAAAGGTTTATTACTCGAAGCTTCAGTGACACAGTGCCTCATTAGGACATCTAGTGGACAATAAAATGTAGTGCAATGGAGACGTGTCTTACTGGTTCATGCTTGTGTGGGCTATATGTCTATATCTTATCCGTATCTCTCTCTATCTTATCTATATATAACGCTATTTACAACTATCTATGTAACTGTCTATCTATCAATCTAGTGTTATCCACCACCACGGACATCTACATCTACACCTCCAGATGCAGGAAAAGGGCCACCTGCGTCAGGAAAGACCCCACCCACCCCGCACACACACTGTTTGTCCCCCTCCCCTCAGGCAGGAGGCTACGAAGCATTAAAAGCAGGACCACCAGACTGAGGAACAGCTTCTTCCCAGAAGCTGTGAGACTGTCAAACGCTGGAGGATCTTCGTAGCCCCCCCCCCCCCCCCCCCCCCCCCCCCCCCAGGAGTGAACAATAGGCACCCCCATGGACAGACTGCATTTGCACTGCACGGTCACTTTAACTGCATTTGCACACTACCTCAATGGCACAGGGCCATCACAGTTAATTTCATAGTTTTTATTTATACAGTTTGTACAGTTAGCTAATTTTATTCTCTATATTTATACTTTTCTATATTTATACGTGTCTTTTCTTTACTATGGCTTGAAACGGGACCAGAGAAACAATTTTCGTTCCTCCATATGTACCAACATGTGTAGAAATGACAATAAAGAATCCGTGAATCCTTGAATCCTTATCTATCTATGTAACTAATTGATCCATTTCTCTCTGAGTCTTACCATCTATCACCACAAAATATGCAACTAACTCCAACTACAGCAACAAACCAACCTACTCTGCAAAAAGACATTCAAATGAGCACCACTACATAGGGATAGGATATCCAGGATATCCCTGAACACACTCGATCCCACCAAGTTATTCACATGACAAATTGACCCACTGGGATGATTCGTTTGCCGCTGAAGCTTTCGAAGCACTTGAACTGCTTCGTACGTCACTCAAGTGCTTCAAACGTCACCAGTCACGTGACCGAACCACGCTTCGGCACAGTGGTTCGATACGATTGCTTCATGGGCTACCGCGCATGTGTCGGAACCTCGGGTGTCAGAGGGCCATCACTAGCCAGAGGTACATCGGGGTGGAGCGAGATGATGAGAACGAGCCAAGGCATCGGATGTCCCTGCAGCGGGTGTACCGGCCGCAAAGAAGAGACCACGGAGCGTTACGATGCGAAGTACTTGCAGCGGCCGAGCATAGCGCTCTGCCTGGCGGATAAGTGTCTCCCTATGGGTCGTTAGTAACACTGTGTGGTTGGGCGGCGGCACAGTAATTCGTGCGTTGTGTGGTACACCCGTACTGGCCTTGTGCCTTATTTTGCTGGTGACTTCAAGCAAGCCCACTGCAAAGGGCCGAAGAGGCGCCTGCAACACCTGGAGCCTACGTCACCTCCCCTCAGAGCCGACTTTTATTTTATTTTAGGAATGGATTGTTTTCAACGTTTAATTTGCATTTCTAACTTTTGGTTTTGAAATCTTTTAAGATTTTAACGTTCTTGTTTTATAAGCATTTTTTTTAGTACACCAGTATCATGTGATTTTCCGCCTCTTTTCTCTGGTCGCTGTCATTTCACTAATACCTGTGCTCCCTCCCCTTCAATAATAATACATTTTCTTTATTCATTTCATCATTAACTTCTCACCCCCTCCCCTAGGGTGGGAATATTTTTTTCTTGAGACTTAGAATGAAAACATAATGACAGGTTTGACTTTTATTGAGATTTAATAAAAGGTTTTGAATCACATTTGAGTATGGATCAGAGGAGCTCACAAAACCGACTACAAGCATCAGAAAACAGGAGAGGATAAGGCATCAGGATGAACTGAGGAAAATCACTAACAACCAATTGATTGTCAAAAAGTAGCACAACAGTCATAAACACCATCACATAAACACATGATCGTCTCTTTCATTACATACTTTGTCTGAAAATTGTTAAACACCAAATCACTTCTTTTCAGTTATGTTAAAACTGTTCTTTGTAACAGTCAGACAAACAATTTGTAATGACTCTAAAACATCCAGAGCTGTTTGAAAGTAGTAAGATCAACATCGAAGAAAACTTGTAGTTTGTCTCAAACTTGTTTCAGCTCTCCTGGAAGTTATTCTGTTCCTTGTTAAAATCTTATTAAATAAACGTGACACTCACGCATATAACTTTGACCCCATTTCCACAGCATCACACTCGCGGCAGCACATGTCCTGAACAAAAAAACTGTTGTAAATCCTCATCCTTTATACCAATTTGGATGTGAATACTTGATTAACACAAAATGTGTGAGTGTGAATGAAGTGTGAAGATCAACAAGTTCATTCATTGATCTTAAAACTTCATCATTAAATGGATCTGCCTGTTTGATTGACAGGACAGATGATCAGAGGTGCAGAGTTTTTACCACCATCATTCGTGCAGGGACTGAAGTATGGGTAAAGTTTGTCAGGGAAGGAGCAGCCAGTAAAGGAGTAGATAAGAGCTGCAGTATCTACATCATGAAAGGAGACCAGACCCTCCTCATAATCCACAAACACCCCCACCTTCTCAGGACGAGAAGCAAGAGAGAGACTGACTGGGGGACCAGCAAGAGCATTGTATTCATTTCCATTTCTCAAACATACAGTCCAGAAACCATTCTGAGGTCTCTGAGTGATGGTTCCCTTCCTGCTGATGGACCCTCTGACCACTCCTAGATCCCATTTAGTTTTTCCTTTAACCTGAACCTGAAAGTAAAATCTACCTGAAGAGAAACTCTTCTTTCCTAAAACACAGGGACATGTAGAAAATCTCTCTGGGTTGTTGGGAAGATTCTTTGTCACATCACCATCATGAACTTGTTTTCCATCATGAGACAGGATGAGTTCAGGATGTGCTGTATCAGGATCAAGAGTCACATCCACTACATACTGCTGGATCCTCTTCAGCTCAGCCTCAATCAGCTTCTTCATGTCTTTACTGAGTGTCTCCTCCAGCTGAGACACAGCTCTCACCACAGTCCACCCATATGATGGTGGACGGACGCTGACCTCTGTCCAGTTCTTGGTGGGTGGAGCAGCTTTCAGGGAGGAGAAGCTTTGGAGGAGGTGGAGGTGGTCTTCAGAGCGTGAGAGCTGCTTTATCTCAGAGCTCCTCTTCATCAGCTCAGAGACTTCCTGTTCCAGATCTTTGATGAAACCTTCAGCCTGTTTCTCTGTTGTTTTCTGTTTGTCTTCGATCTCCTTTATGAGCTGGTTCAGGCCTCTCTCAACAGACTCCTTCAGAGCAGTGAAGACCTGAACACCTTCTGCTTTCTCTCTGTCTGCAGCATCTTTACTCATCTTCACTGACTCTTTCATCTCCTCAATCTTCAGTCGTCTCTTCTGGATCATCTGCTGAATTTCATCCTCTGTCTTCCCCAGCTCTGCCTTCTTTCCTTCATATCCTTCTTTCAGAGGAACAACCTCATGTGTCTTGTGGTCTAAAACAGAGCAGAGCATGCAGACACATGTCTGGTCCTTCTTACAGAACAGCTCCAGAGGTTTATCATGCTTCCTACACATCCTGTCTTCCAGGTTGTCCACAGGGTGGATCAGCTGATGTCTTTTCAGGCGTGACATTGTCAGATGAGGCTCCAGGTGAGAGTCACAGTAGGAGAGCAGACACACCAGGCAGGACTTCAGGGCCTTCAGTTTGGTTCCAGTGCAGATGTCACAGGGAACTTCTCCTGGTTTGGCAGCTTGTTGCTCTGAGCTGCTGCTGCTGGCTTTCTGTTGAGATTCATGTCTAAACTGAGCAACAATCTCATTGATGAAAGTGTTGATCTCTAGTTCAGGTCTTGTTTCAAACACCTTATTACACATTGGACACTTGCACAGGTCAGTAGTATCCCAGTGTTGAGTGATGCAGTGTTTGCAGAAGTTGTGTCCACATGAGGTAGTGACTGGATCAGTGAACACATCCAGACAGATGGAGCACAGAAACTGATCTTCAGATCTCAGACATCTGGCAGCAGACATGTCTACACACAGACAACAAGAGAGAAAGAGAAAAAAACACAGTTTAAGTAGAGATTTATTTATTGTTGATCACACTTTAGACATAATGACTTTAAAATACAATGAGACCTTTACGTATTTTATCTCTAGCAGATCATAAAAAGAGGTCAATAGGTCTGTTTTACAACCATCTGCAGCTCCACCTGAGTCTAAAGTTCATCAAACTCTCCTGATGGTTGTTGTTTTTCTGACCTCAGATGGAGACAGAGAGGAACTACATCAGACTTCATTTATTATTTAAAAGGCAACATTTGTTGGTCACTCTTTGTAAAAACAACATTCAAACTTGGTCCCTCCTTTACCAGAGAGTGAGCAGATGAGTTAGAGTGAGCTAGAAAGTGAACGAAAATGAGAAGTTGTGTTAGAGGGAACTAGATTGAAGCAGATTTTATATTTTGTTCTAAAGCACTAATGTCTGGACTAAATCTCCAAGTTTTGATGCTGGTTGTTGAAACACAGTAAATATTATCAGCTGTACTCACCAGTATTTGAGTCAGATGTTGAGAAAGAACAGATGAACTCAGCTGAATTTTCTTTAGACACAAAGACAGAGATTCGTTCCTCCGTTGCCTCTCTGACTAACTCTGACTTTCATTTCAGGAAAGTGACGTTGAATCTGATCTTTTACAGTTTTACTCCTCCTTGGATTACAGCTCTGTTTGTCACAGTTTATTTCCTGCTTCATTATGAGGTATGAGTATAAAACCAACATGTTGCACAAGAGGTCTACAGTTGAGGCCAAAATTATTAGCCCCCCAGGAATTATGGAACATTTTCCTAAAATTCTTCCCAATGTTTGCAGCATTGATAAAACGTCAGTCAAACAGTCACCAGTGCTATTTGGTTTCTTTTGGTACATTTTGGATATGAAATACATTTTAAGGCGTCCTTTATATCAAATATAGTGAAAAATGGGTGGTCAAAAATATTAGCCCCCATGTGAAATTTTGTTTTCAAAACACACCTAATTAACCAATCAGGTTTCAAACCCCACCTGTGCAGTCAATTGGCTTCTTGACAACACCTGAGCCTTCAATCAGCATAAAAGGAATCCAAGGAACAGGGCACCTGTGCACAGTGAGAGGGATTGTGTTTACTCATCATGCCAAAGACAAAGGAAATCAGTCTTGAGCTCAGAAAGAAGATAGTGGAGGCTCAGGAGAAGGGGGAAAGTTACACTGGCATTTCCAAGTGTTTCACAGTGTCTAGAACTGTTATACATTGCATCATTGCCAAGTACAAGGAGACAAATTCAATAAGAAACAAACCTGGGCGTGGTCGTAAGCACAAGATTTCAAGAACTCTGGAGAGGAAAATCGTCAGAGATGTCAGCAAGAATCCCCGGACATCTGCCAAGATGATTGTTGCTGATCTGGCCTCTTCAAGGAACACAGTTGTGAGGGCTCTTCATCCTGGTGGGCTTCACGGCCATCATTCGAGTAGAACCCCTTTACTCAAAGAGTGGCACATCAAAGCAAGACTGAAATTTGAAAGGTAAAGATGAGTTTTGGAAGTCTGTGCTTTGGTCTAATGAGACTCAACTGGAACTTTTTGGGCACATGGATGTGCTGTATGTTTGGCGGTGAAGAAAGGGCGAGGCCTTCAACCTCATGAACACAGTTCCCACAGTTAAACGTGGTGGTGGCAGCATTATGCTGTGGGGCTGTTTTGCAGCCTCGGGCACAGGGAGCCTTGTTCGGGTGCATGGCATCATGAAAAAAGTTGAAATTTTGAGGAATAATATGCAGAAAACTGCTCGTAGTCTATCCTTTGGTCGTCGCTGGGTCTACCAACAAGACAATGACCCGAAGCATACATCGAAATTTGTCCAACAGTTCCTTAAGGATACCAAAAGCAAGGTCCTGGAGTGGCCCGCACAGAGCCCAGACCTCAATCCTATTGAGAACCTGTGGCAGGTGCTCAAGGTGAATGTCCATACTCGGAAACCACGCAATTAGGACCAGATGGAACAATTTGCAATGGAAGAAGGGGCCAAAATCCCTCAGGAGACCTGTGTCAACCTAGTAAAGAACTACTCTAAGGGTTGTTGTCCATTGTGGCTCAGAAAGGGTACACTATTGACTATTAATGGCCAGGAGGCTAATAATTTTGGAAGTCTCAGTTTTGCCCTTTCTTGTTTCAATTCAGTGTAGCAGTAAAATATTCTAGTCAAACTTAGTAGACATTTTGTCTTATTTTGGAAACAAAAGTGATATAAACACTTGTTATTTAATGGTCATTTCCAGAGAAATCAAGAGTTTTGTCTAATTTCACAAGGGGGACTAATAATTTTGGCCTTGACTATATCTATCTATCAACACAGATGAAAAATCATGAGGTACAAATTTACAAAAAATGTATTTGCAATATCCAATGATATTAATATATAGGGTAACTAGAAGATTAACCGTTCCAGACGTGGAACCATGGACCAGCTCTTTACCCTCACTAGGGTGCTGGAGGGGAGATGGGAGTTTGCCCAACCAGTCCACATGTGTTTTGTGGATCTGGAGAAGGCTTACGACCGTGTCCTCAGGAGCATCCTGTGGGGGGGTGCTGCGGTAGTATGGGGTGGATGGCCGTTTACTTAGGGCCATTCAGTTCTTGTACCAACGGAGTGCGAGTTTGGTCTGTGTAGCCAGTAGGAAGGCAGACCTGTTCCCATTGAGGGTTGGACTCTGCCAGGGCTGCCCTTTGTTCTGTATGACTTGTTTGGTGATTGGAGGATCTTGTATCTGCTTTTTGTGGATGACGTGGTCCTCTTAGATTCATCGAACAACGACCTCCAGCTCCTGCTGGGGCAGTTCGCAGCCGAGTGTGAAGCGGCTGAGATGAAGATCAGCACCTCCAAGTCTGAGGCCATGGTCCTCAGTCGGAAAATGGTGGATTGCCCACTCTGGGTCAGAGAGGAGGTCCTGCCTCAAGTGGAGGAGTTCAAGTATCTCTGGGTCTTGTTCACGAGTGAGGGTAGGAGGGAGTGGGAGATCGACAGGTGGATCGGGGCAGCATCTGCTGTGATGAGGATGCTTAACCAGTCGATCATGGTGAAGAGAGAGCTAAGCCGAAAGGTGAAGCTCTCAATTTACCGGTCGATCTACGTCACAATCCTCACCTATGGTCATGAACTGTGGGTAATGACCGAAAGAACAGGAATGTTTGTAATGAAACTGGTGTCACGGGGCAGAGAAGTGTTTTTAACACGATTGAATGGTTTTATTTTTACTGAGTTTTTATTATTGCATGCTTTTGCTTGTGTTGTGTTTTTAATTGTTTTATGTTTTTAATGCATGCGTGTGGTTTTAATTAACGACTGCCTGTGATCGCACCACTGGATTGAGCAGCTACACCTGGTAGGTTCCGCCCTTTCCCCTGAACCGCTGAACCAATCGGCAACGGCGGAGAGTGGCGGAGGGATATCAAGAAAGCACAAACCAGAAAAGAGACAGAGCCAATATGGAAGGAAGACGTCAACCAGAGACACGGACTTGGCACCGATATAACTTATAGGGACAGGAGAGAACAAAGATGGATGGACGGACGGAAGCTTTGTTGAAGCCTCAACACGTGATTCAAAAAAAGGTTTATTACTCGAAGCTTCAGTGACACAGTGCCTCATTAGGACATCTAGTGGACAATAAAATGTAGTGCAATGGAGACGTGTCTTACTGGTTCATGCTTGTGTGGGCTATATGTCTATATCTTATCCGTATCTCTCTCTATCTTATCTATATATAACGCTATTTACAACTATCTATGTAACTGTCTATCTATCAATCTAGTGTTATCCACCACCACGGACATCTACATCTACACCTCCAGATGCAGGAAAAGGGCCACCTGCGTCAGGAAAGACCCCACCCACCCCGCACACACACTGTTTGTCCCCCTCCCCTCAGGCAGGAGGCTACGAAGCATTAAAAGCAGGACCACCAGACTGAGGAACAGCTTCTTCCCAGAAGCTGTGAGACTGTCAAACGCTGGAGGATCTTCGTAGCCCCCCCCCCCCCCCCCCCCCCCCAGGAGTGAACAATAGGCACCCCCATGGACAGACTGCATTTGCACTGCACGGTCACTTTAACTGCATTTGCACACTACCTCAATGGCACAGGGCCATCACAGTTAATTTCATAGTTTTTATTTATACAGTTTGTACAGTTAGCTAATTTTATTCTCTATATTTATACTTTTCTATATTTATACGTGTCTTTTCTTTACTATGGCTTGAAACGGGACCAGAGAAACAATTTTCGTTCCTCCATATGTACCAACATGTGTAGAAATGACAATAAAGAATCCGTGAATCCTTGAATCCTTATCTATCTATGTAACTAATTGATCCATTTCTCTCTGAGTCTTACCATCTATCACCACAAAATATGCAACTAACTCCAACTACAGCAACAAACCAACCTACTCTGCAAAAAGACATTCAAATGAGCACCACTACATAGGGATAGGATATCCAGGATATCCCTGAACACACTCGATCCCACCAAGTTATTCACATGACAAATTGACCCACTGGGATGATTCATTTGCCGCTGAAGCTTTCGAAGCACTTGAACTGCTTCGTACGTCACTCAAGTGCTTCAAACGTCACCAGTCACGTGACCGAACCACGCTTCGGCACAGTGGTTCGATACGATTGCTTCATGGGCTACCGCGCATGTGTCGGAACCTCGGGTGTCAGAGGGCCATCACTAGCCAGAGGTACATCGGGGTGGAGCGAGATGATGAGAACGAGCCAAGGCATCGGATGTCCCTGCAGCGGGTGTACCGGCCGCAAAGAAGAGACCACGGAGCGTTACGATGCGAAGTACTTGCAGCGGCCGAGCATAGCGCTCTGCCTGGCGGATAAGTGTCTCCCTATGGGTCGTTAGTAACACTGTGTGGTTGGGCGGCGGCACAGTAATTCGTGCGTTGTGTGGTACACCCGTACTGGCATTGTGCTTTATTTTGCTGGTGACTTCAAGCAAGCCCACTGCAAAGGGCCCAAGAGGCGCCTGCAACACCTGGAGCCTACGTCACCTCCCCTCAGAGCCGACTTTTATTTTATTTTAGGAATGGATTGTTTTCAACGTTTAATTTGCATTTCTAACTTTTGGTTTTGAAATCTTTTAAGATTTTAACGTTCTTGTTTTATAAGCATTTTTTTAGTACACCAGTATCATGTGATTTTCCGCCTCTTTTCTCTGGTCGCTGTCATTTCACTAATACCTGTGCTCCCTCCCCTTCAATAATAATACATTTTCTTTATTCATTTCATCATTAACTTCTCACCCCCTCCCCTAGGGTGGGAATATTTTTTTCTTGAGACTTAGAATGAAAACATAATGACAGGTTTGACTTTTATTGAGATTTAATAAAAGGTTTTGAATCACATTTGAGTATGGATCAGAGGAGCTCACAAAACCGACTACAAGCATCAGAAAACAGGAGAGGATAAGGCATCAGGATGAACTGAGGAAAATCACTAACAACCAATTGATTGTCAAAAAGTAGCACAACAGTCATAAACACCATCACATAAACACATGATCGTCTCTTTCATTACATACTTTGTCTGAAAATTGTTAAACACCAAATCACTTCTTTTCAGTTATGTTAAAACTGTTCTTTGTAACAGTCAGACAAACAATTTGTAATGACTCTAAAACATCCAGAGCTGTTTGAGAGTAGTAAGATCAACATCGAAGAAAACTTGTAGTTTGTCTCAAACTTGTTTCAGCTCTCCTGGAAGTTATTCTGTTCCTTGTTAAAATCTTATTAAATAAACGTGACACTCACGCATATAACTTTGACCCCATTTCCACAGCATCACACTCGCGGCAGCACATGTCCTGAACAAAAAAACTGTTGTAAATCCTCATCCTTTATACCAATTTGGATGTGAATACTTGATTAACACAAAATGTGTGAGTGTGAATGAAGTGTGAAGATCAACAAGTTCATTCATTGATCTTAAAACTTCATCATTAAATGGATCTGACTGTTTGATTGACAGGACAGATGATCAGAGGTGCAGAGTTTTTACCACCATCATTCGTGCAGGGACTGAAGTATGGGTAAAGTTTGTCAGGGAAGGAGCAGCCAGTAAAGGAGTAGATAAGAGCTGCAGTATCTACATCATGAAAGGAGACCAGACCCTCCTCATAATCCACAAACACCCCCACCTTCTCGGGACGAGAAGCAAGAGAGAGACTGACTGGGGGACCAGCAAGAGCATTGTAATCATTTCCATTTCTCAAACATACAGTCCAGAAACCATTCTGAGGTCTCTGAGTGATGGTTCCCTTCCTGCTGATGGACCCTCTGACCACTCCTAGAGCCCATTTAGTTTTTCCTTTAACCTGAACCTGAAAGTAAAATCTACCTGAAGAGAAACTCTTCTTTCCTAAAACACAGGGACATGTAGAAAATCTCTCTGGGTTGTTGGGAAGATTCTTTGTCACATCACCATCATGAACTTGTTTTCCATCATGAGACAGGATGAGTGCAGGATGCGCTGTATCAGGATCAAGAGTCACATCCACTACATACTGCTGGATCCTCTTCAGCTCAGCCTCAAGCAGCTTCTTCATGTCTTTACTGAGTGTCTCCTCCAGCTGAGACACAGCTCTCACCACAGTCCCCTCATATGATGGTGGACGGACGCTGACCTCTGTCCAGTCCTTGGTGGGTGGAGCAGCTTTCAGGGAGGAGAAGCTTTGGAGGAGGTGGAGGTGGTCTTCAGAGTGTGAGAGCTGCTTTATCTCAGAGCTCCTCTTCATCAGCTCAAAGACTTCCTGTTCCAGATCTTTGATGAAACCTTCAGCCTGTTTCTCTGTTGTTTTCTGTTTGTCTTCGATCTCCTTTATGAGCTGGTTCAGGCCTCTCTCAACAGACTCCTTCAGAGCAGTGAAGACCTGAAAACCTTCTGCTTTCTCTCTATCTGCAGCATCTTTACTCATCTTCACTGACTCTTTCATCTCCTCAATCTTCAGTCGTCTCTTCTGGATCATCTGCTGAATTTCATCCTCTGTCTTCCCCAGCTCTGCCTTCTTTCCTTCATATCCTTCTTCCAGAGGAACAACCTCATGTGTCTTGTGGTCTAAAACAGAGCAGAGCATGCAGACACATGTCTGGTCGTACTTACAGAACAGCTCCAGAGGTTTATCATGCTTCCTACACATCCTGTCTTCCAGGTTGTCCACAGGGTGGATCAGCTGATGTCTTTTCAGGCGTGACACTGTCAGATGAGGCTCCAGGTGAGAGTCACAGTAGGAGAGCAGACACACCAGGCAGGACTTCAGGGCCTTCAGTTTGGTTCCAGTGCAGATGTCACAGGGAACTTCTCCTGGTTTGGCAGCTTGTTGCTCTGAGCTGCTGCTGCTGGCTTTCTGTTGAGATTCATGTCTAAACTGAGCAACAATCTCATTGATGAAAGTGTTGATCTCTAGTTCAGGTCTTGTTTCAAACACCTTATTACACATTGGACACTTGCACAGGTCAGTAGTATCCCAGTGTTGAGTGATGCAGAGTTTGCAGAAGTTGTGTCCACATGAGGTAGTGACTGGATCAGTGAACACATCCAGACAGATGGAGCACAGAAACTGATCTTCAGATCTCAGACATCTGGCAGCAGACATGTCTACACATGGACAACAAGAGAGAAAGAGAGAAAAACACAGTTTAAGTAGAGATTTATTTATTGTTGATCACACTTTAGACATAATGACTTTAAAATACAATGAGACCTTTACGTATTTTATCTCTAGCAGATCATAAAAAGAGGTCAATAGGTCTGTTTTACAACCATCTGCAGCTCCACCTGAGTCTAAAGTTCATCAAACTCTCCTGATGGTTGTTGTTTTTCTGACCTCAGATGGAGACAGAGAGGAACTACATCAGACTTCATTTATTATTTAAAAGGCAACATTTGTTGATCACTCTTTGTAAAAACAACATTCAAACTTGGTCCCTCCTTTACCAGAGAGTGAGCAGATGAGTTAGAGTGAGCTAGAAAGTGAATGAAAATGAGAAGTTGTGTTAGAGGGAACTAGATTGAAGCAGATTTTATATTTGGTTCTAAAGCACTAATGTCTGGACTGAAGCTCTAAGTTTTGATGCTGGTTGTTGAAACACAGTAAATATTATCAGCTGTACTCACCAGTATTTGAGTCAGATGTTGAGAAAGAACAGATGAACTCAGCTGAATTTTCTTTCACAAACACAGAGATTCGTTTCTCCGTTGCCTCTCTGACTAACTCTGACTTTCATTTCAGGAAAGTGACGTTGAATCTGATCTTTTACAGTTTTACTCCTCCTTGGATTACAGCTCTGTTTGTCACAGTTTATTTCCTGCTTCATTATGAGGTATGAGTATAAAACCAACATGTTGCACAAGAGGTCTACAGTTTCAGGTCCAAAATTATTAGCCCCCCAGGAATTATGGAACATTTTCCTAAAATTCTTCCCAATGTTTGCAGCATTGATAAAACGTCAGTCAAACAGTCACCAGTGCTATTTGGTTCCTTTTGGTACATTTTGGATATGAAATACATTTTAAGGCGTCCTTTATATCAAATATAGTGAAAAATGGGTGGTCAAAAATATTAGCCCCCATGTGAAATTTTATTTTCAAAACACACCTAATTAACCAATCAGGTTTCAAACCCCACCTGTGCAGTCAATTGGCTTCTTGACAACACCTGAGCCTTCAATCAGCATAAAAGGAATCCAAGGAACAGGGCACCTGTGCACAGTGAGAGGGATTGTGTTTACTCATCATGCCAAAGACAAAGGAAATCAGTCTTGAGCTCAGAAAGAAGATAGTGGAGGCTCAGGAGAAGGGGAAAAGTTACACTGGCATTTCCAAGTGTTTCACAGTGTCTAGAACTGTTATACATTGCATCATTGCCAAGTACAAGGAGACAAATTCAATAAGAAACAAACCTGGGCGTGGTCGTAAGCACAAGATTTCAAGAACTCTGGAGAGGAAAATCGTCAGAGATGTCAGCAAGAATCCCCGGACATCTGCCAAGATGATTGTTGCTGATCTGGCCTCTTCAAGGAACACAGTTGTGAGGGCTCTTCATCCTGGTGGGCTTCACGGCCATCATTCAAGTAGAACCCCTTTACTCAAAGAGTGGCACATCAAAGCAAGACTGAAATTTGAAAGGTAAAGATGAGTTTTGGAAGTCTGTGCTTTGGTCTAATGAGACTCAACTGGAACTGTTTGGGCACATGGATGTGCTGTATGTTTGGCGGTGAAGAAAGGGCGAGGCCTTCAACCTCATGAACACAGTTCCCACAGTTAAACGTGGTGGTGGCAGCATTATGCTGTGGGGCTGTTTTGCAGCCTCGGGCACAGGGAGCCTTGTTCGGGTCTATGGCATCATGAAAAAAGTTGAAATTTTGAGGAATAATATGCAGAAAACTGCTCGTAGTCTATCCTTCGGTTGTCGCTGGGTCTTCCAACAAGACAATGACCCGAAGCATACATCGAAATTTGTCCAACAGTTCCTTAAGGATACCAAAAGCAAGGTCCTGGAGGGGCCCGCACAGAGCCCAGACCTCAATCCTATTGAGAACCTGTGGCAGGTGCTCAAGGTGAATGTCCATACTCGGAAACCACGCAATTTGGACCAGCTGGAACAATTTGCAATGGAAGAAGGGGCCAAAATCCCTCAGGAGACCTGTGTCAACCTAGTAAAGAACTACTCTAAGGGTTGTTGTCCATTGTGGCTCAGAAAGGGTACACTATTGACTATTAATGGCCAGGAGGCTAATAATTTTGGAAGTCTCATTTTTGCCCTTTCTTGTTTCAATTCAGTGTAGCAGTAAAATATTCTAGTCAAACTTAGTAGACATTTTGTCTTATTTTGGAAACATGCAATATAAACACTTGTTTTTTAATGGTCATTTCCAGAGAAATGAAGAGTTTTGTCTAATTTCACAAGGGGGACTAATAATTTTGGCCTTGACTATATCTATCTGTCAACACAGACATAGACTCTAACACAGAGACCATAGGAATCACAAGTCAGCACCTTGAAAACAAAGTAAAAAAAAAGGTAAATGTAAATGAAAAATCATGAGGTACAAATTTACAAAAAGTGTATTTGCAATATCCAATGATATTAATATATAGGGAAACTAGAAGATTAACCGTCCCAGACGTGAACCCATGGACCAGCTCTTTACCCTCACTAGGGTGCTGGAGGGAAGATGGGAGTTTGCCCAACCAGTCCACATGTGTTTTGTGGATCTGGAGAAGGCTTACGACCGTGTCCTCAGAAGCATCCTGTGGGGGCTGTTCCGGTAGTATGGGGTGGATGGCCATTCAGTCCTTGTACCAAAGGAGTGTGAGTTTGGTCTGTGTAGCTGGTAGTAAGTTAGACCTGTTCCCAGTGAGGGTTGGACTCCGCCAGGGCTGCCCTTTGTTCTGTATGACTTGTTTGGTGATTGGAGGATCTTGTATCTGCTTTTTGCGGATGACGTGGTCCTCTTAGATTCATCGAACAACGACCTCCAGCTCCTGCTGGGGCAGTTCGCAGCCGAGTGTGAAGCGGCTGAGATGAAGATCAGCACCTCCAAGTCTGAGGCCATGGTTCTCAGTCGGAAAATGGTGGATTGCCCACTCTGGGTCAGAGAGGAGGTCCTGCCTCAAGTGGAGGAGTTCAAGTATCTCTGGGTCTTGTTCACGAGTGAGGGTAGGAGGGAGCGGGAGATCGACAGGTGGATCGGGGCAGCATCTGCTGTGATGAGGATGCTTAACCAGTCGATCATGGTGAAGAGAGAGCTAAGCCGAAAGGTGAAGCTCTCAATTTACCAGTCGATCTACGTCACAATCCTCACCTATGGTCATGAACTGTGGGTAATGACCGAAAGAACAGGAATGTTTGTAATGAAACTGGTGTCACGGGGCAGAGAAGTGTTTTTTAACATGATTGAATTATTTTACTTGGTTTGATTTTTACTGAGTTTCTACTATTGCATGCATTTGCTTGTGTTGTATTTTTAATTGTTTTATGTTTTTAATGCATGCGTGTGGTTTTAATTAACGACTGCCTGTGATTGCACCACTGGATTGAGCAGCTACACCTGGTAGGTTCCGCCCTTTCCCTGAACCGCTGAACCAATCGGCAACGGCGGAGAGCGGCGGAGGGATATCAGGAAAGCACAAACCGGAAAAGAGACAGAGCCAATATGGAAGGAAGACGTCAACCAGAGGCACGGACTTGGCACCGATATAACTTGTAGGGACGGGAGAGAACCAACATGGACGGACGGATTAGGACAGAGTCGACATGTGAGTGGGACGCCAAAGGTAGTGATGGGCAATCGAGGCTTTGTTTAAAACCTCGACACGTGATTCAAAAAAAGGTTTATTACTCGAAGCGTCAATGACACAGTGCTCTATTAGGACATCTAGTGGACAATAAAATGTAGTGCAATGGAGACGTTTCATACTGGTTCATGCTTGTGTGGGACTTGATTTACCATGCACATTCCTATTCGACTACATTACATGGATATGTGGTTTAAAGTTTATTACAATAAAATTATATACAAAATTAATAATAAAGAACAAATGGGAATCGAACCCATGTTTCGCTAACGTAAGGCTGGTGATTTCACAGTGTACCACGAAGCTCATCAGGGATGCACCATAGTCGTTGGACAATTTGATTACGTCACAACTACACTCTATGAACCTTTGTTAATCTACACTAATATTTATGTTTCAGCGCTTACATCAACTGTTTTCATTTGCTCTTGGTATCATGGTTTAGTGTTAGAGAACATTTGTACTGAATGCAACAGTGTCAAACCAAATCTCTCTTGACTCAGTCATTGTTTGTTTCGAAGACTCATCTCATCTCTCCCGAAGAGCCGAGACAACCAAACCAGTGACAGGGTTTCTGAATGAAGCAGTGAAACGGTTCATACGTCACAAAATACGTGAAACTATACACGCACTTCTGACTATATGTCTATATCTTATCCGTATCTCTCTATCTTATCTCTATATAACACTATTTAGAACTATCTATGTAACTATGTCTATTTATCAATCTAGTGTTATCTAACTATGTCACTAATTTATCTATTTCTCTCTGAATCTTACGATCTGTCTCCACAAAATACGCAACTAACTCCAACTACAGCCACAAACCAACCTACTATGCAAAGAAACATTCACATGAGCACCACTAAATAGGGATAGAGTATCCGGGATATCCCTGAACACACTCGATATCACCAGGGGCCAGTTGTTCAAAATAAGTAATCTGGATAAAAATTATCCGGATTTGGAAATCCCATTTCTTGCTATCCAGGATCAGGTAATCCGTCTTACTTTTATGCCGGTTTTTCAAAGCAACACTGGATTGGATCATCCTGATCCAGATACACAGTTTTTGAGTTTACCAAATCCGGATTGCCAGTGCTTTAAAGGGGAAAACATAACACAATGTGAGCTACCGGCAATGTAAAGAACAGGTAAAACAGCCAACATGCTTTTTATTTTGAGACAAACACAAACATAAGATAAACATCCACTTCTATATTATGTTTTTTTATGATCACTCAGCTGAGCAACAACAAATAAATACATCAACATCCAACTTGTGGGTAATGCTGACCTCATCATCACTAACTGCGTTGTGAATTGGCCTGGGTCTGTCCATGATGCACGTATCCTGCGGGAGAGTGCTTTATACAGAGAGCTCCAGACCAACCGACCGGATGGCATAATATTAGGAGACAGTGCCTATCCACTCTTACCATGGCTGATGACTCCTTTTTTTGCAGCAACCACACCTGCGCAGGCGCTTTAACAATGCTTATTGCAAAACAAGATGTGCAATTGAGCGTTTAAATGGAGTTCTGAAGAGACGCTTTGCATGCCTTAACTACTTGCGAGTGGAACCACAGGGAGCATGCAACATAATACTTGCATGTATTGTCCTGCACAACATCGCTACCAGGCGCAATGTCCCTCTCTGTGATGATGTTTGTGATGTACCTGGGCCCGCTGAAGAACCAGACCAACCTCTGGCGTTCTGTCAGGATGAGGGACTGACTGGACGTGTAGCGAGGGACGCAATTGTTAGAAATTATTTTTGACAGGGTCATCTCTGATGAATGTTTTTCAATTAATATGCAGTGATGAATCACAGAAATACCGAATATATTATTTTTGTTTGTTATTCAAATCTGTTTGGGGAAATCCGTTTATGTCTTGGGGACAAGATCATTTTTATTTTATTTTTACTTTGCTATACTGAAAGGGGTAATTGGTAGACTATGTCTACTTTATGTACTTTATCACTAACAACAAACAACAACAAATCAAGTGCAGAATATAAATAAAAGTATATACACAAAATGATACAAATTTATCATTTGACCAATTGTACAGTTTTGCTACATTTTCTTCCTGAAATCCACCTTGAAATCCTACCCCCTATTGGGATCAGGATAATCCTGCTTTTTTGGATCAAAGTTATCCACATCCTACTGAAATGCTTTGAACAACACAAATTGAAGGTTTGATCCGGATTCAAACTAGGATTGGATTACATGATCTAATCCGATTTCAGAATCCATCTTTCCCTTTTGAACAACCCATTTTCAAGATTTGATCCAATCCGATAACCAAAATCCAATCAGATTACCTTTGAACAACTGGCCCCAGGTGATTCACATAACAAACCGAACTCCTCAGGTGATTCATTTGCGGCTGAAGCATTCGACGGACTTGAAGTGCTTCAAACGTCACTAGTCACCTGACCGAACCACACCTCGGCACAGTGGTTCGGTACAATTGCATCATGAGCTACCGCGCATGTGTCGGAGCCTCGGGTGTCAAAAGGCCATCACTAGCCAGAGGGACAAATTGGGGCGGCGCGAGGAGATAAGAACGAACCGAGAACGAGCCGAGGCAGCGGGTGTACCGGCCGCAAAGAAGAGACCACAGAGCGTTACGATGCGAAGTACTCGCAGCGGCCGAGAGTAGCGCTCTGCCTGGCGGATAAGTGTCTTCCAATGGGCCGTTAGTAACGCTCTGGTGTGTGGTTGGGCAGCGGCACAGTAATTCGTGCGTTGTGTGGACACCCGTACTGGCATTGTGCTTTATTTTGCTGGTGACTTCAAGCGAGCCCACTACAAAGGGCCGAAGAGGCGCCTGCAGCACCTGGAGCGGTGGCAGGCCTACGTCACCTCCCCTCAGAGCCGCTTCGTACCCGATCTGGCGACCATGATGGACTCTTTTAATTTCTGTTAAGAATGGACTGTTTTTAACGTTTATTTGCATTTTTAACTTTTTATTTCACTAATACATGTGCTCCCTCCCCTTCAGTAATAATACATTTTCTTCATTCATTTAATAATTCATTTTATAATTCACTTCTCACCCCCTCCCTCTCGTTACACTGGGGTGGAAATATTTTTTTCTTGAGATTTAGAATGAAAACATAAACAGGTTTGACTTTTATTGATATTTAATTAAAGGTTTTGAATCACATTTGAGTATGGATCAGAGGAGCTCACAAAACCGACTACAAGCATCAGAAAACAGGAGAGGATAAGGCATCAGGATGAACAGAGGAAAGTCACTACAAACAAAACGATTGTCAAAAAGTAGCACAACAGTTATAGACACCATCATATCATCACATGGTCGTCTCTTTCATTACTTTGTCTGAAAATTATTAAAAACCAGACAACTTCTGGTTAGTTATGTTAAAATAAACAGACTTGTTTCAGCTCTCCTGGAAGTTTATTCTGGTACTAGTTAAAATCTTACTAAATAAATGTGATGCTCACAAAAATAACTTTTATCCCATTTCCACAGCGGCACATGCCCTGAACACGAATATGGTTGTAAATCCTCATCTTTCAGTCCACTCTTGATGTGAATCCTTTTTTCCAAAGGGTGAAGATCAATGAGTTCATTTATTTCAAAGCTTCATCACGAAATGGAACATGCCGTTTGATTGACAGGACAGATGATCAGAGGTGCAGAGTTTCTACCACCATGATTCAGACCAGGACTGAAGAATGGGTAAAGTTTGTCAGTGAAGGAGCAGCCAGTAAAGGAGTAGATAAGAGCTGCAGTATCTACATCATGAAAGGAGACCAGACCCTCCTCATAATCCACAAACACCCCCACCTTCTCAGGACGAGAACCAAGAGAGAGATTGACTGAAGGATCATCAAGAGCTTTGTAATCATTTCCGTTTCTCAAACTTCCTGTCCAGAAACCATTTTGAGGACTTGCTGTGATGGGTCCCTTCCTGTTGATTGACTCTCTGGCCACTCCTAGATCCCATTCAGTCTTTCCTTTAACTTGAACCTGAAAGTAAAATCTACCTGAAGAGAAACTCTTCTTTCCTAAAACACATGGACATGTAGAAAATCTCTCTGGGTTGTCTGGAAGATTCTTCCTCACATGACTATGATTCACTTGTTTTCCATCATGAGACAGGATGAGTTCAGGATGTGCTGTATCAGGATCAAGAGTCACATTAACTTCATACTGCTGGACCCTCTTCAGCTCAGCCTCAAGCAGCTTCTTCATGTCTTTACTGAGTGTCTCCTCCAGCTGAGACACAGCTCTCACCACAGTCCCCTCATATGATGGTGGACGGACGCTGACCTCTGTCCAGTCCTTGGTGGATGGAGCAGCTTTCAGGGAGGAGAAGCTTTGGAGGAGGTGGAGGTGGTCTTCAGAGCGTGAGAGCTGCTTTATCTCAGAGCTCCTCTTCATCAGCTCAAAGACTTCCTGTTCCAGATCTTTGATGAAACCTTCAGCCATTTTCTCTGTTGTTTTCTGTTTGTCTTCGATCTCCTTTATGAGCTGGTTCAGGCCTCTCTCAACAGACTCCTTCAGAGCAGTGAAGACCTGAACACCTTCTGCTTTCTCTCTGTCTGCAGCATCTTTACTCATCTTCACTGACTCTTTCATCTCCTCAATCTTCAGTCGTCTCTTCTGGATCATCTGCTGAATTTCATCCTCTGTCTTCCCCAGCTCTGCCTTCTTTCCTTCATATCCTTCTTCCAGAGGAACAACCTCATGTGTCTTGTGGTCTAAAACAGAGCAGAGCATGCAGACACATGTCTGGTCCTTCTTACAGAACAGCTCCAGAGGTTTATCATGCTTCCTACACATCCTGTCTTCCAGGTTGTCCACAGGGTGGATCAGCTGATGTATTTTCAGGCCTGGCACTGTCAGATGAGGCTCCAGGTGAGAGTCACAGTAGGAGAGCAGACACACCAGGCAGGACTTCAGGGCTTTCAGTTTGGTTCCAGTGCAGACGTCACAGGGAACTTCTCCTGGTTTGGCAGCTTGTTGCTCTGAGCTGCTGCTGCTGGCTTTCTGTTGAGATTCATGTCTAAACTGAGCAACCATCTCACTGATGAACGTGTTGATCTTCAGCTGAGGTCTAGTGTGAAACATCTCATTACACATTGGACACTTGTACAGGTCAGTAGTATCCCAGTGTTGAGTGATGCAGTGTTTGCAGAAGTTGTGTCCACATGGTGTAGAGACTGGATCAGTGAACACATCCAGACAGATGGAGCACAGAAACTGATCTTCAGATCTCAGACATCTGGCAGCAGACATGTTGCCCTCTGAGGCAAAACATGTTTTGTGAATTTGGGCTATACAAATAAAATTTGATTTGATTTGATTTGATGTCTACACACTGACAACAAGAGAGGAAGAGAGAAAGAAACACAGTTTAAGTAGAGATTTATTTTGAACTTCTATCAGACTTGTATCAGACATAATGACTTTAAAATACAATGAGACTTTTACGTATTTTATCTCTAGCAGATCATAAAAAGAGGTCAATAGGTTGTTTTACAACCATCTCCAGCTCCACCTGAGTCTAAAGTTCATCAAACTCTCCTGATGGTTGTCGTTTTACTGACCTCAGGTGGAGACAGAGAGGAACTACATCAGACTTCATTTACCTTTGACCACATTTTGAAGCAGTGCTTCTATCTCCACCTTGAAAATGGAAACGTTTCATGGGATTGCTCCTGACTCGCTATCTCTGCTGCTTCATCCAGTCTCTGTTTAGCTCAGTGGTTCCCAAACTTTTTCTGCTGGGACCCTTTGGTACATGAGAAAACATTCACGCCCTCACCGCATTGCAGCGTCATTTTTTAATTTAATCTCCGGCTCCGTCCTCCCGCCCGCTCCCGTCGATTATTTGTTCATCCCGTCGGGAAAGTGACTCCGTACAGCGGGACTCCCGTGGGAATAAAGTGACTCACGGGAGTCCCGTAAAACTGTGAGCCTCTAATTCCATCAATGCGTAACGCACCATGTTACTGAAAAAATAACGTCGTCACCTAACGCTGTTATTTTAAACGGCGTTTTTCCAAACACTGAAACAACATTCAAACTTGGTCCCTCCTTCACCGGAGAGTGAGCAGAGGAGTGTGAGTGAGCTAGAAAGTCAGTGGAAAGAGGGAGTTGTCAGTCAGTCAGTCATTTTCTATACCCGTTTAATCCTGTTAGGGGTCACGGGGGTCTGCTGGAGCCTATCCCAGCTGTCATCGGGCGAGAGGCAGGGGTACACCCTGGACAGGAAGAGGAAGTTGTTGAAACACAGTAAATATTATCAGCTGTACTCACCAGTATTTGAGTCAGATGTTCAGAAAGAACAGATTAACTTTTCTTCAGACAGAAACACAGAAATTCGTCTGGACTGCAGCTCTACTCTGACAAACTTTCACTTTCATTTCAGGAAGTGACGTTAAATCTGATCTTCGACCACTTCCTCTGACTGCAGCTCTGTTTGTCACGGGTTATTTCTTTCTTCAAATTCAGATGAGTATAAAAACAAACACACTGCACAAGAGTTCTTCTGTTTGATCTACAGATACAGATATAGTCTCCGGCACAGAGACCGTAGGAATAACAAGTCAGCACCTTGAAAATAAAGTATAAAGGGGAAGGGAGATAGAAAGATGGATGAACTATTTACACGCTATACAGCACATAGTGCACGCTCCTCGTGGATACAATAAATTAAATTAGAAATTGAAAGATAGGAGAGAGAGAGAGAGAAGAGGATGTCTCTCATTTTGACATTATGCAGGTAAAAGAAAGCAGCCCTGGTCACTTGCTTTAAGTGAGAAAAGACACATTCTGGTCAAATATAAGAGCAAGGGCTCTTATTTTGAAGGACAGATGGATGGATGGATACACACAACCCTAACCTACAACCTAAGCCCTCACAATATATATAAAGTTCTATACTAAGCAGCATTTTAATGAAAAACACACAGTGACGTCTCTATTTGACTAATTATTATTATTATTATTATTATTATTATTATTACTATTGTTTTAGTTGTTGATGCTTTTCTTTATTATTCTATTGTCTCTATATATTTATGTATATACATATATAATATATAGATATATTATATAATATATAATTGCTAGTATTGTTAATTTAGTTTTCATTATTTTTACTGTTACGATAATTTTATGTCTGTTATATGTTATATAATTATTATTTTTTTCATTTTATTGACATGACAGTGTTTTATTATTATCATCGTTTTCATTATTAATAATATTATTATTATTTGTTATCCGGTAAAAACACGTGACTCTGCGGTCCTTCGGGTCTGACGTCAGCCGCCGCTCCGCTCCGCTCCGTCTGAATCCATCATGGAGTGAGGAGGACATGGGGCTCGTCCGGGGCCATCCTCACCGACACCAGGGCACCACCATCGGTCACCGCATTCCAGCAGGGTCCGACAGACGAGGAGGAGGAGGAGGAGGAAGAGGAGGAAGAAGAGGCGGAGGTTTGGATGCGCTCTGGTAGCCGAGCATCGAGGGTAAATACCGGGGAGGAAACATGAGGACACCGGACCGCGCTGCGGCGGCGGGAGTTTGCTCTTACCGGAGGTGAAACGGAAAAACATGAGCGAGGACACGCGACCAGACGAGTGAGTAGAACCCCCCCACCCCTTCATCATCATCATCATCATCATCATCATCATCTGTAAGGCAGAGAAGACGGTGAGATAGATTAAAGAGGAGGAAAAGGAGGAGGAGGAAGAGGAGAGAGGAAGAGGATGAAGATGCCTGCAGGTTGTGACTCATCAGAGCTGCAAGATGATTGGCTGGTGATGTGTCACCTTGGCTTCAGGTGATTCCAGAGGCTACATGTCGACCAATCGGAGCTCCCGTCTTCCATGACCTCTGTGACATCATCAGCAGAATGTAAACAAACATGGTTTAGCCCGGGGTTTGTCGTTGCTGCGGCAACGGACAACGGAGTGGCTGCAGCGGCCTGAAGGTGGAGGTCGGGGTGGACGGCTGGGTGGACGAAACGCGGGACTGTTGAAGTCTGCTAACGTCGTCCAAATCTAAGCTAAACGGAGGCTCTTTGTTTGAGGCGTTGGTCCCAGAAACCAGAGTCTCGTCTTTCTGCTGGACATAGTGAGACGTCCGCCAACTGTCATCATCGCTTTGAGCTGAAACCGAAGTCATCTTACTCCAAGTCAGGGTAAGAACTGACCTGAAAAAGAACCCAGAAGAAGTTTATGGCAACGTTGGATGAGCAGAACATTTCTGGAGGAGAGAACACAAGGTACCAGCTACCCTCTCCACACTACATTAACTTTGACTGAAAGATTTATTGGACTGAATCCAGTCCACTCTAGGAGAAGACAAGGAAGACAAGGACAGACTTTAGGAAGACACAGGAGACCAACTCTAGGAGAAGACAAGGACAGAGCTGATAAGCCGGCATTATCGTTGACGCTGCGTGTTGACTTGGTGTTGAGGCCATCTTTGTCTTTGGCTTTGATGATGATGATGATGATGATGATGCAAATGTTTTAATACGGTGTCCTCTGAAGACGGACGATTTGGCGTCATTCAGTTCCTCTGCTGAACCCTACAAGCATTTCCACCTCAGGAACTTTCCACCGGAACCAAGAACCTGTGAGGACTTCCCATCTTCTTCATGTATTTTCTCTGGAGGTTCCAGGGTCCAGGACTTTGTTTTATCCCCCCAAAGCCATCTAGTGCTCAGGGGGAAACACCTCCTGTAGGTTTGGGGACAATGTGGAGGTCACCTTCGACAGGTGTGCATGCTAAGGAAAGGTTTGCATCTTGAGAGATGGAGGAAGTAGTTTTGTCGTCAATAAAACGATGTGAAAATATGAATTAAAAAGTATGATGCATCCCAAAGTAGGGCTTAAGGCCCTCAAAGGGTCGTAATATAAATCCAGTCATATCCAGTTTTAATGAAGAAAGCTTTCATACAGTGGTGTCGGTGGTGAAATGCTGCCATCTTGTGACAAAGCAGCAAATAAAACCTGATTCATCCTCAGTTATTTTAGAAGGGAAGATGTTCACAAATGGAGGATCGCCAACTAAATTTTTCTGGGCCTTACAGCATTTTGAGTAGAGCTAGATTTAAAAAAAAATAAAGTTGAAATTAATATCTTCCATCTCCGTCATCCTCTGGTCAGAAATCTTAGTCCAGAGCAGAAGCTTCAACTGTGAGATCAACATCAGGATTCAAACAGTTTGACGACAAAAGCAAAGACACGTGAAGGATGAGAAACCAGAGGGAAACTGAGGAGATACCACAAAATCTCCTGAACCGAAGACAACGTTTTTTTGAATGAATGAAATCAGGAAATCAGTAAGGACCCAAGGCTCTGATCGTGAGGGTTAGTGCTGCATTTCATAAAGCCGGGATGTTGGATTTATCCCACGTGGAGTGTAGATAAACAACAAACATGGCCGCCCACGATAACTGACAATGATCGAAACACCGGCAACAAGAAATATACGTCTCATCCAATAACTTAATCCAGAGAGATTATAGCAACATATCCTCACGCAAGTAAGTCATGCGATGTAATATGATTACATCTGGTATGACCAACAAAACAACAATACACCTCAGTGAAGTCGGCGTCGATTGATTTACCCAGACTTCACTATAGGACCTCCGGCTTCACTTGGCGTTCCAGAGCACTTTTCCCAGTTTTCTGGAAGGCACCATAAGACCTGTTCTGTCTCGGGTTAGTGAAGGCATTATGTCAATGGAAGGTCCTCACAAAGACAGAAACAGGCGTTTGCAGTGATGACTCATGCTACACACACCATCTGTTTGACAGTCAGGCTGAATCACACGGCGGAGGGAAGCTGTGTGACAGCCTGTCGTCAACGGCGACGCGGTGACCGTGGAAACGGGACGCAGGAAAGATGTCGCCGTGTTGTTCCGGTGGTGTGAAGATCTGGTTCTGTGTGTTATCACGGATGAGTGGTGCACGTTGAGGGACGCAGGGCGAGGACGGACCGTCTGATTGGACGACATTTTTAAGATCCTGGATGCATCGTAGCGCCTAGAAAAGAGACATCAGAAACATACTTTACTGAATGTGTGTGTTTAATGTGTATCTATGCTGAACATCCTCCCTGTGCAGTTTATTAGGTACACTAGTAAAGTCATTCTAATCTAAATAATATTCAGTTGATGTAGGAACAGCATCAGAAAGGTGGTGACGTAGTCTGTGATGCTGTTGAACTGGTTTAAAAACTAAAGTTTATTTATTTAGCCTAGCTAATGTGACTGCAATGTCAAAATATTAGGAACGGTAGGACTACAAAATGAAATTATTTGAAAGTAATGCTGAATACCAGAAACTACATGAAGAGAATGCATTCACTACTGTACCTAATAAAGTGGACGAGGAGTGAATATTTAGTAGCTTTGTAGCCTAAACTACTACTACAACTAAGGCTCTACTGGACATATATATTAATGGATACGGTCTGAATGTGAGGTCAAGGGTTTAAGGGTTTAGGAATAAACTCTTCAATTTGTCGTCCAAAATGTTTTCTGACTGTAGGTTTCTTGAACATTGGTGTGGTGGTTGGCACTGATGCTTCACATCAAGAAGGTTCTGGGTTCTAATCTCTCAGCCAACTGGTTCCTTTCTGTGTGTGTAGTCTGCATGTTCTCCCTGTGTCTGCGTGGGTTCTCTCCAGGTTCTCCAGCTTCCTCCCATTGACCAAAGGAATGCTGGTTAGGTTCATTGGTGATTCTAAATTGGCCGTAGGTGCGAATGTAAATGGTTGGAGACCTGGAGACCTGGAGACCTGGAGACCTGGAGACCTGTCCAGGGTGGACCCCGCCTCTCGCCCAATGACACCCTTCACAGGACAAGTGGTTACAGAAGATGAATGAATGAGTTTCTTGAAGTTGTTTTAAACCTTTACCAACTTTCTCCGTCTCCGTGGTCCGTTGCAGTGACAGCTACATTGTGCGCGTCAAAGCGGTGGTGATGACCAGAGACGAGTCGAGCGGCGGCTGGTTGGCGCAGGATGGCTGCCTGAGCCGAGTGGGCGTGTGCCGGCTGCTGCCGCCACAACTCCTGGGGCGCAACACTTTCCTCATCCACGGAGAGCGCCTCAAAGACAAGCAGGTCAGTCCTCAGGAGACGGTAACTCTGATGTCACAAACCCCTGTAAAGATCACACAACCATGTTTAATGAAGCTCTTATTTGAACCCAAACCAGGATCTGTCTCGGCGTTAAACACCGTGTCTCTGATCTTTGGGGTCTTGTTCGTCTTGTTTTGTTTGGTCCGATGTGTCGTCTTCATTTTCAGGTGATTCTGGAGTGCTTCCTGAAAAAGGATCTTGTCTACACAAAGGCCACGCCCACGTTCCACCACTGGAAGGTGGACAACAGGAAGTGCGGTCTGACCTTTCAGAGTCCGTCAGACGCCCGAGCCTTCGACCGTGGGGTGAGGAAGGCTCTGGAGGATCTGACTGAAGGTACAAAGTCCGATAGCGGCTGCTGGTCGCCCCAAATAAAGTCGTACAAATCCCAGCTGTAAGTTTTCTGGAGTCAAACAGCGTAAACCGAGGTCACGGCCTCACTTGTCTCCTCTCTGATTTCCAGGGTCAACGACGTCCTCGTCAACGCTGCAGAATGAAGCGGAGCTCGGAGATGACGACGTCTTCACGGTGAGAAGTTCTGGTTCCTGCAACGTTTTTTTATGTGATGGATCAGAATTTGAGTAGATATACAGAAATACACTCTAATTTAACAGAATTTAAACATCTTTAATCAAGGCTTGTTTCTCGTCTTCAGGATATTTTTTCTCTCTAGGCCGTTTTTGTGTTTTTGGGCATTTGTCTCTAACTTTTAGAACTTATTGTCGAGTTAATGATTAAAATTAGCTCTAAATGCTTTAGATGAACACAGACATATTAAAAACAGATAATGACTCAAATGTCCTTCATTGTTTTGTTGTCAGTATTGATGCCACTGCTATAGAAGCCATCAACATAACATACAGACACACAATAAAACAGAACACTGCATCGTATCTCATAGAACGAGATGAATGTCATTAGTGAAGTTAGAAACTCACTTAAAACAATTGAAAAAGTCTCCTCTCATTCTCTGCAGCCACCAGTGCCACATAAGTCAAATCCAGCAGAAGCATCAATGTCGACCCAATAAAAGACAAAAATATACATAACAGACGGAAATATAATTGAATCACCAGAACTTAAGAAACAATTTAAAGCTCCCTGGAGCCTGTCAACCAAGGGTAGCTCTCATATGTAGTTGCTGAGCTGAGAGTTTACCCAGTTGGGTCAGGCTAGCTAGCTCCAGGATTTAATGGCCTTTCCTCACAATATCCAGCTTTTCCTTCAAAGTCCTCCATGAAAATGTCTTTCTAAGAAGATGTGCAACCAAACGGATAGCCTCTCCTCCTTCCTGCATCGTGAGTTCAAAACATAGCTATCAAACCATTAGCAGGGACGAGATGAACGTGATCCGCTAGTTTGTCTTAAACGGAGAGGCTCTCTGACCCGTAGGCCACAGGGAAGGACTAAGAACACTGGTTAAAGAAACAGCATCATTAACATGTGTTTCAGTTTTAATTGTAAAGGCCCAAGCAGATTTCTTTTCCTGCAGCAACACATGATGACTGAAATACAATTGCACTGCAGGAATCACCACAGCTGAGAGACAGACAAGCCATAAAATGAAAAAAATAGGCTATTTGGAATAATTTGATAAGATTAACTGGAAAATATTAAAATGTAAGTCAGTGATTTTGGTGAAGTTTAGGCCGGCAGATAAGGCTTTGCTTGCACTGTAAAAAAAACAAAATCTTACCAAGTATATTTGTCTCATTTCTTGTCAAAATATCTCATTACACTTAATATAAGACACAACTGCCCAAAGAGTACCATTTCAGCAAGACTCAGGGACTTGAAAATGGCTCTGCATTAAGATGTATTGTCTTAAAGCAAGTCCCTGAGATATTTTGACTAGAAATGAGACAAATATACTTGGTAAGATTTTGTTTTTTTGCAGTGTGTGCAGCTGAGCATGAACCGCTAGCATGTCTTGAACATCGGTTCAAGGTGTTCAGGAAGCAATCCTTCTGTGTTTGTCACACTTTGTCACCATACAACCCGACCTTTTCCAGAATACTCCAACACATAAATGTGGCACTTCATTCGCTCAAAAAACAAAACTATTGAACTCCTGAATATTCCAGTTGGGCTGTGAAGATGTGGACACCCACAAAGTCTCCAGGAGGCAACTACTGATCTACAAGAAGGACAACAAGGTTAGGGTTAGGTTGTGTAAGGTTGTGGAGCTACAAACTCTCCACTGTATCTGTGACGGATATTTTGACCCATGAATCCTCAGTTCAACTCCAGGCGTCCATTTTCACCCTCTTAGCCAAAGCATGATTATCCAGACGTCTTTCTCCTTAGGGTTCCAGTTCCTCGTGAAGAATCCCAAGTCGGTTCCGTCCTGGGTTTCCTCTCAGCTCTGCGTCCCCGGTAAACATCTCCTTCTTCCTCCCTTCTCCAGACTGCCACCGACAGCTCGTCCAACTCGTCCCAGAGGAGAGAGCCGCCGATGCATGCAGTGGCGCCTCCCGGGTTCTGTGAGACCCGACGGCACCACTGCATCCTGGGACATTTCTACGAGCAGCACCGCCCCCCTGATCACTACTTCCTGGACCAGGTGAGTAGACTCAGGCCTGATAGCTTCGTCTGAGAACTAACATCACAAATTGGTACTTTTCATGCCTGAAACCTTTTGTGAAGGTTCTCAAGTCTTCTAAGTCATCGTATGTACAAAAACAAAGCTGAGACAAAGCCATCTGGACTTGTTGTGTTTCTAGAAGACGTGTCCTTCAAGTCTTCAGCTCTAAATGGGGTTTTTTATCAGGAACAGCTGTGGGTGGTGTCCACCTGAAGGTGACGTGACTAGAGTCTGTTAATGACAAGATACTCACCTGGATCTGGAAAAGAGTTGTTCATATTAACTTTGGACAACTAGTCTTAGAGAAAGAAACAGATTCTAGTTCTAGGTGAGACATTAACAGACTCTGGACCGTGTTGACAATGCTTAATAGTCACATTTCAGTCATTTTTTAGCTTTTATAACCTTAATTTTACACGTCTTTTGACTAAATAGTAATCTGACATTATCTCACTTTAGACCAATTTAATGAAGTTTATATTTCTAGCCTGTTACCTGTGATTCCAGGAAACAGGCTGTATCAACACATCATCATCATCACATCTTAGCAGATCTCTTTCCAGAGTTGGATCTCAGCCTGCTGTGCTGTCCTTGATCATTTATAAGACTGGATCAGAGATTAGAGATAAAAGAGGCAGCATACACAAGAAGGATTCAGTCCAGGAACTACATTTATGGCTGATTTTAGTTAAATGCTAAATGCTGATCCGTTATACTTTTGGCTGGGGCTTGGTAGCTACCATCAACTGAGATCAGGTAGGAAAAAGACCCTTATCCTTATCATGTGACCGGGACGTAATTTTGAAATGTCCGATATTCAAATTACATCTTATCATCTCAAATAACATTCTAGTGTCATCTCGTTAACCTTTTTTTATAGTTTTATCATCAGCGTCTCGTCTTAATTAATATTTTTTGTCATTGTCTTTGTTAATGAGATGGGGGCGCAGAGGGACGTAAAACCCCTTCCATCTCTTTGGTGTCTCGGCAGGTTGTGCACATGTTTCCCCATCACGTCAGCTTCCAGGTGGAAGAGGAAGAGATCGTACGCATTAACCCCCGTGAGCGAACCTGGCTCACAGGCTACGAGGACTACCGGCACACCAACTCCACCCGAGACAAACTCGCCCAGCCCCGTAACCCGGACACCTACGTGCACTTCACCAAGAGCAACCCGCCCAAACACGACTACTCCTATCCCTACCCACTGAGCTGCAACGTCCAGCAAGGCTGCAATGGTAAACCTGGCTGCAACGGTAAACCTGGCTGCATGGAGGTGGTTGGTGGTCGCAGGGCGGTGGTGACGGTCCAGCCGCGAGCCCAGCAGCCTAAAGGTGAGAGGCGTAAGGCAGACGGAGAGCGGCTGCGTTGTGTGTACTGTCAGGACATGTTCAACCACGAGGACAACGGGCGGGGTCGCTGCCACGAAGCGCCCGACCCCATCCAGACCTGCATCCGGCGGGTCAGCTTCATGTGGTGCGCGGACAGCCTCCTGTACCACTGCATGTCAGACCCAGAGGGGGATTACTCCGACCCGTGCTCCTGTGACACTGGTGACGAACGCTTCTGCCTGCGTTGGACGGCGCTGGTGGGTCTGTCGCTGCTGGCGCCCTGCATGTGCTGCTACGCCCCCCTCAGGGCCTGCTACCGCTGTGGTGTCGCCTGCCACTGCTGCGGTGGGAAACACAAAGCTGTGGGCTGAGACCATGGACTGTAAGAAATATGGATGACGTGTCCCCACTTCCTCCCATTGTTCAAATTGACGTTAGTAACCCATGGATGTGGGCGGCGCTCACCGTCAAGGAGGTTGCTTCAAGGAGCAGTTGTCAGTTGCATCTGCCAGTCATCATGATGTCACATCCTGATTTTATGACGTCAAACAACTGAAACAAAACTTTGGACTCTTGAACATACATCAACATTATATTAACTACCTGATATAACAGAAATCATCCCTGAAAAAAAGTTTTGACGTGTACTTCTGTGTTTTAGTCCCATCCACTAACGTGGAGGGCGGCGGGGCTTATGATCTAGTCATCAGGGGTAGCGTCATAAGCTTTGGGTTCATTTTAGAGGAGCTGTCACTGCCTGTCTATGGCTGAGATACAGGCCCCACCCACCCCACAGAGACAGCAAGGACTCATGGGAGGCAGCAAAACAGGTGGCTGTGATTTCTGTGTAGCTTTTGTTGTTCGTATTCGTCTTGATTTACAGAAGGAGGGGAGGAACTGGAACGATGGATGGAAAAAAGTAGTGTTTTTTTGTGATGGCGAGGACCAAATAGCTTCCAACACTCACCATTAAGAATCTTCATCTCTAATTGTGTGTGTCTTAAAGCATTGTGTGCAGCCAGTGTGGACGAGGAGTTGAGTTTGTGGAGTTCACGCTCAAAACAAATTTTACAAAACCATGTAGGACGTCATTGTTTCAGAAAAAAAATATAAAATAAACAATGAACTTTTTAATAAAGGGAATACATTTCAGGAGTGGTGGTTAGCCTATCTTATCAACATTGTTGACTACAGATGGCTATGAAATTGTTTTCTAGACAAAGACTAACGAGATACAGGGTGTTAATCAGTGAAAACAGAGTCCCACTTACCTTACGCCCTGTAATTTATGCTATGCTAAGCTAACTGCATCCAAACTCAGCTCAACACAAAGGTGGTATCGATCTTCTTGTCGAACTCTCAGCTTGAAAGTAAATGTTCTCACTTCATCAGAGAACTGATCTGCTCGACTTCTTTCCCAGTTTGACGCTAAAACTGATTAATTAATTAAGCTGCAGTTGTTGTTGCACACGACTTTAGCAAGTGTAATGCTCAATGAGTTATTGTGGAAGAGTCTGCCTTGTGACTGACTCCATTGTGAGCATTTATACATATACAGAGCTGCTTAAAAGTTTGACAATCCCTCAGTATTTTGACTGATAATATCTTGAAAGTAGACAACGAGAACCCAATCAGACTAATGAAACAAAAATATTATACTCGTGTATTTGTTTATTCAGGAAAATGAGCCAACATTACAAACCATTGAGTTGTTAAAGTAAGAGCACCTCTAGGATTACAAGTTAGTTTCAAGGTCAGCTGTGGTTTAGTTTCTGATTTAGTATAAAATAAATCAGATTTGTCTTAGCCTTAGCATCACACAACACATGTTTGTGGAAGTGTATGATGACGACTGAATAGTTGTTGTTGCTCATTAGGCTGGAAAAGGTTACAAAACCTTATAATCCACAGTCAGACAGATTGAAGACGACTGTCCACCAACAAAGATCACTCCATGATAGTCTGAGAGGAACCAGAGGAACCCAGGGGAACTTCTAAGCAGCTAAAGGCCTCTCTCTCATTGGCTAATGCCACTGAATCCACTGAACAACCATGGTGTGATGGACAAAGACACTGCTCTCAAAGAAGGACATTTCTAAACATCATGTGGACAAGACAGAAGACTACTGGGACAATGTTTAGTGGACAGATGAGACCAAAGTAGAATAGTTTGGTTTAAATGAGAGGCGTCATGTTTGGAGATGAAACAACACTGCATCATTCCAGCATCAGAACCTCATCCCTCCATCAAATATGGGGGTGCTAATGTTCTGGTTTGGGCCTGTTCTGCTGCATCTGGACCAGGACGACTTGTTGTCATTGATGGACAAATGAATTCTGAAGTTTACCAGTGAACTCTAAAAGAAAATGTCAGGATATGTGTCCATGGGTCATGCATCAAGACGAGTGTTTAATCCAGTAGAAATGTTGTGGAAGAGTGTGAAGCAACAGACCCTGTTATGTGAGGTAAACCATCAACATCTCAGAACTGAAGTGGTTTTGTTCTGAGGAAAGTAGACCACTGATCAGCAGTTATCAGAAACATTTAGTTACAAGGAGGTCACAGCAGATACTGGAAACAAGGAGGGACTGATATGAACAGATATGAACCAATGGCTCATTTTCCTGAATGTCTTTCATTGGCTTTTCTTTGTGAAATGTATAAAATTCTGAAGTACGCGAATATTTTTAAGCAGCTAGGTATATAAATGCTCGGCAGCATGTCGTCTTGGCCACTGAGAGACACGGACGTGGACGTGCATTTGAGACCAATCACTGTTGATGTGGAGGTGCACATCAGGAGGCCTATGCTGGGCTTCAGATCTATTAATTTGTCAGTGAACGACGAATTAATAGCAATAACTGAATCATTAACGTTGTAGCCCAGGTGTGCTCTCTTTGAACACTCTTTGGTCTGCTTCCTGAAATGGTAAAAATGGTACCTTCAAATACATTATTTACACCTTGAAAATTAATTATTTCCAGAGTACTCTTCAAGCCTCAGCTGCTGTTGCTCATAGAGATGTGTCAATCGTTTTTCTGCCGGCGTCTTCGTCCTGCTGTTAAAGGAAAAGTGCCTGAAGCCTCCTCTTCATCATGTCCTCATGTACAAGTAACAGAATAATAACTGTGTAAAGGTTGAATTCATTAGTTTTTATATATGAGTCACATTTCTACCCATGTGAAAAACTGAATATAAATATATATATGTATATGTTTCAGGTGTATGATGTACATTTTAAGTTCTATTTTTTTATCATTTCTAATATGATGGACGTAGCAGAGTGGACGAGGCGTGTAAATACAAACATCTGGGAATTAAACAAAGCACTTGGATAGTAACGTTTACACCGTGTGTCTTTTACTCTTGTTGTGGGGACATATCAGAATCAGAATGTCTTTATTTGTTATTGCACAAGTACAACGAAATTAAAAGTGCCGTCTCTTAAAGTGCATAAAAAAAGAGAACATAAAAGAAAGAAAACATACCACATGTGCACTAGCATTCACATTCACACATTCACATTCTGCAGTATTGCACAAGTCATAAGTATTGCACAGCAGGAAAGGGATAAGTTAAATTAATGGGGTTATGGCTTTTGCATAGAAACTGTTTTTCAGTCTGTACCATTGGTCAGATAACAGATCCGAGGCAAAGATAGCCTGCCAGGGATGGTTTTCAGGTCCAGTAAGCGATTATCAATACAAAGGCACAGAGAGCCATACAACAGAGGTTGCAAAAGGAGACTATTATGACTTTGTGATCCATCCCTTTGTTAAAAGATTTTGTATGTACTTCTTTATTTCAGCAATTCATAAGATGGTAATATGGTCTAATTGATGGCCCAACATAACTGGTGCCCCATGCGAGGCACTCTATTGTAGTCTTCCTTCCAGGAAAGACAAATGGAATATAATACTAAAGAAATACTAAATTAAGGTGTACATTGATCACTGCACCACCTTTTTCACTTTCCTTGTCATGTCTAATGAAATGACAGGAATTACTTCAAGACTGATGCTGTTGTTCTCTTCTTCCAGCAGGGGTCAACATAACAGTAACCATCAGAAGAACTTACTGAACTTTAGACTGAGGTGGAGCTCCAGATGGTTGTAAAACAGACCTGCTGGCCTCTTTTTATGGCCAGTAATAAACTGACACCAGTAAATACATTTAGTAAAAATTTTAGTGTATTTTAAACTCATGTCTCAGCGTGAAGCAGGAAATAACAGACCTGCAGTCAGTGGAGTAAAACTTGGGGGGGGGGGGGGGGGGGGACCAGCTCATAAAGGAGATCGAAGACAAACAGAAAACAACAGAGAAACAGGCTGAAGGTTTCATCAAAGATCTGGAACAGGAAGTCTCTGAGCTGATGAAGAGGAGCTCTGAGATAAAGCAGCTCTCACGCTCTGAAGACCACCTCCACCTCCTCCAAAGCTTCTCCTCCCTGAAAGCTGCTCCACCCACCAAGGACTGGACAGAGGTCTCCGTCTGTCCACCATCATATGAGGGGACTGTGGTGAGAGCTGTGACTCAGCTGGAGGAGACAATCAGTAAAGACATGAAGAAGCTGCTTGAGGCTGAGCTGAAGAGGATCCAGCAGTATGCAGTGGATGTGACTCTTGATCCTGATACAGCACATCCTGCACTCATCCTGTCTGATGATGGAAAACAAGTTCACTGTGGAGACGTGAGGAAGAATCTTCCAGACAACCCAGAGAGATTTTCTACATGTCCATGTGTTTTAGGAAAGAAGAGTTTCTCTTCGGGTAGATTTTACTTTCAGGTTCAGGTTAAAGGAAAGACTGACTGGGATCTAGGAGTGGCCAGAGAGTCAATCAACTGCAAGGGAAGCATCACACTGAATCTTAAGGATAGTTTCTGGACTATAAGTTTTATGTATGGTAAAGAGTATATAGACAATTTTGATTCTCCAGTGAGTCTCTCTCTTGGTTCTCGTCCTGAGAAGGTGGGGGTGTTTGTGGATTATGAGGAGGGTCTGGTCTCCTTTCATGATGTAGATACTGCAGCTCTTATCTACTCCTTTACTGGCTGCTCCTTCACTGACAAACTTTACCCATACTTCAGTCCCTGTACGAATGATCGCAGTAAAAACTCTGTCAATCAAACTGTCTGATCCATTTAATGATGAAGCTCTGAGATCAATGAATGAAATGATTGATCATCACACTTGATTCCCTTCTAAAGTACATGGTAGTGATGTAAGGAAGAATTTTCCAGACTACCCAGAGACATTTTCTGCTGTACATTCCAAAAATTACCCATATTTCTGTCCTGCTCAGAGTCATCATGGTACAAGCACTGCACCTCTGATCATCTCTGTAATCACTCAGTTGAAATATTAGTAAGGATGTGGACCATTATCACATGATTTCTGTCATTTTTCCAGACTTAATTACATACTAGACAAAGGTCCCCTGACTTTTTAACACGATTGAGCTGTGACATCACTGAAAATAAGACTTCACCTTCCCAAACAATAAGAGATTATTCAAGAAGAATTTTTCTCCCTCAATGAAATGACATGAAATCATGTAAAGTTACCATCATCATCCTTCTCAACAACACCCTGGTGATTACAGTAGATTATGTTTACTCTGTTTCAGCAACAATAAAGACACAAGAAGCTCTTATTACTGTATATTATCATTTATTTTAGCATAGACTCTAAATAATTAAATGCCATTTAAGATAAACAACAACTGTCTTAAGTCTGGAACCCATGGGAATGAAAACTATTCATTCATTCATTCATCTTTTGTAAACGCTTGTCCTCTGGAGGGTCGCGGGGGTTGGAGCCTATCCCAGCTGTCATGGGTCTAGAGGTGTGGTACACGTTGAACAGGTATCCAGTCTATGGCAATATAATTCAGTATTTTTTACATATCTACATCTAGCATTATCACACAAGCCCTGAAAGTCGACAAAGTGAATTCAGTCTAACACAGAAATATTGTTCATTTATTCAAGAAAATTAGCCAATATTAAATACAGTATCTGTGAGATGCAAATGTATGTGCACCGTTAGGATTAATTTCAGGGTGAAATTAGAGTTTATCTGTTGATATTCAATGAGCTGTATGTGAAGAGAAACTGGGTCATGCAGAAAGACAACGAGAACCAAGAACACAAGTGGTTCTACAAGAGAACGGTTAAAGAAGAACCAGATGAATGTTTAGGAACGGCCAAGTCAAAGTCCTGACCTTAATCCAAGAGAAATGTTGTTGTTGGACCTGAAGCAGCAGTTGATGTGAGGAAACCCACCAACATCTCAGAACTGAAGTGGTTCTGTTCTGAGGAACCAAGCTGCTGTAGACGACTGTTCGTCAGTTACCACAAACATTTAGTTGATGTTATAGCTAAAAACGAGGGCATCTGTGCAGACAGATAATAATTAGTTTATTCAGTGTTCAAAAATGATTGATACTGATATTTCTATTTTTATATATATATATATATATATATATATATATATATATATATATATATGAGTTGCCAGTGAGATAAACACTTTATCTATCTGTATTCATTAGTTTTTTAATTTGTTGACCATAAAGACACTCCATAACACATTAATAACATTTTAACTCAATTTAATTTCATTTTAATCGATGAATTAAAACTACTTTTCGCACTCACTCCGCGTAAACGCCCATCGTCATAAGACTACTCTACCCATGATTCCTATCGCCTGGTATTTCCGGGTAGGTCGTCAGACAGCCATATTTGATTCGATTATGCTGTTCAGGCTGCGACAACCCGTTTAGCCAGTTCTTGACAAAAACGGTGGATTTTCTTGACCGGTCCAGGATTCAACTGCAACGAGCTCCAGCTGCATTCACGGCGACGACACTTTGTACCCTGTAGTCAACGATGAATCCCGAGTAGTAAGTGGCGGGTTTGGGGCCGTTTCTGACAGGTCCGGTTGAAGCTGTCAGCGCAGCCGGGGGAAGCTAAGCTACGCTAGGCTAACAGCGGCTAACCGTGCCGACCGGTAGACGGCACAAAATGAAGTCAGCTGCTTTGTCTTCGCTGCTAAGCTAGCCGCACAAATGACAGCGCTGTTCTTCACCACTAAACTCACATCTGTCAACATTTTCCGATCGAGACAGCTCCAATTGAATCGGCCAATTATTTTTGTTTCGTTAAAGATGACTGTTAGCTGTCTTACAGTTAAGACGGAGCCACTGGCGGCTAGCTAGCTAGCTAGCAGGCTAACTGTGAGCAGCTACGTGTTGGCGGATGAAGCTGGGGATTTAGTTGTTTACACAGAGACTCGGTTCTGGTGACAGCTGGGGCCGCAGCTCGGGCAAGGGACACGAAGCCAACCGATACACACGAACCGATCCTGGCTGGATTCACCCACAGCTCGGTGCCGTTTAGCCGCAGCTAACAGGAAGTTCGTCGGTGGCGGTTGGCCAATATCAGGGTTACTTCACCACAACTGACAAAACACCGCCGTCACGGATCCATATAACAGTTATCGATTAGTTATTCTCTCCATAAACGTCCTCAAAGCCTCACACAGATCTGTTTGATCGATTAACCGTCGAAAATATGAAGAAGGATCGGGTAATGATCGATTAATCCCCTGAAATCATTACAGACTAAATGTTATTGAGCATAGTTTGTGATTCTGTGATTAATCAGTAATGAAAACAGTCGTAATCTGTCACACGGGTGTTTTATTGATCAGCTGATCGTGGGTTTATGAGTCTGTTGATGTTTTAATTTTCTCGCCAGCTGATTATCAAATTATTTTCAACTTCCAGTCTGATCAGTGGAAAAAAATCAAAACAAAGCTGAAACTAAGACACTTTGTCATGAAGACGTCTCATCCAAGTCGATGGATGGACTTTCAGCTTAGCTATTTTTATTTATTTTTATTGTTTTTTATTGTTGGACGTTAATGTTTTGTCTCCTCAACAGTGACTATTTATTCAAGCTGCTCCTGATCGGTGACTCTGGCGTCGGAAAGTCTTGTCTCCTCCTCCGGTTCGCAGTAAGTTGCGTAACGTTTTAACGTCTCCTCCGCCGTCGGCAGCAGCGTGGCGGTGGATAGCCTGACGTCCTGTGTTGTGTCTTTGATCTCAGGATGACACGTACACAGAGAGCTACATCAGTACCATCGGCGTGGACTTCAAGATCAGGACCATCGAGCTGGACGGGAAGACCATAAAGCTTCAGATTGTAAGGGGTTCACTGATAAGCCCCGTTCAGACCTTCACATTAACATCCTGATCTGATCTCTAGTGTGTATCTCAAAGTCCAGATGAACACTGACCTCCTTCCTTTGGTAGTGTGAACACACAGTGAGTCCTGGGTCACGTTAAAGACCACCTACTCATTAATTCTTTCCTTGGAGATGTTAACTAACTAAAGAAGAAATTAATCTAAACTAGAATCAACTCAGCAGTAAACAGATTCCTCTGAGGATGAAAACTTCCAAGCTTCAGTTCTAATCTGAGCTTTGTCTCAAAAACAAAAACCTTGAGTGTGAGAGTGTTTCCATCTGGTTCCTAAATCTGGATCATGTCTCCAAGTCCACAACCAGCTGTTGATGGTTCTGATCCAGTGGTAGGTAGAGATCCATCAGAGACAACAGCTGGTACGATACTCTACTGACCACATGATGGCGCTGTTTATTTACAGACACACAAACTGAGATCAGATCTGGAGACTGTCACTGAGAACTCATGGACCGGGTCTAGACCTCAGACCGGTGGTTTTACTGATGTCGCTGTGCTTTGCCTCCTCAGTGGGACACAGCCGGTCAGGAACGCTTCCGCACCATCACATCCAGCTACTACAGAGGAGCCCACGGCATCATAGTGGTCTACGACGTGACGGATCAGGTCAGAGCAACGTTCACATTCACGTTCTATAAACAACCAGAGCGTTTGGAAAAGAGAAACCTGAGTCATAATGAAATAATAATATCAGGGCTGCTACCAAGAATAGAACAGAAGACGTCTTTATTGTCATTGTCACAAGTAGAACAAATTTAAAAGTAAAAGTGCAGCGTTGAATAAAGATATAAAAATGAATAAATAAAAATCTATAACAACATTAGCAGCATGAATAACAGTCGTTGAATAAAAACACTATATTACATGTCATTTTTCTGCAGCATTGAGGGTTGTTATTGTATAAAAACTATGTTTGAGTCTATTTGTCTTTGCGTTTATTGATCTGCACCGTCCACCTGAAGGCAACACTTTAACCAAAAATCAAGTTTTTTCTTCCCTTATTCAATTATTTATTCATTTATTTTATTTTTCCCAAATGTAGGACAACTTGTTGACAGTTGAGCATCTCTGCAACACATCAAGAAAGTCAACCTTCAGTTAAAAATTGGGAAAAAAACTAAATAGACACTGTCAAAAAACTACAGAGATGATTTAAACAAAAACAGTTAACCAACAATCACAATAAATGTAAAAGTCTGTTCTTTGATTCAAGAAACTGTACAAGTCCTGTTGCCCTTCTTTTAAAACAGACCAAAATTATTATTCAACAGATGACAGTTAAATTCAAGCTGTGGTCATGTACCGTACGTGTTTTATTCTTATTTTAATCTTTGTTTCTATTCAAATTAAGTGGATTCTCATGAACTACTGAGATATTACAGAGTTATAAAAGCCAAACAAACCAAGCCTTTAACGCAAATGTTTTAAAGCCCTTATGTCTATAAATCATAAACTTGTGTTGCTCCACAGCGCCCCTAGTGGCCACACTATCCACAACACGCCTTTAATTTTTAATTTAAGCCTCAGGACCTTATGGGTTGTTTTTCTTTTTTTGTTGTTGTTCATTTGTTACGAGTTTTCTGTCGTTTTCCGTGGATCCTTTGTCTGATTAAGCGTTGACGGTTTTTCTGTCTCCCGTCCTCAGGAGTCCTTCAACAACGTCAAACAGTGGCTACAGGAGATCGACCGCTACGCCAGCGAGAACGTCAACAAGCTGCTAGTAGGCAACAAGTGTGACCTCACGACGAAGAAGGTTGTGGATTACACCACAGCTAAGGTGAGTGGACGCCATGCTAACACCTGGCTGGGAAATAAAACATGTTCAAAGAGTATAAATGAGACGAGGGGAACAGAGAGTAGACATCCAGGTCATGGTATATCCATTCAGTTTGAACTGACCCCAACTGGTGCAAGCTACTCGGATGAGTGGTGAAACGTGTTCTCAAAAAAACTCCACAAGTCCAGTTGCCTTTTTTTGAACCTTTGTTGGATATGTTTCTAAATATGATAACAAGCAGAGAGAAATCCACCTGCTAGCATTAGCAACTTTTCAGTTTCTGAATATAACGGTCTGAACACACCAAACTAACATCAAAGAACTATAGTAAAGAGAGTAGACGAAGCTAGCAAGAGCTGCTGTTAGCGGGAGGCTAGGAAGAGCTACTGTTAGCGGGAGGCAAGGAAGAGCTACTGTTAGCGGGAGGCTAGGAAGAGCTGCTGTTAGCGGGAGGCTAGGAAGAGCTGCTGTTAGCTGGAGGCTAGGAAGAGCTGCTGTTAGCTGGAGGCTAGGAAGAGCTGCTGTTAGCTGGAGGCTAGGAAGAGCTGCTGTTAGCTGGAGGCTAGGAAGAGCTGCTGTTAGCTGGAGGCTAGGAAGAGCTGCTGTTAGCTGGAGGCTAAGATGAGCTGCTGTTAGCGGGAGGCTAGGAAGAGCTGCTGTTAGCGGGAGGCTAGGAAGAGCTGCTGTTAGCTGGAGGCTAGGAAGAGCTGCTGTTAGCTGGAGGCTAGGAAGAGCTGCTGTTAGCGGGAGGCTAGGAAGAGCTGCTGTTAGCTGGAGGCTAGGAAGAGCTGCTGTTAGCTGGAGGCTAGGAAGAGCTGCTGTTAGCTGGAGGCTAGGAAGAGCTGCTGTTAGCGGGAGGCTAGGAAGAGCTGCTGTTAGCTGGAGGCTAGGAAGAGCTGCTGTTAGCCATCTTTCTTCATCTTCCGACGTCTTCCTTCATCATTTCAACGTCTTTAACTCTCGTCTCTTCGACAGGAGTTTGCCGACAGCTTGGGGATCCCCTTCCTGGAGACCAGCGCCAAGAGCGCCACCAACGTGGAGCAAGCCTTCATGACCATGGCGGCCGAGATCAAGAAGAGGATGGGCCCCGGGGCCACGGCCGGCTCCTCCGAGAAGTCCAACGTCAAGATCCACAGCAAGCCGGTCAACACCTCGTCCGGAGGCTGCTGCTGAGACCGAGCCGCGGCCCGGGCCCGAGCCACGAGCAGCCTCAGCGTTTCCATGCTCCACAGGAAAGAACAGCAGAGAGGGACTTTGAGCGGTTTGTAAATGTGTGTGCAGCTAGAGCAGCGATAGGACGGTAAGCCCACCCATCAGAAACACCGGCCCTTCATCTGATTTAACTAATTCTTATCTTATCTCCTCACAAGAACACGCCTCACATGAAGCACACGCTTAGACGCGGCCATGTGCTACACTGGGAGGCGTGGCGTCGGCACAACAAGGAGACGTTCATCCACCATCCCAGAATAATCTATAAACTGTATATATTTATACATAAATGTAAGAAGTGAGCGTTAAACGGCTGGAGGCACCGATTAAAACGACGGAGGAGATCTTTGATAACCATTTCTTTTGTCTCAGTTTTCACTCTTTGTTCAGGAGCCCGGACTTTCTCCGGGCTTCAGACCCGGAGGCCACTTTATTAGGTACACCCGACACTGGCCTCTGCAGGGAACCTGATGTTCTATTACTGGGGGTCAGAATATTAGGAACCACGGGGGCACAGATGAGATGGGAAAGTCGACTTTGTGGCAGAGCGGCAGTGTTGCACAGGCGTACCCAATAAAGTGGACATTGTCATTATTTCAATATTAAAAAGAAAAATTAAAGTTGTTTAACTGCTCAGTTTTTATTTCTGATTTATCTGTTGGTGTGATTGATTAGTTGATCACTAAATTATAACCATTAAACTTTGATTCCAACACCTTCTGCTAAAAACATTTTTGAATATCACGTTACCTGGTGATGCTGTTGATCAGAACGTTTACATACATCCACATGTTTCATTAATTATCAGCAACAGTGTTGAGTCGTCATGGAAATCTACCTGGTTTAGTTCTACAGATCAATATGAGCAGAAACTAACTGCTGGAAAGCATGCTAAGACATTAGCAGCACTATTAGCATCTCCTTTAGTGTCCCTGTTAGCATCGCTATTAGCATCTGCTCTAGAGAGTCTCAACCACAGGCCACACACAGTCAGACTAAACTAACTCAACTACTCAGAAAATAATTAATCAGCCGATAATTCATAAATAATTGTTGTGCGCAAACACAACAAAACCTAAACCTACCTGGGTTATAATTAGAGGTTTATACGCGGAGAACCAAGCAGTAGCAGCAGTGACATGCTAGCACTTAGCGTCATCATGAGTGTCTGCTCTGGTCTCTTCACATCTACACTGTCAAAAAAAACAAGTCTCCACCTGGATTTAACTGATCGAACAGGAACGAGCCTCCTATTGGATAATTACTGCATGGGTGATTATCTTTGATTATTTAAGGCCAACTGATGCAATGAGTAGCTTGTCATTTCTTCAACAACCATGTCTAAAGACACCTGATCCTGTGGTCGTCTGTTTGAGAAGGGTCAAATCATTGGCATCAAGCAGAGAAAACATCTAAGGAGATTGAAGAAACTACTAAAACTGGGTTAAGAACTGTCCAAGGCATTATTAGAAACTGGAAGGAGAGTGGAGAAGCATCGTCTTAGAGGAGGAAATGTGGTCAGAAACCATCAGTAGAACTCAGGGCTATGTTTAATAGTGAAAGTAAGAACATTTCCACACGTACAATGTGAAGGGAACTCAAGGGATCGGGACTGAACAGCTGTGTAGCCTTAAGAAAACCACTAATCAGTGAGGATAACTGGAAATAAAGGCTTCAGTTTGCTAGGGAGCAGAAAGATTGGACTCTGGAGCAATGGAAGAAGGTCATGTGGTCTGATGAGTCCAGATTTCCCCTGTTCCAGAGTGATGGGGGCATCAGGGTAAGAAGAGAGGCAGATGAAGTGATGCAGCCATCATGCCTAGTGTCTACTGTACAAGCCTGTGCTATGGGGCAGTGCTATGATCTGGGTCTAGGTTCATTAGCTGACTACCTGAATATACTGAATGAGCAGCTTATTCCATCAATGGATCATATTCCAAGATGACAATGTCAGGATTCATGGGGCTCAGATTGTCAAAAGAGTGGTTCAGGGAGCATGAGATGGATTGTTCCACCACAGAGTCCAGACCTTAACCCCATTGAGAATCTTTGGGATGAGCTGCAGAAGCTTTGAGCAGTGGTCAGACTCTCCATCATCAATACAAGATCTTAGTGAAAAATGTTTTATTTGTGTTAAAGTTTACTGTGGAAGAAACTTGAGTACCGGGACCTGAGGTCAAACATCTAACCTGCAAAGGGCAGCGTTGGGTTCATGGCTATAACAAATCCAAGACCCTAAAACATCCTCGGTAAAATCATCTGGGTGATGGAGATGAGGATGGGGGTCTTGGTCCTCACCAGATGAACCAAACTATTATAAACCACCTGTTTGCCTTTAACCGTCGATGTCCAATCATTGTGTGTGTGGTGTGACGTCCTGGACTGGAGCTCCGCCCACACAGGAAGCAGGTAGGTCAGGTCGAAGACGAGTCCACCAGTCTCCATCCCAAGTTCCGGTCAAGCCCAAAGAGCCACGTGACCCAAGTTCAGTCCAAATACCTGGATGTGTTCTGGCCCCGCCCCCTTAAGAGGTCCCAGAATGCATTTCAACTGTGTCTGAGCTGATTACTCCACCTGAGCTCATCTCACTTAGTGTTTTTTGTTCTGAAGCTCAAACAAACGCAAATAATTTAAAGCTCCAAAGACAGAATCCTTCAGTTTTCAGTGAATGAGTCAAGAAAAGACAAATTGTTACTCCACATTTTGACATGAGTAACTTTAAAATGAAAAGTAAACCCAACAGAAGTGCTAGCTAGCCTCTGTGGTAGCTGGTAGGACAGGAGTTAATCTAACCAAACGTTTGAAATAACTGCTTCAACTAAGTGATCAGGAGACGTCGTCAACATCCAGGTCAGATGTTTCTTTAATGATCAAACCAAATGTTCCTCTTTGTCCTAGAGCAGTGATTCCCAGTCTGGAGCACGCAAAGTGATTTAGGGGGTACGCTAAACATTTTGAAACTGAAAAAACGGATAACGGGTTGTTTTCTCATTTTCTGATTCTCCACCTAAATGAAAAATCAAAAGACTGTTTTCATGTGAGTCAATTATGTTAATAGCTAAGACTGTAGGACAACTGAAGCTATGTATCAGTTTGTTGCTAATGTAGCTAGCGCTAGGTCACCTAAATAAGAAAGATGCCGATTCCTTGAAAAGGCTGTGATTGGTGGGTAGGTGCAAATCTCCTGATGATGTAGCGACACTCACCACAGTTATTATACCCCCAGAAAGAAGCAAATCTCGTTCTTGATTGGGTCTTTAAATTACGTCGTCAACAATTCTGCTAACCTTCTGTCATTTGAGCTGTGAAGTCATCAGTGTGAGGTAAATTAGGTCGCCCCGGCTAAAACGGATAGCTTGCCCTTCCAAAGAGACCTCAACTGCTACCAGCAGTCAGCCCACAACAACAACAACAACCCAAGCTAATCCTCAACTTCTACATCTCTTAAATTCACGGGAATGGGACAGTTACCATACTGTACAGTGATAGCAGAGAATTGCATGACTAGTAGTAGATAGGAATTTAGAGGGCAGGAGCTCTGTGCCAGAGAAAAGAAAGTGGCGGATGCGAGAGAGGAGAGAGAAGAAAGAAGAACATGTGTTTGGTGCATTGTCCCCCAGCAGCCTAGGCCTATAGCAGCATAACTAAGGGATGGTTTAGTCCAGCTCTAACTATAAGCTTGATCAAAAAGGAAAGTCTTGAGCCTGACCTTAAAAATAGAGAGAGTGTCTGCTTCACGAACCCAAACTGGGAGCTGGTTCCACAGGAGAGGAGCCTGATAGCTGAAAGCTCTACCTCCAATTCTACTCTTTGAAATTCTAGGAACCACAAGTAGGCCTGCACTTTCAGACCGAAGTGATCTGTTGGGATGATATGGTACAATGAGGTCTTTAAGATATGATGGAGCTAGGCCTTTGAGGGCCTTGTATGTAAGGAGGAGGATTTTAAATTTAACTTTAACTTTGACCGGGACGCTAGAAGCAGTGCAGATGTGGCTAGTGAAGCTGCTAGCATAGCCACGGGCAGCGGTGAGGAGTCTGAAGTGTATGAGAGTAGGGGGTACGTGGCTGGAGGTCAAATGTCTGAAAGGTTTGGGAACCACTTCAGATTAATCTGGGCCTCGTCCAGTCCAGTGATGGATTACATTTGACTGATTCAGTCATAATTTTATTGTGTAGAATGAATTCAGAAATAATCTGCTCTTTGCTCTTTCGTTTGTCTTTCATGAACGTTTCTTAATCTTCAGGCCTCAACAACTTAAAATACCAACACTTCTAGATGTTCTTTTATAAAACTGAACTTGTGAAACATGTTTTGGCAGATTAACCTCCAGATCTGTAAAAAACTGCACATAAAAGTGCAAATATACTTTTCTCATGCCAAGCAGACGAAACAAACAGGTTTTTCTCTTAAATTATTTTAATTTCCTGTGTACACTAAAAGTAAAATTTACACACTTGTAGTCTGAAAAGAACCCGGGCATGCACGATAACCTTTTGACAGGCTCTTCAAGTGATTCAGTTTTTTCCATAGGAATTTTCCCGTACATTTTACAGTCCATAGTTTAACTGTACACAGTCTAAAGCCACAGTGAACTATGATTACATCCATTTCATCTTTACAATGTGCAAAATCCTCCTGGGAGACGGGGCCGACAGTAGTATGAGCAACAGTAATAAAAAGAACGAGCGGCAACAACGACAACAAAAAAACAAATAAAAATAAAACTTCATGTTAGGAACAGTGAACGCATGGAAGCAAAAAATTGGTCCCTTGATTCCCTTCTGACGCGAGTCGACCTTCACTGCTCGGAAACTTTCAGTGGTTTTTAAGCTAAACGTCCCGTTTTGTTTTTTTTACCCCCGAAAACGACACGAACGGACACAGAGAGGAGGAAACGCGACACTGACCCACCGGACTCGCCAGCGCTTGTTCGGTTTCTTCAGAACAAAAGAATAAAAAAATAAGCTGCAGCGACGCCGGGGTCAGAGCCGGTGTTGAAAAGCTCGAATGACAAACAGACGAAGACAGGATGAGGCTGCAGGTTAAAGACAGCCGGCTAAACATCAGCTTAGTGAAAACTAAGGCCTTCAAACACGACGGGACCAAACATTCAGCTGGATTTTGCAGGCAGTGTGGTTTCAAGTCGATAAATATAGATATATATATATATATATAGAGAGAGAGAGAGCGATTTTATATATGTATATAAACGTATTAATTGTCTTATTTATTTTCCACTTCAGTTTGATTCAAAGAGCTTCAGCTAGCGTTTCCTTCAGACAGACGTGAACCCACCAACACAGACGTAAAATCATTCGGTTAAAAGGGAAACTGAACATTAAATCCCTGATTATATACACGGTGACTCTTCTAAACCTTCCTCTGTAAATTAGTTATTTATCCTGTTAGCGCCGAGCTGCTTCCCCTGATCGTAAATGCTTCGCTTTATTTAGAAAAACTGAAAAAAACAAAAAAAAACAAAAAAAATAATGCTAATTTTAAAATATATGAATGAGAAAAAAAAAAAAAGAACTGTCAGTCAGTTGGAGTAGGGGGCGGGGCTTCAGTCGGGCGTGGCCTGAGAGCCGAGCGGCGTCAGCGTAGCGGGGAACATCAACACCTTGGCCTGCATGAAGGACAGGTCGGGCAGCGCTGCGATCACTTTGGACGCCTCCTCGCTCAGATTCTCGTCTTTCCTCGGCTTCCTGTCAGAAAAATAAAAAAATAAACGACTGACTCGGCTGTTTCCGTTAAAAAACACCTGACTCAGGCCGCGAAATCTGACCTGGTGGAGGTGCTGGTCTTCTCCATGGTGGACATGAGGCGGGCGAAGGCGTCGGCGACGCGGCTGCCGGAGCCGCTGGCGTCCATCTTGGCGGTCGTCAGCTCAAACAGTTCGGGGTCCACGCCTGAAACCGAGACCAGAAGCGGCGGCGTCAGGAAGACAAACACCACTCTGAGTTAATTACTGACTGACTGGATGAAAGACGGGATCAGGGGGCGGGGCTTCTGACAAAGGGGGGTGGTGTGATTGGCTGAGGCGAAAATTAAACGGGAAGATTCATTAGAGGTAATTATTAGAAGTCTGGAGGAGGAGGAGGAGGAGGAAGGAAGGAAGATGAAGGGGGGGCAGGGATTAGAGGAGGAGCAAGAACAGCTGCTGACCTGGGATGGAGGAGGAGCTGGAGCCTGAATCTTCTACTGGACCAAAGAAATCGAGGTTTAACAGAGAAGAGCCTCCACTCGCTGCCGGGACGGCCGAGAGAGAGAGAGAGGGGAGGCATGCAGCAGAGTCAGTGATCAGAGAGAGTGACTACAGGTTAGACTGTTTCTATGACAGAGCAGCCATGTGTTTACCACAGCAGTCTGGTCGCTGGTCAGTGGGCGGAGCCTGGGATGCTCGACAGAGAGCCGACGGTAACGGCAATGCTAATGGAGATGCTAACTGTGACGCCGATGCTAATGGCTAGCGTCTGCTTTTCTGCACTTTCCCTCAATGCTGCGGGGTAAACCTGGATGGCTAATTAGCGAACCACGCTAGGCTAAAACACTTCCTCCACAGCGTTGTTGGGGATCAACCAGCATTTCCTAACTTCCTTACCACCTAGCTAGTAGCTCTTCCTAGCTTCCTCCATTAGTCTTGCCATAACCTGCTCTTATTAGCTTTCCAGCTAACGGTAGCTCTTTCTAGCTTCCCTGCTAAATAACCAACAGTAGCTCTCATTAGCTTTACAGCTAACGATAGCTCTTCCTAGCTTCCCTGCCAAATAACTAACAGTAGCTCTTATTAGCTTCACAGCTAACGGTAGCTCTTCCTAGCTTCCCTGCCAAATAACCAACAGTAGCTCTTATTAGCTTTATGGCTAACGGTAGCTCTTCCTAGCTTCCCCGCAACCTGACCAACAGTAGCTCTTATTAGCTTCGTAGCCTCCCAGCTAATAGTAGCATTTCCTAACTTCCTTGCCACCTAGCTAGTAGCTCTTCCTAGCTTCCTCCATTAGTCTTGCCTTAACCTGCTCTTATTAGCTTTACGGCTAACGGTAGCTCTTCCTAGCCTCCACAGCGTTGTTGGGGATCTGTTCCTGATCTGATCGTAGGAATCTGCTCCTACTGACACACGTCTCTGAACCTGTTTCATACTTGATTTCCTGACGTCTGATTGGCTGTGAATGACAGGAAGTGGAAGCATCTACAGACAGCGGATATGAGGAAACACTACACGGCGAAGAGAGCAAGCGCACGACCGGAGGAAAAGGGTTTGTAGTGGAGGAGGTGTCCTACCGTCCAGAGGGTTAGTAAGGCCACTGCTGCTCCAGTCAAACTGGACGGGTGGGAGCGCCTCCTGCTGGAAGAGAGAGAGAGACAGAGGTGGTGAGACGCATCTGAAAACTAAAACCAGCGGCTCTGATCAGGCCTGAGCTCCAAACCTGGACTGTGTCTGGAGGACAGGAGCTTTTTTCTGGAGCCGGCGGAGGCGCCTGGCCGATGGAAGCGATCATCTCTGCTGCAGAGACGGGCTTCACAGGCTCTTTGGTCGGTTCCAGCATCCCCTGCAATCAGAGCACAGACGAGGAGTCATCAGCTGATTGGTTCGTTTAATAAGAGGAGCTACGTCAGTGACCGTCCAGCGTCAGTAAACACTCACCAGACCGGCTGCGTACATGGGCACGATGACCGGCTGCTTCTTCTGACCTGTGAAGAGCTGCAGACGTAGAAAACGTGTGATTAGTGAGGATGGAAACGTCAAACAGGAAGTCCTGATGTGCAGGTGACAAATGAAAACTTGGACGTTGGCTAATGGTAGCAACCTAGCTAACGTAGCTCTTATTAGCTTTACAGCTAACAGTAGCTCTGATTAGCGTTACAGCTAACGCTCTTCCTAGCTTCCCCGCCGCCTAACCAACAGTAGCCCTTATTAGCTTCGTAGCCTCCCAGCTAATAGTAGCATTTCCTAACTTCCTTGCCTCCTTTTCTCTGAGAAGTACCAGGACATGTGTGACGGCGAGGACTTACGATGTTCCGGGTGTCGATGCCCAGGCAGCAGAGAAGAACTTTGTTGCAGTGAGAGCCCCCCCACTGGTACCGAAGGCCAAACGCCTCGTGGATGTCCTGGAGCTGTGTCCAAACACCGCCACGCCCACACCTGCACCGACCAGTGAGATGCAGTCAGAGGCCAGAGGACATGTCAACAGTGAAAACCCTGTATGAGGACAAACTCTCACCTCCCCTGGGCCTCGGCTCCAGACGGCGGTTCATCCTCTGGAGGCTCCAGCAGGATCTTCAAGGACAACACGGCGTCCTCCAGCGTAGGGATGTCCGTCAGAGGGAAGCTGCTCTGAAACAGCTTCTCCAGACGGACGGACAGGGACGCCTGCGGAGACGACATCAATGATCTAACTCTCTGTGATGCTAACTCGTCACATTTGTCCACCTGAAGGTCACGTGTTAACGACGTGACACTCACCTGGACCAAGATGAGACCAAGCTTCTTTGACCAGTTCATGGTTCTCTAACGTCCTACTCATCTACACTGATTTTCTCGCCGTCTCTGTTGGCGAGTTGGTCTCTAATGTGGGCGGGGCTAGCATCATGGTTCACCTGACGCTCCAAGCTGCCATCAGCATGGTTGCTTTACCTCACGCTGGGCTTGTGATTGGTCAGCTGACCACCAATCAGGGGGCTCCTACCCTTCCTCACGTCCATATTTCCTCCATTACTGTTGCTAAGTTACGAGTGTAGAGGCAGCCCTATACGACCAGCTCTCTGATTGGAGGACAGCTGACCAATCAGATGAACAATCTGCTGGTAGTAAAGGTGTTTCGTTCAGGTGGTTTGACTGCTATCGCTCGTCCCGGTGTTCAGCGAGTTAATCTGAGAGGAATGTGCTTCAGATCTCACATATCTGACCAGGTCACATTCCAGGGGGCGGAGCCTGACACCTGACACCTGTATTCAGCTTCATATCAGTCAGCCTTACTCGTTATAACAGGTCACTTGGTGTTTAATAGAAACAGAGACTCAGCTGTTGTGAAGTGGGCGGAACCACGATGATAGAGGCATGTAGGGTGAACCCAGGTGGAGAGATGTGTTTTTATCTCCACCCATATATTAGACATGTTTATATTAGTGTTACCAAGGCCACAGGTTCCCAAACAGCATTAGCTTCTGGCCACATCTGCAAACCTACAGACAATACTACAAAATATGTAAAGAAACGTTGTCTTTTATAAAGTTTTTTCTTACTTTTATTCACTATTAAATAACTATTACATTTGTTTAGCATAAATGCTGACTCATTCTTTGATTTTAGTCAAAAAGCTGTCCATTCTGTGCTAGCTACACGCTAGCTACACGTTAGCTACACGCTAGCTACACACTAGATGCATGCTAGCTTGAGGAGCACAGCAACTTGATAAATAACGAGGTTTTGACAGGCAGCCAATGAGAAAGATGAGCATGACAAATAACATTTAGATTTGATATATTAATAACAGTGTTGGGAACATTACTTTAAAAAAGTAATTATAGTTACTCACTACTTGTTCCAGAAAGTAACTGAATTACTCTATAATAAAAGTAACTCGTTAATAGGGAAAGTAACTATTTGCGTTTCTGTTAAAAAAAAAAAAAATATATATATATATATACAGTATATATACTATATGTCAAAGAATTGGGATTTTTTGAGCAGTCAGTAGAACAGACTGTTTGTACATAACTTTCTATATTTCTATATAATATTTAGATCTGGATAGGGTTTCTACAGCGAGCTAATCGGTGGTGGAGGAATCTGTGTTTTTGGTCACTAGCTTTGTAGATGCGTGTGTCGTTGTGAGATGCTTCATTAAATTAGAGTTGCTTACAACAGATGTGGACAATGTCCACATTTACACGTTCTTGCCTTTGACCACAATGAATTTGAGGCAGTGCTTATATCTCCACCTTTTCATGGGATTGCTCCTGACTCGCTATCTCTGCTGCTTCATCCAGTCTCCCTACTTTGAAAACCACTGACCTAGGAAACCAGAGCCTGTGACGTTCACTAGAGACCGGCTGTCCTCTACAGAGACATGGACGACCAGAGAGTTGGTTTGCAACACTGGCTACTTTAGGTGGTTTAAGCTTAAGTTGGCTGATTTAAGTTAAACATTGTTTTGTCTAATTTTAGCATTTTTTCGCTAACGTTAGCTCGTTAAGGCTAAATTGGCCAGATTAGGCTACAATTAGCTGGTTTAAGATAACGTTGTTTAGGCTAATGTTTGCAGATGGAGCTCTTCTTCCTGTGCCCTATGAAGGTTACCAAGGCAACCAGAGTCTGGGATGTCCACTAGAGACCAACTGTCCACTACAGAGACATGGACGACCAGAGGATCAGTGTAGATGTGGCCAAATACGTCCATTCCCGTCTCAGTTTGAACCATCTCTGCGTTTACTTCCTGTCTGCTTACCGTTTGTCTGTCAGTCCTGCTGGTGTCCTCGCTGACTGCAGCAGTCTCACTTTCATGCCAGTCTTCCTCCTCCTCCTCTTCCTCGCCCCTTTCTGCAGGAACAGCGACGCTCTCATCTGTGAACGCCGCCCAGGACTCCCCCTCCCCCTCCACGTCCTCCTGATGCTGCTCCCCGAAGGCACTCCACCCGGCATCGGCCTCGCCGCCCTCGGCCGAGCTGAAGTTCCCGAAGCTGTCGCTGACGGGGAAGTCGGCAAACTTCTCTCCGTCCTCCGTCCCCTCGTCTCCTCTGCTGTGAAACTTGGGGGAGTTGAAGTCTCCAAAGTCGTCGTCCTGCTCGGCGTCGGACGACTCCTGTGCAGGAGCCGGACTCTGCGGCTTGTTCTGATCCTGCTGGACGTCCACTTGGTCAAAGTCTGCAAAGCTCTGACCGCTGAACACGCTGGCGTCTCCAAAGTCCCCGAAGTCCTCGTCGTCTTCGTCGGCGGGGGTGGCCGTGTCCCCGTGGAGGGGTGGAGACGGCGCCGAGCCCGTGGTGCTCACGTCTCCGTACTCCTCCAGGGCGTCGGTCGACAGCGGCCGCCCAAACGACGTCTCCGTCTCCGTTTCCGTCTCGGTGTCGTTCCCAGAGCCCTTCTCCTCGTCCACCGGCCCAGCATCGCCGTCGACGCTGGCTGAGATGTCGTCTTTAGGCTCGTCGGCTGCGTCCAGTCCATTCAGAGTTAGTGGTTCGTTAGTGCAAACTGAGTCCCTTCGTCGAGAGCCCCGGTCTGTGTTGCATGAGCCGTCCGGGGTCTCGGCGCCGGGTGTGTTGAGTCCGGTTCTGTTTGTGTCCCTGCCATTGTCTGCTGAGGTTGATTCCTGCTCAGCGTCACAGTCCTCGTCACGGTGGACGGCCACCTGCTGCGGGACTGTGGGATTGTTCGAGTCCTCTCTCTGGCTGAGGTGTCCTCCTGCATTGGAAAAAGCAGCAAAGTCTGCAAAATCGTCCTCTGGGACGTCGCCCATGTCCTCTGTGGAGATTCCTTTTGTGTGAGAGTGGACAGAATTTTGTGAGGAAGGGCTTCCCTGAATATCAAAGGTCGCAAACCCGTTTGTTAGCACCTCTGTGCCTCCGCCGTTACAATCAACCGGCGCTGAGAAGTCCACAGAGCTGGACAGGACCTTTTTGATGTCAGTTCTGTCTGAGGGACTGCTGCTCAGGACGCCATTCGCCTTGGACAGCTCGTTTGTGGGGTTGTGGGTGCCGTTAGAGGAGCTGTGGTTGAACGCCACCACGCCTCCTCTGTTGATGAGCTCAGGTGGCGAGGTGGCGTCCAGTGCCTGTGACTGGTTGAAGGTGGTCGGGGTGTCAAACTCTGAGAAGCTGACACTGTTTGGGACGCTGGCGAAGGTGCCGAAGTCACCGAACTCATCATCCTCTTCCTCTGCGCCGTCCTCCATCGGCGGAGGAGAAGAGGAGTACATGCGGATCACATCTGGCTCCATGACGCTCTGGAAATCGACGAGTCCTCCAGGCTACACCTGAGACAGTGACAAGACAGCGTCAGAAACAGTCCTGAGAATCCAGAGCTGTGGTGTTTACTACATAACCTCAGGGCCCAAAAACTCACTGCGTCTTCTAGGACACAGATTTATTTTCTCTAAAAGGCCTCGCCCAAAACAGATCTTATCTCCACTGCCCTGGTAAAGACCTTCTAAAGGTCCTTCCCTTTGTGTGTTCAGCTGCGTCTTCTATGCTCCTTTCACACTTATGTAAATATTTAATTGGTAAACTGCTAGCTCCGGTGGGAGAAGCCAACCAGTCCAGCTGGTTCATCCTGACGTCCTTCTAACAGACTCCTTAGCTCACCCAGAACAGATTTAGAATCTCTGCAGAGTTGTAAGTTGAACCAGGACTCCTACTGACTACTAAGAGACAGCAAAGAAGAGCTACTACTAGCTAGCAGGACAGGAAGCTAGGAAGAGCTACTATTAGCTAGCAGAACAGGAAGCTAGGAAGAGCTACTATTAGCTAGCAGGACAGGAAGCTAAGAAGAGCCACTATTAGCTAGCAGGAAGAGCCACTATTAGCTAGCAGGAAGAGCCACTACTAGCTAGCAGGACAGGAAGCTAGGAAGAGCCACTATTAGCTAGCAGGAAGAGCCACTATTAGCTAGCAGGAAGAGCCACTACTAGCTAGCAGGACAGGAAGCTAGGAAGAGCCACTGTTAGCTAGCAGGAAGAGCTATTATTCGCTAGCAGGAAGAGCTACTATTAGCTAGCAGGACAGGAAGCTAGGAAGAGCCACTATTAGCTAGCAGGAAGAGCTACTATTAGCTAGCAGGACAGGAAGCTAGGAAGAGCTACTACTAGCTAGCAGGACAGGAAGCTAGGAAGAGCTACTACTATATCAAAGGTTAAGAAGCTGGGAAGAGGTAATGTTAGCTAGAAGACTATGAAGACTGCTTTCATCTCAGAGGCTTGGAAGCTAGGAAAAGCTAAAATTAGCTGAGAGGCTAGGAGGAGCTACTATTAGCTTGGAATGCTAGGAAGCTAGGAAGACCTACTTTTAGCTGGGAGGCTAGGAAGCTAGGATGCACATATAGACCTGTAAAACTAAACCAAGTAGATTTCTATAAACACTGCACTCTAAGGTTTGTGTTAGCAACATTTAGCAGTGGTTAGCATCACAACATGAAGGTTGTGGGTTCCAGTCTGTGTCTGCTGTGTTTCTTCCTACACAGACACTTTAGTTTCATTGGACATCCTGAATTATAGGTTTGATGTTATATGTCACGATTGTGTTCAAATAAAAGTTCATTACTTAGCCGTGAACCAGAGGATTAATCGACTACTCAGAGAATAATCGAAGTTACAGCTCTGAGTCGCTGATGAAGTGAAGGTTTGTTTGTTTACTGTGCTTCTCTCAGCTGATCACCTCCTCCACAGTGTTAGCCTGGTTGTCTGTGTCTCCCTGAACACCGGCAGCAGGTAGCTCACTACCGGACACACTCAGATGTTCTCACTTAGATTAAACTTTTTATTTATTCACGTATAATCAAACTTGCCCGCTGCCACCTTTCCTAACTTCACACATAAACCGCCGCTCTCTTCCTGGCTGACGTCGGTACTTTGGGGAAGCTAGCAGGCTAACGAGGCTAATGTGTTAGCTTAGCAGGCTAACAGGCTGTCGCTACCTGACAGCTGAGTGTTTACCTCGAACAGGAAACGAATCCACCGGAATGAAGCTGGCAGCCGAGTTAGCATCACCTGGATAGAAGCTAATTGAACTCAAAGGCCGAGGTGGGGTGTAACGGTGGCCAACTTAGCTTGGCAGGTTAGTCTGAAGAGAAAGCTAAATAAGCCGCTATGAGCTACCAGCTGAGTCTGATGGGGATTCACCGAGCTGCTAATATTGTCAAACGGCAACGATACGAACTCTCTCAGCTAAACACAAGCTGGTAAGTCTCCAGGTACAAGTCAGCAAGAAGTTAGCTACCTTAGCTAACTACGCAGCTAGCTAACATCAACGACAACAAGCGCCTCAGCGTCCAGCTAGCTTTAGCTTTAGCTTGATCCTCCGGTTGACAGCAGGTGTCTCAGATACGGAGAGAAAGAGACGAGCTAACCATGGGATGATGTCCGCCGATGGCCATGATTCAGATGAAGACGGGGCTGTCCACACGGTGTCAGGTGCGGCCGCTGAGACAGCGGGGGGACGGCTGGAAGTGAAGCAGAGAGTGAAGGTTGAGTCAGCCGGCTGCTGCTGCTGCTGCTGCTACCCTGCCTCAGTATCACCCAGCATGCACCGCGGTGTCTGCCTGGATGCACAGTGGGCGGTCCGCTTCTTCTCCCAACTTTGCTGGTGGAACAGGTAGTTCAGGTCGGATGACAGCCCGGAAACAGCCTCTGATTGTCGGCAAGCGGTGACTCAGGGACCGGGGCGGTCCCCTGCACTGAGCGGTGCCCCGGCCGGTATACCTGCTGGGGCCCCAGGGGGCGGTCATGTACAGTCTATGGTTTAACATTTGAGTTAAGTTAACTTCACTCTGTGAATCAGTGTTACACGGACAATAATTCCTGGGTTTTTTTCTTACAGAAGGACATGTGGCCTAGTGGACCACTCATCTACAGTGATTCTCTGGTTGTCCCATGCTATTGTTACCTAGGTAACACTCAATCTAAACTAGCCAGTGTTAGCCTAAACCAGCTAACAATGATTTAAACTGTTAAATATTAGCTTAAACTAGCTAATGCTGTATAAACGTCGACACATTAACTAGCTCTCTGGTGGTTAATGTCTCTGTAGAGGACAGTTGGTTTCTGGTAGATGTCTCTGTCTCTAGTTGCCTCGGTACATATCAATATGTCTAGTGTGTGTGCAGAGCTAGCTCTTCTTCCCAAAAACCTAACCCAGAGTTTCAACAAGTCCAGATGTCTTCGTTTCAGCTCTGGTGGTGATCAGCCATGTATAGGACCACGAGACACCTTTATTGGACCTTTAATGTTCGGAAGTCAACAAGAACCCAACAGCCAATGTTTTATGGAATATTAAAAATAATAATAATAAATATCCATTAATAAAAAAGTAAAAAGCAGGGAAAAAAATCAACAAAATATAATTAAATTAAAAAACAGAAACTAAAGAAATCTGACAAATACGTCCAATTTCTTTTTTTTAAACACAACTACATTTTAAGTATTTTAAATGAAGTCAAGCAGCAAGAATACATCACATATAAGCTGATTTAAAACACTTTATTTTTTACAATTAAACTAGCCATTTTTAACCTGGGCTGAGTCTGAAGCCCAGAACAAATCTACACAGGTCAAAAACTAATACACCCTAGTTGAAGGGCAGAATCAATATTTTCTGCATGCACGTATTGAGAAGCTTTGATTTTAACAGCATGTGATGTTGCTCTGCTGTTACGCAATCACTTTTTCTTGGTCACACATGAGGAAATATATGTAGTTCCTGTTTTGTCAGCAATAAAGGATGTTTCTACAGCTTGAAGATTGTCGGACTGCAGGAGAATTGTCTAATTTCTGTTCATTTACAGACTGACTGACACAGCGGACAGGCGGACGTGTTGTTGCGTTTAAAAACAGTGTCAGCGTCACTTTAGGCAACATGTGACTGAACAGGAAGCTTCAGTTAAGGTTGCGATCCTCTGACTATCAGGGAGAAGTCATGACGCCAGAGGACCTGTTGAACACTCTGGAAGATCTAGGAGACGATGAGTTCAACAAGTTCAAATGGTTCCTGCAGCAGACTGACAGCCTCCAAGGCCTCCCCGCCATCAGAAAAGGCCGACTGCAGACGACCAACAGGTGGGAAACGGTAGACCTGATGGTGCAAACCTATAGACTTCCTGGAGCTGTGGACGCGACCAGGACGGTTTTAGAGAGGATCAACAGGGAAGACCTTCTACAGAGTTTGTCTGGCTACCGCTCGGGACCAGAAGGTCAGTGACTGCTCTAGATCAAACTAAAGAACTTTAAAGATCCAGATATAAATAAATAAATCTTCAGAAACAAATAATAATAATAATAAATTAATTAATAAATCTTCAGAAAAAAAGATGCACATCAGACTAATGAACATCTAAATATCCAGATTAAACTAAAGAACCTCTTAAGATCCAAATTAGACCAGACCAAGCTAAAGAACATCTAAAGGGCCTGAATGACTTTTTGAATGTAACCTACAAAAGTAATGTGCAATACATTGTACCCGGTATTTCTATATTTATGCAACAACCATCTATGTATAGTCACAGTATTTATTTTTTATTACTATTATTCTTTATGGGGTGTTTTTTTGGTATTTGGGCTTATTGTACTGTTTTTTCTTATGTATGTCTGACAGTGCTGTATGCGATGGAGATGTCAATTTCCCTGCGGGAACCTCCCAAAGGGATCAATAAAGTTGTCTGTCTGTCTGTCTATCTCAAGCTAAAGAACATTTAAAGATCCATATCAAGTTAAAGAACATTTAAAGATCCATATCAAGTTAAAGAACATTTAAAGATCCATATCAAGTTAAAGAACATTTAAAGATCCATATCAAGTTAAAGAACATCTAAAGGTCCATATCAAGCTAAAGAACATCTAAAGGTCCATATCAGGTTAAAGAACATCTAAAGGTCCATATCAAGCTAAAGAACATCTAAAGGTCCATATCAAGTTAAAGAACATCTAAAGGTCCATATCAAGTTAAAGAACATCTAAAGATACAGATCAAGCTAAAGAACATCTAAAGGTCCATATCAAGCTAAAGAACATCTAAAGGTCCATATCAAGTTAAAGAACATCTAAAGGTCCATATCAAGCTAAAGAACATCTAAAGGTCCATATCAAGCTAAAGAACATCTAAAGGTCCATATCAAGTTAAAGAACATCTAGAGATCCATATCAAGCTAAAGAACATCTAGAGATCCATATCAAGTTAAAGAACATCTAGAGATCCAGATCAAGCTAAAGAACATCTAGAGATCCAGATCAAGCTAAAGAACATCTAGAGATCCAGATCAAGCTAAAGAACATCTAGAGATCCAGATCAAGCTAAAGAACATCTAAAGGTCCATATCAAGCTAAAGAACATCTAAAGGTCCATATCAAGTTAAAGAACATCTAAAGGTCCATATCAAGTTAAAGAACATCTAAAGGTCCATATCAAGCTAAAGAACATCTAGAGATCCATATCAAGTTAAAGAACATCTAGAGATCCATATCAAGTTAAAGAACATCTAGAGATCCAGATCAAGCTAAAGAACATCTAGAGATCCAGATCAGACCAGAACCTGGCATCATAGGTCTCCACTAACATACGTTTCCTAGTATCTGTTGACGGACGACTTACAGTTTTTACTCCATGTTTGATCCAGGTGTTCCAGCGTCAACTACCATCATGTTTTACCAACAGATGCTTCAGTCAAACCTTCAGGACAGGTTCATGTGCGCACACGAAGGCTGGGCGGCAGATAAACAGCGTCTGGTTGATATCTACACGGAGCTGTACATCACAACCGGGTCTGACGTTCACATCAACACGCAGCACGAGGTCCGAAAGATCGAGATGATGCTGAAAGCAGCAGAGACGGAGAAACCACTTCAACTCAGAGACATGTTCAGACATCCCTCTGGAGAATCCACACCAATAAAAACAGTCCTAACCAATGGAATCGCTGGAATCGGAAAAACCTTCCTGGTGCACAAGTTTGTGTTGGACTGGGCCGAAAAAAGATCCAATCAAGACGTGCATCTTATTTTTCCCTTCACCTTCCGTCAGCTGAATCCCCTGAAGGGAGAGAAGTTCCGTTTGGCTGAGCTCATCCATGAATGTATCCCCGAAACTGTGGACATCAAAGAGGAGGTTCTCAATCACATCTTCACAGCCCTGCAGTCATCAGGAAACAGCAACTACAACAAGAGCAGATTCAAACTTTTGTTTGTGTTTGACGGACTGGACGAGAGCCGCCTCAAACTGGACCTTCACGCTGAAGACATTCGCTCTGTCGACATAACCGCCCCGACCAAAACAGACGTCCTGCTGAGAAAACTCATCAATGGAAAGCTGCTACGCTCTGCTCGCCTCTGGATAACCACACGACCTGCAGCAGCCAATCAGATCCCTCCTGAGTGTGTTGACATGGTGACAGAGGTCAGAGGGTTCACAGACCCCCAGAAGGAGGAGTACTTCAGGAAGAGATTCAGTGATGAGGAGCAGGCCAGCAAGATCATCTCCCACATCAAGACATCACGAAGCCTCCACATCATGTGCCACATCCCAGTCTTCTGCTGGATCACTGCTACAGTTCTGGAGGATGTGTTGGAAGCCAGAGAGGGAGGAGAGCTGCCCAAGACCCTGACTGAGATGTACATCCACTTCCTGGTGTTTCAGATCGATCAGACAAACAAGAAGTACGGACCAGAGAGGTGCATTCAGTACATTAAGTCTTTAGCAAAACTGTCCTTTCAGCAGCTGGAAAAGGGAAACCTGATCTTCTATGAGAGAGATCTGAGTGAGAGTGGCATCGATCTCAGCGAAGCCTCTGTGTGCTCGGGAGTGTTCACGGAGATCTTCAAAGCAGAGCGTGGACGGAAAGACAAGCACAAGATGTTCAGCTTTGTCCATCTCAGTATTCAGGAGTTTCTGGCTGCTCTTCATGTCAGGATGTCACTTATTAACGACAACACGAATGTGACACCTTTACCTCCACTGTCGCTGCATCAGCTCAGGCTGCTTCTGAGAAAAAGCTCCTCAAAGAAGATCCATAGGACTTTCATTGACAAGGCCTTACAGAGTCCAAACGGACACTTGGACTTGTTCCTGCGCTTCCTCCTTGGCCTTTCACTGCAGACCAATCAGGATAAACTAAAGGACCTGCTAATAAATACAGGAAGTGACTTGCAGACTATTCAGGAAACAGTCTGTTACATCAAGAAGAAGATCAGTAAGAATCTCTCTGCAGAGAGAAGCATAAATCTGTTCCACTGTCTGAATGAACTCAATGACGGTTCTCTGGTGGAGGAGATCCAACAGTCCTTGAGATCAGGAAGTCTCTCCACTGATAAACTGTCTCCTGCTCAGTGGTCAGCTCTGGGCTTCATCTTGCTGTCATCAGAACAAGATCTGGATGAGTTTGACCTGAAGAAATACTCTCCTTCAGAGGAGGCTCTGCTGAGGCTGCTGCCAGTGGCCAAAGCCTCCAACAAAGCTCTGTGAGTAAAGACAGGCCTCGTTCAGTCCGGTCGCTAATATCTGATCACACCTGTCCATCTCTAAGTTGACACCTGGTATTAATCACAATGTGTCTCCGCATGTGAGCACTTGAGATCTGATCTTAGTTTGTGTGTCTGTAAATCAGCAGCGCCATCATGTGGTCAGTAGAATATTGTAGCAGCTGCTTTCTCTAATGGATCTCTACCCATAGACATATATACATAGACGCCTCATTGAGCGCTGCTGCCTACTGGAGCGGCGTGCCTACAGGGCGGCCATCTTGGAACAGGGCCTACAGTGCATTACATCTATGGAGGAATGGTTTTTCTACACAAAAAGTCATCATAAATCGCTCAGTTGAAGTCCGGCATCTTTTCTTTACAATCCTCTGTCAGAAGCTAGTCTGCTGATAATAAATTTGTATTTGGGTAGTAAAACCATATTTTTATCACAGCTACATGTGTGACGTTTTTAACAGATCAATACGTTTGGAAATCGCTCCAAAACTCAGCCAATAATTCTACTTTGAGATTGAGGAGTACCTCTTTCCTTCGTAGGTTCATGCACTGCTACCTCTGCTAGCCCTGTACCAAGATGGCGGCGCTTTAGGCACGTCCCTCCACAGTCGATGCGGCGTCTATGTGTATATGTCTATGACTCTACCTGCCGCTGTTTCAGAACCATCAACAGCTGGTTGTTGACTTGGAGACATGATCCAGATTTTGGAACAAGGTGGAAAGACTCTCAAACGTTAAGATCTTCTTTGTTTTAGAGACAAATCTCAGATTAGACCTGAACTCTGGAAGCTTCCATCCTCAGAGAAATGCCCCTGCTGAGAAAGAAACATCTCTGATGATAAATGAAATAAAGACACCAGGTGGAAATAATAATTCCCTGAGTTGATTCTAGTTTATATTTGTTTCTTGTTTAGTTTGGTTATCAGAATCCTTTAAAAGGCATTACTCATTACTAGTGAACTGACGTCAGGGGTTGAATGAACGAGATAAACTCCTCTTCCACTCATCAGACGTGTTGAGCAGGTGGTCTTTAACGTGACCCAGGACTGAGACTCTGGGGCGCTGAAAAGGTAGCGCACCGGCGGTTTGTCACACAACGCCACAGTTACTGTTGCTGGTGGTGAGAGAGCGTTCAGTAAACTAAAAACGATAAAAAACTTTTTGAGGTCCACAATGCCTCAGGAAAGACTTTGCAGTCTTGCCATGCTGTCAATTGAGAGCCAGTTGGCTAGAAAGCTGGACTTCAAAGACCTGATAAGTGATTTTGCACGTGAGAAGGCTCGTCATTGAGCTTTTGGTGAGAAGAATTGAGCAAGGATCAGTGACTGAAAGGTTGCAAAAGGAATCTTGACTCAGTTGGCAACGTTATATATTTCTTTCATATATTAAGTTCTACTTAAATGATGAGAAATCATATATGGCCATTTTGTATTTTGATGGTGTTTTTGTTTTTGCTGAGATTTTTTTCTCTTCACTGATTATATTTTTTCATGGAAGACTTTATTTCCAATTTAAGAATCAGTATTGCAGCAAATAAATCTTCACAATGAATTCCATTGTATTCAAAGTGCTCAGTTCTTCCCCTACTGTGCATGGCAACTGTCATGTTTTTCTTCTTTAACAAATATGGTGATGATAGTCAAAAATACCATTAAAATGCATAATTTTATGTAAAATAGAATCAAAACTTTTCACTGCTGTGTTGGGGGGCCCTGTAAAAATTATTTTCATGGGGCCCAAAATCCCTAGCGACGCCCCTGCTGAGACTAGATCAGTGTTCACACCGGACACTAGTGATCAGATCAGGACGGGGCCAGAGATCTACAGATACTAACTGTATTGGGTTCAGGGTTCATCAGAAATAACCACATGGTCATCGTTCGCGTATAATTAAGAATCACTGTGTTAATTATTAACTCTCCTTTAGACTGAGTGACTGTAACCTCTCGGAGAGAAGCTGTGCAGCTCTGTCCTCAGTTCTCACTTCCTGGTCCTGCGGTCTGAAACACCTGGACCTGAGCAACAACAACCTGCAGGATTCAGGAGTGAAGCTGCTGTCTGCTGGACTGGAGAGTCCTCACTGTGAACTGGAAACTCTCAGGTCAGGATTCAGATTTTACTGAGGTCTGTCACTCAAATCTGTGTCTGTGATGAAACGTTTCCGACTGTCAGATTTAAAACTTGTAGGTTAACCGAAGAAGAATGACAGTTCACAGCTAAACCGACACAAAAGCGCTGCTAGTGCTGCTAAAACCACATAACTGTATCTTCCTCTTATGATGAGGAAGTATTTACACTGAAATAGGAACTACGATTTCCTGTTTCAGTTCCTGCAGAGCAGACACAATAAACAGAGAGACTCCCTCTAGCAGTTGTAAAGCAGCGGGGGTCAGCACTCAAAATCACACCCGTCGTCCTATGACTGCATCTAGGCTTGCAGTGGTCGTAGGACGAATTAAAGCAGAGAAACTGGATCCTGATATGAAGACAGACCTGACTTATCGCCAAGTTACTGTTTCTATGGGCCTCAGACCTCACATCAACATCTGATTTCACCTGTCCACCTCCAACTACTTGTGTCTCCACCTGCGTCCCCAGCCAGCACTTGAGATCTGATCTCAGTTTGTGTGTCTGTAAATGAGCAGCGCCATCATGTGGTCAGGAGAATATTGTACCAGCTGCTGTCTCTAATGGATCTCTACCTATTGTTGGATCAGAACCATGAACACCTGGTTGTTCACTAGCCTTCCAGTGTGATCGGTACCAGTCGTTTCCACTCTCTCCCAGTCCCCAGTCCTAGCTAGTGATCATATATGTCTCGTGTAGCGGATCGTGACGTAGCTTTGTTATAAATTATTTACTTTAACGTAGTGACGCTGTGTCAGAACTATATTTTGGAACGAGGCTGTGATGTCCCAGACCACCTCCACATGTAAAATTAGAGATAGAGCTTCTGGTAGCAACTCAAGTTAGTCACAAACAGTTTAAAGCAGTGGATAAATTGGACGATTAAAGACTTAAATATAGAAGTGTATTCAACAGTTTATGATTTCTTATACTATACTCATGTAAATGTGTCTGAAGTCTGTCAGGTTGCCTGATCACAGAGGAAGGCTGTTCTTATCTGGCCTCAGCTCTGAGCTCCAACCCCTCCCATCTGAGAGAGCTGGACCTGAGCTACAACCACCCAGGAGACAAGGGAGTGAAGCTGCTGTCTGCTGGTCTGGAGGATCCACTCTGGAGACTGGACACTCTCAGGTATGAACTAGCAATTAGAGGTTCCACCATGTTTGTTGGAACAATTGAGTCACATTCAATCCCAACTTTAACCAAAACCAAGTGGGTAAATGTGTCACTGTGACTGTAAAGTGTTTTGAGCATTGACACCTTTATGTAGCGGTGAGAGGATCCTGTAACAACTGCTGGTTTGTTTAATGACCAGTCGTTGGGTCTGAGATGTTCTGACGCTGAGTTAGTTTATCTCAGTTGGTCACTGTGACTGTAAAGTTAGGGTGACCAGACGTCCCTGATTTCCGGGGACAGTCCCCGTTTTGGTGTCCCTGTCCCTGGCTAAAGCTGTCCCCGAGAATGTCCCTGATTTAGCTTTTTATGAATGAGAAATAAAACTGCATGTAGACTACAGGTAAACAACAGGTATTACGGTAGCCAGTTAGCAAGCACGAGTTAGCATGGTGCCAGCCAGCACTTGAGATCTGATCTCAGTTTGTGTGTCTGTAAAGAAGCAGCGCCATCATGTGGTCAGTAGAATATTGTAGCAGCTGCTGTCTCTAATGGATCTCTACCTACCACTGGATCAGAACCATCAACAGCTGCTTGTTGACTTGGAGACATGATCCAGATTTAGGAACAAGATGTAAACATTATTTCTGACATTTTTTCCGCCTAATTTTTCAAACATCAGTCATTCAGACTTTGTTCTTCCAGGCTCGACCACGGTGGAGAGCAGAGACTGAGACCTGGTCTGAGGAAGTGTGAGTTCAAGTGGTCTAAATGACAAGTTTCACTCTGTTAATGACGCAACACGTCACACGGTAAAAGTATTTTTTCTCTCCGTCAGATTACTGTGAACTCACATTCGACACAAACACCGCCAACAATTTCCTCCGACTGTCCGACAACGACAGGACGGTGACGTGGGTGGATGAGGAGCAGCCGTATCCTTATCACCCAGACAGGTTTGACTGGAAACAGTTGCTGTGCAGGAATGATTTGACTGGTCGCTGTTACTGGGAGGTGGAGTGGGAGGGCTGGGTTTACGTAGCAGTGAGTTACAGAAGAATCAGACGGAGAGGATCCAGCAAAGACTGCTGGTTTGGATTTAACGAGCAGTCGTGGAGTCTGAGATGTTCTGCCGATGAAGGTTACTTTGTCTGGCACAATAACACGAGAACGTCCGTCGCCTCCTCCTGCGTTTCTAACAGAGTAGCGGTGTATGTGGACTGTCCTGCTGGGACTCTGTCCTTCTACAGAGTGTCCTCTGAGACACTGATCCACCTCTACACCTTCAACACCACATTCACCGAACCTCTGTTTCCTGGCTTCAGGTTTTTCTCTGACTCCTCAGTGTCTCTGTGTTCTCTGTAGACGCAAGAAAACAGGTTCAGAACATTTAGTCGATGTCTCCTGACAGCAGATCCTGAACACATACATGATCCTTCCAGTGGTATCCCAGTTATACCCCTGGGTACGCTGTAAACCTCCACACGGGGGGCGCTCAGGAGCTGAGTCCAGCCCCCCCTACAGAGGAACTGAACTCAAGACTTTATTTTTTTAATGGAACGTTCTCGTTTTGTTCAGAAATGTGACAAAAAATAAATGAAACTACAAAAACATTGATTGACTTCTTTGTCCCCGTGAGACGACGTCCATTTCATGAGTTCTGAAAAATAACCCGCTAATCTGTCCATGACATTAGCACTGATTCCTCACAGCAAGAAGGTCTGCATGTTCTCCCTGTGTCTGTGTGGGTTCTCTCCAGGTTCTCCAGCTTCCTCCCACCGTCCAAAGACATGCTGCTTAGGTTCATTGGTGATTCTAGACGTGTGCCGCCCCTTTAAGAGACCGGGGCATTTTGGACTCTAGTGTTCTGTGTGTCACTTCAGACTTGCCTCAGACAGGAAGCTTGAGTGAAGCTATTGTTTAATTTTTACACATTCATTTTTTCTCAGCTGTACCCTGGAAGGCATATACACTATATTACCAAAAGTATTCGCTCACCCATTCAAATGATCAGAATCAGGTGTTCTAATCACTTGGCCTGGCCCCAGGTATATAAATTCAAGCACTCAGGCATGCAGACTGTGAAACAAGACATTTGTGAAAGAATGGGCCGCTCTCAGGAGCTCAGTGAATTCCAGCGTGGAACTGTCATAGGATGCCACTTGTGCAACAAATCCAGTCGTGAAATTTCCTCGCTCCTAAATATTCCACAGTCAACTGTCAGCTCTATTATAACAAAATGGAAGCGTTTGGGAACAACAGCAACTCAGCCACGAAGTGGTAGGCCACGTAAAGTGACGGAGAGGGGTCAGCGGATGCTGAAGCGCATAGTGCAAAGAGGTCGCCGACTTTCTGCACAGTCAATTGCTACAGAGCTACAAACTTCATGTGACCTTCAGATTAGCCCAAGTACAGTACGCAGAGAGCTTCATGGAATGGGTTTCCATGGCCGAGCAGCTGCAGCCAAGCCACACATCACCAAGTGCAATGCAAGGCATCGGATGCAATGGTGTAAAGCACGCCGCCACTGGCCTCTAGAGCAGTGGAGACGCGTTCTCTGGAGTGATGAATCACGCTTTTCCATCTGGCAATCTGATGGACGAGTCTGGGTTTGGAGGTTGCCAGGAGAACGGTACATTTCAGATTGCATTGTGCCAACTGTGAAATTTGGTGGAGGAGGAATTATGGTATGGGGTTGTTTTTCAGGAGCTGGGCTTGGCCCCTTAGTTCCAGTGAAAGGAACATTGAATGCTTCAGGATACCAAAACATTTTGGACAATTCCATGCTCCCAACCTTGTGGGAACAGTTTGGAGCGGACCCCTTCCTCTTCCAACATGACTGTGCACCAGTGCACAAAGCAAGGTCCATAAAGACGTGGATGACAGAGTCTGGTGTGGATGAACTTGACTGGCCTGCACAGAGTCCTGACCTGAACCCGATAGAACACCTTTGGGATGAATTAGAGCGGAGACTGAGAGCCAGGCCTTCTCGACCAACATCAGTGTGTGACCTCACCAATGCGCTTTTGGAAGAATGGTCAAAAATTCCTATAAACACTCTCCTCAACCTTGTGGACAGTCTTCCCAGAAGAGTTGAAGCTGTAATAGCTGCAAAAGGTGGACCGACATCATATTGAATTCTATGAGTTAGGAATAGGATGGCACTTCAGTTCATAGAATGAGTAAAGGCAGGTGAGCGAATACTTTTGGTAATATAGTGTATGTCTGTGAGTATTGGTCGTTCTTGTGTGGAGCTTAACTGTCGAAGATTTAGGAGCAGTTCTTTAGTTGTGTGAGAAAACTTTAAAAACGAAGCGATGCTAATGTGCTAGCTTGTCAATGGCGTTTTTAATGTAACGTTAGCATTAAGCTAATCGCCGCTAATCGCTAATTATTCTTTGTGATCGGTTCATTAAGAATTCAACCCGTTTATGAATATTTACGTCATGTGTGATAATTGTTTATGTTAAGGAACAAGACAAACAACATGTAACATTTTATTTTTCAATCTTTGTATTGCAGTTTCACAGTGTTTCTACAGTAAACATCTCAAAACGTACCTGCTGGCTCGGTGTTTATTGATGAACCCTGTTAGCTATCTGCCAAGTTATCAACAGCAACAAACAAGGGCAGAATAGTGAAAAGACATACGCTGAAAGGGGTTCCTACAGAAAAGTGGATCTTCATAGAAGCACAAAGATTCAACTGTCAACAAAGCTTCATAATGGACAAAAAAGAAGACGCGCTGGAGACGAGGTCAGTCTGTTCCAACACCTCACGCGCCAGCCAACGTTCCTCAGCCAGTGCCATTGCAACCAGGACGCGTGCAAAAGCGGAGGCTGCACGCGCACAAGCATTATTCGCACAAAAAGAAGCAGACGTGATTAAAGCTAAAGCATACATTGAAGAGCAGCAACAAAAGGCTGCAGCTGAGGCTATTAGGAAGAAAGCAGAGCTAGAAGCTAGTCTGCATGTACTGAGGCTAGAGGGCGCAGCCGCGGCTGCGGCTGCCGAAGCTGAGGTTCTGGAAGCAGCTGCCGAGGATGAGCAAGACGAGTGAACGTGTTGAAGATAAGGACACGGAGGATCCAAGACCTGAGCCTCATCAGGACTCAAAGCCACTCGAACCCACGCCAGCACCAACACGCCAGCTAACCATGGACAGCGGTGAGGCAGCTGAAAACAGCAAGGGGAAAGGTATAGACGAGTCAAGCGAGATCAGCCACTACGAACTCTGTGACTACTTACCTGTTCAGCAAACATTCAAACCAGAGGAGGATGCCACTCCATATTATCCTCATCCGCAAACCTCGACCAGAACTGGCTTCCTGAAACCAGTACGTCTGTATGAGTCAAATCCATCCAAAGGCAAGTCCAGCCATCACACACAGTCACGCAATACTAGACAAGCCGGTTGGAGCAACCAACCTCCTCAGCCATGCATGTATGCTCCTCCCAGAACCAATGAGCCCAGTTCTTCATCCACAACAGATCTGGCCAAGTACTTGATACGTCGTGAGATGATAAGCTCCGGACTGTTAAGGTTTGATGACCGCGCTGAGAATTACTGGGCCTGGAAGGGATCTTTCCACAGTTCTACAGCTGACTTAAACTTGACATACAGAGAGGAGCTCGACCTGCTGTGTAAATGGCTTGGGCCAAAATCATCCGAACATGCAAAGAGGATACGAGCAGTCCACATCCACGATGCAGCAGCAGAGGTGAGCATGGTATGGCAAAGGTTGGAAGATTGTTATGGATCCCCGGAAGCTATCGAAAATGCACTCCTCAAGAAGGTGGATGATTTTCCAAAACTCTCAAATAGAGAAAATCAAAGGTTGAGAGAGCTGGGAGACATTCTTATGGAGCTTGAAGCGGCCAGGTCAGATGGATTCCTACCTGGTCTGAACTACCTGGACACATCTCGTGGAATCACTCCTATAGTTCAAAAGCTGCCATACTCTCTGCACGACAAGTGGGTCTCTCTTGCATCACATTACAAAGAAAAATATCAAAAATCATACCCACCTTTCGCCTTCTTCGCAAAGTTTGTTTGTGATCAAGCCAAAACGCTCAACGACCCAAGCTTCGCAGCTCTCACAGGCGGTGGGAGCATGGGGAAGTCAGAGCATCCGTTTCGACCAAATGTGAGAACATCTGTTTCCGTCAAAAAGACAGAGGTCTCAGCGAACTCAGACAGTAGCTACAACGACCACTCAGAGAAAAATATGGCTGACCCAGACAAGCAATGCCCACTCCACAACAAACCACACCCCCTTAGGAAGTGCCGTGGTTTTAGGAGCAAAACATTGGATGAGAGGAAAGCCTACCTCAAAGAGAAAAACATTTGCTATAGGTGCTGTGCATCAACCAGTCACCTAGCCAAAGATTGTGGTAAAAATGTTCAGTGCAGAGAATGCCGGAGCGAGAGACACCCCACTGCACTACATCCAGGGCCGGCTCCATGGATGACTGAGATCTCAGCAACCACGAGAGATCAAGGCGGGGAGCAAGAGGAAGGAGCCGCTGAAACTGTCACATCGAAATGCACTGACATCTGTGGGCCAACTGTCAGAGGAAGATCATGCTCCAAAATCTGTCTCGTCAGAGTTTACCCAGCTGGCCAACGAGAAAGAGCAGTCAAGGCTTATGCTGTTCTCGACGAGCAGAGCAACAAGTCCCTAGCAAGAACAGAGTTTTTCGAGCTCTTTGGGATTACAGAGGGTACAGCGACATACACTTTGAAGACGTGCTCGGGAACCATTGAAACCATGGGTCGGAGAGCCAACAATTTCATCATGGAGTCATTCGATGGTAAGACTCACATCCCTCTTCCCACATTAATAGAATGTGATATGCTCCCAGATGACAAGTCTGAGATCCCCACGCCGGAGATCGCCAGACACTATTCACATCTCAAGCGGGTTGTGGACAGGATTCCAGCTCTAGATCCCTCAGCAGCCATCCTCATCCTGCTCGGCCGAGACGTCCCAAGGGCACACAAGGTTCGAGAACAATGCAATGGTCCCCACAGTGCTCCTTACGCCCAGCGTCTCGACTTGGGCTGGGTGATCGTAGGAGAGGTTTGCCTTGGAAGAGCCCATAAGTCCGATCGTGTCAATGTCTACCGTACTAACGTGCTGAGCAACGGACGTACATCTCTGTTTGACCCTTGTACAAACAGTCTCCACGTCAAAGAGAAGCTTGAAGTTCCAGCACATCGCTTTCACCTTCCAAAGGCTAACACGCCGAAAGACCTGTTTGATGAAACAGATAGCCTTGGTGAAGGAGTCTTCCAGCAAACACCACATGACGACAAGTCTGCCATGTCTGTGGAAGACAAAGCTTTTTTGGAAATAATGGACAAGGAAGTCTTCATGGATGACTCAAACAGTTGGGTCGCGCCGCTACCTTTCAGGGAACCAAGGCAGAAACTCCCCAACAATCGAGTCCAAGCAGTCAAGCGCCTTTCGACGTTGCGCCACATGCTTGCCAAAAAGCCGGACATGAAAGAACATATGGTTACATTCATGAGAAAAATCTTTGACGCAGGTCATGCTGAACCAGCCCCACCACTCAGCGGAGAGCAGGAGTGTTGGTACTTACCAATTTTTGGAGTTTATCATCCGCGCAAGCCGGGTCAAGTGCGAGCGGTGTTTGACTCCAGTGCCAAGCATGAGGGCGTCTCCCTGAATGACGTCCTGTTGAGCGGCCCTGACCTAAATAACACGCTCTTGGGAGTCCTCACTCGTTTTCGTAAGGAACCCGTGGCAGTGGCAGCGGATATAGAACAAATGTTCTACTGTTTCAAGGTTCGCCCAGATCACCGCGACTTCTTACGTTTCCTCTGGTTCGAGGACAACGACCCGACCAAGGAGGTCATGGAGTACCGTATGACCGTACACGTATTTGGAAACAGCCCTTCTCCCGCTGTCGCCATATATGGGTTGAGAAGAGCTGCCCTGCAAAGTCAGGAAGAACCCGACACTGAGGCAAAACAGTTCGTTCTAAGGAACTTCTATGTTGACGACGGACTTACCTCATTCTCCTCCTCCAACGACGCCATACGAGTCCTGAAAAACACAAAAGAAATGTTAGCCGACTCAAACATACGACTGCATAAAATAGCCTCTAATCACAATGCAGTGATGGAAGCGTTTCCACCGGAAGAACGTGCTAAGGAGCTGAAAGACCTGGAGCTAGGTGTGGATCCTTTGCCCCTGCAGAGAAGTTTGGGCCTTAATTGGCAACTTCAAACCGACAGTTTTACCTTCCTTGTCTCCACAGAGGAGAAGCCATTCACCCGTAGGGGAATTCTCTCTACAGTCAACAGCATATTCGACCCGTTGGGGTTTGTGGCTCCCATAACAGTACAAGGCAAGGCCATAGTCAGAGAACTGTGCACTGAGCAATATGGATGGGACGACCCAATACCTGCAGAAAAGGAGAAACAGTGGAAGTCTTGGAAAGAATCACTCAAGGCACTTGAGCAACTGCACATACCAAGACCATACCTACCTGTTTCCTTACTCTCCACCAAGCTGAGGGAACTATGTGTCTTCTCCGACGCCTCCACGACGGCCATCTCGGCGGTGGCCTACCTCAGAGCCGTTGACGAACGAGGACAAAGTCATGTAGGATTCTGTATGGGGAAATCTAAATTAGCACCACGCCACTCCCATACTGTGCCTCGCCTGGAGCTTTGTGCAGCCGTGCTCGCAGTCGAGCTAGCCGACATGTTAGTGGACGAGCTAGACGTCAACATCCACACAGTGAAGTTTTACACTGACTCTCGAGTTGTGCTCGGATATATCTACAACGCCAACCGGAGATTCTATGTGTACGTCGCTAACAGAGTCGCGCGCATAAGGAAGTCATCACAGCCAGAACAGTGGCACTTTGTCAGCACGGAACACAATACTGCGGACCATGCGACACGACCAGTGCCAGCCGCACTCCTTGGAGCCACAGTCCTCTCAGGAAGCTTGATCCCATCCTAGATTCAGATGGAGTGTTGAGGATCGGTGGCCGGATGTCATCAGCTACAATCTCTTGGGAGGAAAAACATCCTATCATCATCCCTAAAAACAGCCACATTGCTACATTGTTGGTGCAATATTACCATGAAAGAGTTGCACATCAAGGAAGGCACATCACTGAAGGGGCCGTCAGGTCCGCCGGGCTGTGGATTCTAGGAGGGAAAAGACTGGTATCAAGCATCATACACAAGTGTGTCATCTGCAGGAGGCTAAGGGGAAGTATGGAGAAACAAAAAATGTCCAACTTACCTGCTGATCGACTCACCGAAGCACCTCCGTTCACACAGGTTGGATTAGACGTGTTTGGGCCATGGTCAGTCTGTGCTCGTCGTACCAGGGGAGGTCTCTCAGAAAGCAAGCGCTGGGCCGTCATGTTCACTTGTCTGGTTACCAGAGCGGTTCATGTGGAGGTAGTAGAGTCTCCGCTACATCAAGCTTCATAAATGCACTCAGAAGATTCATCGCCATCAGAGGTCCAGCAAAGCTCTTTCGTTCAGACCGAGGGACGAACTTTGTTGGCGCATGCAAGGAACTCGGCATAACATCAGACAATGCTGAACTTCAGTCTTACCTCAAAGACCAAGGCTGTACTTGGGACTTTAATCTTCCACACTCTTCTCACATGGGGGGAGTGTGGGAAAGAATGATTGGGGTTGCTCGGCGCATTTTAGATGGCATGCTGCTCAAGGTGCATTCCCCCAGTCTGACGCACGAAGTTCTTGTCACGCTGATGGCGGAAGTCGTCGCCATAATGAATGCCCGGCCGATAGTTCCTGTGTCGTCGGATCCCGACATGCCAACCGTACTCACTCCTGCGATGCTTTTAACGCAAAAGGTCGATTCTGTGTCAGCGCCTACAGGAGACCTCGACCTTAAGGATCTCTACCGGAGTCAGTGGAAACAAGTTCAGGGACTCGCGGATTCATTCTGGAAACGATGGCGCCAAGAGTACCTGGCAACACTCCAGCCAAGGAGGAAATGGCAAGCAGACCAACCTAACTTGCAAGTTGGAGATATTGTGCTCCTAAAGGATAGCCAGGCCAAACGTAATGAATGGCCTACAGGACTTGTGGTAAACACCTTTCCCGGTCAAGACGACAGGGTCCGTAAGGTGGAAGTGAGAGTCGTTAAAGGTGGCTCCCCAAGGGTGTATTCAAGACCCACCTCTGAAGTAGTGTTGTTACTTAAAGGGTTATAGTGGTATAGCATAGCATACCAGACGGGGAGTGTGCCGCCCCTTTAAGAGACCGGGGCATTTTGGACTCTAGTGTTCTGTGTGTCACTTCAGACTTGCCTCAGACAGGAAGCTTGAGTGAAGCTATTGTTTAATTTTTACACATTAATTTTTTCTCAGCTGTACCCTGGAAGGCATATATGTCTGTGAGTATTGGTCGTTCTTGTGTGGAGCTTAACTGTCGAAGATTTAGGAGCAGTTCTTTAGTTGTGTGAGAAAACTTTAAAAACGAAGCGATGCTAATGTGCTAGCTTGTCAATGGCGTTTTTAATGTAACGTTAGCATTAAGCTAATCGCCGCTAATCGCTAATTATTCTTTGTGATCGGTTCATTAAGAATTCAACCCGTTTATGAATATTTACGTCATGTGTGATAATTGTTTATGGGCAGAATAAGACGTCTCTCTGTGTTAGCCCTGTGATAGACTGGAGACATGTCCATCACCCCGCCCAATGACGTTGCATTTAACATTGTTGTGTAGACATTTTATATCCACAGATATCTCCAGTTGTTTCACTCGTCTGTGTTCATCTAAAACCTTTGGAGTTGTACTAGTTCTCATTTTAATCATTAACCTCCTACGATAACAAGTTATAAAGGTTTATTGAGATAATTTAGAACCACGAAACACTTAAAGGGAAACTACTGTTGTTTTCATTTCTTGCCTTCAGGATCATTTTTCTCACCTTTAAAGGAGAACGACTGTTTTTTACAACCTGGACCTTATTTCTGGCATAAAATATGAAGGTTTACTCACCCATATAACTTTGGTGTCATTTGTGTTCCTTCAGGAGATAATTAGATCAGCGTATATCCATATAGTGGGAGTGAATGGGGCACCGAAACGCAGCCTCTTATCTGCTGCAAAACTCGTTCATTTCACCAACTCAGTAATGCACAGGATAAGATGTTACAATCCCTTGTGCCAAAAAGGCAAAACACATTTAGAGGCCCTGTTCGACTAAGAGGTCCTACCAAACCTACAGTCATGTGATTATGACAATTAACCTATAATCTACATAGACTAAGTAGAAGCTGCTGGCTTGTAAGCCCACTGAGCAGCAGAGGATACTTCAAACACTGTAAAACATACCTAACTAAACGCTGCTGGCTTGTATGGCCCGCTCAGCAGCTAACCATGGCTACCAAGTAACATGAAAACAACAGGAACCTGACCTAAACAACAGCAGTATGCAGCACGTCATTGGGGTTTTCAAGTGGGCACCTCCTTTCACCACATGTTTCGTTAAGTTAGGCCCACAGTGACTTCCAGCGCCCTGGAGTCACCCCCCTCCACAGGGGCCACTGCACAACCCTGTCTTCCTCACCAATCGATGTCTGTAACATAGCATCTAATAACCACAAGCCAAACAAAAAAATCTACCGTGATTCGCCCTATTAATGCGGAGCTGAAATACATAACAAACAAACAAATCATTTCACCAATATTTCGTTATGATACACTAGTGCTATTCCCAGTGAGTTAAATGTTATCATCATCCTGGGTCTGTAGATTGACCCACGGACCCTGAATGATGTCATCTGACCTGGATGATGTCGCCTCCGAGCGCCATGTGCACCCACGACGGTCAGCTTGTGATGGTTCGTCCTCAACCACAGAATCGGAAAAATATTCAGCCATGTTGCAAAAAAATCCCCCAGATGGTGATAACGGGTAACTCCGAACTCAACGGGGAAATGCACTGTAATGCACTGTAATGCACTTTATATGGGGGTTAGTGGGTCCTCGTTTCACCCGTTTTAGCTTCACTCCACTGTTCATTTTAGGATCCATTTTAAAATTATTTTATTTGCTTTTTAAGCCTTGAATGGCCGTGTCCAACCTTACCTCTCTGAGCTGCTGCACCCCTATACCCCTAGCCCAGTTTTTTTCAAGCTTTCTTGAGCCAAGGTACATTTTTTTTTCACTGAAAAAATCACAAGGCTCACCACCAACCGAAAATTAAAAAAAAAAACTCTATAGCCTATATTAACAATATAAAGTCATTCTTGTCAAATTATCTTGAATAGGAATCAAATAAACGCAAAGAAAAAAGTCTTATCTATATACACAGACAGATACTGATAACACTTGCTATCACAGACAATAGACACATTAGTGAGCGTAATCTAAGAAGCTTACTACAATATCGTTTTGTTTTCTCGAGATCTCAAATTAATTATCTCGTTATCTCGGGAAAACGGAGGAAATAAAATGTATGAATGCATGGCCAGATTTTATTTTAGAGTATACATGCATATTTTTACTGCTTAATCTTTTATTGTGTTTCTATTGTTTCTATTGTGTTATTTATTTATTGTGTGTTATTATGTAGTATGTTGTAAAGCACTTTGGAAAAACCTTGTTTTTGCTTAAATTGTGCTATATAAGTAAAGTGGATTGGATTGGAACAGCACTAGCGTACGATAACAAAATATTGGTGAAATTAACGAGTTTTGTGGCAGATAATTATTTAGAGGCTGTGTTTCGGTGCCCCATTCACTCACTATATGGATATACGCTGATCTAAATATCTCCTGAAGGAATACAGATGACACCAAAGTTATATGGGTGAGTAAACGGTCATTTAAGAGACAAATGCTCACGACCTAGTGAGAAAAATTATCCTGAAGACAAGAAACAAGCCTCGATTTAAGATGTTTCATCCCAGTGAGGTTTAAGTTTTTCTGTTGATCCTATTGTAAACTGAGTGAGAACTTTTTCAGGAATATTACCTTTAATTTAAAGGTAATATTCCTGAAAAAGTTCTCACTCATTAATGATTATAATTCTTAAATATTCTCCTTGTTTCAACACAAATCTACTTGTTTTTGGTCTTAAAACACTAGTTTTTAGATATCTGGGGGTTCTTTGAAACTACTTGGATGTACTTGGTTTCTGTTGTCAGATCATTTGGTTTATTTTAAGTTGTATATCTCTCATTTCAAAACGTGTGGCGCTGTGTTTGACCTTCTGCTCTCTGATGTTGGTGTGAAGCTGAATAAGTCGTTTTTTTGCCGCTGAGTTCCTCCTCTGAGCTGTGAACGTTGTCCAGATATCACGAGGAGCCACTTTACGGCGACATTCCTGGCGGCCAGGGTCCCGTCAGCGTCACCAGGCCACCGTTAACCGTTATCTCCCCAAAGTGTTGGCGGGGACGAGGAGCTGCCGGACGGCCCCGGGCCCCGCAGAGCCTTGTATGGCCATGGCCCGCCGTGGAGAGGACGATAAGCAGCACCCAGGCAGCTATGCGGCCATGTTTAGATCGACGAGTGTTTCTGTTAAATTTAGAGCAGTTATCGGACGCGGCTCTCCGTCCTCATCACACTCTGATCTGCTGCTGCTGCTGAGTCTGGACCGGCTGCTGCTCAGAGTCCAGGTTAGTTCTGCAGGAAACTATGAAACAGGAGCTGGTTGGCGTTGTTGTCGTTGCTGCTGATGTTGAGCAGCTGTAAACATGCTGCAGTGATGGTGCGTTAATGTTCGTCTAGGTTGTCGTCCTCTGCAGCGACCTCTGCTGGCGCTCGGGTAGCGGTTGAGCTTAGAGTTACAATGTTGAACCATTAACTCTGTTTCATTTCAAATCCGTGTGACACTGACAAGTTAATATCTGTATTTTATGAAACAGATCTTGATATCAGTGCTGCAAACACAACGAGCTAGCCTCGTTAGCGTAACGTCGGCTTTCTTGGTTTCAAACGTCTGTGAAGGTTCTCAGTCGTTCAGGTCGTGGTATAAATTAAAGAACAAGCTGAAACAAAGAAAAGTGGACTGGTTGAGTTTCTAGAAAATGTCTTGATGTTTGATGAGTGGCAAAATGTTTTCAAAAAGCTCTTGTTCCAACTTCCAGACGTTGTTCAGTTAGTTCAGTTTAAATTTGACTGTTCTGCTGCGGAAAGACAGAAATCAAACATGTATTAGTTTAAAATGGTAATCGAAAGTATGATTCTTAGCCTTGTTGCTGTTTTTTCGACCGTTAGCATAACGTTAGCTGTCAGGATCGTAGCTGAGTCGATGTGTCAAAGGTTCATCCAAAGCATTTGAGTCTTAATGATTGTTAGATACATGTGTTAGTCAGTCTCTCAAGTGTTACCATGGAAATGCCAGACTTTTTCCCGCCTTTCAGATGGTTCATGGGATTGAGATTTGAAACAGCAGCAAATGTTTTGGAATCAAATTTTGAATAAGTTTCGCACATTGCAAACTAACTCTTGATTGAGGTTTTGAAAGTCTGTTTAACTAAAAGTTTAGTTTCTACAACACCTTTCCCAAGCTTTTCCAGCCAAATACCTCTGCGCACATTTATAAATAAGTTCTGAAACTTTGAAGCTTGACTTTTAAAAGGGTTAAACTGTATTTTGATCCTTTGAAGGATGTATATATACTCTCTTCTTTCAGTTTTACAACTGTGAGCTACAAACACACGGACGGCCAGAGAGTGGTTTTATATGTGGACAATGGTTCAGTCTGAGGCGCATCGACTGGTTTCAGGATTAGACGGGTTGTTTCAGACTTTCAAACCAAGCTGCCAAAATTCATTGAAATCTGGCAGAACGGAGCAGAAATACGTCCTTTGCGAGTTTCAGAATAAAGTTTCTCCCTTTTAAAAGTCAGTTTCACGCTTCAGTCGCACTTTCCACGAGATTTAACAGCTGAAAAACAAAGAAATGAACCGAGAGACTAATTTAACTCCTAAACACAGAGGCTAACAGCTAGCTAGGTAGCTAACAAAGAAATCAAGCTTCATGAGAACACCAAGGGTAACAGCTAGCTAGGTAGCTAACAAAGAAATCAAGCTTCATGAGAACACCGTGGCTAACAGCTAGCTTGCTGGCTAGCTAGCTAACAATTGGCCTGCTTAATGTTAGCAATATTAAGTCATGATAAAATGCAAAAAACTAATATATTAACTCAGAACACTTCGGCTAACGTGACTCAACACGTGGCCTTAACTTCCAGTAGAGGGCGTCATTTGCAAAACACAGGAAAATATTAAAGAAAAGTCAGTTTTTGGTTTAAATGTGTCATCAGAGATAAATAAACACATGATGTCAACGTACTTTCAGACACATTGTCGTCTTTAAAACGCCTCACACGGCCTCGTGTTGAGAACAGGCTGAGGAGTTTTGTTTGGACGGAGCTGAAAATGATTCATCTCTAAACTCGGCTCAGTAACCGACTGGTTCAGAGGAGGCGGTCTCCTTGTTTCTGCTGCCTCTTCTCCTCCAGCCTCTCAGTGTTGGGCTGGAGGAGAAGAGGTCGGCTGGTTCTCGGCGTCTGGAATCTCTTCTCATGGTTTTTATCTTTCGTCTGTCAGAGGCTAGAAGAGTTTGAGAGACGGTAGGTGTCAGATTTTCTCTGCTGTTCACTGTTAATAACTCAACAGATGAATCAAACTGTCTCACAGATAAAAGCTGTAGATTTCTTCTACGTACAACCACATCATTATTATATGTTAAACACAGTTTACACAGTGATGATCATTTGTCAGATTCAGTTTTTGGAGCTGCTTCGTGAACAGCCACCGAGTATGTTGACGTTTAACGGAGGAGATTAGACGTGAAAATCTTCAAATATTTATTCATGACAAAGTTTATTTAAGGTTTAAAACCACAGGAGCAGATTTTTCCTGAAAGTAATTTTGGAAAAGGTGGAAGCTTATATTATCGAGGGGATGTGATGACTTTGCTGAGGATTGCAAGGATTCATGTATTTCAACTTTAAACAAAGAGAATTGTTTTAATTCCTTCTTCGGCGGGACAAAATAGGTTTTAAATCATTTGTAAATCAAACATTTTCTCTGAAATCAAAAGCACCAAACTTTCTTTCATGAAGCTCGAGCAGGAAAACGGGGCATTTTATTTTATCTCTGCATTTGGAGATGGGCATTAATAATCACATTAAAAATTCCCAGTTGTTGCAAATGAGTAGAGATCATCTGGTAAAAGTAGTGAACTAATAAACAGGACTAAATATTCTGGATTAAAGCCACAAAGACAATGGATGGGTGTGTATTTACAGACGACAAGAAACATTTATTTCTGTAACAGGGTCACACATAAACAGATACCACTTCTTCTGTGGTGCCGCCCGTCTCGTTGCTCCTCCAGCCTCTCCCCATCTGAGGGAGTCACCTTCTTAATCACAGTTAATCCTGCACTGTAAAACACCACAGCCCCGTTAAGTCACGTTGATGTATGTCTTTTCTCTTTTAACACCAACGGTCGGGACAAGTTTTGATTTTGGACTCAATACGTTTTCAAAAGTTTCTTGTGAGTTTTGTCTGTGTGGTCGATGATCATTTAACTTTATGTCTTGAGTTGAAAAAGCGATGGAGATGGAGGAGGAGGAGGAGGAGGAGGAGGAAGAGGAAGGGTGATAGGAGATGAATACTGGGAAATATGGAGGCTTTTTAATTATCAACAAAACTATTACTATAAAATGACAATACCTTTGAAACAGGCTCTATAAAACTCTATAACAGAGAATTAAACCACGTTTTTATTATTATAACAACAGCAAAAATATTGGCACCAACCAGGAATAAGATCCATGGTGGCTGTTTTTGGTTGATCAGATTTTAATCTCCGTTAAATTTCTGTTGAGATGTGAAATGAATCTGTCTGAAGTTTACATGAACTTTAAAACCTGCCGTCAGTCGTCAAGAAGAAGAAACAAAAACATTTGTGCTCTCGACTTAAAATGGCAGCTGGTATGAGTTGAGTTAAACTGATCTATCGCTGCAAAACTGCTGCTTTAAAATATTCTAAATACACGAGCTGCCCCTTTTAAGTTTACAATTCAAGTCTATATTTTATTTGATTTTTCTCAGTTTGACATTAATAGTGTTTTACTGTAGTACTTTCACTGCAAAACAAACAAACAAAATCTTAATACTTAATACAGAGACATTTTCACTAGTTCCATTGGCAGATTTGTTTGTCTATTTCAAGCAAAAATTGCTTGAAAAGCAAAATTTGCTTGAAAATATGCAAAAACAAAAAATCTGCCAATGGAACTGGTGAAAATGTCTCTGTATTAAGATGTATTGTCTTAAAACAAGTCCCTTTGTCTTTGGTACTCTTTGGGCAATTGTGTCTTATATTAAGTGTGATGAGATATTTTGACTAGAAATGAGACAAATATACTTGGTAAGATTTTTTTTTTTTGCAGTTTTTTACTACTGGCTGCAGGTACAAAAATACATTTCACTGTGCATTACCTAATCTTATCTTAACTCAACTTGTAATTGTGAGTATATCTGATAAGATAAAATGAGTTTTCATCACTGAATAATGTGACCGAATAAGTTCTTCCAACGATCGCATATTAAGTTGAAATTTTCAGCTTTTTGAGTTGAAACACGTTTTGCCTTCAGGTTGAGTTTACTCACATTTTCAAGGCAGCAGGTGAATTTTCTAAGTGACTTGAAATGTTTTACAGCATATTTTTGGGTATATTTTAGCTTTAATCGTTCATTTCTTATGTCTGTAGTGCTGGAGTATATCTGTGAAGGTTCTCCGTCATCCAGGTCCTGGTCCAGTTGCCTTTTCTGAACCTTTTTTTGGATAGTGCTACAGTAGCTTCTGCTTAAAAGTCACCATGTGCTAATGCTAACCTTCTGTTCGGTTTTATTTGCATAGGACCAGGAGCAGGCAGCTGAATTACATGCTGGTTTGTCTGGTTGTTGTTGTTTAAACTCACCAGTGTCACAGGATCATTTATCCAACACAACACAGAATCTCCCTGGTTACATTTAGACGAGACACGTGAAAGAGAAACAAACTTAACGATCTTGTTTAGAGGAAAATCTTCTCAAACTTTAACCGTCCTCCATTTCCCGGTAGAATAAAAGCACAGACAAACCCGTCCACTAACTTCCAGTACCTTCTGCCTGTGGCCAATCAGGAAGCAGCAAGTCACCTCTCTTGTCATAATGTTGTGGCTGATCTGTTTATTCTAACGTACATTCAAGGTAATGACTTTATGATAGCTAATGAAACGTCACGGTCAAGTCCAGATGGCGTCTGTGTGTTTTCCAACACAGAAATCTAGACTGTCCCAAAAAATACAAATTAAGACAAACGATGCAGAGAAGTTTGTTAGACAGTTAAGTTTTGGTTTGTTCTATGTAGCAGTGTTTTGGTCTTCAGCAATTAAACTGAAAAAAAGATTTTTAGATGAACTGGATGTGATCAAGACGGTCTCCGTCATCCAGGTCATAAGACATAGATGTTAGTAGAAAGGTCGTCTCATAAATACGTCTAGCTCTTGTCTGGAGTCAGGTAACCCTCATAAGAACTATTCCAAACACGAGACAGAAACTCATAACTCTCAGAACTCTTTCTGTGTGTCGCAGGTCTAAAGAAGCTGACGTGTCACCATGATCCAAGCCAGGACCTTGACGCTGTTCTCCGCCGATCAGCTGCTCTTCTTGCTGACCATCTTCTCAACTGAGTTTCCATATTCGGCGGCGGGAGGCTCGGTTCTGACCCTCAACTCCAGCAACACCGCCAGCAACAGCAGCAAGTGCGGCGGCGGCGGCACCAAATGCATTGAGGGCGTCATCCTGCCGGTATGGATGCCGTTAAACCCACCCTTCACGGACCGCCTCGCCAGAGCCACCATTTACTTTGTGGGGTTGGCATACATGTTCCTGGGCGTCTCCATCATCGCAGATCGATTCATGGCGTCCATCGAGGTCATCACTTCCCAGGAAAGACAGATCACCATCAAGAAACCAAACGGCGAGAGGATCACCACCACGGTGCGCATCTGGAACGAGACGGTGTCCAACCTGACGCTGATGGCGCTGGGTTCCTCCGCACCAGAAATCCTCTTGTCGGTTGTTGAAGTTTGCGGCCACAACTTCAATGCCGGCGAGCTGGGCCCCAACACCATTGTAGGAAGCGCCGCCTTCAACATGTTCGTCATCATCGGCCTCTGTGTGTCCGTCATCCCTGATGGAGAAACCAGAAAGGTGAAGCACCTGCGGGTGTTTTTTGTCACCGCCACCTGGAGCGTCTTTGCGTACACCTGGCTTTACCTGATCCTAGCTGTCTTCTCTCCAGGCGTTGTTCAGATATGGGAGGGGCTCCTCACACTCTTCTTCTTCCCCATTTGTGTTGGTTTTGCTTACGTGGCTGACCGCAGACTTCTTTTCTACAAGTATATGTACAAGCGATACAGAGCGGGGAAGCAGAAAGGAATGATTATCGAAACTGAGGGAGAACCGGAGCTGCCCTCAAAGATCGACATCGAAATGGACGGCAAAATGCTCAACTCATGTGGTGACGACTTCATGGACGGAGAAGCAGGGTTTGAAGTGAACGAGCTGGATGAGGAGGAGGCTCGTAGAGAGGTGGCAAGGATCCTGAAGGAGCTGAAGCAGAAACATCCAGAGAAGGACATGGAACAGCTGATGGAGCTTGCTAATTACCAAGTTTTAACCCAGCAGCAGAAGAGCCGGGCTTTCTACCGCTGTCAGGCAACCAGGATCATGACCGGAGCAGGGAACATCCTGAAGAAGCACGCAGCTGACCAAGTCCGGAGAGTCACCCAGCACGACATCTCCTCCGAGGTGTCCGCCAGCGACTTCTCCTCTAAGGTCTTCTTCAACCCGGGAACCTACCAGTGTCTGGAGAACTGCGGCAGTGTGGCACTTAATGTGGTCCGTCGTGGCGGGGACCTAACGAGCACCGTCTCAGTGGATTACCGGACCGAAGACGGCACCGCAAACGCCGGCTCAGACTACCGGTTCACCGAAGGAACGGTCATGTTCAAACCAGGCGAGACTGAAAAAGAAATCCGCATTGACATCATTGACGACGACATCTTTGAGGAAGATGAGCATTTCCTTGTGCACCTCAGCAACGTCAAGGTCCTACCCGAAGGTGACTCCTCAAACGGCGGCAAGGAAAACCACATAGACGCCCCTGCAAGCCTGGGTTTGCCGTGCACGGCCACCGTCACCATCTTCGATGATGACCACGCTGGGATCTTTACATTTGAGGAGCCGGTGGTGACCGTGAGCGAGAGCGTCGGAGTTATGGAGGTGAAGGTGATGCGGACATCAGGAGCCCGTGGCGTTGTGTTGGTGCCCTACAAAACCATAGAGGGGACGGCTAAAGGAGGCGGCGAGGACTTTGAGGACACACATGGAGTCCTGGAGTTTGAAAATGATGAGATCCTGTAAGTACAAACTTAATGAGTTAAGCTTTGGTATCTCTAAAAACGGGCTCTTGACATCAAACTCAAGGTTTCTGTTTGTGATGCATTTGTTAAGATTAGACGAATCCACAAAATGTTCTGAAACTGCCAGTCAGTAGGTCATACAGCAGGGTCTGTGGTGTTATTTGCTAAATTCTCGAAAAATTCAAGATTTAAACGTGTAAAACAACTGTTCAATTGTATTTTATTCAGACAGCTAAGCAGCTAGCATTAGCTAACAGAGAAAACACGCAGCCAAAACTCCCAGTCACAATGTCGTAACTTTTCATGGTTCTTTTGAGCCTAATGACACGATTCTCCATCAGTTATACACCACGTGGAGACTTGCCTGACAGAATCTGGTCCTTTACCTCCATTTAGTGGGCTAATGGTGGTGCTACAGATAACAAACACCACACGGCCATGCTGTAGTGAAAGTTAGCTTAGCACGGCTATCTAACATGCCTTGGTGACTGGTTTTCCCGAGGGGTTACATGCATGAACAACAGCCATATGGAATAAATGTCAATATTTTTATGGATTTTACAACGTGCACACTGATGGAAGATGAAATGTCTGTACATTGCATCTTGTAGTGGGAATCAGTTGTATTTTATAGCCAGATTCCCTTTTAAGATGTAACAATCCAATGTGTCACACTTTGGGTATTTTGGTTTAATCCAAATGGAGAGTTGGCATGGTTCTATTTTTTTTTACTTTGTAGAATATGTGTGCTTTGTGGTATTTCTATAAAATCATAGTCCAGTTCTAGTCAAGGGGTTCAATGGATTCTCTGTGCATGATATCATTGCTATTAGGATGTTTTCTACTATCTAATCTGGAAGACATTTTAAATTTCTCCTTTAGTTTATCTTAAATGAATCAGACATAGTAACACCCACAATGTTACTGACACTGGGAATCCATTCTCTGAAGTCTTACCTAACAACAGAGACCAGGGTCATGACTATGGACCAGATACTCTTGGAGTTATTCCTGAAAACCAGAACGCTGAATGTGTCTGAGTCACCTCCAGGAGCGTCTTAAAATAAAACCGTTTGTATCCTGGCTCCGCCCCCTACACTCTCCGTCATGTGACTTCCACGTTTACATGCCTCGCATAGCAGCAGACTCTTTCCATGTGTGCAGGTGGCAGGAATGAGACGAGCACACATTCATTTCCAGAGCATAAACAGCGGAGGAAACGGTGGCACGCTGTGTTTGACTTTATTGATGAGGTCCAGCTTTCACACAGCCTTATATAGACCGATTATCATCTCCGATTCGCAGCACTTCTTTAATTACACAGGCCCTATGTCCTGTTTCCACTCAGTGTCCAGTTTATTAGGTACATCTCTACCTCAGTCCTGCAGTAAACCCTTCTTGAAGGTGATTATTTTGTTGTCAACAGGTCTGATGTCTCAGGTGGAAACTCAGACTCAGCTCTCAGCAGAGTGGTTTCTAGTTTCCTACTTGACTTATGTTGTCTTGTTTTGATTGAAACCCAGAGATGTTCAGTTTAATGCTGTTAAAATAAAATGACCACAACATTCAGTTAATTATTTAGAATGAGCTTATCACTGGTTGTTGTTCAAGTTGTGGAAAACAGGAAATAACTCTCTGATCCTTGAAACCACTGTGACAGAATGAATCATTAGCCCATAACAAGCTAATATTAGCCTAAACAATATTAGCCTAAACAATATTAGCCTAAACCAGATAATATTAACCGGCAAATGTTAACCTGAACCAGCGAACATTAGCCTAAACAATGGTAGCTTAAAACAGCTAACATTAGCCTAAACCTGTTAATATTAGCCACTACCAGCAAATGTAACAATGGCCGAAACAACATCACCCTAAGACATAAACCAGCTAACATGAACCTAAACCAGCGAATGTTCATCTAAACCAGCCAACATATCCCAAAACAGTGTTAGTCCAAACCATCTAACGTAAACATGTATGAGCTATTGTTAACCTAGGCTAGTCAACATCAGCCTAAAACAGCAAATGTTAACCTAAACCAGCGAACATTAGCCTAAACAATGGCAGCTTAAAACAGCTAACATTAGCCTAAACCCGTTAATATTAGCCAAAACCAGCCAACTTATCCCAAAACAGTGTTAGTCCAAACCAGCTAACGTAAACATGAGCTATTGTTAACCTAAACTGGTCAACATCAGCCTAAACCAGCAAATTAACCAGCAGATGTTAACCTAAACCAGCTAACATTAGCCTTAACATCATTAGCCTAAACTACTGAACATTAGTCTAATCCAGCTAACATAAACCTAAAGCAGCAAATGTTGACCTAAACTAGTCAACATTAGCCTAAACATCATTAGCTTATACCAGCTAACATAAACATTAACCAGCAAATGTTAGCCTAAACCAGCTGATGTTGCATAACCTCAAACTAAACATGTCTACAGTGATTCTCCGGTGGTGAATCTGTCCTCTGACTAATCAGAACCATTTTAAACTAAACCCGACTCCACGGTGCTCAGTCCATGACTCTTCTGTCCATCACCACTCATTTACTGGATCAGGATCAGTTCCCAACAGAGATACTCCAGAACCTCGACGGAGGAACTTCTTGTTTGTTTTTCTTGGAACTCAAGAACCTGATTTGTAGTTTTACTTGCTGAGTGGATCACTTCCTGTTAAGACATAAGACATAAGACATGTCACAGTAGCACGGACTTTGGTAAAATATATATATACAGAGAACAAAGACGACTTTGTCTCATTCATAGACGTTTTTGTTAATGAGCTGAAAGCTTCAGAATAAACACTAAAGAAGAAGAATGAGCTAACTTTCCTCCACTGAATGTTTAAGTAGGTCATCATTAGTTAATGTTTAATCCATTTTAGGATTAAAAGTAAAGAAGTCGACTGCAGAGATCATCTAATGTTGAAAGGGATTAAATGTGTGTTTCAGGCGTTAAGAGGATCATGATGAAGCCTACATGTGGAGACTCAAAGAGCCTCTGGATGTTTGTGTCTTTGTCTCAGAGGTTCAGATGTCTTTTGTCTGAAGCCGCGGTGTCGGCCGGATAAACACCACGCTGCTCTCTTCCTTATTAGGCAGCGTCAGCCATGAAGAAGACCACGGGGAGGTCTTTTATCTCAGCCTGTAAATCTGGCGACTCGCACCGACCGGGACTCGTCATATCGTTGAGTCACAGTTAACAGGGATACGAACCAGGAGCGATCACCAGCAAATAGACTAAACCACTGTTAAATAATGAGTCTCTATCACTGATCAAATGACTTCTGTGGCCTCTGAACCAGTTCTTCTTCCTCTCTGAGGAGAGTTTGAGAAAGACAGGAAGATAAATGGACTGAAAGAAAGAAAGAGAAGGAAAGAAAGAGAAGCCATGTTTGTAACAGCATGAGTTGATCAGATGTGAACATGATCAGCGATTATTGATCTGATCAGTCTCATTGATGAACAACAAACTAGATCTGTTTCTGAATCACCTGATAACATGAAGCTAACGTAATCACATGACTTCATCCGTCCAATCAGGACGTCTGTAGCCTGACGAACTTTGTGTTTGTAACATCAAGAGAAAATAACCTTCATTAACTTTTCAGTCAAACTGAGCAAACAGTTCTGTCCAGTTATCATGGCAGCTCCTCACCCATCACGGCTCTTTCTTCTTCTTCAGTGTTTATTCTGTAGCTTTCAGCTCATCAACAACATTGTTTACCAGGGATAGCTGGTTTAGGCTAATGTTAGCTGGTGTATGTCTAAGTTAGCTTGTTTAGGATAATGTAGTTTTGGCCAATGTTAAGTGCTTCAGACTAAAGTTTTCTGGTTTTTGCTAATATTAACAGGCTTAGGCTAATGTTAGCTGTTTTAGGCTAACGTTGTTTAGGCTACTATTGGCTGGTGGTTTAAGGCTACAGTTAACTGGTTTAGGCTAATGTTAACTGGTTTAAGGCTAATGTTTTCTCTCTGTTTTTACCCAAAAGATATAATTCAAAACATGACACCGCCTGATTTGGCAACAGTGTTGTCCATCATTACTTTCTGCTCGCCTTCTTCTTCTTCTTCTTCTTCTTTTTCTTCTTCTGCTGATTCTCTACTGGCTATAATACTGCCCTCTGCAGGATACAATTATTTCCCACACTTTAGACTGTGCTTGCTTTCCAAAGCGCTATTTCTGCTTCCTGACTTTGAGCTAACGTAGCATATAAGCATCATGCTAGCAGTTATCAGGGAAATGATGTAAACTCGATGTTGTTCAGTCTTTTCTCTAGGAATCGCTTCGTGTTTAGGTTTCTGCTCGTCTCTCTCTCTCCCTTTCTTTTTCGAGGAAGTCCTGCTGTGAATGTAGCTTTCACGCTAACGCTAACCTACGCTGACACGCTCTCTTTTCTCTTGTCCGTCGCTCCTTAGACGTCTGTGCGCTCTCGCTCTTTCTCTCTCCTCCCTCTGCAACCTCTGCTCTTCTTCTTCTCTTTCAGTAAAACAGTCCGGATTAATATAATCGATGACGAAGAGTACGAGAAGAACAAGAACTTCTTCCTAGAGATGGGTGAACCTCAGCTGCTGGAGATGAGCGAGAGGAAAGGTGGGGAGGGCGTGTACTTCTGGTGCCCTGACCCCGCCCACATCACTAACGACCTTTGACCCCCACGCCCCGTTAAGACACAGGTTCATACTTTGAGGTTGAAGTCATTAACAGCGATTTAACCCTTCAACCTCAGAGTCTGATTGCCCCGTTGCCATGGTGACGCCGCGACAATGCCAAGGTGGTGACCATGGTGACGACGGCGTGCACTTGAGTGGTTGCTGGTGAACTAACACATGACCTCTGACCCCCCTTCGCTCTTCCAGGAAGACGATACACATTAGAATAATTGACCACGACGAGTACGATAAGAAGGCCAGCTTCTACCTGGAGCTACAGCGGCCATATTGGAACCGGAAGAGGTGGACAGGTGTGACAAAACGCTCTTCCTCCTCCCCCTTCTCATTCCTCTTCCTCTTCTTCTTCTCCACCACCTGTTCACTGTCGCTGCCGTTGCTCTGCTTCCTCCTCCTTCATGGCGCCTCCTAGTGGTCAACTCTGTCACTGACAAATTAAACTTGTAGAAAATGCAGAGGTGAGAAAGTATAAACCAATTCTCCGGTCGTCCATGTCTCTATATAGAGGACAGCTGGTCTCTGGTGGATGTCCCAGGCTCTGGTTGCCTAGGTAACCATCGCTTTGCCGCTGTGTTCCCGACTGGTTTGAACTCACACCTTAACATCAAACGTACTAACGACCCGTTTGTCACGCGATCCATACCTGATTAATGAGCGTTGCCATGGAGACGGCTGTGCGTGTTTACGTCCGAACATCACGTCAGGTTAGAGCTTTTTTCAGGAGGAGGTTCTGATGAGGAGGAGCATCGCATCTACTGGAAATACTAGACGAAGCAGGAGGAGAAGAAGAAGAGGAGAAGACTGAGTAGAAGAAGATAGAAGAATATGATGAAGACGAGGTGAGAAGAAGAAGAAGAAAGTGAAGGAAAAAGGGAGCAGGAGAATAAAGGAGTAGACGTAGAAGAGGCATATTCTCCTCCATGTTTGTGTCCAGACCTGAATTTCTAGAGTAGAAGAAGACGACCAAGATGTCCCCACGTCTCCAGCGTTGCCGTCCACACTAATTCCAGCTTGGTTCATCTTTTCAAATCCCTCCTGTAAACTCCTCAGCCTGATGTTTACCCCACCTCCAGAACCTCTACACCTCCTCCATCAGCCTGACACTAGAGTTTAATACTAGAGTCCATAGTGAGGACATGTTAAGGACAGGTCAGTGGACAGTGTTGACCTCTTTCTTGGTTTTTTGTTTTTTTCATGTTTCTTTCTCTCTCTTTCTTCTTCAGCTGTGTTGCTTCAGGAAGCTGGTAAGCCCCTTTTCCTTTTCTCTTTCCTGTCTCTGTTCCCTCCATCACCTGGACTCTTCATTCACTCCCTGTCTCTCGTTTCCAGGTGGATTCGTTAAGACAGGTAGGAAGACACTGTGAAACCGGTTGATACCAGTTGATACAGGAGCTGTACTGATGGATCTGATCTGATTTCTGTTTGTGTGACTCTCTGATAGACAAGCAGCTCTGTGGTAAGATGGAAACGTTTGCTTTCCAAGTGTTCCAACACTTAAAGCAACGTCGTGGTCTGATCGCAGCGACTCTAACGCCACAGTCGCCACTGCTTCCATCCAGGAAATAGTCAGAAACAAAAGTCTTTGATCAGAGCTGGCTTCTTCCACGTGTTTCCGGTCTTTATGCTAAGCTAAGCTAACATGCAGATGAGAGACGCGTCGCTTGTCTACGATGTTATGTTGCAGCTGGTTGCGGCAGATCATTAACAAGCCTGTAACAGAGTCTCTGAGACGTTCACTACGACTCCCATGGTGCATTTCACCCACAAACATCACTGAGCTTAACATCTGCTCACCTGAGCCACTAACAGCTACCACCTTGATTTGACTTCATCCTTGACTAGCTTTGTCTCCATGACAACATTAACACGAGGCTCATGGATATTGTAAGATATTTAAATAATAATTTAAATAATTGATGGAACCGGTGGCTGCTCGCTTTAACTAATAGTAGCTCCTCCTCGCTTCCTAGATTCCAGCTAATAATAGCTCTTCCTAGCCTTCGAGCTAATAATAGCACTTCCTGGCTTCCTAGCCTATCAGCTAACTGTAGCTCCTCTTAGTTTCCTAGCCTCTAAGCTAATAGTCGCTCCTCCTAGCCTATTGGCTAATAATGGCACATCCTGGCTTCCTAGCCTCCCAGCTAATAGTCGCTCCTCCTGAACACATCATTTAATGACACCTGGATCCTGAGGTTGGTTTCTGAGTAATCTGGATGAAGTTGTTTCCTTCAGGTTCTTGTTTCATGTTGTTCAGGTACAGACGTCTACAGGAAGGTCCAGGGACGAGAGCACCCCGCCCCCTCATCCATCATCAGCATCACTGGTACGTCCTTCATCCACCTATCCATCCATCCATCCATCCATCCATCCATCCATCCATCCATCCATCCATCCACCTATCCATCCATCCATCCATCCATCCATCCATCCATCCATCCATCCATCCATCATCTATTCATCTATCTGTCTCTCCATTTCAGAAGAAAGAAGTGAGGAGGCGATGACGAAGAAGGAGGAGGAGGAGCGGAGGATTGCAGAGATGGGTCGACCGATGCTCGGTGAACACGTCAAACTGGAGGTGGTCATTGAGGAGTCGTACGAGTTCAAGGTGGAGACACTTCCTGTTTAGAGACACTTCCTGTTTGGAGACACTTGTTTTATTGTCAGTATTGACTGTAAAGTCACCGCTACTGACCAAACTGTTCTGTTCACTTGTATCAACCCAGACCAGACTTGTTTTTAGTCTAAAGACACTAGTTTGAAGATATCTGGATTCTTCGAGGACAGACAAATTTACTTACACTGCAGAAAAACAAAATCTTACCAAGTATATTTGTCTCATTTCTAGTCAAAATGTCTCATTACACTTTATATAAGACACAATTGCCTAAAGAGTACCATTTCAGCAAGACACAGGAACAAAAATTGCTTTAAGATAAAATATACTTGGTAAGATTTTGTTTTTTTGCAGTGTAGTTTCGACTGGCAGATCACTTTGATTATTTGAAGTCATATATTCCGTATTTTTCTTGTTTCCCGACCTTTAAATGTGGCATCTTGTGTTTCAGAGCACCGTGGACAAACTCATTAAGAAGACCAACCTGGCTCTGGTGATCGGGACCAACAGCTGGAGGGAGCAGTTCATTGAAGCCATGACCGTCAGCTCTGGTACCGGCTCCACCAGAACCAGTTCCTAGATCTCTCTTTAAGGCACTCCTGATACTAAAAGGGACGACCTCGTGTAGACATCATTAGCCTGTTTTGTGCCTCTTTGTGGTTATTTTGTCTCTTTGTTGTCGCGTTTAGTTTGACTCCACCAGAACCACCATCTTAACTGATGGTCTGGTTTGGTTTTGACTCGTGTTTCTGTCCCGGTCAGGTGATGATGATGATGAATGTGGCGAGGAGAAGCTCCCCTCCTGTTTCGACTACGTTATGCACTTCCTCACCGTCTTCTGGAAGCTCCTGTTCGCCTTCGTTCCTCCCACCGACTACTGGAACGGCTGGGCCTGCTTCGTCGTCTCCATCTCCGTCATCGGCCTCCTGACTGCAGTGATCGGAGACCTGGCGTCGCATTTCGGCTGCACCGTCGGCCTCAAAGACTCCGTCACGGCTGTTGTGTTCGTGGCGTTGGGCACGTCTGTTCCAGGTCTGACACAAACCTTTAACACAAGATTAATAATGTTTAACTGGAGCTGATCTCCACTTCCTCTCCGTCAGACACCTTCGCCAGTAAGGTGGCAGCAATCCAGGACCAATACGCCGACGCCTCCATCGGCAACGTGACGGGAAGCAACGCCGTCAACGTCTTCCTGGGTATCGGCGTGGCCTGGTCCATCGCTGCCATCTACCACGCCATCAAAGGCGAGGAGTTCAGAGTTGACCCGGGCACGCTGGCCTTCTCCGTCACGCTCTTCACCATCTTCGCCTTCATCTGCATTGCCGTCCTCATCTACCGCCGCCGGCCTGAGATCGGAGGGGAGCTCGGAGGCCCTCGGATCCCGAAGATCCTCACCACTACCCTGTTCTTCAGCCTGTGGTTGATGTACATCGTCTTCTCCTCGCTGGAGGCCTACTGCCACGTCAAGGGCTTCTAGGACTTCTGCTTTGGACCTGTCCCAGGAGGTTCTAACGGGTTCTTGTGGATTAGGTTCCTGCACAAGAGGTTCCTGTGATGTGTTGTTAGTCTAAGGTTGGGTAGATGTTTAAAGGTCGTAGCAGGGTCCCACAGCTGACGGATTCCTGAAGCCTCTGGTGGACAGGTTTTAACACGGGTAAACAAGTCTAATGGACTCTTAACAGGTTCTATCAGGTGGTTCTAAACGCCTTCAATGGGGTTCTAAAGGATTCTCCATGAACGTCCTGATGGGTGAACCTCCCATCATTGGTCTAAAGGTTCGGTTCAACATCTGAAGGTTCACACTGGTTCTTCTAAAGGTTTTCAAAGAATATATCACAGTTCTGACAGGTCTATAAAACTCCTTAAAGCTTTTTTCATAGCTGGTCTTAAACGTCATATTCAAACCGGGTAAGTTCTTTTAGGTTTTTTCAACCTAACCCACGATCTGATGGAAAATTTTCAAAAGGAACCTCTCAGGCTGCTGACCTCCAACACTGTTCATACTCCCCTTTAAGACTCACCTGAACATTTTAGCAGCGTATGACCTAAAGTTTCTGATGGATCGTACTTTTTCAACCCAACCCCTTCCGCCAGTCTTTTAGAACTGAAGACTTGGATGAAATGTCTTCTAGACACTCTAAAAATCCACTTGTCCTTGTTTCCGCTTTGATTTTTTTTTGGGATTTGCCACCTGGACGGCTGAGAACCTTCACAGACATGTAACCTAAACTGTTTATATTTGACGAGCATGGATTTTGACACCACGTCCACAGTAGAGTCCACGATGAAGGAGGTAGCTCTGAAAACCTGCAGGACGACTGCGCTAGTGTTGCACCGACATGAACCCTGTATCTGCACTGAGTGTGAAATGTAGTCAGTCTTTACTGTAAAGAGACTCTGCTGCAGCAGTGGAGCCATTAGTTAACAAATACTCTCTGATGTGATTGATTGATTGATTGGATGATGTAAACTGTTGAAATATTAAAGTAGAGTTAGTGACATGTCTTCGGTGCTGTCCTTCTCTCACAAAACCGAACCACAGCTCTGAAACCTGTCTTCTGAAAGACGTCAGACGGACTTGGGGCTGGTTCTCTGGTTCCACACATTCACAGGCAAGCAATGAGCCAACAGAGCATTTGACTGAACATTAAAGGCTCTGTTAACTGGAGAAGCTCTTCCTGGAGTCTTCAGTAGCCGAGGATCATGGGTAATGCAGTCTTTTTCCCTAGATCTCTTTCACAGACACTCCAGAAGTGAAAACAGATTTACAGATGAAGTCTTTTGAGATCAGTGTCTACGTTTACACATCATCAGCCACTGATTCTCACTGAAGCTGCACGTTTACATGACTGGTTGCTATGACAACTGTTTAATACAGCTTTAAAGTCAGAGACATTAATGAACAATACATCCACCTGCGCTCAATAAAATAATAATACATCTATCATTAAACACATGAAGCTCTGTACATGCTTTACAAGGAGTGACAAATAAACTTTGTTATATAAAAAAAGTTAAAGGTACAACAGGTTTGCTGTAGGTGGCCACACCCACAGAGGTCATGTGATCCAGGTGAGGAGGAGGAGGAGGAAGAGGAGGAGGAGGAGGAGGAGGAGGCTTCAGGGCTTCAGGGCTTGTTGTAGCCGAAGATCCCGACAGGAAAGTGTTTGACATGCGTTGGCCACTGAGCAGCTAGCTGGAAAAACTTGACATCGTTCCACTCCACCCCGTCTATGGACACTGAGACAGGTACCAGGAAGTCAGCTTCACATTTCTGTTTCCTTTCAGTCTGACTGAAAACAAACATTTATTTCCCCAGTGATTCATGAAAAAAACAGCTAATATTAGCTTAAACTATGTTAGCCTAAACTAGTTAGCATTGGCTTAAACAATGTTAGCCTGAACCATATGTTAGCTGAAACTGTGTTAGCCTGCACTAGCTAACACTGTCTTAAACCATGTTAGCCTAATCCAGCTAATATTAGCCCAAACAATATTGACCTAAACCAGCCAGCTTGAAGATAAACCAGCTAACATTTGTCAAGGTAAGCCGCATAGTAACATGTGGGCGAAGCTAGCTCTTCCTTTTCCATGTGGGTTCACCCAATGCTCCAAGCTCCTGTAGTGATGGTGGGTCTGATTGTAGCATTAATCCAAACCAGCTAATAGTCTGAATAACGTTAGCCTGGACCAACTAACTTAAATATAAACCAGCTAACATTAGCCTAATCTAACAACGTTAGCCTGGACCAGCTATTAGCCTAGACAACGTTGGTCTAAACTAGCTAACATTGGTTTAAACCGTGTTAGCATAAACCAGCTAATATTAGTCTGAATAATGTTAGCCTGAACCAGCTAATTTAAACATAAACTAGCTAACATTAGCCTTAACTAGTTAACACTGGCTTAAACAACGTTAGCCTGGTGGACGGTGTTTACTTCAGGTAAACGTTTGTATCACATGTCAAGTGTGTGTGTGTGTGTGTGTGTGTGTGTGTGTGTGTGTGTGTGTGTGTGTGTGTGTTACCTCTGAGTGTGTGTTGGTGTTTGGAGGTACAGATCAACCTGCTGATGCCTTCAATCAGCTGACTCCTGGACTCTGTCTCCTTCTCCTTCATCTTCTTACTGAGGAACATGACTGACAAGAAAATCTTCGTCATCATCTTCATCATTATCACCATCATCTTCATCATCATCACCATCATCATCATCACCTTTCTTGTTCTTCTCCTTCGTCACCACCGTCATACTCATCATCTCTCCTCCTCCGAGCCTCGACACCTGAAGACAGCGAAAGTTGCTCTTCAGGGTGTTCTTCATCCCCGCCTCCTTCCTCCTCTCTCCTCCTCCTCCTCCTCCTCCTCCTCCTCCGCCCTGACTGCTCCAGTAGTCCACCTGCAGACCCATCACCTCGGCTGGACAGCTAGACAGAAGACGTGGAGGACAAACAGGACACACGTTAGGATTCTGACGCCTCCGTTTTGGAGACAAGCTGTCAGGAAGTACCTGATGGAGGGGGAGGGGGGCGGCGTGGAGGTGAAGGGAGCTCCTGATAGGGTGGGAGGAGATCCCAGGATGATGTCATCAGAGTCCACTGTGGACGGAGAAGAAGGACGTCAATACAGAGCTCACAGGACGAGGATGATGAAGAGGACGAGGGAGAGGATGAGGAGGAAGAGGATGAGGAAGAGAAGGGAAGAGGACTATGAAGAGGAAGAGGAGGAGGAGGACAAGAAGGAGGAAGATAATGATGATGACAATGAGAATGAGAGCGAGGATGAGGGAGAGGATGAGGAAGATGAAGATGAAGAGGATGAGAAGGAGAAAGACAATGATGAAGAGGATGAAAACGGGAGCGAGGATGAGAGAGAAGAGAGAGGACAGGGATGAGGAAGAGGACGGTGTACCTGAGGTGGAAAGGAAGTTGTGCTCCACGACGCCGACCTTCACCAGCTGAGAAAAGACAAACGCTGAGTGAATCCAGTGAAGTCGACACTGAGACAAAATAGTTTGAGCTTCTTACCCCGATGAAAGGGACGAACTTCTGACAGGACGAGTCGTTGTCTTGGCTGAGCAGGAAGACGAAACGAGAAACGAGACAGATGATTAGATAACGTGGAAACGAAAACAAAAAGATAAACCCTCAACTTCAGTTAAATGTAGCTGCAGTTCTTCTGACGGCCACTAGATGCTGCTGTTATCAAACACAAAGAGTAAAGACGCTAGTTTGGAAAAGTCTGTACATTAATCATTGTAAAACTTCTTTTTAGGTGAGTTTTTTCAGAGTGTGTTCTCACTGGGATGGTTTGTTTTGCAGAAAACAGACTCATAGGGCGATACACTGAAGATACTCGATATATCGCGGCTTGTAGTCTGTACGATATAGAAAAAGAATATATCGTGAAACACGTGTATACGTTATCACGCGTTTGCTTTTAGCCGCGGACGTTTAACTCCAGGCTTCTCACACTATTTCTGGTCTTTCTCTCTCACAGAGAGACAAAACAGAAGACTTGACACTTTTGGCAATACAGTGTACACAAGGTAAATCAGTGGCTCCCAAAGTGGGGGCACGACCCCTAGAGGGGGCACAGAGCCATTGCAGGGGGCGCAGAGGACGCAGATGGAATTAGAGGGAGACGATTTTTTGGGACTCCACAGTATTCCTGTGGGTGTCCTGCGGTACGGGAGTCAGTTTCACTGTTGGTAACGTGATCGGGACGGAGTCAGAGATTAAATTAAAAAGTGACGCTGCAATGCGGTGAGTGAGACAACAACATAGAGAGCAGGACGGGATTTGGGAGTCTTTCTGACGGGATTTTGCGGGACAGGTGGGCAGTCATGTCATCGGGACATGACGGGAGTAGTTTTGTGGGCTCTGGATTGGGTGGGCGTGACAGTTGATTCCCGTGTGACCTTCTAGAGTCTAGATGGAAAGAATAAATCAATAAAGGATACTGCTAGCATTGAGATGGACAATTTTTAGCAGGGGTCGTGAAGACCCCTGGTGAAGTACCAAAGGGGGTCCCAGCAGAAAAAGTTTGGGAACCACTGAGATAAATGAAGCTGATTTGATCTGACTGATCTAAAACGGTCTCTGTGGATCTTCTTGACGTCTACAGTTGGAGTCAAGCGGTCTGTTCATCTCCTCACAAACTCGTCACCAGTTTCAGACGGACACAAGAAGACGAAGAGGAGGAGGAGTAACGCTCTCGGCTCTCAGGTTGGTACCTCTTGGGTTTGCAGGTCAGCATGGCCTCAGAGATGGGACACGGGTGAGAAACAGCTGCTCCGGCCAAATACTGAGAAACACGACCGGCCACGCCCACGGGATCTGACCAACACAAAGCAGATCAGATGAAGTCAGCTTAACCAGTAAACCCTTTAATGTGATGCAAACCTCAGACGCATGACAACATGATTGTCATTTAATTGTGTTGTGACGACAAAAGACTATAATTACAAAGTGAAGATTTTAATATTTTAATCTTTTGAATAATTGGAAAAATGAACCCGGTCAAACACATGAAACAGAAACATTAGACTTGTGTATCTGTTTATTCTGGAAAATGATCTGTTCATATCATGTCCTCCTTGTGTCCAGTCTCTGCTGTGTCCTCCTCCTGGTAACAGCTGATCAGTGTTCTCCAGCAGCTTGGTTCCTCAGAACAGAACCACTTCAGTTCTGAGATGTTGGTGGGTTTCCTCACATCAACTGCTGCTTCAGGTCCAACAACAACATTTCTCTTGGATTAAGGTCAGGACTTTGACTTGGCCGTTCCTAAACATTCATCTGGTTCTTCTTTAACCGTTCTCTTGTAGAACCACTTGTGTTCTTGGTTCTCCTTGTCTTGCTGCATGACCCAGTTTCTCTTCACATTCAGCTCATGGACAGATGTCCTGACATTTTCTTTTAGAGTTCATTGGTCCATCAATGAGGACAAGGCGTCCTGGTCCAGATGCAGCAGAACAGGCCCAAACCAGGACATTAGCTTCACCCCCATGTTTGATGGAGGGATGAGGTTCTGATGCTTCATCTCATTTAAACCAAACTATTCTACTTTGGTCTCATCTGTCCACTAAACATTGTCCCAGTAGTCTTCTGTCTTGTCCACATGATGTTTAGAAATGTCCTTCTTGGAGAGCAGTGTCTTTGTCCATCACACCATGGTTGTTCAGTGGATTCATCAACATTACCATCAGCCAATGAGAGAGAGGCCTTTAGCTGCTTAGAAGTTCCCCTGGGTTCCTCTGGTTCCTCTCAGACTATCATGGAGTGATCTTTGTTGGTGGACCACTCCTGTCATCTTCAATCTGTCTGACTGTGGATTATTTGTGGCTTCCAAACTCTTTAGAGATGCTTCTGGAACCTTTTCCAGCCTGATGAGCAACAACAACTCTTTCTCTGAGCTCTGAGACAAAGCTCCTTTGTCCACAAACATCAGACTGAGACAATGAAACTAAACCAGGACCTGAACCAGACCTGAGTCTCATTACACTGATGGAGACACTTTAACTCTGATTTAACCCTAGAGGAGCACCTCTCTGATATGTAATATTGGTTCATTTTACTGAATAAACAAACATACAAGTATAATATTGGTGTTTCCTGTGTTTGATTGGGTTCTTTATAAATAAATAGCTGATGTATCATATTTGATTTTACTCAAACATAAAGTATATAAGTAAAAATTCACATTGAAATATCAGTAACAACTAGAAGGTCCATGAAGGCGGCCATTTTGGACATGCCTGCCAAAAGCTAGTGACTGTAAAGCTCAGATAAATCCACCAGGGGGCAGATGACTAGGATCAGTGTTTATGGAGGTTCGCTTCTTACCCAGAGGAGGAGGCTCCATTCGTCCAAACAGCTCCCTCCATCCAGCGTCCATGAACAGACTGCTGAACCTCCCGTCCAGGGAGGACAGGTACTTGGCCAGCGGGTGGACGCCTGGTGAACACAGGCGCATAAACATTATGACCACCTGTCTGGCCCTATTCCTGTCAGGAGGTCATGATGTTTACCCCACGAGGAGCTAACATGAATTTACTCCAGACAACACTTACCAACAGGTAGGATGAGGAAGCGGACGTAGCTCAGCCAATCAGGTGTCTTGCTGGCCAGCTGCTCCACGAAGCAGCAGAGGACGGTGCTGAGGTAGCTCTGATCTCCGCCCACCGCCACCTTCACTGTGGGCGGAGTCTGGGAGTTACAGTTACAGCTGAAAACACATTCAGACCAAAGCTTTAGATCAGACCGGGTCTCATCACGGGATTTAAATGAGGACCAGGTGGTTCCTACAATCTCTGGATGCGGCCGACGATGGCGCTGAAGGCAGCCTGGACATCAGCCGCTGAGACGGTGCAGACGATTGGTTGATCAAACAGAACCTCGGACAGGTACTGAAGAGAGACGAGGGACAACGAGAGGTTTCTCTTTGTTCCATTAATTATTAATGAATTATTCACGACGTGTGAGGGAGGAGACACACCTGTCCCTGCCAGTCTGTGGTGTTGATCAGAATAATGGACTCAGGTATGTGGTCATCAGAGAACAGGATGTGGTTCAGCTGATCCAAAACAGACTTCCTGGCAACCTGAAAAAAATATATACGTTATTATACTATCATATTATACTAGCATGAACCAGCTAATAGTAGCCTAAACGAGCTAATAGTAGGCTAAACAATGTTAGCCTAAACAATGCTAACCTAAACCGGCTAATATTAGCCTGAACAATGTTAGCCTAAACCAGCTAATATTAGCCTAAATAATGTTAGCCTGAACCAGCTAATATTAGCCTAAACAATGTTAGCCTGAACCAGCTAATATTAGCCTAAACAATGTTAGCCTAAACCAGCTAATATTAGCCTAAACAATGTTAGCCTGAACCAGCTAATATTAGCCTAAACAGATGTCCCCCAGTATGGAGTGAAGCAGAGTGGATTGTGGGTATTCTGCTGTTTCATCTTGTGCCTCATACATTTCAGATGTGAATTAGTGACGAACCAACAGTGACCATCAGGTTCCTCTGATGAGACTCTGTGTCTCTAACGATCGTATTTTATTCAGATCAAATCAGAGACGTCCTGAGCCTCTTGTCCTCTTGTTCACCTGTAGAGCAGGTGTCCTGTAGTCACTTGACGTCTCACTGTCAATGCTGCTCGTCCTCTCCGTCCCTCTTGAGTTCTGTCTGTCTCTCGTGGAGACGCTCCACGGATGGCGAGGCATCTGACTTCCTGTCCTGCTGCAGAGAGAGAGAGAGAGAGAGAGAGAGAGAGCGAGCACATGGATGAGCACGTCGAGGGTTTCAGTCAGTGAAAGGTCCTCACAGAGACAGGAACGTGAGTTTTGCACCTCGGCGACATGTTTGCCTGCGACTCCGTTCTGCAGAGTTTGGCGGCAGGGCCTGCGTCCGTTGCCATGGCAACGTCATCCTCAGCTTCCTGTGGAGAGAGGAGATGATTGTCCTCACTCAGACAGATAAACAAACAGTGACGGTGTACATGTGACGGAGACTCACCGCGGGGCCCGGCTCCTCGGGGTCCTGGGTCCCCTGAGCTCCAGCAGGAAGAAGATGTGTCCCCTGGGTAAGGACAACAGAGATCAGTTACAGCGTGTGACCAGCAGGAGGCAGAAGAAATATAATAATTAATCATTAGTTCATATCAGTGAAAGTTAAAGTCATGTCCTCCTTGTGTCCAGTCTCTGCTGTGTCCTCCTCCTGGTAACAGCTGATCAGTGTTCTCCAGCAGCTTGGTTCCTCAGAACAGAACCACTTCAGTTCTGAGATGTTGGTGGGTTTCCTCACATCAACTGCTGCTTCAGGTCCAACAACAACATTTCTCTTGGATTAAGGTCAGGACTTTGACTTGGCCGTTCCTAAACATTCATCTGGTTCTTCTTTAACCGTTCTCTTGTAGAACCACTTGTGTTCTTGGTTCTCCTTGTCTTGCTGCATGACCCAGTTTCTCTTCACATTCATCTCATGGACAGATGTCCTGACATTTTCTTTTAGAGTTCATTGGTCCATCAATGAGGACAAGGCGTCCTGGTCCAGATGTAGCAGAACAGGCCCAAACCAGGACATTAGCTTCACCCCCATGTTTGATGGAGGGATGAGGTTCTGATGCTTCATATCATTTAAACCAAACTATTCTACTTTGGTCTCATCTGTCCACTAAACATTGTCCCAGTAGTCTTCTGTCTTGTCCACATGATGTTTAGAAATGTTCTTCTTGGAGAGCAGTGTCTTTGTCCATCACACCATGGTTGTTCAGTGGATTCATCAACATTACCATCAGCCAATGAGAGAGAGGCCTTTAGCTGCTTAGAAGTTCCCCTGGGTTCCTCTGGTTCCTCTCAGACTATCATGGAGTGATCTTTGTTGGTGGACCACTCCTGTCGTCTTCAATCTGTCTGACTGTGGATTATTTGTGGCTTCCAAACTCTTTAGAGATGCTTCTGGAACCTTTTCCAGCCTGATGAGCAACAACAACTCTGTCTTGTGTTCTTGGCCTCGTTGTCTTCAGCTCATGGACAGATGTCCACGTAGAAACTCCTTATCAAACACTTCAGCATTGTAGTGAGCTAATGTTAGCATGTGATGCTACAGTCAAATAATCAGGACGTTTGTTTACTCACTGTTTGTTCTCTCTGTTGACTTCTCCCAGTCTCACTCTGAGAAATGCCCTCAAAGAACGGCCTGCAGGAAGAAACATCATCATCATCATCATCATCATCATCATCATCATCATCAGATTAATCCTCTTTAAACTCCTCCTCTATCAGAGACCCTTGGTGCTCTGCAGCTGGAGGTCCGGACTGACCTGAGTTTCGGTTTGGGCGTGCTCTGGAGGCTGTCGTTGTCGTCCAGCTCGGGGCCGCTGTCGCTCGGGTTGTAAAGCTCCAAACTGTCGTAGAGGAGGTCCAGGTCCTCCTCAGTGTCCTGACCCTGACCCACCGGGTCAGAGTCCAGAACCTGCAGAAGCCAATCAGACAAAGCTTAGTGTCCACATACGTCAGCGTGCAGAGACTGAGGAAGCAGCAGCGCTCGTCACAAACCTCGTCAGTGACTTTGAATCTCTTGAGCAGAGCAACAAACTTCTGCTTGAAGTTCGGCTGCTGGACGACAGAGAAGAGTTTCAACAGGTCACACAGGTGAGACACCGTCAGACAGGTGTGATCTGATTGGTCCTCACCTGAGTCAGGGAGGCCGTCCTCATCATTGTCTTCTTCGCCTTTCCCTGGACGTCATCGCCATCGCCAAATATGTCCTAAGACAAGAGGAGTTTGACGTGAAGGTGAAGGAACAGACAAGAAACGGGAAACTCAGCGTCTCGTCGGTTTACCTGAGGATGGACCGCGTCGTCGCTTCCTTCCTGTCCAGAGGAGAAGCTGTCGTCGTCGTCCTCCCAGAACGTCTCCGTGTCTGGAGAGAAATCTAGACGGACACGCAAAGACAAACTCACAACACCGACTATGTCAACTCTGTTCTTCTGTAGTTCTGTCTCTTATTGTCTCTTGTTGTCTCTTTGTCTCTTGTTGTCGTCTCATACTCTCTGTCATCCTACCTGAGGCCTTGGTCTTGTTGCCACGGTGACCGTCCTCCTGCTCTAACGGCTGGCTGGAGAGAGCGTGGACGCTCAGCTCCGCCGTGCGCACTGAAGCATCCTTGAGGTTGCTATGGAGACCGAGGATGTGGGCTCTGTCCGTAGGACGCTGCATCACCTAGGAGACAGAGACATGGAGCGGGGTGACCGAGGTGCGGAGGCTTCGACCACTTTTCACCTTCGGCCCCTCCTCCTTACCTCGGCCATGTTGACCACGCCCACCGCCAGCGTCTTGTAGCCCAGGAAGGTTCGGTTCTTGTAGCGCTTCCTCCTCTGGAGCATCACGTGAAGACGGTTGGAGTCACGCTTCAGGAAGTGAGGATACTACGACGAGAAGACGGGACACGGATGAGTGAATGAACAAGTGAATGAATGAACGAATGAATATGAATGGAAGGATGGAAGGAGCCACCTGCAGGGAGAAGGTGAGCTCCAGGTCTGTTTCCATCAGGCCGTCCGGAGGCAGCAGGTACTCGTTGGACCTCAGAGTGCGTTTACAACCCTGACCAATCAAATCACATCATAAATCAATCACTGAACCAATCGTTGGACACAAGAGAAAGACCTCTGGTGTCTCACCTGGATCTTAACGGCGATGACGACGGAGCTCAGCTCTCGGTCCAGCTCCTTTAAAACCATCAGCTTCTTTACAGTCAGACTGCACAGCCTGAAGAGCAGAGGAGGACACATCAGTGATGAGGGACGTCCCCCCCCCCCGAGACTCTGGACCTGGACCTTCAGATGACGCATCTTTAGCAACTGGGTTCGCTATAGAAAACGGTTTCTAGAGGACGTCCCAGGCTGCCTCCCTGGTTGCCTAGGTAACCATTACATAAACATGTCCAGTGTGTGGGCGGAGCTACATCTTCTTCCATCTGGGAAGCTCACCTGAAGCTCCAAAATGCTATCAGCTGGTAGCGTTCCTAAACCAGCTAACATTAGCCTAAACTAGTACTTCAGGTAAACTTTTGAGTCACGTGTCAATCAACTGGATCACTCGCTCCCATTGGTGGAGATTAGTTCATCTTGGTACAGCCCACTTCACATGTTTTGATCAAAGGTCTTGACAAACCTTTGTTTGTCATAAAGACAGAATCACGCCGTTGGCTCATTCCTTCTTAGCACGTTTCAGTCATGTTCAGTCATGTTCGTATTTCACCAGTGGCTCTGCTTTAAGAAAACTGATTTATCCTCTGGGGACTGAGACGATCCGTCCAGCACGTGTTCAGATGTTCATTAAATATAAAGTCAGTCTGCAGAAACCAGACCTGTTCCTCCCGAGGCCTCGTTAACAGCAGCATCATGCAGCCGCTTGTCCCGTCAGCAGCTAATCCTGCTAATCCTGCTAACACCTGCCCTGCTAACCACCTGCCCTCTGACTCTAATCTGATTTCACAGAGAGGTGGAGGTGTCATGCTGGCTGATAACCTCATTCATTCAGTCACAACAACCTGATGGAACCAGTTAGAAATAGATCGTCAGTTTTCAGGTTGGACTGTTGATCGACTGTTTCTGCTGTTTGTCACGGTAACATGATGCTGCAGCATGACGGGGCGTCAGGTTTAATGCAGAACTGTATTTAGGTTAATAATGATAAGGGTTTAGTTAACTTATTAGTTCAATATGTTACAGAAATGCCTCGGTGGTGAATAATTTGTTCGGTTAAAGAGTGAAATAAAAAGAAAAGTGGAGCCAGACATGATCCTTGAGGAACTCCAAACCTGATTTTAGCCGAGGACAAAAAATAACTTAAACTAAATAAACATAAAGGAAATATAAAGTCTGTTTCATGTTTAGCCCTTTCAAAATCTCCCGGAATTAATAAATGTATTTATTTAAATATGTAAATAAATGATAAATATATTATTTTAACTCAGCCTCAATCATCTTTGCTCTTATCTCTGATTGGTCAAGTAGATAAATATGTTCATATGATATTATTAAACTCTTACAGTTCTCTATTATTGGTATCATTATATATTAATAATTTTATTTTAGTGTTATTTCCCATCATCACACACACCGTGCTCTTTCTTTGCTCTCTGGCCGAGCAATAATCCTCTTACCTGGGGACGCAGCTCGGTGAGCACCGGTCGATCTCCCAGGTCGCAAACAGGTTCATCGGCACCGGGACGCGCCCCTCCGGCTCCCGGGAGGCCCCGGGCCCCGCTGACGGCTCTGCTGCTGCAGCCGCCGGGCACGGAGGGAGAGCGGGACCCCGCGCACCTCCTCCTCCGCCTCCTCCTCGGTCCGCTGTGGCCGCCGCCATGGTCGCTGAGATGCTGGCGGCTGATCCTCCAGCTCGGCTAACGGAGAGAGGGAGGGGCGGGGCTGAGATCACGAGGAAGCATCACAGACCGGTTCTATTGATGTCTATTGGTCTCTATTGATTTCTGTTGGTCTCTAACTGACATCGTACTGATGAGCTCCTGTGTTAATGGTCATTTATCATTTCATTGTGTTAAATAGGATGTCTAGTGATTTATATTAGCTATATTTTATGAGTTGTATTATTTGTGTTACTCGTTCAGCCTCCACATCTTCTACATAGTTTGTCTCATTCAGCTATAGTTGGTTAATTGCTTCAGCTTGGTGCAGTGACTGGAAATATGTTAAAATAAGTTATTTAAGGCCAACTGATGCAATGAGTAGCTTGTCATTTCTTCAACAACCATGTCTAAAGACACCTGATCCTGTGGTGGTCTGTTTGAGAAGGGTCAAATCATTGGCATCAAGCAGAGAAAACATCTAAGGAGATTGTAGAAACTACTAAAACTGGGTTAAGAACTGTCCAAAGCATTATTAGAAACTGGAAGGAGAGTGGAGAAGCATCGTCTTAGAGGAGGAAATGTGGTCAGAAACCACCAGTAGAACTCAGGGCTATGTTTAATAGTGAAAGTAAGAACATTTCCACACGTACAATGTGAAGGGAACTCAAGGGATTGGGACTGAACAGCTGTGTAGCCTTAAGAAACCACTAATCAGTGAGGATAACTGGAAATAAAGGCTTCAGTTTGCTAGGGAGCATAAAGATTGGACTCTGGAGCAATGGAAGAAGGTCATGTGGTCTGATGAGTCCAGATTTCCCCTGTTCCAGAGTGATGGGGGCATCAGGGTAAGAAGAGAGGCAGATGAAGTGATGCAGCCATCATGCCTAGTGTCTAATGTACAAGCCTGTGCTATGGGGCAGTGCTATGATCTGGGTCTAGGTTCATTAGCTGACTACCTGAATATACTGAATGAGCAGCTTATTCCATCAATGGATCATATTCCAAGATGACAATGTCAGGATTCATGGGGCTCAGATTGTCAAAGAGTGGTTCAGGGAGCATGAGATGGATTGTTCCACCACAGAGTCCAGACCTTAACCCCATTGAGAATCTTTGGGATGAGCTGGAGAAGCTTTGAGCAGTGGTGTAGTGGAAATTTTCTGAGTGCTGGCTATCATGACAGAATGTTGACGAAATGAATGACCTTTGTAACAGATAATGTGTTATTTGGAAGCTGTGTCTCGATGCCCTGTTCACTCCCGTAGTGGAGAAATTCTTAAGTACTGATTGTCATACTTTTGCTCACACAAGACAAAACACATTGGCACCAGCTCAGCTGTCTCTGTGATGACCTTCTCAAGGTCCCATTGTTGTTGCGAAGACTAGTAGATATGAAACATCGTGCGAGAGGAACGAGAACCAATGGATGGAAAGTTACTGTGCCATATGCAAATTGTCAACGCCTAGTTCGAAGAATAAAATATCTTGTAAGACCCATACTGGGCGGAGAGAGTCCTCGGAGCATTCACAGCCTGTGTTGTTCTGTGCATAATTCTCTCCCCCTTAATGAAGGTTATACCTTTGTTTTTTGCAATAAAACTCACAAAGACAAAACCTTTGTCTTGAGATCTTTTTGATTCGAAGTTGTGAAAAAATCCACAACAGTGGTCAGACTCTCCATCATCAATACAATGAATGCAACACTGGATGGAGAGAAATCTGGAGACATTGGAGAAGATTATGGAAACAATGAGACAGAGAATGAGCTGGAATCACAGATAAAGGAGGTCCAGTCTGATATTAGAGTGTGGGATCTTTTTCTTTTAGCCAGGTGGTGTATTTACTCTTATATTGCGTTTTAATCTAAATGGTATTTTTTATCTTGTCTTGACTCGCCTCACTGAAACAAACCAGAGGTCCCTGAACTTTTATTCTGGTCAAACTGCTGCAGCACGTTTGTTTAAAGGCCTGTGAAGCGTCTAGTGACATCTAGTGGTGGTTTATCAGATCACATGCATTCACACCACACTACCTTTTTATTCTAACCTTTTGTATTGACTTGTGATATGTTCCAGCCATATCTATAGCCTATTTATTGTTGTAATAATATTCTGACCGCCTTTAAACCAGCTTTTCTTTCATCATTATTCTATTTCAGTTTTACACCAGTTCACACACGTTTTCTTTTAAGTCGCGTGGAGCGTTTAGTGACACCTACAGGCGGTTTATCAGATCCACAGCTGTTAGCCACATTAGCATAGTTTTAGCAAACATTAGCATATACGCACAGATGCGCTGTTAAACATTAACATCGTCACAACTGCCGTCAGTACATTTAAAATGAATAAATATTTGTTCACAGTGAATCTGTCATTTATAGAAAACAAAAATTAAATTTTAAATCTATTAAGTATTAAACTTTTAATTCAAACTAATTTAAATGTGTTTAAAAATAAACTTAACTAATTTAGTTAAAAACTGTTTAATTAGTTTCATATTTAAGAATATTTCACTTTAATTAATTTATCTCTGTCTGTTAAACAAATAAATAAATATATATAATTTGTGGTTTTTTTTCTCCCTGTGATCTCATGACGTACTGACGTCGTCGCAGGTCACGTGCTCCGTCGGTCAGCTGACTGCCGTCTTCCGGGTTGATTCGCCTCTCGGTGTTTACTTTGAGATCGGCTCAATTTCCAGATTTCTTCGCTTAAATCGAGGTAAACTCTTCATTTTAACGCATTCATCGAACAATAACAGCTTCATCTCCGCCATCTTTACTCCCACTCGGTTTATTTCTTCTGACATTTGGACAAAAAAAAAAAAAAAGCCGAAAGCTGAACTCTCCCGGCTGGAAAACAAATGAGTAAAAGATCAGTTTAGTCAGTTTTAATCTCTTGGCTTCCGTTAATGACGGCTCGGTTAATCGTGTGAGATTAAGATGTGAGAGTTAAACGACGTCCGGACAAAACGAGCGTTTACAATTCATCGAAATGTGGTGGATTAAAAAACAACAACCAACAACTGTGATATCTTTGTGTTTTATTAATGTTGGTCACTTAAAAACAAAATCCTGACTTCGGTTAAACTTCCTGGATTAAATTTAAAGTGATGTTGATTGTGTGAAGTAGACCCAGCAGGTTATTTTTTATTTTTACTGATTTTTTAGAGAAAACATCAACATTTAAAGCCTTTGATTAATAAACAATATGATTGAAAAACATTTTAGTCAAAGAGCACAAAACTATAAGATGAAATACATATGAGGGATCATGAGACTCCGGCTCCACGTCTCCACGGCAACGACACAGACACATCACTGTACATGAGTCTCATAAGACTGACTGAGATTTCTATTTCCAGACCCAAAAAGCTGCTCTTGAACGCACCATTAAGACAATAACTGTTCATACCAGCAGGTGGCAGTAGTCTGGATTCATCGTTCCTCAGAGAAAACAGGAAGAACTGGTAGTAGCTTGGAGGCTAGGACTAGCTATGAAAGTTTGGGCTAGCCCTCCAGCTAGCATCAAGGTTTCAGGACACACTAACAAACCCGTGGACGCTTACCAACCGTCCAACGCGTCCAACATTACTGGTCAACAGTCTGCTTTGTGTGTTATGGCCTCACATAAATGAAGGTCTTGATTTGTCCAAACAACAAAGCGGAAACAAAGACAACTGGTATGCCAAGCTCAACCTTGGTGGAAAGAACCAAAATGGTGGCGGTGTTTCCTTTAGGCGAACTCTTGTGTTTGATCCATCTCGTCTTGTGTCTGCAGGAATCTCTTCTCGCCATGAACGCCTCCGACAGCGACGAGGACATCTACAACGAGAGGACGGCGTTGATGCCCTCGGAGAATCCCACGGTGCCGTCCTACATGCCGGAACCTGACGCCGCGTCCCCGAACGACACGCCAACCAAAAGGGTAGGAGACGCGCTTCTGTTCACTTCCTGTCCGTTGTCCCGATGTGTTGACGCTGAGTGTGACGCCCTCTGTTGGTGCTGGAGCAGAGGACAAGCGCAAGGACGATTCCGCGGCCGAAGGCAACGGCTCAGACCAGGAGGTGGAGGCCGATGAGGAGGAGCTGACTCTGAAGTATGGAGCCAAACATGTCATCATGCTGTTCATCCCCGTCACCCTCTGCATGGTCGTGGTGGTCGCCACCATCAAGTCGGTCAGCTTCTACAGCGAGAAGACCAACCAGCAGCTGTAGGTTCACGCTGTGGCCGCCTCATGCCCACGTCCTCCCCTAACCCCTAACCCCTAACCACTGACCACTGACCACTAACCGCCATATTTGTCTTTTCAGGATCTACACACCGTTCACAGAGAACACGGCGTCAGTCGGCCGCCGGCTCCTCAACTCCGTCCTTAACACCATCATCATGATCAGCGTCATTGTGGTCATGACCATCTTTCTGGTCGTCCTCTACAAGTACCGCTGCTACAAGGTCAGTGCCACCTCTTATCTAGGCTCACATACCTTCTCAGATAGTCCAGGAAACTTAAAAACCACCAGGACCTCATGAGTGACACAGAACAACAAGTCAAACTTTGATTTATAAATCGCAAGATAAAACAAAAAAGAGACTATTAGGAGGCTAGGAAAAACTACTGTTAGCTAGGAGGCTAGGAAAGCTACTGTTAGCTAGGAGGCGAGGAAGAGCTACTGTTAGCTAGGAGGCTAGGAAGAGCTACTGTTAGCTACGAAGCTAGGAAGAACTACTGTTAGCTAGGAGGCTAGGAAGAACTACTGTTAGCTAGGAGGCTAGGAAGAGCTACTGTTAGCTATGAAGCTAGGAAGAACTACTATTATGTAGGAGGCTAGGAAGAGCTACTGTTAGCTAGGAGGCTAGAAAGAACTACTGTTAGCTAGGAGGCCAGGATGAACTACTGTTATGTAGGAGGCTAGGAAGAGCTACTGTTAGCTACGAAGCTAGGAAGAACTACTGTTAGCTAGGAGGCTAGGAAGAACTACTGTTATGTAGGAGGCTAGGAAGAGCTACTGTTAGCTAGGAGGCTAGAAAGAACTACTGTTAGCTAGGAGGCTAGGAAGAACTACTGTTAGCTAGGAGGCTAGGAAAAACTACTGTTAGCTAGGAGGCTAGGAAGAGCTACTGTTAGCTACGAAGCTAGGAAGAACTACTGTTAGCTAGGAGGCTAGGAAGAACTACTGTTAGCTAGGAGGCTAGGAAGAGCTACTGTTAGCTATGAAGCTAGGAAGAACTACTGTTATGTAGGAGGCTAGGAAGAGCTACTGTTAGCTAGGAGGCTAGAAAGAACTACTGTTAGCTAGGAGGCCAGGATGAACTACTGTTAGCTAGGAAGCTAGGACGAACCACAGTTAGCTAGGAGGCTAAATGAAGTCAAACCTTACTTTATGAACCACAACACTGTAAATATATCATCAGCATTTAATGATGAGAGACCACTGGTGTAGATGGCGCTGATGTGTTTGATGTGTTTGTTCAGTTCATCCACGGCTGGCTCATCCTGTCCTCCCTCATGCTGCTGTTCTGGTTCAGCTTCATGTATCTTGGGTGAGTCTCACATTTCTCATCCGAGCTGGAAGACGCTGTAGAAGTGTTTCACTTCAGGTGAATGATGTGTTTCGCTTTTCCTCCTGTCTCCCAGTGAAGTGTTTAAGACGTACAACGTGGCAGTGGACTACCCGACCGTGGCGATGATCATCTGGAACTTCGGGGCGGTGGGGATGATCTGTATCCACTGGAAGGGCCCTTTGCAGCTGCAGCAGGCCTACCTGATCCTCATCAGCGCCCTCATGGCCCTCGTCTTCATCAAGTACCTGCCTGAGTGGTCGGCCTGGGTCATCCTGGGAGCCATTTCCATCTACGGTGAGTCCAGGAGCTTCTGACGGCCTGCCAGGCTCAGCATACCGTGAGACTTTCCCATCATGCCTTGCTCTGGTTGTTTGTGTTGTTGCAGACCTGGTGGCCGTCCTGAGTCCTAAAGGTCCTCTCAGGATGTTGGTGGAAACGGCTCAGGAGCGCAACGAGCCCATCTTCCCCGCCCTCATCTACTCCTGTGAGTCCAGTCAACTTTAAATCAACGATTCACAGTCAAAGGATCATGAACCATGAACCAGCTCCGTCTTCTTACACATAAAACTAGGGTGCTCTTTCTAGCCTCCTGGCTAACAGTAGCTCTTCCTAGCCTCCTGGCTAACAGTAGCTCTTCCTAGCCTCCTGGCTAGCAGTAGCTCTTCCTAGCCTCCTGGCTAGCAGTAGCTCTTCCTAGCCTCCTGGCTAGCAGTAGCTCTTCCTAGCCTCCTGGCTAGCAGTAGCTCTTCCTAGCCTCCTGGCTAACAGTAGCACTTCCTAGCCTCCTGGCTCACAGTCGCCCTTCCTAGCCTCCTAGCTAACAGTAGCCCTTCCTAGCCTCCTAGCTAGCAGTGGCTCTTCCTAGCCTCCTAGCTAACAGTAGCTCTTCCTAGCCTCCTAGCTCACAGAAGCTCTTCCTAGCCTCCTAGCTAGCAGTAGTTCTTCCTAGCCTCCTAGCTCACAGTAGCTCTTCCTAGCCTCCTAGCTAGCAGTAGCTCTTCCTAGCCTCCTAGCTAACAGTAGCTCTTCCTAGCCTCCTAGCTCACAGAAGCTCTTCCTAGCCTCCTAGCTAGCAGTAGCTCTTCCTAGCCTCCTAGCTAGCAGTAGCTCTTCCTAGCCTCCTAGCTAACAGTAGCTCTTCCTAGCCTCCCGGCTAACAGTAGCTCTTCCTAGCCTCATGGCTAACAGTAGCTCTTCCTAGCCTCCTAGCTAACAGTAGCTCTTCCTAGCCTCCTGGCTAACAGTAGCTCTTCCTAGCCTCCTGGCTAACAGTAGTTCTTCCTAGCCTCTTAGCTAACAGTAGCTCTAGAAAGACCAAATAAATGAGGAATAGGTCAGAGTTGAGTTTTTACCTCTTGAATGGAAATCTGGCTAAAAAATACCACCATTACCTTACTACAAGAACAGACAAGTCACCATGTGGTAGATAGTTGATGGAGAACCATTTGGATAAGTTCAGAGGATCTACAAAAGGACAAACAGGTTCTAGGTTTAAGCAGTTTTCCTTGTTGATCAATAAAGTTTATCTAAAACCTTTTTTTAATGTGTCGTTCAGCTGCCATGATGTGGACGGTGGGGATGGCGAGTCCGGCTGACGGTCAGCGCTCTGAAACAGGTTTGACACCGCACCAACATCCAGACGTAAACGTTCACAGCATTTGTGGTAGCAACGCAGCAACACTGCCGCCATTTTGTGTCTACAGATGAGGAGGCGGAGCAGATCGTTGGGGGGGTGGAGCCTCAGAGGCGACAGCAGAGGCCTCTTCCAGAAGAAGAGTTTGAGGAAGAGAGTGAGTTCAGACTGAGGCTTAAGACTGTGTGTGTTTTATTGTGTGTTATCTTGTGTTATTGTGTGTTACTGTGTGTTATTGTGTGTGTGTGTGTGTAGGGGGTGTGAAGCTGGGCCTCGGTGATTTCATCTTCTACAGCGTCCTGGTTGGAAAAGCCGCAGCGACCGGTGGGGACTGGAACACGACGCTCGCCTGCTTCGTCGCCATCCTCATCGTAAGTTTAGATTCATCTGAGGAGCACGTTAACACAAACTGTTACACACGCGTTCAGCTGCTTCCTGTTTGCTTTAGTGATCTTTAAACTGACAAGTCACACCTGTTTACCTGGAAATAAACTGAGACAGGAAGTTAAAGAACAATCAAAATCAAAATCAAACAAAAGACAGAAAACGTCACCTGTCCTGTCCACCTGTTCCACACTTTATATTTGTTCCTCACCACTACCTCACCTGTACCTCACCTGTTCCTCACCTGTACCTCACCTGTACCTCATCTGTTCCAAAGCACTACCTCATCTGTACCTCATCTGTTCCTCACCTGTACCTCACCTGTTCCTCACCAGTTCCTCACCTGTACCTTATCTGTTCCTCACCTGTACCTCATCTGTTCCTCACCTGTACCTCATCTGTTCCTCACCTGTACCTCATCTGTTCCTCACCTGTACCTCACCAGTTCCTCACCTGTACCTCATCTGTTCCTCACCTGTACCTCACCTCTAAGTCACCTCTACCTCACCTGTACCTCACCTGTTCCTCACCAGTTCCTCACCTGTACCTCATCTGTTCCTCACCTGTACCTCACCTCTAAGTCACCTCTACCTCACCTGTACCTCATCTGTTCCTCACCTGTACCTCATCTGTTCCTCACCTGTACCTCACCAGTTCCTCACCTGTACCTCACCTGTTCCTCACCTGTACCTCACCTGTACCTCACCTCTAAGTCACCTCTACCTCACCTGTACCTCACCTGTACCTCATCTGTTCCTCACCTGTTCCTCACCAGTTCCTCACCTGTAACTCACCTCTAAGTCACCTCTACCTCACCTGTACCTCACCTGTACCTCACCTGTTCCTCACCTGTTCCTCACCAGTTCCTCACCTGTAACTCACCTCTAAGTCACCTCTACCTCACATCTACCTCACCTGTTCCTCGCCTGTTCCAAACCTCTACCTCACCTGTTCCTCATCTGGACCTCACCTGTTCCTCATCTGGACCTCTTCCGTACCTCCCGTTCCTCACCTGCTCTTCATTTGTTCCTCACCTGTTCCTCATCTGTACCTCACCTGTACCTCACCTGTTCCAAGCGTCTACCTCACCTGTACCTGAACTGTTCCTCATCCGTTCCTCACTTGTGCCTCACCTGTTCCTGTTGCAGGGCCTGTGTCTGACTCTGCTGCTGTTGGCCATCTTTAAGAAGGCTCTGCCGGCGCTGCCCATCTCCATCACCTTCGGCCTCGTCTTCTACTTCTCCACAGACTTCCTGGTTCAGCCCTTCATGGACAGCCTGGCAGCTCACCAGTTCTACATCTAGACAAAGCCCCGCCTACCTCACCTCCCACCCCTGTAACGTTATCCTGCTGGACCGCCACCACCTGTTGATGTCACGCACAAAGACTACTTCCTGTGCCACAGGAAGTGATGTAACAGAAAGAGGAAGCTGGTTGTTTGACTGATAGTTTAGAGGAATTGCCTTTAATCTGTCTGTAGTTCCTGATGTGATAATTTGTCACTCGCCGTGACGTTTGTTCTTTCCTGAGGCAGAGGCTGTCTGTGATTGGCTGACGCTGCCGTCAGTCAAACACGCCCCGAAAATGTTTTTAATGTGCAATCAGGACGTCTCACCAGCTTTAACAGGGCTTCACGCTTTGTCAGGGTGTCATGTGACTCGTTAGCCCAAAGAGTTCAATATCAAAAAAAGACACAGAGCTGGGAAGGGGGAGGGGCCACAAATTTAGAAAGTGGCGTCCCTCGTTCTGTTTTTACATTTCAGGGTTTTTTTCTCCTGAACTCTTGTCATTTTTGGAACAGCCCTGAATACTACAATACCCATGATCCTCAGCGTGAAGCAGCGAATCAGAGGCGTGATTTCTGATCAGTTCCTGCATGGCTGGATTCATTAACATGGAACTGAGGTCGTTTTTTTTAAAGCTCAGCAGTGTCTCCTGCTGAAATGCACCCTGGGAGTCGTAGTTAATCATCTGTATCGTAGTCTTTCACTTTAATTAAATGACACGCATTAATATATCTAAAACAGTTTGAGTTTAAATCATTTAATACTTTATTATTTAATGTTGAACTCTTGAGGTTGTAGATTTTTAATGGTTAAATCTTTTGGAAGCTCCGCCTCCTTCTCCGCTCAGGGATGCTCGCTGCTAGCTCAGCTAGCTTGACACCAGCTCCTTTTAGGCTGGTGCCAGTGATTGATAATATTTTGAGGCCGCGAAGTGAGAAATTTTGTCGTTTCAAATTAAATCTGCATGAGGAATCCCAAGACAAACTCAAATGTGTGGGACACTGAAGTTGTCCAACTGTCCAGTCAGAGGGCAGATGGTTCCTGAACATTGAAAAACACCACCACGTATTTCCCATAGTGTCATTAAACTCATCGTCTTCTTCTTCTTCCTGGATTTATTTACAGGTTTAAAAGATTCATTCAGAACCAGAAACCTTCAGGAACTTCACTTTTATAACATCTGGATTTCATTCTGATCCAGAGAAACAAATACCTCTGCATCAGCTGGATCGTCCTCCAACCAGTGTATGACATGAATGACTACTGTCCCTCATCTGTCCCTCATCACGTTAAGCTCCGCCCACACAACGCGATTGGCCTGCTGGAGAGACTTCCAGCTACTACGTTTAGCTCTCCATCAACACTTTAGTCTATAAAATGTAAAAACAATTTGTCTAAATGAGTTTTAGAGCAACAGCGCCTCCTTGTGGCGTCATCCCCACAGACAACTTTTACTTGACTGTGTTTTAAAAGTTTACTTCATTTGAACTAAAATCTGCTTCGTTTCTTCTTTAATTTGTCCTGAAATATAAAAAAAAAAAAACATGTTTTACAGCTGAATGTTTGTCCTAACAGTTTATTTTGTTGTTCTTGTGCGATAAAGTGAAAAATAAAGATTAATTCTACGGATGGTTTCAGCCTCTTTTAGCTCCTTGTTTTGGTTTCCTTTCTTTCATCTTTAAAACATCCAACACGTTAATACTTTCGGTTTTATTCTCTTAATGTTAAATATTCTACGTTTAACCATCCTTTCAAAATAAAAGCCAAAAAGCCAGCTCATCTTTAGCATCATGTTTAATGTGGCTTTAAAAAAAAAAAAAGTCTAACAGTCCATTAACAAACACAGGAGACGAGTTACTGCTTCAATTTCTTTCTTCAAACTGAGATTTGTTCTTGAGCAGGAACGCAGCCAAATACTCGATGGGGTTCGGAGGTCTGAGGACAAACCACAAAACAAAATGAGCAGATAAATCTTTTCACAGCTGATCAGAAGCAGAGTTAATCAGCCGTTAGCAAACACGGCGTCTGTCCTGACCTCTCCTTGGCGAGCACCGACAGACCCTGCAGCAGGATGGGAACCACCGTCTGGTCCAGGTACGCTCTGGTGGGCAGCGCCTGCAGGTCCACCTTCTGCTTCGACATCTTCTCGCCACTCGCCTTCTCGTTCTCCACCGTCCTCTGAGGGGCAGAAGCAAAGCATGCTGGGAGTCTGACAAGACCCTCTCCCCACACAGAGCAGTCAGAGTGTGTGTGTGTGTGTGTGTGTGTGTGTGTGTGTGTGTGTGTGTGTGTGTGTGTGTGTGTGTGTGTGTGTGTGTGTGTGTGTGTGTGTTTTACCTGGATGTTGTCCGTCAAGCCGTACTCTGCGTGAGGGTTTTCAGACACCTGCAGAAAGTTTGATGACTTACATCCTCCAGACAAACTGGAGAGCAGACTTCATGCTAAGCTAGGCTAATAGCTTTCTGCTGCTAGTCTTTCTGCTAAGTTAGCCTAACACTTGCACCCTGCTTCTAGCCTTTGTGCTAAGCTAGGCTAACATTTCCCCCTGTTTCCAGTCTCTGTGCTAAGCTAGGCTAATCAGTAGAGTGTGTACATGCTATGTGTGTGTGTGTTACTTACAGGTGTGTGTCCTTCCATCGACTGATCAGCGTCTGTGTGGTCTGAAAACAAACAGCTGATCAAGCTTAAATTTCACTATTATTGAACAGAGTTCGGTGCGGAGGGAAACAGGAGAAGCGCGTGAGTTTTCAGTTGCTGATCACTGAAATGATCAATAATCTGACTGTATTTCTGTTTGTGTTGGAGTCATATAGATCACTGATTAACTGATCCCTGATTATCTGACATAAGTGATGAACGGATTAATTGAGCCTCTCAGCTCCGGTGGATTTCATTCACAGCTGCTCTAAATTGACTAATTATTGAATGGAGTCTGGTACAAAGAAACTAATGAGGATGAGTGTGTGATCAGAGTGAGCAGGGGCTCGTGCTTCATTACCAGACACGTATGTTTTTTTTTGTTCTTTCGACTAAAAGTTAGATGAACATTAAATCGCTTTTACTGAAACCCACACATTATTCGCGGCTGCGCTGCTCCGCTTTGTAAACGGCGGTAAGTTAGCTTAGCATCACAGAAACGTTGCGTTTCCGGTAGATAACGGTCACTGTGGGATAAAACCGACCTCCGTGGTTTAAACCGGTCGTAAAATAACCGTTTAAGACCGGAAACGGACCGCAAAGAACCTCAATCCGGATAAAAACGAAGAAAAGGCGATCAATGGTCAACAATTAACTTACCGTCCGCCATGTTTGTTGTGGATGTTTACGCAAGATATCCAGCGTACGTCGATTCTGACGCTACGTAGAAAATATACTGACGAGGTCCTTCCGGTCCGTGGAGCGGTACTTCAAAATAAAAGCAATGCGGTTTAAACGTTTGTTCTAATTAATAGCGACGGAGGCGTTTACTCATTTATTCAATTTCTGTAACCGCGAGGAATAATAATAATAAGACATGTATACTTATTAGAACAGTAGTAGTAGTATCTTACTCATACTACTTTAAATAAACAATTGAAATACGCACAAATCATAAATAATATGAAGCTCGAAAAAAAAAAGCAAAAGCATTAAACTTGCTAAATGAAGAATTAAAATTACATATGAGGTGTCTTTCTGGCCGTTTTCCGTTTTCTCATTACTTCCTGGTTTATTTTGATATTTACACCAACTTCCTGTCCCCGTGTGTTTCTATGCCAGCACCAGTTTGTTTATGTTCCTGATCATCTCTGGGTCTTTATTTCTTAATTCTTCCGCCTCGTCACATTGGATCGATTCTCTCCGGTTGAGTCTTTACTCTGTAAAACGTTTAAAAGATATGTATTTAAAAACTGAGCCCAGAACTTAATGATATTTTTTCTTTTGGTTCTAAATCATGTCTGTGCCAATAAGTCACAATTTGAAAAAAACATCTGGAGAAGATTTTTAAAAAGAGAAACTAGAAGAAACTTTGAGATGAGGTTGAATTTCAGTTTTATTACGATGAGAAACTTGAAGCTCTACAGATCAGAAACACTCAGGACCAGGCTGGAATCAAAAAAGTCATGACTGTCAGATATATTAAAAATGTACAATTTCTAACCCTGAGATTCCATCTGGGAAGTATCTCACACCGTACTTCTGATCCGTCTCGTTTTTATTTTTTGCAGAAAGTTAAAAATCTAATAAAATTGTTGATTAAAATCACTTTTTTTTAAACGTATAAAAGTTTAGAAGTAAACAACACACTGTAAAATAAACCAGTAAAACATTTTCTATAAGAACAAACTCACATTTTATTATTTATTAGACACTTATTATATAAAACTATACATTTAAATGCTCTTCCCTGCATATGTCACCATTTCTATGAATAAACACCAGATAAAATAATATTAACTGAAAACATGCCTAAGTAAATAATCGCATAAAAACAATCTTATAGATGAACATTATTCCAAGATATGATGTGAAAGTAAACTATTAATGAGTTTCAATAAAACTCTGAGGCATGCACCGGTTATAAAAGTAGAGATGATCACTTCCTGTTTGTTCGTCCTCCATCATCAGAGGATAAAGGGAATCAGAGCTTTCCTGGAGAGAGGGTAGTCCTCAAACCTCTGCTGATAGTCTCTGAAAGACACAGGGACACACAGTCTGAGTTCAGTGTTTGGACCACGCAGCGTCTTCTGCTGACCTGCTGAGGAAGACTGTGGTGGGGATGGTTAATCAATCATTTGCTCAGAACCGGGGAAAAGAGTTGGACGACCTCCAGAAATGATGTGGTTCAGCATCTGGTTTGGGATCTGGACCTGGATGTGGTGTATTTGTGGGTCATACCGGTACCTGTGGTGCTGGTAGGCTCTGGGCCCGATGGAGCAGATGGTGAAGAAGGCGAAGGCGAAAGCTGGTAGAGACCACGCTGCTATGGCGTAACCACACCACTCGATGATCTCCCCGAGGAAGTTAGCGCCGGATACAAACTCAAACATTCCTCCTGAAAAGACACAGAGTGAGGATCAGAGTCCGGGCCGCCAGTACAGTGCGTAGAACTGGATCTGGATCGGGTGTGGATGTGGATCTGGTTTACCGTAGGGGATCCTGTAGACGATCTCCCCGGGTTTGCGGAGGTTGCGTAGGATGTAGTCGCTGTGGATGTTGATGCTCATACCGACCATGAACACAATGAAACCTTCACAAAGACAAACAAGAGACGTTAGGCTCAGGTCCAACGGCAGCACTGTCCGGGACATGGAGGTCCGGGACATGGAGGTCCGGGACATGGAGGTCCGGGACGTGGAGGTCCGGGACGTGGAGGTCCGGGACATGGAGGTCCGGGACATGGAGGTCCGGGACATGGACGCTGGTGTAACGGTCAGAATCAAAATGCTTTCATTGTCGTGTGTCGACACGCAACAAAATTACAACGACTTTCCTTAGAGGACACAAAAGACAGATACGGTAACATGCCTTGCACCTCAACCACCTTGCCCCGAGCCCATATGTTGGCTCTGTATCCACAAACCCTTACACTTCCTGCCTCACGCGTGCCCACATCCACTCAGACCCCGTCCACATGTGGGGCATCTTTTAAGAATATCTGCGTCCACACGGATCCGTCTCAACACGACTCAGAACTCTACTTCATCTTCCAGGCCTATAGGTGGCGCTGTTTCAGAGAGGAAGAGGTGGAGCATGCACATAAAGCTTGAGCGCTGTTTACAAATCGTCTTTAGAAGAAACCAAACTCAAGGAGAAATGATATTTAGCCCTAGTAACCATAATAGGCTCAATATCTTCTCCAGCAGGAACACGAGCATGTAGTCCACCATTGTTGTTGATGTTGTTAGGAGACGTCTCACGGGATATAAGAGGTGGAAGGCTGCTCCAGGGGGCGTGGCCATGATGGTGGCGATGATCAGAAAAGTGCGTTTTAAGGCAATGTGTTTACAGGATTCATGTGGACGATCGGACAAAACGATGCAAAACATCTGCGTTTAAACAAAAATGCGTCTCCGTGTGGACGGGCCCTCACTCATTCATGTAAAGTGCTTGGTTTAAAGTGACACTGAAGATGATTTTGGCCCGGCTGCTGCGGCATCTGGTCTGGTAATTATCCTCCAGAGGTGGCAGCGGGATACCAATGATGCCCTGGGCTGTTTTTATTTTTATTACCCTCTGGAGAGTCTTTTTGTCAACCGCAAACCAGACAGTTATAATCTGATGAGATGCTTTCTATCGAGCAGTGGTAGAAAGACTCTCAACAGTTTTCTGGGCTGATGGGCCTTCCGTGGTGCTCTGAGGAAGTCTCTGTTGAGTCTGCTTGACTGTAGTAGCGGTAGAGTTCATAGTCCACTTCAGGATCTTGCAGATATTTAAAACTAGGCGCTCTCTCCACCTCTACTCCCCCACCACTGTTGTGTCGTCTGCAAATTTGATGATTCTATTTGTGCGGGGCGTGCAGTCATGGGTGTAGAAAGCGTAGAGGAGAGGACCGAGCACACAACCCTGAGGTGCTCCTGTGCTGAGGGTCAGCGTTGTCGAGGTTGTGGGGAACAAGTCTTACCTTCCGTTGGGTATTCACTGACAAAGTCCAGTGTCCAGTAAAAAATGTAATATCGTGAATTATCGGTATCAGGTTTTTATAACCGATGTTTGTTCTGTAGCTTCAGCATTTCCGAGTTTGCATGAACGCAGCATGGGACGTTAACAGGCGCGTGCTTGATGACGTATAACAACAACAACACACTAGTCTCGTAGGTTGCTAACCGTGGCTAACAAGCTAGCTCGCCCGGTGTATGAGATGTCCGTGGTTTGGAAGTATTTCCACGTGTCACCTGCTAACAGTAAATTATTATGAGAGGAGGAAACAAGGCGTCTTCCTTTAATACATCAAATCTGATCACCCACCTCAAGAAGAATCATGCAGAGTTATAGATTGACTGTGTTAATGGCTGTTTGCTCTGTATGCACTGGTGTGGGTCGTTCAAACAGATGTGAGAGCAACAGGCCTGTAGTCGTTGAGGGAGATGATCTTCTGGGATGATAGGGCGGGCTGGTGCTAGGGAAAGGTTATAAATGTCCTGTGATCTCAGCCTTGTTGGCATTAACTCATGTCAGGGTCTGATTAACTTCCTCTAGCCTGAGGGTAAGTGGCTGATCAGCAGGGTCCAGAGGGGGAGAGGGTGTTTCACCCAGTCCTCCCTCAAATAGGGCAAAGAAGTGGTTAACTGCTCTGTTAGCGATCCGTTAGCTGGATCCCTGCTGTATGGTGTGGTCCAGGACAACGCCTTCAGCTATGACCTTAAACTCACGCGAGGTCACCAGAGGCAGAGCTTGTTTTTCAGCGTTTCTCTGGACTCCCGTGGAAACAAAGGAGCCATTCACTCATTACCCAGAAGTCTCGGATCAGGACGCTGATCCAGGGACCACATACCGACCACAACCTCTGACCGGACAGAATGAATGGATGAGTATTTCTGCTCGTTAGAGGAACGTTGTTAGAACATGAAGTCGGTCTGTAGATAAAGATTAGTTACACAGAGCTCCATCGTTGTTGTTCCTTTTCTACAAGCCGAGACCAGACATAAAGTTTACGGGATGAACAAACTTTGTAGCTGACAGTTGGTCTCTAGTGGATGTCTCAGACTCTGGTTGCCTAGGTAACCCTCATATAAATATGTCTAATATGTGGGCGGAGCTAGCTCATCTTGCTCCAAGCCACTATCATCATTGTGGAGCTGGTGGTAGGAACATCAAGGTCCTAAAACGTCTTGTATACGTTAGCATTTGAATACTTGAACACCTGATGGCTTCCTCTCCGGGTCAACAGCCACAGAGGCTCATGGGAATTGTAGTAGAGAGCCACACATCACACTGGCAGTAAACAACATTTAAAGAATCTAAATCACACAGATTAGACACCTTTCCTGCTTGGTACACCTGCTGCTTCCTGCGCGACTCACCTGCCGCCAGACGAGCGTCCGTCCTCCAGGTGTCATCAAAGTGGGCACAGTGCAGCAGGTGATGTCCCTGCAGGAAGCCATTCAGCGAGCAGAAGATGGCGGCGGAGAAGACGATGAATACCGGGACAGGTCGTCCTCTGGTTAGGAAGGCGTAGATTAAACTTCTGAAGGACAGAATCAAGTCAAGCAAATGTGTTAGGAAGAACTTTTCAACGAAGAAATAACAACAAAGGAAGAGCTAGCTAGGTATTAGCTTTTCATAGTTTCCTAGCCTCCTAGCTAATGGTAGCTCTTCCTTGCCTCCCAGCTAACAGTAGCTCTTGCTAGCTCCCTAGTCCTCCCAGCTAACATTAGCGCATGTTAGCATCTTAGCATCCCAGGTAATTGTAGGACTTCTGAGCTTCCTAGCATCCCAGCAGACAGCAGCTATTGCTAGCTTCCTAGCCTTCCAGGTAATTATAACTCTTTCTAGCTTCCTAGCGTCCCAGCAGACAGCAGCTCTTGCTAGCGTCCTAGCCTTCCAGCTATTTGTAACTCTTCCTAGCTTCCTAGCGTCCCAGCAGACAGCAGCTCTTGCTAGCGCCCTGTCCTGCCAGTCAATTGTAACTCTTCCTAGCCTCGTGGCGTCCCAGCAGACAGCAGCTTTTGCTAGTTTCCTAGCCTCCCTGCTAATGGCAGCGCTTCCAAGTTTCCTAGCATCTCAGTTAATAGTAGCTCTTCCTGTTTCTCCTTTTGAATGATGAATTTGTGTAATCTTTGTGGTGAGTTCAGCCATTTCTTCTTTAGAGCGTGTTGTTGCGTCGAGGTATGAATAAAGCCTCTGGCAGGAAACCGTTCACCTCTGATGAAATCTCTGATGTAGAAAAACCCGTTTGGGGAACGGTGAGGCGAAAGAGGTGAGACTTAAAAAAACTAAATGTTGAAGTGAAACCGGACTATGGCGATAGTTCCTCTTCTTATTTTTTCATGAATACATCTCTTACAGTTGAACACTTCCAGATGTTTCACTCAGACTTTCAGATTAAATCCAGATGTGAGCAGATTTTTAACCCCCAGAAAAAAATGTCCTCACAGCTTCACTGTTGAGCAAGAGGTTGGTCCCCACAACGTAATACAAACATGTACGCTCTGTCTTTTAAATGTGAGTCCTCTAATGTCTGGTCCCGGAGCTCAGGTGAGTTCTTACCTGTGGAAGTAGTGCAGCATGAAGGTCCAGACCAGCAGCGTCCTCCCGCGGCCGCTCCCCCCTTCCTCGGAATCCGGTGCCGGGCTGAACAACAGCAGCAGCAGCAGCGGCAGGAGGAAGGCCGGCAGCTCCTGAAGGAACCAGCCCAATCGGGCCGAACAGCAGCGGCCGGTCGCCGGCACGTAGCGGCCATACTGAGTCTGGGCACGGGTCTGGTGCAGCAGGTAGGCCCCGCCTCCGACCACCAGAGCCCAGCTGAGGAAGGACACGGCGGCGTCGCAGCACTCCATCAGCCCGGTGCTGCGAGGGTGGAGGAGGAGCTCAACATGGAGGGAGAGGCTCCACTAACACCGGGCTGATGGTGGTGGAAGGTTTAAAAAGGGGCAATAAATAACCTGAGGAGTATTTACTGACAAACACTTGAATGACAACAGCAGAATAAACTTTGAGTTGATTTAAAGTTGAAAATGTTCTAGTCTAATTTTATTTCTTTGTTTTTTGTTCAGGACAGGATACTTGTGGTTTTATTTACATTTGAACTAATTAATAAGATCAGTTTGTTTATCCAACATAGTGGGGGAAATGAATAAATCAAATTAAATCAAATTAAATCACAGGTTCTTGGCTCAGGGGCGTACACAGTTAACGTGTCACTTATAGCGGTTCTACAAAAGAACATTCATGAATTGCAAATTTAAATAAACATGCCCTTACACACTGAGAGCCTGTCGTTAGACGCTAATCTGTCTTTTAGGGAGGAACAATTATTTTATTTATGACTAGTTAAACTATGTTTTGACACAAATTAAATCCAGATGTGAGTTTTAGTTTTAGAGTTTTAGCAAATGTTCATCTTTGAAGCTACCTACAGATATGAATATTCTGTTAATTACAGGACGCAACGTGATGGAAAATAACTGAACCTGAAATAGTTTTGTTCTAAAGCATAAAATTAGATCTGTTTGTTAAGATGAATTCCTCTTGTATGGTCATTGCAAGCAACGTAGCAAAAAGGCTAACAAACGTATACCACCAACTATTAGCCCTTCATTCACGACATGGATCATACAGAGAGAACATACCTACCTTTTCTTTTTGTCCTAAATTGATCACCTGATGGCTTTTTCTGTCCATCTCTGTTTGACACTCGACAATCAACAGATTTCCCTCCTCCAGCGCTGTCACTCATCTCCTGAAGTCAAGACCAAACCACTTCACCATGGTGACCACATAATCGTTTTGCATTACCTATTTTTATTTGGCCATTTCGCACAATTCGTGAATACAAAAACGTGCAGAAATCATAGGCCTGTGTTTATAATATTATGAATGAGATGTGCGTTAAGAAAGTCAAGGTGTGACTGACTTTAGTCCTTTATACAGTGAACACTCGTCCGTCCGTTCAACTTCAAACACATCTTCTGTGCACGGCACCTTCTCAGCGGCAGGGGGCGACAATTTGCCAATGCCCTACACAGATATGACTGATAATAAAAAAACCAGCGGCGCAGAATTATTTGTTTTTTTGCAAGTGCTTGTGCCCCCCCCCCCCCCCATGTGTCATGAAAAAATGCCGCCCAGACGACTGCCCGGTTCGCCTGTGCCTTAAACCGCTACTCCGTGTCACATGTTCAGTGTCATATGTTGTCGCCGTCGTCTTCGTGTATTTATAGCTGAGGTCATGTGTCCATGGATGGATTGAATGACCACGTCTGTCCAGACAGCTGCTCCACAGTCAGATCACTTCACCAACACATGAAAACTTTCAACAGGCGTCTGATATTAGTTCAAAGGACGGAAAGTTTCAGGTTTATTTTATTTTTTTCTGTCCATTTGGCTCCGGCTCAGCTGTTAGGGCACGGTTTAATGGAGATGGTTTACACCCAGAGAGTCAACTAGTGCTCCAGTCATCATCTTCATCTTCATCTGCTCCTGTCGTCAAATAAATAAAGTTAATACGGTTCTGCCCGGGACCTGAAACGCATTCTGGGATACCTGGCGGATGAGAAAATGGGCGGGGCCAGAACATGACAATAGAAGTCCTCGGAGTCTCGGTGTGGTCTGGACCAGAAACAACAGTGCCGCCATCAGGCCGTCCTGTGAACTACAACCGGCCTCCGAGTTGATAATATATGACACGGTGAGGTTGAACCATCAGTCAGCTGGGACAGTGAAGGAGGTTTAGCTCGTTTGTTCTTCAGTTTATACCGATCTGACCTGAACGACTTCTGGTCTCTTAACGTTTCTCCAGAGCAGCACAAACACGCTTCAGACATTATTGTTTTGCTTATTGATTTCCTGATTCTGGTCTCTGTTGTCAATCAGTTTGTTTTCTTCTTCTACTTCGTCTTCTTCTTCTTCACGTCGGTTCTCCCCAGCTCTCGTGTCTCATCCAGACGATCTTCAAAACAATGATTTAATAAACTAATTTCAGTCTGATTCTGTATCGGCTTTTTATTCTGGCTCAAACCGGTCGTCAGATCATCAAACCATCAAGCTAATCGGTGAGTCACACAAGTTCAGACAAGAGGACGAAGGAATGAAGCAGCTGCTGCAGTTCTTCCAGCGACCACCGGAGACGCCACCGGTCAGACCTCCATCACAGAAACAGAAACATGTCCACAGCAATGGACTTTTATGGACCAGCGTCACCTAATGGAAACGTATACACCGATCAGCCACAACATTATGACCAGATGGGGATCAGTTTATCAGGTTCATTCATTCATTCATAGTCAGAGTTGACGCTAGAGGCAGAAGACATGTTCCAGCGGAAGGAGTTGACTTTGATGATTGAGTTGAAGAACCAGAACCGATGTCATGGATCAAGGATCACTGAGGAGGAAGAAGAGGTAGAGGAAGATCTGATTCTGGTTCTGATAGAAAGGTCACCAAAACTCAGTGTATTTATTCAGGTAAATGTCTGTAACGACAACAACAAACATTAATTAACAATTATTCGTTTAAAACCGGTAATGAGACGATTGGACTCTTATTGTGAAGGGCCGGTGTCGCCCCCTGCCGGTGTCCGCGTGTCAGTGCTCCTCCTCTTCCTCAGAGACCGCCTCCATTTTCACACTGACACCCGGCGGAGCAGCAGCGGCTCGCAGCGGACTCGGTAACCGATGGAGGGACGCGCTCCTGCGGCAGGATTCTTCCAGTGACCCCCGGCGACGGCTCCACCTTGTCGCGGCCTGAATCAGCGTTTTTTTTTCTTTTCTCCGGGATGGCGGCGGGACGCAGCCGGGGCGGCGGCGGATTTGTGAGGATTTAACGGATTTGTTGTTTTTTTTTTTTTTCTGCGGTGAAATATTTGAGGGTTGACGGGGAGGAGAGGAGGCTCGGCGTCGGACGCTCAGGTACCGGCTTTATTCTAATTGGGTTTATTTATTACGGGCTCTATGCTCAGGTTTATCATAAAGCGGCTTTGTTTGATCTGCTGAGCGGCTGATTAGCGGCGGACAGGCCGCTGATGCAGCCTCTCCGTCGGCCTGTGTCAGCGGCTCTGCCCGCTGGTTCCGCCCGGACACACAGCATCCATCTGGCCCGGTTCTGTTCTATTACTGTGCGTGTGTGTGCGTGCGTGTGCGTGCGTGTGTGTGCACGCGTGTGCTTGTGTGCGTGTGTGTGGGGTTACATAATGTGTGCGCAGAGGACACGCTGCTGTCCGTCTGTCTGCGGCCGTGCTGAAGTGTCAGACCGACGGAGCTCTCCGCTCCCTCTGCACCTCCTCGTGTCCGACACCAGCGGCTGATTTAGGGCTTTTGTTGTCCGGAGGGCCGCGGATGCTGTCGGCCGGGCTGCAGGTGCAGCAGGGCCGCAGCTTCATCCTGCAGGAAAATGAGAGGAGGAACCGGGTCAGAGATGCAGCGTCAGACCGATCGATCAACCAGTCAACGATCAACCGATCAATCAATCGATAGCACAAATGAATCAATAAATACTTTAATGGATCATTAGTCTGAATGAATGAATCAATCACTGAATCAATGAGTCTGATAAATTGATTATTTTGAGTCTTATTGATCTTTGATTAATTCCCTCTCAGGCTGTTATTTAAACATTAATTCAGTTTTGTATTTATTGGTTCAGTTCCACCCAGGAACGTCTTCATTGGACTGAGAACCCCTGTAAGTTCTTCCTTCAGTCATAGCAGAGCAGGAACTTTCCCAGAACATCAGGAACCGTTGGTGACGTCAGTGAACTGTGATTGGTTGAACACACGTGTAAACAGCTGCCCTCGGTGTTAACCTTGAAAAACGGGACAGGAAGTCCAGGATTCATCGAGCTAATACGCGCCGTTGTTGTTGCTGTAGCAGCCGTTGTCACTTATTTGTTCCCTCTCGCGATGAAAACGCCACCACGAAAAGTTCCCGAGGCCACGAAGTTCCTCAGCGTGTCACGTGACAAGCAGGCTAAACGTAACCATTTAACGTAACAAGTCAACGTAACGTATCAAGTCAACGTAACGTAACAATTCAACGCAACAATTCAACGCAACGTAACAATTCAACGCAACGTAACAATTCAACGTAATGTAACAATTCAACGCAACGTAACAATTCAACGCAACATTTCAATTCAACGTAACAATTCAACGTAACAATTCAACGTAACAATTCAACGTAACAATTCAACGCAACGTAACAATTCAACGCAACGTATCAATTCAACGTAACAGTTCAATGTAAAAGTTCTAGTTCCACTCGACTGGAAACTATAAATGATGAGGCTCTAGTTGGAGCCACCTTTAAATGAAACCTCTCATACGTTCTCTGATACGATCTGACAGATGTGGGTCAGTAAACGTCACACAGCTGATTGGACATGGACTCAGAGACCTGCATTAAAACTCTTCATCAAATTACAGCCCCAGTGATTCATTGATTAACTGATTAGTCAGTCAGCTGGGAAATAACTGGCTTCTTCCCATAATAAAGATTTTTTTAGATGTTTCAGTCACAGAGTTTTCTCTCGCTGACATTTTGTAGACAGATCAGTCTTAGTTCTCCTTAAATCATCAACAGTAAACTTTCTTGTTTCTTGTTGGAGAGCGTCCATCACCGTTTGTGTTTTGTTGTCATTTATAGTTGAAGCTCTGAAATCCGACTCTTGAAAGAGGACTCGGAGTGGTGCTGCCTTCACTGACCTCTGGTATTTATGTTTCCTGTCAGTCTGACCTTTCAGTAGGAAATCAGATTTATTTGATGGCACTTGCATCTTGTCAGGGGTCAGTTATAATGAGCGCCGTCGTATTTGAGTGAATTTCTTCCATTAAAACGAATCGAAACCAGTTTTTAGTTAGTAGATAGTAGTCGTGTTCAGGTCCAGTGTCATGCTATTAGCTGCTAGATGCTAGCACACTGACGGTTCAATAAAGGTTATTCAAACTGGACGGCTGCCAGAGTAAAAGGCTGGTGTTAGTGTTTTTGTTTTTTAATTTCTGATTCAACAGTTAATATTCTATAAACTAGAACTGTGTGTCATTAAATTAGACGTCACGTTAACGTCTGATCTCACCTGTCCATCAACGGCTGCTTGTTGACTTGGAGACATGATCCAGATTGGTGAGACAGGAAATAAAGACGAGTTATTGAGGAAACAATCATTTCCTGAGTTGATTCTAGTTCAGATTAGTTTGGTTCTCAGCTCCGAGGACAGAATCTTTTCATGTGATCATTTCTACTAGTGGATGAATGATTGAGTTAAACTCTTCCTCAGATCAGCCCTGGTGAGTAGGTGGTCTTTAATGTGACCCAGGACTCATTGTGTGTTCACTCTACCAAAGGAAGGAGGTCACATGTGTCCTAGACCACCTCCACATGTGGACTGACACCAGATCAGTGTTCACACCTGGACCTGTTTAACCTGGACTCTAAAGACCAGATCAGTGTTCACACCTGGACCTGTTTAACCTGGACTCTAGAGACCAGATCAGTCTTCACACCTGGACTCTAGAGACCAGATCAGGACAGATGTTTTTTTAATTAAGACATTAATAACTGTGCTTCAGGTTGATTTGAGGGATGCTCAAAGGGACCAGAGAGTAAATAAAGATTATTTTCTATTTCCCAGAACTGAGTTTTTTAATGGATGCGGTGAACAAACCAAACAAACCCTCTAAGTTTGCTTCTTCCAGTTTTATTTCAGTTTTATTTCAGTTTTATTTCAGTTTTATTTCAGTTTTATTTCAGTACTCATTCACAGAGTCTGGTTGTTGACAGGTGACTCCATTCAGCTCTTTAACATCAGATCTGCATCTTTATCAAGGTTTAAAGAGTGACCCCGTCCTGGTCTGTGGAGCTTCAGCGAGGCCTGTGTGTCAGGGACGTCCGGAGGGTGAATATCAAACGTCCCCCTCGCTGTTGCCTCATTATCTCCCCCCCCCCCCCCCCCCACCACCACAGACCTCAGCCGTTTATCTCAGTCCTGCACGCGCCTCTAAGAGCGTTTAGATCAGGCAGCTCTGATAGCGCACACACACGCACACATGCTGTGGCTAATGCTAAGCTAACGGAGCTAAGCAAGCTAATGAGGCTAGAGGAGGAGGAGGAGGAGGAGGAGGAGCAGCTCCGTCAGTGTTGCAGTGCAGCTCTGAGACTGGAGGCTTCAGATGAGTCATGCTGCTGCTGCGCCATGGCAACAGGATGGAGGGTGTGTGTGTGTGGGGGGGGGTGATGGCAGACCGGAGGAATATTCCAGATCGTCACAGAGACTTCGGCCGAGGCAGCGCCCCCTACAGGGACGCCACGTTAAACCTCCGCTAACCTGCTCTGTGCAGAAGTCCATAGAGAATCTGTCTGATTTTAGTTCCCTGCTGCTTCAGAAGCCTCTGTGCCACAGCTACAGTCAGCCCCCCCCCCCCCCCCCCCCCCCCCCCCCCACGCTAACGTCTAATCATCAAACACAGACTCTCTTCTTCTTCTTCTTCTTCTTCTTCTTTGTTCTCCGTCTGACCGAACCGTCGCCATCGTTTTTTGTCACCAGCGCCGCCGGAGCGGAAGAAACTGGGTCAGGAGCTGCGACCGTGGGGTTACCACGGCGACGGGATCAGTGGGTCAAAGAGGAGGGCGCTGCTTGCTCGGGCTGCTGGGAAACGTAGTCAGTTCATCCAGAATGACCTGAAACTGGCTAAAACTGAAGACCACGCCTTCGATTCATTTGATTAATTAATAATAAGGGCGGCACAGTGGGGTGGTGGTTAGCACTGATGCCTCACAGCCACCAGGAGGTTCTGGGTTTGATTCCGACTGGTTCCGTTCTGTGTGGAGGCTGCATGTTCGTCCAAAGACATGCTGGTTAGGTTCATTGGTGATTCTGAATTGGTCGTAGGTGTGAGTGTGACTGGTTGGCTGGGATATGTGCACAAACAAACTGTACGTTAGCATCGCCGTTAGCATCTCCATTAGCTTCCCCATTAGCATTTACATTAAACATTGTCGCCTGTTTGATCCTGAGTCGTTTAAACTGGTATTATTGAATAAATATCAGCAATGTCCTGCTTAGAAAACCATGAAGGATGTCACTGGTTCCTGGTTCCTGGTTCCTGGTTCCAGGTTCCTGGTTCCTGGTTCCTGGTTCCTGGTTCCTGGTTCCTGGTTCCTGGTTCCTGGTTCCTGGTTCCAGGTTCCTGGTTCCTGGTTCGTGGTTCGTGGTTCCCTCCTCCAGCCTCTGATTGGCTGAGAATACAAAGCTCAGGTTCCTTCGTGCCCGCCATCACCGACTTATTCCCCTTCTTCTCTTCCCCCCCCCGCAGATTCTCAGCGAGGATGCCGCAGTGAGCATGCTCAGAGCGCTGACGACGTTACCATGACGACATTTGGCAGCGGCCAAGCATGCAGCGGCCAGGACAACTGCTCGGCCAACAGCGGGTCCAAGGACTACTGCTACTCGGCCCGGATCCGCAGCACCGTGCTGCAGGGGCTTCCCTTCGGCGGCGTGCCCACCGTGCTCGCCCTCGACTTCATGTGCTTCCTGGTGAGTCACCGCCGCCGCTGCCGAATAGAAAGTGTCTTTACTTTGGCACATCTTTAGTTTTCTGTTACCGTGGTTAAGCCAACAACAACAACAACAACAAAATAAAAGAACGGCGTAGAGTGAAAGTAGAATATGAGAGCGACAGCGTGAGAGGAAACTGTAGATAAAAAAATGAAAGATCACGCAGTTTGGTAATATTTTGGTTATTTTCAGTCAGACATGAGTCAGACCGATGTTGTCTGCTAACGTGGTGATGAGTGAGCATTTTAACTGGCTTAGTTTCAAACGTGGTAGGACTCAACTGAGCCGCTTAAATAGACTCTAGATCCATGATTCACGAGTCGTCTTTGATGGACGGTTATATGAACCCAATCTTTTTTTTCACCGCTACTGAATTAATTAAAAATCAATGACTTTTAAAACGACTGAAAACAGGGGAAAATGTTAGCTTAGCTTAGCACAAAGGCTAAAAACAAGCAAAACTTTTAGCTTAGCTTAGCACAAAGACTGAAAACAAGGGAAACTGTTAGCGTAGCTTAGCACAAAGACTGAAAACAAGGGAAACTGTTAGCGTAGCTTAGCACAAAGACTGAAAACAAGGGAAACTGTTAGCTTAGCTTAGCACAAAGACTGAAAACAAGCAACAATTTTAGCTTGGCTTAGCACAAAGACTGAAAACAAGGGAAACTGTTAGCTTAGCTTAGCACAAAGACTGAAAACAAGCAAAACTGTTAGCTTAGTTTAGCACAAAGACTGAAAACAGGGGAGAATGTTAGCTTAGCTTAGCACAAAGACTGAAAACAAGGGAAACTGTCAGCGTAGCTTAGCACAAAGACTGAAAACAAGGGAAACTGTTAGCTTAGCTTAGCACAAAGACTGAAAACAAGCAAAACTGTTAGCTTAGTTTAGCACAAAGACTGAAAACAAGGGAAACTGTTAGCATAGCTTAGCACAAAGACTGAAAACAAGGGAAACTGTCAGCGTAGCTTAGCACAAAGACTGAAAACAAGGGAAACTGTTAGCTTAGCTTAGCACAAAGACTGAAAACAAGCAAAACTGTTAGCTTGGCTTAGCACAAAGACTGAAAACAAGCAAAAATGTTAGCTTAGCTTAGCACAAAGACTGAAAACAAGGGAAACACATTCTTAATTGTGGAAAGCTTTCCTAGAAGAGTTGAAGCTGTTCTAGCTGCAAAGGCTGTGCCTACGTCATATTAAACCCTATGGATTAAGAATGGGACGTCACTTAAATTAATTTTTGTGTGTAAAGGACGATGAGTGAATACTTTTGGCAATATAGTGTATGTGGTGTTTAGGGGGTGGAGTCACATTAAGACATTAACTAACACTATAATCGAACTGTTTCTGTTTTTATCATCACATTATCTTTTTCCACTTTCTCTGTTTACGTCCATCTTGTTCTTTACTTCCTGTTACGTGATGATCTTCTTCCTCTTCCTCTTCAGGTGCTCCTCTTTGTCTTTTCCATTCTGAGGAAGGTTGCGTGGGACTATGGCCGCCTGGCGCTGGTCACCGACGCTGACAGGTAAATGAAGGTTTGATGTTTGTCTGAACGCTGGTCGTTTATGTTTTCTCTTTGTCTCATTACTGCCCCCTGAGGCCAGAGGACAGAAATGTAAATACAGTCGGCTCTAACTTTTACTTCCTAATAGATGTTCTGGTAATTACAAAGCGACGGAGTTTGACTTCCTGTCAGTGACTCCGCGCCCTTTTTTTTACATCAATTCTCCTTCTGTTTTTCGTCCTGAAGACTGAAGAAGCGTTTCAGCGACCTGGAGGAGCGGGAATAGTACGTCGCTGCCTCCGTGTTGGTGTGCTAACGTCTTCCTCTGGTTTCATTAACAGGGTTCAGCTTTCTGATCGCTGCGCTAACGTCTGTGTGTGCAGATGGAGGGTTAATAGTGCTACACTTGATTGTGTAGCACGATCTTTAAAGCTAACACTAACAGGGCTGACGGCAGTGACACTAATCACCTTCATACAACGCTAACACCGTGTATTTACAGTGTCTTTGTCTCCTGTTTGTGGGTGCTAATGCTAATGCTAACAGATGTGATGCTAACACTTCTCTCCATTTGTAACGACCTCAGCCGACGACGAGACCGAGATAACTATGAGCCGGTGAAAAGGTAACGGGCTGCTCGTGTTGGTTGTCGACCATGTGACGTGCTAGCTAGCTAGCTAGCGAGTAAGCTAACTGAGGTTGGATGTGTTTAGGCGTCTCCAGCTTCACATCTGGAAACACCTCAGAGGTTTCCAGATCACAGCTCAGTCCGTGTTTGTGTTCCCGTTAGCGCCGTCTGTGTCCAACTCTGGAGTCCGGTCAGAGGTCAAAGGTCGGAGCGGCTACACGTTAGCGGCTAGCTAACGACGCCTTCCTTCCTGTCTGTGTCCCCAGCGTTGCCTCGGCGATGCACTCGGAGACGCCGGACCGCTACGAACGCCTCACCTCCGTGTCCAGCTCCGTCGACTTCGACCAGAGAGACAACGTAAGCCTCATCACGTCTACTGAAAATAGGATAGTAGAAGAAGAGGTGGTTTTTCTTTGCTTCCAAACCTGAATAGTTTCAGTAGAAGAAGATGACGTGGATCAACCAGAGGGAACCCAGCAGATCAGCTGTCGGTTCTGTTCAGATTATTGATGGAATGTTAATGTGTAGTTTGTGTAGTTGTGCAGTGAAAGTGTAGCTCAGCTGGTCTTTTCTTCTTCGTCTCTTTTTTTTTCAGGGCTTCTGTTCGTGGCTGACGGCAATTTTCAGAATAAAGTGAGTACTGACTGTTTCACAATAAAACTGGAGACGCTGTCTGTGAACTCACCACAGACGTTTATGTGTCCCACTGTTATTAGAGTCAGTGAACTCACCACAAGAACTGATTTGTCCCAGTGGTAATTGAGTCAGTGAACTCACCACAGACGTTTATTTGTCCCACTGTTATTAGAGTCAATGAACTCACCACAGACGCTGACTTGTTTCTAATCTGCAGGGACGAGGAGATCAGGGAGAAGTGTGGCGAGGACGCTGTCCACTACTTGTCCTTCCAGCGCCACATCATCGGGCTACTGGTCGTAGTGGGCGTCCTCTCAGTGGGCATCGTCCTGCCCGTTAACTTCTCTGGAGACCTGTTGGGTAAGAGCTGCTGCCGCTTTGACGCCGAGGGTTGAACCGCTGATCTCTGGTCTCACGTTGTCGTCTTGTGTCTGGTTGTAGTCAGAATTATCAGTAAAGACGCTTTCCTCAGCCATGGAGCTCCTGGACCTCCGTCCAGAGAAGGTAACACATGTAGACCTGTGATTGGCTGACTGGTGTCTGATGGTAGAACAGTGGTGGTGTAGTGGAGTCAGTAGAGGACAAGACTGAAGAGACAACTACAACAGAAGATGGCGACGTCAAAGAGACACCAGCGTCTGATCTATAACAAACAGAACGCTCCGTGATGGTAAACGTCTCACCTTCTGATGGACGTCCAGTCTTCAGTCGTCTTGGCCAATCACTGTGTTTTGATGTTGTAGCAGCATCTTGTCCTTTAGTGTCCACCTGTCTCTACGAGGACGATTCAGAGACAGCTTCAGGATGACGTCCAATCAGAAGGAGCCATTAAGTAGATTCATGTCATAGATGATCAGGGCGTGTTGTTCTTGTTTTTAATGAAGAGTCTCCACGAGGCTCAGTCTGAACAGCTGAGGAAGTTTCCTGATGAATTCTTGTTTCTTCCAGAAAACAACGCCTACAGCTTCGGACGCACCACGATAGCTAACCTGAAGTCTGGGTAAGTCCACGAGAGGAGATCATCAGAAAATGTTAGCCTAGCTTAGCACAAAGACTGAAAACAAGGGAAACTGTTAGCTTAGCTTAGCACAAAGACTGAAAACAATGGAAACTGTTAGCTTAGCTTGGCACAAAGACTGAAAACGGGAAACTGTTAGCTTAGCTTAGCACAAAGACTGAAAACAAGGGAAACTGTTAGCTTAGCTTAGCACAAAGACTGAAAACAAGGGAAACTGTTAGCTTAGCTTGGCACAAAGACTGAAAACGGGAAACTGTTAGCTTAGCTTAGCACAAAGGCTGAAAACAAGGGAAACTGTTAGCTTAGCTTAACACAAAGACTAACAACAAGGGAAAATGTTAGCTTAGCTTAGCACAAAGACTGAAAACAAGCAAACATGTTAGCTTAACCTAGCACAAAGACTGAAATCAAGCGAAAATGTTAGCTTAGCTTAGCACAAAGACTTGAAAACAAGGGAAACTGTTAGCTTACCTTAGCACAAAGACTGAAAACAAGGGAAACTGTTAGCCTAGCTTCGCACAAAGGCTGAAAACAAGGTAAACTGTTAACGTAGCTTAGCACAAAGACTAACAACAAGGGAAAATGTTAGCTTAGCTTAGCACAAAGACTGAAAACAAGCAAAAATATTAGCTTAACCTAGCACAAAGACTGAAATCAAGCGAAAATGTTAGCTTAGCTTAGCACAAAGACTTGAAAACAAGGGAAACTGTTAGCTTAGCTTAGCACAAAGACTGAAAGCAAGGGAAACTGTTAGTTTAACTCAGCAGAAAGACTGAAAACAAGGGAAACTGTTAGCCTAGCTTAGCCCAAAGGTTGAGTGTAGGGGAAAGAGTCATCCATATCAGAATCTGTTGCTGGTTGATATTCTGAAATATATTTTTTTCATCTGCAGAACGAACTTGTTGTGGCTTCATACGACGTTTGCCTTCATGTATCTGCTCCTGACCGTCTACAGCATGAGGAGACATACATCTAAGATGCACTACAAAGAGGACGACCTGGTAAGACAACAGATCTGGGACCAGACCAGAACCTGGTCCAGTCTTGGCTCAGGAGTTGACGTGAGTTGTGTTGTCTTGCAGGTGAAACGCACTTTATTCATTAACGGCATCTCTAAATACGCTGAGGAGACTCAGATCAAACAACACTTTGAGTAAGTTCTCGGTCTTGTCCTGATGCTTGAAGAACACGTGTTCCAGGCTTCAGACTGACGCAGAGGCTCCTCTCGTTTTTCAGGCAGGCGTACGAGAACTGCACCGTGCTGGAGGCTCGGATCTGCTACAACGTGGCCAGACTCATGGCTCTGAATGCAGAGAGGTACGAGGACGAACCTCCAGAGATCCCGTCACATCACGTCTTCAGTGTCGTAGCCGTCTGAACGTCCCGACTTTGTGTTTGCAGGAAGAAGACGGAGCGGAGCAAGAAGTTCTTCACTGACCTGATGGCGAAGGAACACGTTCCCACGATGATCAACCCCAAACCCTGTGGACACCTCTGCTGCTGCGCCATCACCGGCTGCGAGGAGGTGACAATAATACCTAGCGCTAATGAGCTAATACCAAGTGCTAATGAGTCTAAAGCCGCGTGCAAACAATATAATTAACATCTTTCTGTCGCGTATCTCACAAGCTTGTCAAATGTTAGCATGTTTAATGTTAGCGCGCTAACTGTTAGCATGTGTGTCCTGCAGGAGGAGGCTGTTAGCTACTACACTAAGAGGGAGGCCAAACTTAAGGAGGAGTACAGGAAGGAGAAGGAGAAGGTCCACACCAAACCGCTGGGCATGGCCTTCGTCACTTTCCAGAATGAGGCCATGACAGCCATGTAAGACCCGTCACTAGCTCCACCCACCCGAATCCTGACGTTCTGCTTCTTCCTTTGACCACACCCCTTAACCTGACCCCAGACAGTATAAAGATGGAAGAAGGAACTGCTCCTCTAAAGTGAAGCCAAATCAAGTAGAGCTCCCCCTGGTGGCTAGCTGCAATATACGTCATAAGCTCCACTCCTCCGTGGCAGTGGGCGGGACTTGTGCCTAAATAATAATTTCAAGGACGTTATTTTAGGTAGTTTATATCATGTTGATGAATGTTCAACCCCCAAACTGTCTGACTCCACCCCCAAACTGTCTGACCCCATCCCTTAATTACCTCAGTCCACTGCTTAATGAAATGACTCCACCTACAACCTGACTCCTGACTCCACCCCCAAACTGTCTGACTCCGCCTCTTAACTGCCTGACTCCACCCCCAAACAGTCTGACTCCGCCTCTTAACATCCTGACTCCTCCCCCTCTCTCCACAGCATTCTCAAAGACTTCAACGCCTGCCAGGTTCAGGGCTGTCGATGTCGCCAGGAGCCTTGTTCCTCTCAGTTCAGCGAAGCCCTTCACGTTCACAACTGGAGCGTTTCTTACGCGCCCGACCCGCAGAACGTCCGCTGGTATGTCGACGGGCTCCGCCCACCTGAGCCCACCCCACCAAACAGATCAAACGCACCCTTAGCAATCTAAGCAGCTGATGTTATGTCTCGTTCCCGCAGGGAGCACCTGTCGCTGGGCGGGATCTCCTGGTGGATTCGCTGCTTCATCATCAACTGCATCCTCTTCATCCTGCTCTTCTTCCTCACCACCCCTGCCATCATCATCTCCACCATGGACAAGTTCAACGTCACCAAGCCCGTCGAGTATCTCAACGTAAGAACAGGCCCGACGTCTTTGCGTCTCATTGACCTAGAATTCGGTCCGTCTTCTCTCTGACGATCCTTCTTCTCTTTCTCTCTCTCGGTTCTTCTGGACAGAATCCTATCGTCACTCAGTTTTTCCCCACTCTGCTGCTCTGGGCTTTCTCTGCTCTGCTGCCCACCATTGTCTACTACTCTGGCTTCTTTGAGGCTCACTGGACCAGGTACTGCTGCTCTCCTGTCACTAACGCTAGCATGCATGGTTAACATTTACAACCAGGAGACTGGAGACGGATCCAAGCAGGTGGTTAAGTTTAGTCTCAAGTTGTTTATGTCAAGACCGAGTCTCAAAAAAGAAGTCGAAGTCATGACAGAGCATCAAAACGAGTCCAGGTTGAAGTCGGCTCATATTTGACCCATTGGTCCAAACCTGTTTTACACCTGTCTTACCTCTTGATTAAAACCCTATTTGCCCCGTCTGATCTTTATTTATTGTCCCGGGGTTTCTTCAGGTCTGGAGAAAACCGGACGACGATGCACAAATGCTACACCTTCCTGATCTTCATGGTCCTGTTGCTGCCATCTCTAGGACTCAGCAGGTAATAAACGCATCGACCTCTGAGTCATCTGTGACCTTTGACCTCTGACGTCCATGTTTACGCGTCTTCTCTGCGTTTCCCAGTCTGGATGTCTTCTTCCGCTGGCTGTTCGATAAGAAGTTCTTGGCTGATGCTAAAGTCAGATTTGAGTAAGTCACAACTAAATCAAACCTAAACACGATGTTTAGTTATTAATCTTGCTCAGACTGTGTTCATGTAAACTCGTGTTGCCTTCAGGTGCGTCTTCCTGCCAGATAACGGAGCATTCTTTGTCAACTACGTCATCGCCTCGGCGTTCATCGGGAACGCCATGGACCTGCTGAGGATCCCCGGTCTGCTCATGTACATGATCCGGCTCTGCCTGGCTCGCTCCGCCGCCGACCGCCGCAACGTAAAGAGGGTGAGGACCAACAGCATCACTCTGACATTTCAACACTGCTTTGATGCTAACGCTGCTCTGACGCTAACGCTGCTCTGACGCTAACGCTGCTCTGACGCTAACACTGCTCTGACGCTAACACTGCTCTGACGCTAACGCTGCTCTGATGCTGACGCTGCTCTGACGCTGACGCCGCTCTGATGCTAACGCCGCTCTGACGCTAACGCCGCTCTGACGCTGACGCCGCTCTGACGCTAACGCTGCTCTGTACGCTAACGCTCTCTTTGGGTCTTCCAGCATCAGGCCTACGAGTTCCAGTTCGGAGCGGCGTACGCCTGGATGATGAACGTATTCACGGTCGTGATGGCCTACAGCATCACCTGCCCCATCATCGTCCCCTTTGGTCAGTCACCGCTCCTCAGTAGAAGCTTAGCTTAGCTTAGCCTAGCTTAGCTGTTAACAGTCGCAGGTCATGTCTCTCGTTTAAAGTAGGTCGACATGAAACCAGTTCGAGTCCAGATGAGTTGTCAAACCAAGGCTCCAGTCTGGAGTCCGGTCTAACCAGGTGTGTTGTGATTACCTGCAGGTCTGATGTACATGCTGCTCAAACACCTGGTGGACAGGTACAACATGTACTACGCCTATCTGCCCTCTAAGCTGGACAAGAAGATCCACTCCGGCGCCGTCACCCAGGTGGTGGCTGCTCCCATCCTCTGCCTCTTCTGGCTGCTCTTCTTCTCCACCGTACGCACCGGTAAGCCCCGCCCCCCTGCTAGGCCGACCAATGAAACACCTGATAATTGAGAATTGGTTTGTTTGTTGTTGTTGGTGGGAAAATTAAATCTGATCTGTGTCTGAATGCTAACCGATGCTAAATGCTAATGCGCTACCAGGCTTCGAGACGCCAACCTCCATGTTCACTTTGGTGGTGCTGATCGTCACAATCGTGGTCTGTCTGTCGCACGTCTGCTTCGGACACTTCAAGTACCTCAGCGCTCACAACTACAAGGTAACGTTGGTTCAAGGCGCAACAGTCAGGTCGACCTAAACCGTGCAGTTAAATCAGCTGTCGCACTGTTTGTGTCTCAGATCGACACCAAGGAGACCGACGTGGACGCCGTTGAGAACGGACGTCCAGCTCGGCCCTCGTCTTCCCCGACCACAAAATCTCTGGTGAGTTATGTTCTCATTATTAGCTACATGAAGTTGCCAACAAACTAGCTTAACAAGCAAGCTAGAGAAGAGTTTGTTAGCTGTTAGGTTTTGACAATAACTTCAGAGGACTTTAGGCGCTTTAATTTAGGACTACTAAACAAAATTCTCCAGAAACAGTTGAGTCAGTAATTTAATAACTGCTCGTAACCTGGTTTTGGTTCTGTGTGGTCCGACAGCAGCAGCAGCAGCAGCAGCAGCAGCAGATGTACATTGCCCAGGTTCTCCAGGACCCAAACTCAGACGAGCCGGGCGGTGGCAGCGGCGAAGAGGACCGGGGGTCGTCCCAGGACGAGGAGATGCTGAACGGGGGGAACAGCATCAACGAGGCGGATTTCCAGTCAGGGGAGGACAGTCTGATCGCTAACGAGGTCCACCAGTAGCTGGGGTGGAGCTAGAGGGAGGGGGCGGAGCTAGTTGAAGGCCACACCCACACAACAGTTAAACATAGGAGTTGACTGAATCGTTCACTCAAACACCCACACAGCAGACCGCCACGGTTAGCTCCGCCTCCTCTCAGCTTGAAGACTTGACCCTGACTCAAGACGCCGGCGCTGGGTGGCCAACATCCTCCAGCCCTGGACGCCCGTGGGAGCTTGACGGACATCGGACTGTCTCCACGGGACGTCTCTGTACATAACCACAAAGCCAAAAGTTTTTTCCTGGGGTGGGGGCACAGGGTTGAAATATTTGTGCCTGGGCTGGATTCTGTTTGTTTGCACTCGTGTCTTGACTCCTGATCCACCGCCAGTCACACTCGACCCGCCCAGAGTTCAAACGCTCCAACGCTCTCTGGACGCTGGGGTCTCTGGTAGCGGAGCGCTAAACAACCGTCAAACCGCCAGTCCTTGTAGTCGTAGACGCTTCGCTGACGCAGACGCTCCTCAGTCCCTCCGCCCTGTCGGCTTCTGCCCTCCTTCGTTCTGTGGATCCGGCCGCTACCTTCAACTCATCGCCAGGAGCTTCTGTTGTTTTTGACCTGCCAAGCTTTAGCTGCACGATAAAAACGCGCCGTCCGGATTGACGACGCCACGTTGGACGTTTCCATCCCGATCTCGGCGGCACGTCCTCCAGACGAGCGTCTTCAGCGTTGTCTCTCCGGCTGGACGTCCCAACGATGCGGGGGTGGCTTCGGCTCTGGTTTTGATTTCACCCAGACTACCTTAACTTGTGAATACCTGTCAAAGGGAACGGGGACGTCTGTGTCTGTAGGTTTAGCAATCAGAACTATTTTCATTCATGGACGAACTTTGTGAACACTCTTTCAGCAGCCGAGGAGTTTGGTGTTGGGTAGACGAGAAGAGCGGCGCTTTTCTTCCAGACCGTCTACCCTCAGGACTCTCAAGGGAAATGTTATCTGTTGAGTGTGTTTCTGCGTGTGCGTGTGCGTTTGTGTGTGTGTGTGTGTGTGCGTGTGCGTTTGTGTGTGTGTGTGTGTGCGTGTGTGTGTTATTACTGCATCACAAAGGTTCGACCAGAAACATTCACAGCTAACGACTGAAGAGCTTGTTCAGTGAAACGTTGAGCATCATGTTTTCGTCCTCCTCTGCTGCATTCATGCTGTAGCTCCAGGATGCGTTAGCGTAGCTTAGCACGAACACGGCTTCGGGATGTGTCTGCACGAAACGTGGATCCAGAATGCGTTAGCGTAGCATAGCATGAACACGGCCCCAGTATGTGTTTAGCATATATTAGCAGGAATGCAGCTCCAGGGTGTGATAGCGTAGCTAACTTAGCAGAAATATGGCTCCGGGATATGATTAGCATAGCTTAGCACAAACACAACTCCACATCATGTATGCTCTGATGAGCCACAGCATTATGACCACACGCCTGACTACAACTGTCTTGTTACTCAGATTTGTTCCAGTCATGACTTTCTTTAGTAAAACATCATAACTAGCACTAGCTTGTGGTTATTAACAGTTCTTTTACAAGCTACATGAGTTCGTTAGCTTGCCCTGCAGGTAGCTGCTACAATATTTGTTTCTAAAACATTTTTAAAAAAGACAAAAGTTGTTTTTTGTTTCTTGTGGTGGAGCTGCGCTAAACTAGCTTTCAGCCTTTGTGCTATGCTAACCCGAATGCTTCCTGGACAGCTGCAGCTTTAATGCAGAATATTTTCCCATGATCCTCTTGGTGTGGAGGACATGATGTTCTGACTGGGGGGTTTTGGATGGAAGATGGTGGCAGCTACTCTGTCCTCCAGTTCCTTTTAAAATTCGTCGGTTTGTTACGATCTTCCTTCTCTTCTCAACGTTTTTTGTTTTGTTTGTTTTGTTCTTGAACGCTGCAGATTCATTAGAAGTCATGACGCTTCTGTTTCCTGGCTTCTTAGTGTTTCCGTTAGACTCCTTTTAAAACAATAAGGGTCTTAAAATATGTACACGATGCTAACAGACTGAGGCTAACGCTAACAGGTCACGAGCAACTGCCTGAATTGAGCTAGCTAGGCTAATGTTTAGAAGCATGACAAGGACAAATATATGGTCAGACTGTTATTTCTGTTTAGCTCACATCTGTTCAGAAGGTTATGAAATGAAATCCGTTAATGAGTACGAGACGCAGTTGCTAACGTTAGCCTGATAGCACCCACCTCACCAACTTAGTTAGCTAATGATATGCTACCTCTTAGCCTGTAGACGTATTACCTGGTTACTACTGTAGCTAGTTAGCCGAACATTAATAGTTACTCCGTTCCTTCACTCGTCTTTGAGGTTTTTGGTAAAACCGAGACTCTTAACGAGACTTTTTTTTTTTTTACGTTGTTCGTAACAAGACCTGGACTTGAGATCACCTGATACTTTAAGGTCATGCGTTACAGGAAGAAACTCTGCCCTCTAGTGGACAATATAGTGAAGTTCTGATTCTGCGTTTGTGGCTAAATGCAGCTACGACGTTGAATCGTGAACCTAGCTTAGCTCTTTGTGCACCTCTTTGTCTGGTGCTGCCCCCAAGTGGACGAATTAGTGTAAACACTGGCATCGACGCTGCAGTAGCTTCTCCAAATTTAAACGACGACGACGATGGAATAGTCTCAGGTTGTTTTTCTTTTCCTAAATAATGTTTACATCAGTTTGTGTTGCTTTTTTTTGTAGTTTTGTTCTGCCGTGTGTGTGTGTGTGTGTGTGTGAGAGTGTGTGTGAGTGTGATGGACACGGAGCTGGACTATGAAAGCTGTAGCCTCCAGGACATCGTGTCTCTCGGGGGGGGCTACACGCTGGAGAACCTGCAGCTTCCGTGTCCTCGTCTTTCACTTCCCGTCGTGATCGTATGCGCGTGAAGAAGAACCTGAAGAAGAACCTGAAGGTCTGGGCCGGCTCCCGACCCAACGCCACGGTTCCTCTGATCCTGGACCAGACCGCCTCAGGTCACGCGAGAGCCAGAGCAGGGTCAGAGGTCACGAGGTCGAGAGGTCGAGAGCGGCCCAGCGAAGAGTCTGTGTGATATTTTTGTATCTAAAGTATTTGATACCGAACACGTGTTACAGAAATGTTGCTAGCTGCGAGGACGCTGGTGTAACTTGAAGGTCTTTAACAATCCGCCGCTGCTTTTTGCTTTTCTCCGTTTTCTAACTTGTTCAATGTGAATAGAAGAATGTGAACGGAAGAGTGAAACTAAGCCTTGGCTGAAAGCTGCTGAAGGAAAGTGTAAATATCCATCGACCCGCGGCGTGGACTCATTCCTGCTTTTAATTTATTGCTGTGACTGTGGCTATTTATTTTTACTCTGCGTATGTACAGTGAAACATTCGTCCTATTTATGTTACTTGATCAATAAAATCAGCTTCATCTGTCACGCTGTCGTCTTTGTGTTTGTGGACTTAAATATCGATTAAAAGGTTAAAAAGATAATAGTTTACTTTAATATTTGATTTGAGATGTATAATTGGACGTCAAAAAGCATTTATATTAATATATCTCATAATAATTATACATATTAATTAATTACATTTTTAATTAAATACAGAAACACCAACAGTTTGATATATTAACAGGAGCACAAGCCGCTTCAGAATCACTGTCACCACGTGTTGGCGGTGCTGCATCATTGTTTCTCTAATAAGCCTCCAGAAGAAGAAGAAGAAGAAGAAGAATCGTCTGTTATTATCCAGCGAAGAAGAAGAAGAAGCAGCACCATCCCCGCAGCCAGTTAGCAGCTGGCTAACCTGAAGCTAACGCTAACGTGATGTCTACAGTCTCTAAAGTGGTTCTGGGAGTGTCTGTGGTTCTGACCGTTAGCACCGTGGCTGGTGTCCACCTCAAACAGACCTGGGACAGAGAGGTACACTGCTCCGGACCGAACCGGTCCAACGGTAGCACAGCTAAAAGCCAGGCTAACAGCTAGCCATGTTACTTAATTGTTAGCAGAGGAGAGGTCACAGAACGTTATGTTTATTTTTTTATTATTTATTTTTTACAGCTGGATTCTGACGGTGTATACCGGATAAGCTATTTAACTGAATTAAATTAACGGACATTTTTAGCTGCAAAATAATATAAACAAACAGTTCGTTACGTTCATCAAGCTGACAGCGAATAGCCACTTCCGGTGTCGCTTTTTAAAAATAAAGGCGTACAATGAGAAACTTCTAAAGTTGTTGATGCGCGTAACGCTGCAGGTTAAAGCTCAGCTTACATATTAAATATTAATTTTGTCATTACGCGAATCAACATCAGACTGAAGAGAATTATTATAATTAAAATCTCCTCTTCAGCGCTTTGTGTAGCTTTATTTTGAAGGTCACTCTAGGAACAGGAAGTTATCTGCTACCTGGTGTGTGTGGCTTCACTTTGAGTGTCTCCAGTGAGAGGAGAGGACAATCAAAGAGAGACAAAGTCCTGCTGATTAAAGAACTGATTAAAAGTCGGATTAAACACCTCCGTCTTTTACTCCTTCTGCTCTGCAGCGTCTCCATCAGGGTGTAGTTCGAGACCTGGAGCGCCTGGAGAAGAAGAAGGAGAACCTGAGGCTGCTGGAGGAGCAGAGGGTCCTGACCATACAACTGGAGAAGGAGAGACAGCTCAGAGAGACGCAAACCCGCCCACAGGACACCTGAGACAGGTAAACACCGTGATACACGACCTTTTAAAACGAGCGCGCTCACAGCTAGACCAGGAAGTACTGGGTTGACCCAACCTGTCCAGGTGTGTAGGTCCCGTGATGGACAGCAGCAGTGAGCCGCTGGCGGGGGCTGAGGACGAAGCGGCTTGTACGTCGGCATGTACGTCGGCCTCTGAGGGTCTGGAGGAGGGGGAGGTGGAGGGGGAGACCCTGCTGATCGTGGAGTCGGAGGACCAGGGCTCGGTGGACCTGTCACATGATCAGAGCGGAGACTCTCTGACCAGTGACGTGGGTGAGGAGGGCGATGGAGGCTGGAGCTGCGAGGACATGTCCTTCTACTGTGACCGCTGCCACAAGTGGATCCCTGCAGGTGAGCCAGCCAATCAGGGGCTGAAACCCGTCGGTCACCTGTCCTGTCCACCTGTAGAGCGGCGACCTTAACCGCGTGTCGCTCCTCTTCAGCTCAGCTCCGCGGTGAACAGCCCAGCTACCTGAAAGGAGACAACTTCTTCAAATTCGTCTGCTGTGACTGTTCTGAGGACGGGAAGGAGAGTTTCGAGAGGATGAGGCTCACCTGGCAGCAGGTAGGAACTGACCTCAGCAACGCTCAGACTCCAAGCTTCAGAGTGAACCAGGTGTCTCCTGTGGCAGGTGGTGATGCTGGCCATGTACAACCTGTCTCTGGAGGGGACGGGCCGCCAGGGCTACTTCAGGTGGAAGGAGGACATCTGTGCTTTCATTGGCCGACACTGGAACTTCCTGCTGGGAACGAGGAAGAAGACGTCGACGTGGTGGAGCACGGTGGCCGGATGCCTGTCCGTCGGCAGTCCCACCTTCTTCCGCTCTGGGGCGCAGGAGTTTGGAGAGCCGGGCTGGTGGAAGCTGGTCCAGAACAGACCCCCCACCCTGAGACCAGAGGTGGACAAGTCCACCACCAGGACCAAAGGTAAACTGCAGTCAGACAGGAGCCTCACAGTCTTCCACTCTGTGGTCCAGTCTGTGGTCCAGTCTCTGGTCCAGTCTGTGGTCTGTGGTCCAGTCTGTGGTTCAGGTTCTGGTCCAGTCTGTGGTCTCAGGTCCAGTCTGTGGTTCAGTCTCTGGTCCAGTCTCTGGTTCAGTCTGTGGTCTCTGATACAGTCTCTGGTCCAGTCTCTGGCCCAGTCTCTGGCCCAGTCTCTGGTCCAGTCTCTGGTTCAGTCTGTGGTCCAGTCTAGTCTCTGGTCCTAGCCTCCAGGTGAAGTTCCAGTTGACTCAGTCTTTTTTTTCCACAGCCTTCAAACCGACCGTGGATCCGATCATCACCGTGGAGGGTCTGAGGAAACGAGGAACCAGGAACCCGGTGGAGAACGCCATGCAGTTGAAGGAGAGCCGCTCCCGCACCCAGGAAGCCAAAGACATCCGACGGGCTCAGAAGGAGGCGGCGGGAGGCTACGCCGACCGCAGCACCTCTTCTACGCCCGTCAAACTGGGCGGAGGTCGTGGCGGGAGCATCGGGCGCCGCGCTGATCTAGTCCTGGAGAAAGGGGAGGTCATTGATTTCTCGTCCCTTAGCTCCTCAGACCGAACACCACTCACCAGCCCGTCTCCGTCTCCATCACCTGACTTCTCCGCCCCGGGAACTCCGGCTTCTCATTCTGCCACACCCAGCCTGCTGTCGGAGGCCGACCTCATACCCGATGCCATGCCGCCACAGGCGCTGTTCCACGGTGAGTTGACCCCGGACCGGTCCAGCTGTTGTTCAGTCGTGAGGTGAATGCTGATGCCGTGTCCTTTGTTTCCAGATGACGAGGAGATGGAGACGGAGGGGATGATCGACCCGGGGATGGAGTACATCCCTCCTGCCAGCTCCAGCCTCGTTGCACGAAAGAAGCTCCGCCCAGGGCCATCTCACATTAAACACGAAGCGGAGAGCGAGGACGACGAAGGCCGTGAGGACGACTTTGAAGAGCCTGTTGGACGCAGTGATGGTCCACCTCTGTCCACTGGGGGTGTTGTTGGCGCCAGTGGACCCGAGCGAAGGAGGATACCACATCCTGAGAAAACAGACGGAGCTGCCAGCGTCTCCAAAAGTCCTCGCTACGCCCTCCTGAGTCTGTACGAGGAGAGGATGCTGATGCGGCGCCTGGACTCGTGCCCGTTAGCTTTAGCCGTCACCCCCCCGGCTAAACGCCTCCACAGGAAGCTGCTGGTCCGCCAGGCGAAGCGCCAAAGAGGGCTTCCCCTTCTGGACATTGACCGAGCGGTTAGCGCCACCCTCAGCTTGGTGGGAGGTATTTATGGCGCCCAGGAGGCGGGGACACTGATGGTGGGCGGGGTCAAACGGAAGTACTGCACCAGTAGTCAGGAGCTTCGCATCCTTGATCGCTTCCAGGTACTTCCTCCTCCAGCTTCCTCTGACGTTATAAAGACTCTTTGGTCCCTGTTGATCAGCTTTGACCCCAGAACGGTTCCTCTCATCTGGACTGACTCTTGTCTCTGACCCTCTGATCTTTGTTCAGACTAATATTTCCAGTAGAAGAGGCGTCCAGCAGCGCCCCGTCTCCTTCTGGCATCGATTGATGGGAGCTGAAGGAAGTTTGGACCAGAGCATCAAGAGCCCCTACACCGCCCGAATCCTGAAGCCCTACATCAGGTAAAGATGTTCTCAGACCTGCTGCTAGCCCAGGTCCTAGGGCAGGTTTTAGACCAGGTTCTAGTGCAGTCTCTACCTTTTGTTGTCCTTCAGGAGGGACTATGAGAGTCGTCCGGTGAAGATGCGGTTGTTGGCTGAGATCAGAGCGTACCCTCACAGAAAGGATCCTGACTGGGTCCCTGAACCCGACGCCTCCATCGACTACTGCTACGTCCGCCCAAACCACATCCCCTCTGTCAACGCCATGTGTCACGACAGCTTCTGGCCAGGTAGGACAGTCTCATCGTCCTCTGTAGCTGCTGCCGCCGTCGTCCTCCGGGACTTAACCGTCCGTGTTTGGTTCTTCCAGGCGTGGACCTGTCCGAGTGCCTCCAGTACCCAGACTTCAGCGTGGTCGTCCTGTATAAGAAGGTGGTGGTCGGCTTCGGTTTCATGGTTCCAGACGTGAAGTACAACGAGGCCTACATCTCCTTCCTGTTGGTCCATCCAGAGTGGAGGAGGGCCGGCATCGGCACCTTCATGATCTACCATCTGATCCAGGTGAGAGCGCCGTTCTAACTGGGGACCAGAGTCAAGGACAGCTGCAGTTATGAATTTAATGTCTCACAGGATCAATTATGACGCAGATTACAGTACTATTTAAATTATTATGACATTTAATCTTTCCTCATTTTTTTATGAACAGATAGAAGGGAGGGAGGTTGGCAGCCATGTTTTGTCCCAACAGTGGTCCAGTCTCTTGTCAAGTCTCTGGTCCACTCTATAGTCCACTCTATAGTCCACTCTATAGTCCACTCTATAGTCCACTCTCTAGTCCACTCCCTAGTCCACTCTCTGGTCCACTCTCTGGTCCACTCTCTGGTCCACTCTCTGGTCCACTCTATAGTCCACTCTCTGGTCCACTCTATAGTCCACTCTCTGGTCCACTCCCTAGTCCACTCTCTGGTCCACTCTCTAGTCCACTCTCTGGTCCACTCTCTGGTCCACTCTCTGGTCCACTCTCTGGTCCACTCTCTGGTCCACTCTATAGTCCACTCTCTGGTCCACTCTCTCTGGTCCACTTTCTGGTCCAGTCTCTAGTCCAGGTTCTAGTTCAGTCTTCTCCTCAGTCCTCGTCTCCTAAATACATTAATGACTGCAGTAAATGAGGCCGTGTTGTGTTGTGACGGTGGTGCCGCTGTGTTTTCAGACGTGTATGGGGAAGGACGTGACGCTGCATGTGTCGGCCAGTAACCCCGCCATGCTGCTGTACCAGAAGTTTGGCTTCAAGGTGGAGGAGTACATCCTGGACTTCTACGATAAATATTATCCTGTGGACAGCACCGAGTGTCGCCACGCCTTCTTCCTGCGACTGAGGCGCTGAGGAGTCGGTCCAGGTGTTGGAGCACAAAACCTCCAGATGTGTTTTAGGCATCAGTCTGTAAATGTCTTGAGCTTCTTCTTCTTCTTTTGTCTGTTTGTTTCCGTTTTTGTTTGTGAGACATTAAAATGAAGTTCAACAGAGACGTTCATTCACACATTTGGTTTTTTGGGTCCTTTGCTTCCATCTAGTGGGCTAAAGGTGGTACTACACAAAACAAACACCACAGCCATCTTGTAGTGAACGTTTTACCCTGATGAGTGAACAGGCTTTGGTGACGGGTTTATCTGGGGAGTTACATGTGTGAAAAATATGAGTAGTTTTATGGATTCTATAATTTGCACAATGGTAGAACTAAATGATGTACAGGCTAAAATAAAACGTCCAAAGGTTAAATTGTGTGTACTTTGCCTCTTGTAATGGGAATCAGTCGTATTTTGCGGCCAGATTCACTTTCAAGAGGTAAAAACCCAACGTGTCACACTTTGGGTACTTTGATTTTAGTTGGCTTTGTTGTATTTTACTTGACCCTTTGTAGAATATGTGTGCTTTGTGGTATTTCTATAAACTCTTGGTCCAGTTCTAGTCGAGGGGTTGCTCTCTGTTCATGACGTCATGAACATACTGACACTGGGAATCCATTCTCTGAGACCAGGGTCATGATTATGGACCTGATAGGAGCTAGTCCTGATTTATTTAGTCTTTTAAGTGTCAGTATTCAGCACAACAACAGGCTACGGTAGAAAAATCATTTTAATTCCCGCAAAGATCGAACTAGAAATGTCTAAAACAATAATATTTAACATTTAGTGACGTCCACAGTCAGAACACGTCCAGGTTCAGTTTGACTTTTCCCAGTTTGTCCAGTAGGTCGTGCCCGGTCTGAGCAGCCAGGAGCGACACCATGCTGCTGCAGCCGGAGCTCAGCGCCACGTCGTACGCCGTCTGACCGGCGCCATTCCTCCGCCTCACGCTGGCCTTACACCTGAGGAAGACATCAGCAGGTGGGAGGAGCCTCAGGGATACTGTACATTTTAGGGTCCGGACAAAGACTTCACTAAGTGGGTCGAGCTACTAGTCCACGTTCTCAGAGGCTATGAATATTAGTTAGTGCGGTAGGAGGAGCTACAAAGCTGATCAGTTGGTCATTGGTTCATTCGTTCTTCATGTTGTATTTGTGATCAGATCAGGATAGACTAGACCAAACTAGACTAAACACCCAACCATCGGTTTGTTGTGTATCTGTGAGCTTTTGTCCAGGTGAGTCCTACCTGAGCAGGACCTCTGCACTCCTCAGACCTTCAGAGCCCAGAGCTGCTGCTTCATGTAGAGCCGTGTTCTTCATCCTGAGGAGGAGGAGGAGGAGGAGGAGGAGGAGTTCATCACATCCATCTGTTCTTTTTCATAACGTTTGAAGCTCAGACTCGTCGTCTTACCGTCCAGACTGTTGATCCACATCAGCTCCTCGCTGCACCAGAACAGGAAGGACCTCATGGTGACCATTCACCACTGCGACTGTCAGGGCGTGGCGGCCATCGCCTCCGCAGCAGGAAGGATCCGCCCCCTGGAACAAACAAACCCAATCAGAGTGGACTATGTCAGGTGACCCGGGCGAGGATGCTGATAGGCTCGTACCTGATCCAGGAGCTGCTGGATGGCGTCGATCTGACCTCGACCTGGACCGAGCTCCTTCAGCAGCTGACTGTCCTTTACCTGCAACCAGACAACCAATCAGAGAGGAGTTCTCATTTCTGTCTGAACAGGAAGTGACTCTGCGTCTTACCGGAGGAGTGCTGGTCAGGTTTGGTCTTAAGGGTCTCGTCCGACTGGAGGGTCGATCACTCCCTGTGAGACACGCAAACGCAGTAAGAAGAGCTACTATTAGCTAGGAGGCTAGGAAGCTAGCTTGTGATTGCATCATTACACCTGAATGGAGGCGTCTGATTGGACGACTCCACCCACTAACCGTTGGTTCTGAGGCTGTCCGGAGCCGATCGCTCTGTGACGCTGCTCAGAGACTGGGTCGGAGCTGCTGGTCCAACCCCGTCACCTCCAGAACCAACCTGAGAACAAACAGTTTCACTTAGGACTGGACTTTAAGTCGAGTTCAGGCTCCGTGTCTTCAACTCACCTGTTGGTCTTGACGTCCGGCCGACACGAAGGCGACAGTCAGACTGACTTCGTACCGATCTTCCTGGATCACCGCGGAAACCATCTGAAAGGACAGGAACATAAGACGTGAACTACGGCGCCACCTGCACCTGCTCAGGTGACAAAGTGGCCGGACTGAGGCCATTGGTTGACGTACCCGCCCCAGACGAGGTTCTCCCAGCAGCGTCCTGAAGGGGGCATTGTTCTGGGCGTAACTCCTCAGGTGAGCACAGACGTGATCCAGCTGCTTCCTCCAGTAACCTGAAGAGAACAGACATGAGAACCACAACGCTCCGACCAGAACCAAGACCCAACCACAGCCCTCAAACCAGTGCTAATGCTGATGCTAACGCTCACACTTATGCTAGTACCGCTACTGCTAATAGTACTGCTAATGTTAATAAGCCTGCCAATAGGATTGCTAATGCTAATGCTATGGCTAAGATGTGTCTTGTGTCTGCGTCTTGTGAACTTAGACACAAATACAAAGAAACACAAGAGGATCTGGTACATCTGCTAAAACTACTGCTAATGCTAATACATCATCAGTCCAGTGTGTCTTGTATGTTGGCTAATGTCTCTTGTGTCTTAGAACTATGGCACAACAGTGGACTGGTGTAATATTAGCATTAGCAGTACTATTTTTAACATTAGTATTAGCAGCAGTAATTGTAGGACTATTATTAGCATTAGCATTAGGGTCTTACCTCGGCCTGGGCTGATGGCGGTTAGCAGCGGTCGGCGCTCTCTGGTCGCCTGTTGGCGGCTGAGCAGCTCCTTCTGCTCCTTTTTCTGCAGCTCAGTGGCTGATGGGAAATAGAGTCCTACGGTCTGCGTGTACTGATCCACAGTGGGCGGGGCTACCTTAACACTTCGGGTGGAGGTGGATGAGGGCGTGGCCTGCCAGGTGGCATCTTGGGAGGTCAGTCCTGATGCCTGTTCACACAGAAGGAGTATTGTGGTTGGTTATGATGATAGGACGATGGTGGATGGTGCGGTGTAAGAGGTTCAGCGTACTTGGCTGGTGGCGACGCCTCCAACAGGTCCTGTGATGACCGTGCAGGAGGTGGGAGGAGCCTGTGCATCCAGGAAGGCGCCGCAGGCTGCACAGTAGAAAGAGTATGGGTGTCCGCTCGCCCCACATCGCTGGCACATCACACAGCTAGCTGCATGACCGGGCTAAAGACACAGATTAGCATAAAGACTGGTATCTTAGCAACAAAATCAAACTGCAAATCAGGTATTTTCAGTGTATGAGTACATACTAACATTAACCAGTGTTATGTTAGCTAGCTATTTGATTTGTTGGCTCTAAATCACAACTGTTAGATACAAGCTAACATTGACCATAGAACACTTGTCTTGGGTTGCTAACTTTATTTAGCTAAGACATTCGCTAAGGGTTAGGGCTAAATGAACCATAGTCATGAGTAAGCTAGGCTAACACAGAGCTAGCAGAGGCCAGGATTCAGGTGCTTACCTTGGCGCCACACCAGTCGCAGTATCTGGCGTCGCCGTGGTTCATACGGTTACATCTGGAGCAGCACAACTTCCTGCCGTCTGTTGCCGGGACAGAGGGAGCGCTGTTCCCACCTCTCGCCACCTGCAGCAGCAAAACAGAGATTACAGAAGTGTTCTGGTGGAGCAGCTACAACACGGAGTTCTGGTGCTGGGAGTTACCGGCTGCAGGAGGCTCTCGCAGGTCAAACATCTGGAGACGTGGGCTGGATTCCCACTTCCACAGCCGACACACAGAACGTGGTCCTGCATCCAAACACAGAGAGTCAGCGTGAAAACCAGAACCTCTGAGGAGACGGCGTTAGAACACCAACCTGGAGCCTGAGGCCGGCCTGAGGCTGCAGCTGCTGGTCCACCGGGGCTTCACAGATCAAACAGGTCCGAGCGTTGGCTGGAACCAGAGACCCACAGAACACACACACCAGCACCTGACAACAGAACACACATAACCTCAGTGTCATGGGATCACAGCTCTGGATGTTAATGTTTCAGCCAGATGGTTCAGTAGAAGGGAAGTGTTCTTGGTTCTGTTCTAGAAGGGTCAGACTCTGGGTCTGTTGATGGACAGATGTTCTGGAAGATCTCATGGAGTCTGTAGACACCATCTAAACCCTCTGACACCTTGGTTTGTTGATGGTCTGGACTTTTGTCTCTACCAGTGTGACACCGTTTATGCGAGACTAGTTGTTGAACCTTTGGTTGTTGGACTGAAGTCCTGAAGATGTTCTGGTGTGCTTCACAATAATGTTCTGTTACGTTGAGGTGTGTGTACCTGTCCTCCTTCGGCAGGGGGCAACCTCTGACCCGGTACCGGAGGAACCACGGTTCCACACTGAGAACAGAACCGAGCAAACGGATCCGAGGGACGGAAACTCAGGCACTGAGCACACCTGGACAGACGGACGAAGACAGGCCGTGAGTTTGTGGACGGCCCTGTGAGTTCTGATAAATTAGCCGTCCTACTTTTGGTTCCGTTAGGTTCCTACCTCAGGAAGTCGGTTTCTCGCTGCACTCTAGACGTCTGGGTGCTGCTCAGCTGATCCGGCTCACCCAAACCCTGACAGACAGGAAGCACAACAACGTGAAGATCTCAGATTGGAGCTCACACTTCGATGGGTGTGGTTTTGTTTACCGCTGACTGGGAGCGTCTGGTGGGCGGGGTCTGGGTGGCGCTGCCAGAACCAAGTCGACCGTTCAGAAAGCGAGTAGCTGAGTGAGGAGAGCCGCCCGCCTTCACGCTCGGCTCTGAACACGAGATAGGAAACAGTTATACCTTCATGTACTGCCCCCACAGGGTGAAGGATGGTACTACATGCTGTAGCTCTCTGCTGACACTGGGGGGCAGTGTAAGAAAACATCAACAGAACATCATAGGGGGGTCTGGATGGAGAACTTTAATCGTGATTTGCTGTGCAGCCATCTTGTTGTTAGCATGCTAGATAATCCCGTGATCACTCGGAACACACAGAACTTTAAAGGTGTTTCCAGTTTGTCCTAGTGGTCACTTGCAGTATTACCTGAAGGCCTCGGTGAAGAACCAGCAGCACAGGACGTTCCTTCAGTCGAACGCTAGAACAGAAACGACCGATGAAAGTATAACGTGAACAGCTGGAGCCGGGACTGATGGGAAATGTAGTGTGACTACCTGCGGGAAATCCTGCAGGACGGCATCCTCCTCGTCCACCACAGAGAAAACCTTGGTCACCACGGAGCTCTGTCTGCCGTCGCTGTTATGAGACACACAGGAAGTGACCGTCAAAATAAAAAGCCTAGGTTTGTCTTTCAGGCTCGTATGATGCGTTCAGGGACCTGGAGGAATGAGCCAGATTGATTTGGACATTATCCTTTGAGTTCATTGTCACTAATGTGGTTTCAAGTCCTCCTGTCCTGGAAACTATTCTACAAACATCATTTTACAGCGTATAGACGTCTCTGTGAAATGTTGTCTGTGGAACTAAAGTGTAGAAGTCGTCCCGGTCAGTTCCCCGTCACCTGGTCACAGCCACAGCTCTGACCGTCGTCCTCCCGGCAGGAAGCAGGACGGACTCTCTGTACTTCCTGCTGCCGCCTCCAGACCCTCGCTGCTCCGCTGCCGGCGTCGACCCGTCCAACGTGTAGAAGATCAGAGCACCTGCAGTGTCTGCACAGACACAAACACCTGTCACTTCCCCGTCCCCCCAGGTAAAGTTCTGTTTTTCTGGTGGTTCCTTGAGGTTCTCTAGTATGGGAGGTAGAACCTTAAGCTCCCAGTCTGCGTTTAGGACGCAGACACTATATGTCTAGGCTGCTGTGGGGACGTCCTCTGTCTCACTGATGAATGAACCTGATTGGACAGATAGACAGGTGTGTGGTTCTACCTGACTGGATGGAGACAGGTGTTCTGGTGCTGATGTGGTTCTTGGTTCTGTGTGTATGGAGGTGGATGATGGGAATGATGAGCGGAGCTGACACTGCCCCCGCTGCCATGGCAACCGCCCCCTGCCAATCAATCGGTTATCATAAAAACACGCCTTCAGTCAAAGTACACGCAGTGACGCCCTCCTCGTTATTCTGTTTAACAGTTTGTACCTGAACGCTGCTGCAGTCGTCCCGGTCTCCGCCTGAACGGGACAGCCCCGGAAATGAGACAGTTTTCTTACCTCAGATTCAAACGGACGATGAAGCTCGACACGCTGCTGCGTTTGGTTTACACGAGCGTCGCCACGGTAACGGCGGTGTCTCCGCAGGGGGCGCTCGTTTTAAACATGAGGAGTGGCAGCTGCGGACGGAGCTGACAGGACACCTCATTCATGTACCCGCCCGCGCCGCAGCGCTGCACCGTTGAAAGGGTTTATTTAAGTTTTAAAAAACTTTATTAAGGAGATTTAAAATTATTAAAATTATTTATTTATCCCGTGGAATGAATCTAAGTATCTACCTAGTCTTATCTAATATAATTTTAATTTTCGTGACACATCGCCTGTCTTCAATTAAAAATGTAAACGTTAATAATCATTGACCGATTTTATTTACATACACATATATAGTAAATATGCATATTTTAGACTGACACTCGTTTTAAATTAATTAAAAAATCCAAATAAATCAAAACTTCCAGCGTCTCAGGAAAACATTTCTATTCGGGCACTTTTGTTGCCACCCCCCTCGCTCGCTGCCTGAGAACTGTAAGGACCCCGCCTGTAAAAATTGTGATTGACATCGTTTGCTAACGAGCTAACGGGCTAAAAGACAGTACGCTGCTCGGACAGAATCTAGAGCTCGATAAAAATGGCTGAGGTGAAAGTGAAGAAGGAGACGAACCTGTCGGACCCGGCGGAGATCGAGAACAGGTCAGAACAGTAGCATCACCCCGGACTAGCGCTGCTGCCGCCGCTGCTGCTGCCAGGCAGAGCGGGGCGCCGAATTCCGCCTGGATTCTGTCAAATTGAAAATGTTATTGGTTCTTGTCAAACTCACACGGGGCAAAAGTCATGGATAAATATATTTTTATAATAACCCACTCATAATTTTTATTTCGTCCTGAATTGCGTTTGTTTATGTTTCCAAAAAGTGATTTATTCCTGCTCTTTAACTGCGCGTGTGTTGCGTCATGTTTTTCTACATGTGTGACAGATTGTCTAATTAAAGTTTTGTTGTTTTTCCTGCTGTTTTGCAAATGGTGCCGAATTCAAGTATTTATGATAATTGTTAAATCAATCTCGAGTCACGTGTCGGTGTCATTAAACATTAATATTTAGCACATACACAATTAATTGTGATGATTTTAAACAAGAGTTTGGTTCCAACTTCTGTTAAAGCACAGGTTAGTACAGGTTTTTAAACAGATATTAAACTGAGTTTTATCTGCCGATTTGCAAGAAATAAGTCAAACTATGGATTTTAAATTAAAATTCTTCATTTGGACCAGTTTGAACATTAAATTTGAAACTAGTCATCTGTTACTTGACGTGATATTTGTACACGAAGAAGAGAAATCCATGATAAAAAGTCAGGTTTTCTGTTTTGGTTCTTGTTTGGTTTCAGTTTGCATTAGCGCCACCTACTGGACTGATAGGGTGGTCTGTGTTTTGTTTACTGAGATCAGATGAGGTGGTGCATTCAATGACCTGTCAGGACGGCATGAATCAGACCCTCAGATGATTATCTGATAAGATTATCCTTAAGTGTGTGATGTAAAACTCTTTGTGTTCTTCAGGATTAAAGATCTGTGTCACCAGTTCCCTCATGGCATCACAGACCAGGTCATCCAGAACGACCTGCCTCACCTGGAGCCTCAGCAGAGAGCCGCGGCCATCAACAAGCTGCTGTCTCTGGTTAGTGTGGCGCCGCCTCGTAGACCAATCAGATCAGAGCGATGACTGACTGATGGCGTTGGTGTGTTTCAGGGTCAGCTGGACCTGCTGAAGAACAGCTCAGGTCTTCTGTACAGACTGAAGGACACTCAGAGCACCAGGTAAAAACACTTGACACTTTCACCTGAGCAGCCTCAAACCAACGCACAGGTCTCAGATCAGCTGCCTGCTTCGTTTCAGTAAGATGAAAGGCTCAGACAACCAGGAGAAGCTGGTCTACCAAGTCATCGAGGACGCGGGAAACAAAGGTAACTCACTTCCCGCTTCCTGTTTGTGTGTCCGATAAACTGCCAGCACCGCCTCAGCTGTTTGCTTGTTTGTCGGCAGGGATCTGGAGCCGAGACATCCGCTTCAAGAGCAACCTCCCTCTGACGGAGGTCAACAAGATCCTGAAGAACCTGGAGAGCAAGAAGCTCATCAAAGCCGTCAAGTCCGTGGCGGTGAGTTCCCGGAGTCCCCGTTCAGGCCGGCGCTCTGACGTTAACGTGTCTAACGGTGATGTGTCATCTGTTGCAGGCGTCAAAGAAGAAAGTGTACATGCTCTACAACCTGCAGCCCGACCGCTCGGTGACCGGCGGCGCCTGGTACAGCGACCAGGACTTTGAGTCTGAGTTCGTGGAGGTCCTCAACCAGCAGTGCTTCAAGTTCCTGCAGAGCAAGGTGCAGAGGGAGAGGGAGGTTCATCAGACACCGAGGGTTTACCTGCAGGATTCATTCAGTTATCACAGAAACGTCAGAGATTTAATCTGAAGGAAACTTCACGTTTACTGGAGATACTTCCTGCTTTTCTTCTTCTTCTTCTTCTTCTGCTGTGAGACAGAAACAGTCTCTGATCAAATTCAGTCTAAACACATAGATGTGTTCTTGTGTGTACTATGTATAGTCAGGTATCCCAGAATGCACTGCAGCTGTCTGAGTCTGAAGTAGAAGTTCATGTAATTGTTTATGATAAATGCACAGAGTTTACCTGCAGAGACTCCAGGTGTGTTTCATGGTCATGTGACTCTTGTGTTTCATGGTCATGTGACTCTTGTGTTTCATGGTCATGTGACTCTTGTGTTTCATGGTCATGTGACTCTTGTGTTTCCTGGTCATGTGACTCTTGTGTTTCCTGGTCATGTGACTCTTGTGTTTCCTGGTCATGTGACTCTTTTTTCTGGTCATGTGACTCTTGTGTTTCATGGTCATGTGACTCTTGTGTTTCATGGTCATGTGACTCTTGTGTTTCCTGGTCATGTGACTCTTTTTTCTGGTCATGTGACTCTTGTGTTTCCTGGTCATGTGACTCTTGTGTTTCATGGTCATGTGACTCTTGTGTTTCATGGTCATGTGACTCTTGTGTTTTCTGGTCATGTGACTCTTGTGTTTCCTGGTCATGTGACTCTTGTGTTTCCTGGTCATGTGACTCTTGTGTTTCATGGTCATGTGACTCTTGTGTTTCATGGTCATGTGACTCTGTGTTTCATGGTCATGTGACTCTGTGTTTCATGGTCATGTGACTCTTGTGTTTCCTGGTCATGTGACTCTTTTTTCTGGTCATGTGACTCTTGTGTTTCCTGGTCATGTGACTCTTTTTTCTGGTCATGTGACTCTTGTGTTTCATGGTCATGTGACTCTTGTGTTTCATGGTCATGTGACTCTTGTGTTTCCTGGTCATGTGACTCTTTTTTCTGGTCATGTGACTCTTGTGTTTCCTGGTCATGTGACTCTTGTGTTTCCTGGTCATGTGACTCTTGTGTTTCCTGGTCATGTGACTCTTTTTTCTGGTCATGTGACTCTTGTGTTTCCTGGTCATGTGACTCTTGTGTTTCCTGGTCATGTGACTCTTGTGTTTCCTGGTCATGTGACTCTTGTGTTTCCTGGTCATGTGACTCTTGTGTTTTCTGGTCATGTGACTCTTGTGTTTTCTGGTCATGTGACTCTTGTGTTTCCTGGTCATGTGACTCTGTGTTTCATGGTCATGTGACTCTGTGTTTTCTGGTCATGTGACTCTTGTGTTTCATGGTCATGTGACTCTTGTGTTTCCTGGTCATGTGACTCTTGTGTTTCCTGGTCATGTGACTCTGTGTTTCCTGGTCATGTGACTCTGTGTTTCCTGGTCATGTGACTCTTGTGTTTCATGGTCATGTGACTCTTGTGTTTCCTGGTCATGTGACTCTTGTGTTTCCTGGTCATGTGACTCTTTTTTCTGGTCATGTGACTCTTGTGTTTCCTGGTCATGTGACTCTTGTGTTTCCTGGTCATGTGACTCTTGTGTTTCCTGGTCATGTGACTCTTGTGTTTCCTGGTCATGTGACTCTTGTGTTTTCTGGTCATGTGACTCTTGTGTTTTCTGGTCATGTGACTCTTGTGTTTCCTGGTCATGTGACTCTGTGTTTCATGGTCATGTGACTCTGTGTTTTCTGGTCATGTGACTCTTGTGTTTCATGGTCATGTGACTCTTGTGTTTCCTGGTCATGTGACTCTTGTGTTTCCTGGTCATGTGACTCTGTGTTTCCTGGTCATGTGACTCTGTGTTTCCTGGTCATGTGACTCTTGTGTTTCATGGTCATGTGACTCTTGTGTTTTCTGGTCATGTGACTCTTGTGTTTTCTGGTCATGTGACTCTTGTGTTTCATGGTCATGTGACTCTTGTGTTTCCTGGTCATGTGACTCTTGTGTTTCCTGGTCATGTGACTCTGTGTTTCCTGGTCATGTGACTCTGTGTTTCCTGGTCATGTGACTCTTTTTTCTGGTCATGTGACTCTTGTGTTTCCTGGTCATGTGACTCTTGTGTTTCCTGGTCATGTGACTCTTGTGTTTCCTGGTCATGTGACTCTTGTGTTTCCTGGTCATGTGACTCTTGTGTTTCCTGGTCATGTGACTCTTGTGTTTCCTGGTCATGTGACTCTTGTGTTTCCTGGTCATGTGACTCTGTGTTTCCTGGTCATGTGACTCTGTGTTTCCTGGTCATGTGACTCTTGTGTTTCCTGGTCATGTGACTCTTTTTTCTGGTCATGTGACTCTTGTGTTTCCTGGTCATGTGACTCTTGTGTTTCCTGGTCATGTGACTCTTGTGTTTCCTGGTCATGTGACTCTTTTTTCTGGTCATGTGACTCTTGTGTTTCCTGGTCATGTGACTCTTTTTTCTGGTCATGTGACTCTTATGTTTCCTGGTCATGTGACTCTTTCCTGGTCATGTGACTCTTTTTCCTGGTCATGTGACTCTTGTGTTTCATGGTCATGTGACTCTTGTGTTTCCGTGTGAAGGCGGAGGCGGCGAGGGACAGCAAACAGAGCCCGATGGTCCAGAGGAACAGCTCGTTCGCGACGTCTCATGAAGTCTGGAAGTACATCTGTGAGCTGGGGATCAGCAAGGTGACTTTCAAAATAAGAGCCCCGTGCACGTGTTTGGCTTCCTGCAGCCTCTGACGGGTGTCGTGTTGCAGGTGGACCTGTCCATGGACGACATCGAGACCATCCTCAACACGCTGATCTACGACGGGAAGGTGGAGATGACGCTGATCGCCGCCAAGGAGGGGACGGTGGGCAGCGTGGACGGACAGATGAAGCTGTACCGAGGAGTGGACGCCATCATCCAGCCCACGGGCCTGGTCAAGACGCCCTGTGGACTCTGCCCGGTAAAGACTACCCTACCTCACCTGTCCTCACCTGACCTCACCTGTCCTCACCTGTCCTCACCTGGCCTCACCTGTCATCTGTCAACATGTGAGCTCTTCTTCTTCTTCTCTGCAGGTGTTTGACGACTGTCACGAGGGAGGGGAGATCTCGCCGTCCAACTGCGTCTACATGAGCGAGTGGTTGGACTTCTGAGCTCACCCGTGTTGACTTTACTTCCTTTGTGGATGTGAAGATTTCAAATTAAAAGCTTCTCCAGGAGAACGAAGCGGTCGAGACGTCCCAGATCCAGATGTTTGTCTTTGTCTCCGTGGGTTTGAGTCGGAGAGTACACGATGATTTATTTTGAATCGTTACGTAAGCAGGAAGTCCTCCGTGGGATGAACTTCCCGTTGACCGGAGGCGTTTTCATACTGACTCTGATGATGCTGAAGACTACATTTCCCATGAGCCTCAGCAGCGTCCAGCCCTTCCTCTATATGTGAATAAAGTTTATCTGTCAGTGTTTATATTAAATACAGAGCAGGACAAGTGAAACTCTTCTGTCAAGCCTTTTCTTTCTTAATAAATAAGATTTATCAAAACATTTCGATTCATTCACATTTACTGGAGCTGCTTCTTCCTCTTCCTCCTCGTCTTCTTCTTCTCTGGTGGAGTGAACGGTTTATGCTGAAATAAAGAATGATTATTTTTTATTATCACTTTCACGGCTCCAGCTTCAGCTCATAAATTATTAATCAGCTCTGACTCTGCTGGAGCCACGCCCACTGTGTGACATCACTTCCTGTTTGGTCTCAAACAGTTTTCACACTTAAGATAATTAAAGAAAATATTTATTATTTGTTTTGTGTGTGTGTGTGTGTGTGTGTGTGTGCACCTGTCGCCATGGCTACGACAATAAATAAACATTAAAAGGTGATCAGCCTCACTGACCCATCCATCCACCCCGAGCTCCTCCTCAAACTACAGCTCCATCTGATTGACTGAGATTCTTCGGATAGTTGCGAGAAACGCGATCTGGACCAGAACCAGGACCAGAACCAGAGCAGCAGTCTGATGGAGGAGGAGGAGGAGGCTGGGAGTGCAGGGGGGAGGAGGCACGGGGAGGAGGCTGGGTGAGGAGGGGGCAGTGCGGATTCTTTCCCGTCATTCCCTGCAGCAGCAGCAGCAGCAGCAGCCCCCTCCCTCCTCCTCCTCCTCTCTCCGGTCTGCGGACTCTTCTTCTCCTCGGCTGAAGTTTGGAGCCTCGGTCGGATCCGGAGCAGGTAAGCGGCCTCCACCCTCTCTCCACCCTGTCTCTGATCTGTCCCCACCCTGTCTCCGCTGTCTCTATTCTGTCTCTATTGTTGCTGTGATTGGACGCCGCGGTTCTCCGATAACTTGGCTCCGTGTCGGGCGGGTGTGGGGTGGTGGTGGGGGGACTCGATCGGACTCAGAGACAAAGTCTCCCAGTCTCCGCTCCTCGCTCCCGGTCGGAGCCGCTCCCTGCGGCCGAGCCACGGTGCTCCACGGCCCGCATGTTTGTCGCTCGTCTCCCCGCCCCGCCAGCAGCCATTAGTCTGGAGGAGGATGGAGGAGAATAACGGTGCGCCATGCAAGGACGCAGAACCAGGCGTGGCCCTGGAGGAGGAGGAGGAGGAGGAGGAGGAGGAGGTGATGTGTCGGGACAATAAACAGCGAGGCCCGAGACTCAGCGACGTGAGCGGCTGTTTTTTCAGCGGTAGATCGGGCGGGATGTGTCCGACCTGCAGCTGCCGTCCCCGGGTGTTTGTGTCTCCTCGGCCGCTGCGTAGTTCAGCTCAGCCGGGAGAAAATGCTGGAAAACAGCGTCGGGACGGAGCAGGCCTCGGTCCGAGCCGAGCAGGGGGAACCGGGGGGGGGGAGAACATGAGAGAACATCCAGGTTCTGTTTACCTCCAGAACCCCCGCCCCCACAAAAAAAAACAACAAACAAAAAAAACATCTGGCAATTTAACTGTTTATTATTAACATTTTTAATTTCCTGTGGTGACGTCACTTCCTGTTTGATACTTTGGAGCCAATGTTCCAGGAACTTTCCAGGAAATTTCCAGGAACAGTCTGGTTCTGTTGTGGTCTCACAGGTTTGAAGGTTCTGCAGAGAGTCCTAATGTTCATTTGTTCTCAAGTTAACACTGCTCCAGATGTTCTACACACCACTGGTTCTCTTATGTTTACCTCCAGAGAGGTTCCTGTGTGGTTCTCTAAGAACATTAAGGTTCTGGAGAACTGATCTCATTAATGTTCCCCCGAAACAACGTTCTTTTGTTGTAATGCAGGGTCTCCGAGAGTTACTGGGTGGTTCCTTTACTCCACTCAACTTGGAAGGTTCTCAGAAGAACATTTAAGAACAGTAACATTCACATCCTGAACTGGTTCTAGACTGGTGTTTGGTTCTCAGCTGATGTTTGGTTCTAGACTGGTTGTGGACACATTTTTGGTTATAGACTGGTTCTAGTTAGTCTGGTTCTGTGCTAGTTCTACACTGGTGTTTGGTTCTCGGCTGATGTTTGGTTCTACACTGATGTTGGTTCGTCAGATGTTGGTTCTAGACTGGTTCTAGTCTGGTTCTGTGCTAGTTCTAGATTGGTTTCTCCAGAAGGCATCGTCTCTTTAAGTCCTTCAGGTTCATTTGTGTCAACAGTAAACGATAAACAAAAACACGACATCACTGTATTTTACGGGGCCCTGAACGCCTCTCTGTGCTTCTATCAGAACGTAAACGATAAACAAAAACACGACATCACTGTATTTTACGGGGCCCTGAACGCCTCTCTGTGCTTCTATCAGAACGTAACTGATAAACAAAAACACGACATCACTGTATTTTACAGGGCCCTGAACGCCTCTCTGTGCTTCTATCAGAACGTAAACGATAAACAAAAACACTACATCACTGTATTTTACGGGGCCCTGAAAGCCTCTCTGTGCTTCTATCAGAACGTGGGTGCGTTTGTTCCGACGTCAGATCAGGGATACTTGGTGTAGACGGGTGGGGTCAGCTCACCAGGAAATGACTGAATAAATCCAATAACTCCACCCGGCCGTGTCCACGGAGTGACCTCATTCTTCTTCTGTGTTTCTAATGTTTTGTTTAATAACATTTAAACTTGTCCCTGAACGCCTCCTTTAGATCTAGATTGAACTGGTTGCTTCGTCTTCGGTGGTAAACGCTGGACTCTGAGGATGAGCAGCTGCTCGACACATTCCTGACAAGTCTGGGTGTCGTCCTGCAGAGAGACAGCAGCTGTCCTCAGACAGGTGTCGTCCTGTTGGCTTCCTGGGTCAGACCATGTGAGGACACCGGGTCGAATCCTGGTCCTGGTCCTGGTCCTGGGAATGCTTTATGTCCTCAGCTGTGACTTTCGGGTTCAGAGGAATGTTTGGGGCCCTTTGTCCAACAGTTCACCCCCACCGTCCCTAGCAACCTTTAAAATTATGGGCTGTTGGATTAGCTGATAGAAAGGACTACTTATTATCTAATGTTAGTTAGCATGTTTTTTTTAAATTTAAACTCGTTTTATTTTGTTTGATGCAGATATCCTGACAGTTGTATTCTGCTTCAGGGTTTGTGTTGGGCTAGGCTAACAGTTTACCCCATTTCCAATATTTGTGCTAAGCTAGGCTGACTATTTATATTTTTATCTAGTCACTGTGTTTGGCTATGCTAACAGTTTCTCCAGTTGCCGGGAGTTTGTTTGTGTGCGGAGTTCATCTGTTATTCAAATCTGTGTGTTAAGCTAGGCTAACAATTTCTCTATCGGTCCAGTCATTCTGCTAAGATAGTTTCTGTCTCCAGTCATTGTGCTAAGCTAGGCTAACAGTTTCTGTCTCAAGTCAATATGTGAAGTCATTATGCTTAGCTAGGCTTGTGTTTCTGTTTCCAGTCATTGTGCTCAGCAAGGCAAATAGTTTCTGGTTCCAGTCGTTGTGCTAAGCTAGGCTAATCACGGCCTTAGTCCTGTGATTGTTGTGGTGGTGGAGGTCCCCATGAGTGCGTCATGTTTGGGGAATGCGGAGCCATGAAAACTCAAACAGACACAAACCCTCTGGGAGTGGGCGGAGGCCCCAGCACTTCCTGCCCCCCTCTCTAATCCCCCACCCCAGCCTTTCGTCTGTTTTCATTTTTAATTTTTTTTTCCATGAGACGCTTTAAAACACAGAAATTTAACCGAGAGTCAGACTGATGATGATGAAGGTAGTGGTGATGTTGATGATGATAAAGATGATGATGATGGTGATAATGACCTCTGACCCCTGCTCCTCGCTGACACTGCTGTCGGCTCAGACCGATCGTTTCGGGGAAGTCGTCTCCATTAGCTCTCCCTGAGGACGTCCTTTGGTCGATAACTCTCATTCACTTCCTGTCTCCATTAGCTGTGATCACCTGACACAGACAGCCAATGGGAGCTGCTGGTGACTCCAGGAACTAGGTTTTTAGATTGATGAAGGACGCATCCTGAGCTTGGGTCAGTGAGAGACTCCCTCTAGTGGCCATCACTCTGAACTGACAGGATGAGCTCCGGTCATTAGCTTATATTTATATATTTATATCTCTATATATTAGATTATAAATGATTTATTTATGTGAGACGGTTAAACAGGAAGTCGGCAGCAGACGTCAGCAGAGTGATGTCCATTAGACGTCCTCTAAGAGCAACCATCGACGAGTGGAGAGTACACATAAACACACTGCGTATATACTCACATATTATATATCTCTCTTCTCTGTATAGACATAATATATATACATACATTAGAGATATTAGAGTCATTAGCGTACCACTCAGAGCTCAACCTGTTCTCCATCAGTGTCCACTCAGGTTTCAGATGAAAAGTATAAAGTTGGTTCTCCTTCAGAACGAAAGGAACTGATTTTCAAAATGTAAACACAGATCAGGTGTCAGGAGTGTGTTGTTGTTGTCTTCGTCCACCAGGTGGAGCTGTCCTTTTGTTTAAGAAGGAGACAAACTCCCTCCAGACGACTCATTGTGTCCTTTGTTGTGTCCTGTGTTGCCTCATTGAACCCAGCGCCAGAAGTGACTTTCATTGTTGTGTCTCTGCAGGTGTCGGCCCGAAAGCCGCCAATGGTGACGAGTCTCTGGTGACATCGAGGTCAGAGGTGAACGGTCATGATGACGACGGTGGCCGCCGAGTTCGACCACATGGAGCTGCAGCAGCAGTACAGCAGCAACGACACGGTCAACAACCGCTGGGACGACGACTGGGACAATGAGAACAGCTCGGCTCGACTCTTCGAACGCTCCCGCATCAAGGCGCTGGCAGGTAGGACCAGACCACCTTAACTAGCCCACCTTAACTACCAGGAGCCTGAAGGCTGCTGGGTCACAAGGAGCTATGGTCTCTGGGGATGTAACATGTGTTTTATTGTGAAAGGATGTTGTCAAGGTTATTTTATTGTGAAAGAATCAGAGCCCAGACAATTCACAGATGGTTTAAAAGTGCTCTGGTCAACATTTACCTGACCAGAAACGGTTCTGTAGATCACAAGATCCCCTAACAGACTAGACCCCTAATAGACTAGTCCCCTAACAGACTAGTCCCCTAACAGACTAGTCCCCTAACAGACTAGTCCCCTAACAGACTAGTCCCCTAACAGACTATTCCCCCACAGACTAGTCCCCCAACAGACTAGTCCCCTTACAGACTAGACCCCTAACAGACTAGACCCCTAACAGACTAGACCCCTAACAGACTAGACCCCTAACAGACTAGACCCCTAACAGACTAGACCCCGAACAGACTAGTCCCCTAACAGACTAGACCCCTAACAGACTAGACCCCTAACAGACTAGACCCCCAACAGACTACTCCCCCAACAGACTAGTCTCCAAACACACTAGACCCCCAACAGACTAGTCCCCCAACAGACTAGACCCCTAATAGCCTAGTCCCCTAACAGACTGGAGCCCCAACAGACTAGTCCCCTAACAGACTGAAGCCATAACAGACTAGACCCCTAACAGACTAGACCCCTAACAGACTAGACCCCTAACAGACTAGTCCCCTAACAGACTGGAACCCCAACAGACTAGTCCCCCAACAGACTAGTCCCCCAACAGACTAGAGCCCTAACAGCCTAGTCACCTAACAGCCTAGTTCCCTAACAGACTGAAGCCACAACAGACTAGACCCCTAACAGACTAGACCCCTAACAGACTAGACCCCTAACAGACTGGAACCCCAACAGCAAGGCCCCCAAGCAATTTGTCCCGTAACAAACCAGACCCTAACACAGTGGACCTCCAGAAGAATTGACCCCCAACAGACTGGACCCCCAACAAACTGGAACCCAAATAGGTTGGGCCCCCCATCAATGAAGACGCCTAACTAATCGGACCCCCTTTAGAAGCTAAATCTGAGTCTAAGTCTGATCTTCACTTTATATGCGCTAGTCATTAGCATCTCCATTAGCATCTGCTCTGGATGGTCTTTGTTGAGTTGTTGAGTCCCAGGCTCTGACCAACAACCGTCAGACTGGCTGGGTTCAGGTCTGTTGAGATGCGCTTTCATAGCGGTTGTGCTGCTGTTGGCTCTGTTGGGTTCAGTCCAAGCTTCTGGTTTGATGTTGATCTTTGGGTTAGTCGTGAAGAGATTTGTGCTGGAGGTCATTCGATCCACACGTTCACTTGGAAAGTTTATGTGGTTGAACATAGCTCACATTAGCTGTTAGCTGTTAGCGGAGCTAGCATCAGCAGATTAGAGCGTTTTGGTTGTGATGTTTTAGACAAACGCAACATGAGCTAAGCTGCTGCTGGTGTTAAATGAACATGAAGCTCTGTGGTTGGCTGTCTGTTGGTAGAATGCATCCTGGGAACTGTAGTTAACCTCAGAGGCTTTTTGTTGTTTTCATTTTTGTGTTAAATCAGATGTTTTGCTGAAGATTCAGAGTGTGTGTGTGTGTATGAGTGTGTCAGCTGTGGCGCTCACAAAGCTAGAAACACAAACCCATGTGTGTGTTCAGGATGTTTGTTTCTTACTTCCTGTCCGGTCAGGAATGTCAAGAAACAATGAAGGGAAACACACACACACACCCTGATGACATCACTCCCATGCTGGAGCTTTATTGGCCGACACACCCACTTACACACACACAGAGACACACGCACACGCACAGACACACTGAAACGTTTTTGTTTTATCCACTAAATCAAACCGCTGTGAAACACTCGTGAGACGTTCAAACTTAAACTTGGAATTCATGGCTTGTCCTGCTCTCATTTTGTTGCAGTGTTTTTCTCTATTTGAAGTGGACAGTGTGTGAGTGAGCGAGAGATCATTAAGCTGTAAAAATGAACACACACACACTCCTCGTCCTGTTGTCACAACGACCTCTGGACTTCCACCTTTTTCTGTCCTCAGAACTCGGCTCTTCTTTTTCTGCGGCTGAAACACCGGCGGGAATTAGCTGCGTTCGTCCCTCTGTTGATAGTCAGACGGAAACTCTGCGCGTCTGGATTTATTCTGAAGTTTGTCCCTGAGGATTTTTGGCCGTTTACGCTTTGTTGTTTTGTCAGTCTTTTGCTCCTCCTCCTAAAATTGCTCGGTAGATGAATGGACTTTGGTTGAAGGAAGGATTTCATGTGTTTTTTTCCTCTGTTGGACTGAGCGACTGGACGTTATGATCCTGGTCATCTCTGATTAAATAAACCTTATCTGCTATGGAGTGGGCGTCGGCCGACTTGACTCCGTCCAGCTTCAACCTGCTGGAGGGTCGATTCAAGCAGCTGCAAGGTAAAAAGAAGAGGTGGAAGGTTTGGTTTGATCTCATGTTTCCTGAAGTTGTTGTGAAGCTCAGCGTGGCGTCTCCGTTTGCCGCCATCTTTGTCTGAATCCACCCACGTCCCAGAGCACTTTGAAATCACTTTATTTCCTCTTTATTTTTATTCATTTTACTGTAGATACTGTCCGTGTCCTGGACGCAGACCATTCGGAGTGACTCTATTTCCCACTGATTGTTGATCAGATATGTGTTTGTGTGTTGTCAGATGAGCGGGAGGCGGTCCAGAAGAAGACCTTCACTAAATGGGTCAACTCTCACCTGTCCAGAGTCTCCTGTAGAATCACTGACCTCTACATGGACCTGAGGGATGGACGCATGCTCATCAAACTACTGGAGGTCCTGTCAGGAGAGAGACTGGTAATCAATACTCAGTAAAGTACACACTAGAGTACTACATGAATACTAGAGTACACTATGTAGAATACTACAGTACACTGCAGTAAAGTGTCTTTTATTTTCTACGTGTAAATCAGTCCTACGGTCCAGTAGGGGCGCTGTTTGATGTTTGCTGACTGATTTTAAAACAGCAGGTCATATGAAGTTTGGACCAGCAGGTGAACATCTACTGAGCATGTGCAGTAGAGTCCAGTTAACAGTTAGCAGCGAGCTAACACTTGGAGCGCCTTTTAATTAATTCATGCACGATGGAGGTTTCTCTCCACGGTCAGCTGAACCAGGCGTGTCACTTCCTGTTTTTAAACACGAACCGCGTTGAGCTTCCGCGGCAAACACTCCAGCTGCCGCTCCGCTTCCTGGACGCTGAGGACTCTTCATTGTTGGTCGTTTCCTGTGTCGTCTCCACCTGGTGGACTTCAGAGACCCTGACTCTGTTTCTTCTTCTGTGGTTGTGTGTCCAGCCAAAGCCCACCAAGGGCCGCATGCGTATCCACTGTCTCGAGAACGTGGACAAGGCTCTGCAGTTCCTGAAGGAGCAGCGGGTTCACCTCGAGAACATGGGCTCCCATGACATCGTGGATGGGAACCACCGACTGACTCTGGGCCTCATCTGGACCATCATCCTCCGCTTCCAGGTAACGAGGACGAACAGGTGGAGTCAGACCGGCCTCTGATTGGTCGGTCTCTCGCTGTCAGTCATTATTTACCTGCTCAGATTAAAGATGCGTCTCGTTACAGATCCAGGACATCAGCGTTGAGACAGAGGACAACAAGGAGAAGCGTTCGGCCAAAGACGCTCTGCTGTTGTGGTGTCAGATGAAGACAGCAGGGTGAGACACCCCCCAGCTTCCTGTCTCAGATGATCTGTCCCTAACTTCCTGTCTCTGAACAACTGTCTCCAACTGCCTTGTCTTCTTCAGGTATCCCAACGTCAACATCCACAACTTCACCACCAGCTGGAGAGATGGCATGGCCTTCAATGCCCTGATCCACAAACACAGGTCACATCTTTCTCCTCCTCCTCCTCCTCTTTTCTGTCGTCGTTATGAACTGTGTCAATAAAGTTTGATGTCTTTGTCTTTTTCAGGCCTGATCTGGTCGACTTTGACAAACTGAAGAAGTCCAATGCTCACCACAACCTGCAGACCGCCTTCAACATGGCTGAGCAGCACCTGGGCCTCACCAAGCTACTGGACCCAGAAGGTTCTGACCGGTTTAACTGTCCTCATGGCTCTGTCCTCATGTCTCTATCCTCATGTCTTTAACTGTCCTCATGTCTGTCCTGCAGACATCAGTGTGGACCATCCTGATGAGAAGTCCGTCATCACCTACGTGGTCACCTACTACCACTACTTCTCCAAGATGAAGGCTCTGAAGGTGGAGGGCAAACGAATTGGGAAGGTCAGTGTGAGATAAAGACGTCCTGATTCTGAAGGACAGTCATATGACATTGTCTTCATCGTCTTTCAAATGACTCAAAGGTCTGAAACCATGTCGGACATGGATCAGGAGCCAGAGAGGAACCTCAATCCAGTATCGTTCTCATGAGTCCTGGCCGACTGTTTGTGTCATGGTGTCTCTGTCTTTTTGTCCAGGTGTTGGACAATGCCATTGAGACGGAGAAGATGATTGAGAAGTACGAGTCTCTTGCCTCGGACCTGCTGGAGTGGATCGAACAGACCATCATCATCCTCAACAACAGGAAGTTCGCCAACTCTCTGGTGGGCGTCCAGCAGCAGCTTCAAGCCTTCAACACCTACAGAACCGTGGAGAAACCACCAAAGTCAGAACCTTTACCGTCGTCAAAGATCTCTGATTCTCTGTCCTCTGGACACTGTTAAATAATTTCATCTCATCTGTCCTCCAGGTTTACGGAGAAGGGGAACCTGGAGGTTCTGCTCTTCACTATCCAGAGTAAGATGAGAGCCAACAACCAGAAGGTCTACATGCCCCGTGAAGGAAAGCTCATCTCAGACATCAACAAGGTCAGAGTGGCTCTAAACCCTCAAGCTGCTTTACTTCTCTGAGGTTTTAATGAATCTGAAGTTCAGATTTAGGAAGACCTCCAACCTCAGACACATTTTCACCTCCTCATGAATCTGGTGGAAGACTTTCAGGCGTCTTAGCTTCTCTCAAGATGATTCCTGTTGACTCTTAGCATCTGAACACCCTTAGCTGACGGCTCAGCGCTGTAAATGTGGTAAAGGTTCATTACCATTCAATTCAATTTTATTTCTACAGTGTCAATAACAAAGAGTCTCCTTACAAAACCTGGCCTGAGAACCGCAAGAAAAATGTTTAACATGAAGAACCTGGAGTTCAACCAACTGATTAGTTTCATCTAGTTCATGGATAAATAAAGCTGGGTGTCATCTGCATAGCAATGGAAGTTCATCCTGTGTTTCCTAGTAATATTCCCTAAAGGAATCATGTATAATGTGAAGAGTATTGGCACAAAGCTAGGTGGTGAAGGTTGTGATGGTTGCGATGGTGGTGAAGGTTAAGTTGCTGACCTTGTGCTCGTCCTCGCAGGCCTGGGAGCGACTGGAGAAGGCAGAGCATGAGAGGGAGCTGGCTCTGAGGACAGAGCTAATTCGTCAGGAGAAACTGGAACAGCTGGCCAGACGCTTTGACCGAAAGGCGGCTATGAGGGAGACGTGGCTCAGTGAAAACCAGAGGCTGGTGTCTCAGGTAAGAAGACAGCCAGCAGCAGCTACCAGCTACCAGCTGAACGATTTTAAATGTGTGGTTTCATCATCATTCTGCTGCCTTCTGTCCACAGGACAACTTCGGTTTCGACCTCCAGGCCGTGGAGGCAGCCACCAAGAAGCACGAGGCGATTGAGACGGACATCGCAGCGTACGAGGAACGAGTCCAGGCTGTGGTGGCCGTGGCTAAAGAGCTGGAGGTGGAGCACTACCATGACATCAAACGCATTGCGGCCCGGAAGGACAATGTGATCCGTCTGTGGGAGTATCTGCTGGAGCTGCTGAAGGCCCGCCGTCAGAGGCTGGAGGTGAACCTGGGCTTGCAGAGAGTCTTCCAGGAGATGCTGTACATCATGGACTGGATGGATGAGATGAAGGTACACAGCCAAACTAAACCCTGGAACATGTCACGTGTTTCACTGAGCGGGAAGCTGATCCTGATGTTCCTTCGTCTCTTTGGTTTCCAGATGTTGCTGCTGTCTCAGGATTATGGAAAGCACCTGTTGGGTGTGGAGGACCTTCTGCAGAAACACGCCCTGGTGGAGGCTGACATCGCCATTCAAGCCGACAGAGTGAAGGCAGTCACCACCAACACCATGAAGTACTCTGTCAACGACAGTGGTGAGTTTCCATCATTGGTTTGTTCTTCAGAAAAGAGAATTATTTCAAGACTTTAACTTCTTCAACCCAATGGTGGTGGGGGATGGATCTCGCCCTAAACTGTTGAACCTGGTACCAGGTTTGTCAGGTGGAAGGGGTTAACATGTGCTAATAGTCACATTTTCCTGTCCAGGCTACAAACCCTGTGACCCTCAGGTCATTCAGGACCGGGTGGCCCATCTGGAGTTCTGCTATCAGGAGTTGACCCAACTGGCAGCTGAGCGCCGTGCTCGTCTGGAGGAGTCTCGCCGCCTCTGGAAATTTTTCTGGGAGATGGCTGAGGAGGAGGGCTGGATCCGTGAGAAGGAGCAGATCCTCTCCTCTGTGGAGCACGGCAAGGACTTGACGGGGGCGCTGCGCCTCCTCAGCCAGCAGCGCGCCCTGGAGGACGAGATGAGCGGACGCGCCGGACACCTGCAGCACACCATCGCTGAGGGGCAGGCCATGGTTCAAGCCGGCCACTTCGCCGCCACGAAAATCCAGGAGCGTATCAATGACCTGCAGGCTCAGTGGGCAGCACTGGAGCAGCTGGCAGTGGTGAGGAAGAGGAGGCTGGAGGAAGCTCTGGCCCTGCATCAGTTCCAGGCCGACGCAGATGATGTTGACGCCTGGACGCTGGATGCCCTGCGCATCGTCTCCAGTGGAGAGACGGGCCACGATGAGTTCTCCACCCAGGCACTGGTCAGGAAGCACAAGGACGCGGCAGCAGAGGTAGCCAGCTACAGGCCAGTCATCGACTCCCTCCACGAGCAAGCTTCTGCCCTACCCAAAGAGGTGGCAGAGTCGGAACAGGTGCAGGGTCGACTGGCCGGCATTGAGGAGCGATACAAGGAGGTGGCAGAGCTGACGAAAATGAGGAAGCAGGCGCTGCAGGATGCATTAGCTCTCTATAAAATGTTCAGTGAGGCCAACGCCTGCGAGGTTTGGATTGACGAAAAGGAGCTGTGGCTGAATAGTATGGAGATTCCTGAGAAACTGGAAGACCTAGAAGTCATACAGCACAGGTAGGATCACGGTGTCATGGCGTCCTGCTGCTGGTGGTGGTTGTACATCTCTTTCGGACGGTGCTCATGTGTACCATGTTCTTGGCAGGTTTGAGAGTCTGGAGCCAGAGATGAACAACCAGGCGTCTCGTGTTGCTGTGGTGAACCAGATCGCCCGGCAGCTGATACACAATGGACACCCAAGCGAGAAGGACATCAAGACCCAGCAGGACAAACTCAACAACAGGTAAGACATTTAAAGGTAAATGGATTGAAACACCCCAAAACTTTGAAATGATAATCATCTGCTCTTCCTCCAGGTGGAGCCAGTTCCGTGACCTAGTGGACCAGAAGAAGGAGTCCCTGAACTCAGCCCTTGGTGTCCAGAACTACCACCTTGACTGCAACGAGACCAAATCGTGGATCAAAGAAAAGACCAAAGTCATTGAGTCCACTCAGGAGCTGGGCAACGACCTCACTGGGGTCATGGCCCTACAGCGCAAACTCACCGGCATGGAGCGGGACCTGACCGCCATCGAGGACAAGCTAGGTGACCTGCGTGGTGAGGCTGAGCGCCTGGCTGAGGAACACCCCGATCAGGCCAAGGCCATCACAGGCCGCCTCGCTGAGATCACCGCCGTCTGGGAGGAAATGAAGAACACTCTGAAGAACCGTGAGGAGTCTCTGGGCGAAGCCAGGAAGCTGCAGCAATTCCTACGAGAGCTGGATGACTTCCAGTCCTGGCTGTCCCGCACACAGACTGCCATTGCCTCTGAAGACATGCCCAACACGTTAGCGGAGGCAGAGAAGCTGATGGCCCAACACGAAGGCATCAAGAATGAGATCCAGAACTACGAGGAGGATTATCAGAAGATGCGGGACATGGGTGAGATGGTGACGCAAGGCCAGACGGACGCACAGTACATGTTCCTGCGACAGAGGCTGCAGGCGCTCGACACTGGCTGGAACGAGCTGCACAAGATGTGGGAGAACCGGCAAAACCTGCTTTCTCAGTCCCACGCTTACCAGCTGTTCCTCAGGGACACCAAGCAGGCTGAGGCCTTCCTCAACAACCAGGTAGACGATGAAGAAACACCTGACCACTGACCTCCAGACTAGGTTTCAGACGCTAGTCTGATCAGATGATGAATTACATGATTCTGATGATGTGCATTCTGGATCAACTTTAGTTTGATGATTCAAACTTGTTTGTCTTGTCCTTGCAGGAGTACGTCCTGGCTCACACTGAGATGCCCACCACTCTGGAAGCCGCAGAGGGTGCCATTAAGAAACAGGAGGACTTCATGACAACGATGGATGCCAATGAGGACAAGATCAATGGTGTGGTGGAGGCAGGAAGGCGGTTGGCCAGCGACGGAAACATCAATGCTGAACGGATCCAGGAGAGGGTCGCCTCCATCGACGAGAGGTGGGCTTAACTGCTAAAGCTCTGTGGAGCTGCTGGAGCTTTTGGTCGTCATCATGAACTTCACCTTGTTGTTGGAAACACTGTAGGTGGAAAATGAGGCAAACTAGAGGTTGATCGATCATGGTGCTCTGGTTGCAGGCATAAGAAGAACAGGGAGGCAGCAGTGGAGCTGCTGATGAGACTGAAGGACAATCGAGACCTGCAGAAGTTCCTCCAGGACTGCCAGGAGGTCAGTGTCAAACACTTGAAAGTCAAACTTAAGTCTGGTGTCAGGAGTCCTACATTCAGGACACTATCAGTTGTCCTGAAATAAAGATAACGAGAGGACTGTCCATAGGTCTTTAGATGTGAGCTCCTGTTTTGTGTCTGTGTGCAGTTGTCACTGTGGATCAACGAGAAGATGCTCACAGCCCAGGACATGACCTACGACGAGGCCAGGAACCTGCACAGCAAGTGGCTAAAGCACCAGGCATTCATGGCCGAGCTGCAGTCTAACAAAGAGTGGCTGGACAAGATCCAGAAGGTACAGACGTCTGCTGATGTCTCCTGCTAACAGACTTCTGTGCGGCAGTGCCCCTTGCTGTGTGGACATTTGAAACTGTCTGTAAAATCTAAAACAAGCCTGATAGCATCACTAATTGGCATATCAGTGACCTTTGACCTTTGACCCTTCATACAGGATGGCATGCAGCTAGTAGCGGAGAAGCCAGAGACGGAGACAGTGGTGAAAGAGAAGCTGTCGGCGCTCCACGCGATGTGGGACGAGCTAGAGTCCACCACTCAGGCTAAAGCTCAGTGTCTGTTTGATGCCAACAAGGCTGAGCTGTTCACACAGAGCTGTGCCGACCTTGACAAGTGGCTGGGCGGCCTCGAGGGCCAGATCCAGTCCGACGACTACGGCAAAGACCTGACGTCCGTGAACATCTACTCAAAAAGCAGCAGGTACAGCAGAAGGGTGGAGGTTTCTCTGAATACAACACCTCCACTGTCAGGCTGGAGGTACAGTAGTAGAGGAAGTAATACGATACTGACTCGTCTCTTCTGCAGATGCTGGAGAACCAGGTGGAGGTGCGTCAGAGGGAGGTGGTGGAGCTGCAGAGCCAGGTGAAGGCGCTTGGTCAGGAGGTGAAGGACACAGAGGAGGTAGACGGTCGGAGGCAAGTGGTGGAAAAGAAGTTCCAGGAGCTGCTGGAGCCGCTGCGTCGCCGCAGGAACTTCCTGGTGGCGTCCAGAGAAGTGCACCAGTTCAACCGGGATGTGGAGGACGAGATTGTACGTACAGTCCTGATGGAGTGCCCCCTCCAGTGCGGTGTTGGTTAGCATTAATCTCCACTGTGGTTCTTTGTTGCAGCTTTGGGTTCAGGAGAGGATGGCTGTGGCCACGTCCACCGACCATGGACACAACCTGCAGACCGTCCAGCTGCTCATGAAGAAGAACCAGGTGGGTCCTTGTTCTGTTTTTACTGTCGGACCTCAGCGGGTTGGTCCTTGACCTTTCTCCTGTGGGTGTAAATCAGACGCTGCAGAAGGAGATCCAGGGCCATCAGCCTCGCATCGACGACATCCTGGAGCGCAGCCAGAGTCTCCTGAAGGACACGTCTTCCAACGCCGACGTGATCCGCCAGCGCCTGGAAGACCTGCAGCAGCTGTGGAGCCAGCTGATGGAGGAGGCAGAGCGTCGGCGCGGCCGGCTGGAGGAGGCACACAAAGCCCAGCAGTACTACTTCGATGCGGCGGAGGCCGAGGCCTGGATGAGTGAGCAGGAGCTGTACATGATGTCTGAGGAGAAGGCCAAGGTGAGGGACGGGTTCTGATCCGATCATCACAATAAAAGCCTCCAGTCTGTGCTAAAATAAATGATTGTTTGATCAGGACGAGCAGAGCGCCGTCACCATGCTGAAGAAGCATCAAATTGTGGAGCAGTCTGTGGAGGACTACGCCGAGGCTGTCCACCAGCTGTCCAAGACCAGCAGAGGACTGGTGGCCGACGGACACCCAGAGAGGTGCTCACACGTCTCAGCATTAAGCATTAATTAATTATTACTTTAAATGTGGATATATGAAGGGATTTCATTTTGTTTCAGCGAGCGGATCAGCATGCGTCAGTCTCAGGTGGATAAGCTCTACGCCGGCCTGAAGGACCTGTCAGAGGAGAGACGAGGCAAACTGGATGAGAGGCTCCGCCTCTTCCAGCTCAATCGAGAGGTCGATGACCTGGAGCAGTGGATCGCTGAGAGGGAGGTGGTGGCCGGGTCACATGAGCTGGGACAGGACTACGAACACGTGACTGTACGTTGCTATTGATGCTAGCGATAATGACACTAAAGGGTCGAGACGTTTTATAGAGAGAAACCAGCAGTAGACAGAACATACGGACATGGCATCAACAAGTTGAACAGACACAGAGATAATAATGTCCAGTAGTAGAACATGATGAGGTCCCCCAGCAGCCTAGGCCCATAGCAGTGCCTTCATAGATAAATATAGTTCAGTGTCATCTGCATAGAGATCAGGTCTAGTGATTATGTTCATTCAGTGTCAGTACTCTATGAAGGACTGTGTGCTGACCTCCGACCTGTTATTGTTGCGCAGATGTTGCAGGAGCGTTTCCGGGAATTTGCCCGGGACACTGGGAACATTGGGCAGGAGCGCGTGGACGCCGTGAACCGGCTGGCGGATGAACTGATCAACACCGGCCACGGCGACGCGGCCACGGTGGCAGAGTGGAAGGACGGGCTGAACGAGGCCTGGGCCGACCTGCTGGAACTCATCGACACCCGGACGCAGATCCTCGCTGCCTCCTTCGAGCTCCACAAGTTCTACCACGACGCCAAGGAGATCCTGGGACGCATCGTGGACAAGCAGAAGAAGCTGCCGGAGGAGATCGGCCGAGACCAGAACACAGTGGAGACGTTGCAGAGGATGCACACCACCTTCGAACACGACATCCAGGCCCTGGGGACACAGGTCAGTCGGACTTGCCTCATCTCCCACTATAGGATGAATTAAAGAAGTCTAACGTTCTGTTGCGTATGGGGGCAGGTGAGGCAGCTGCAGGAGGACGCTGTGCGCCTGCAGTCGGCGTACGCTGGAGACAAAGCGGACGACATCCAGCGCAGAGAGAGCGAGGTGCTGGAGGCTTGGAGGAGTCTCCTGGAAGCCTGCGACGGACGCAGACTTCGCCTCCTGGACACTGGGGACAAGTTCCGGTTCTTCAGCATGGTCCGAGACCTGATGCTGTGGATGGATGATGTGATCCGGCTCATTGAGGCCCAGGAGAATCCCAGGTAGGTTCCCCGAATAGCACGGTTAGCCGGTTAAGCCGGTTAGCGTCTCTTGAGCTGACGGAGCCGGTTGTTGTGTTCAGAGACGTCTCCTCTGTGGAGCTGCTGATGAACAACCACCAGGGCATCAAGGCCGAGATCGACGCCCGCAACGACAGCTTCACGGCCTGCATCGAGCTGGGGAAAGCCCTGCTGGCCCGGAAGCACTACGCCTCAGAGGAGGTAAACCAAGCGTCCGATTAGAGTAAGGTTTATATCAGCTTCAGTTGAAGTCTAAATCCGTTTCCTGTTTTTAGATCAAAGAGAAGTTGCTGCAGCTGACTGACAAGAGGAAGGAGATGATTGACAAGTGGGAGGATCGATGGGAGTGGCTCCGGCTCAGTAAGAATCTCCTCCAGTTTGTTATTTGTGTGAAAAGTATCTCAGCCTCATGGGGGTCGGAGGTTGCGGCTAATTGGACGCTGATGCGTTGAGCTGCTGCTCATGAAGACACCTCAGGCTCTTGCTGTCCTTTAACAAAGCGTCTTCTGAGCCACAGTCCGTCCTGCGACTGTGGCCAATCAGAAAATGCTGCAGAGTTTGTCCTGAAGGGTTGTATGCTGCATTCATTGACCTCCTCCCCCGTCCTCCCCCTCAGTCCTGGAGGTGCACCAGTTCTCCCGGGACGCCGGCGTGGCCGAGGCCTGGCTGCTGGGTCAGGAGCCGTACCTGTCGAGCAGGGAGATGGGACAGAGCGTGGACGAGGTGGAGAAGCTCATCAAGCGCCACGAGGCCTTCGAGAAGTCGGCCGCCACCTGGGAGGAACGCTTCTCGGCCCTGGAGAGGCTGACCACGGTGAGGAGCGGGTGGTGGCGGTGGTGATGATGATGAACGATCGATGTGGTGGAAAATGACTTCACATCTGTTTTCCAGTTGGAGCTGCTGGAGGTGAGGAGGTTACAGGAGGAGGAGGAGAGGAGGAGGAAGCCGCCTACTCCAGAACCAGTCATCGTTCCGGAGGAGACTCAGCAGCAAAGGTGAAAACTCCAGACAAGAGAAAAACTGACTCTGATGAAATGAAGGAGTTAGACGTGACTTTATTTTCTGTCTGTTCCAGCGCTGTCACTCAGAACGGACTCCCCTCAGACCAGGACTCTCCTCGGGTCAGTACAGTGTGTTTTTATTCTGAAGATGCCTCTGACGTGTCACACTTTTTGAATAAAATAAACTTGGGCAGTTGGTTTTATAAAATTACAAAGAGACAACAAACACCACACACCTCGTTCCTTTGGGTTAAAAGACAAGTTTGAGACTGATTGACGTTGTTGATCTCTCCAGGACGCCGTGGAGGGTGGAGACCTGGTGAACGGCGTCGCCGAACAGAACTCCAAGGAGACGAGCCCCGCCCCCTCGCCGACCTCCGGCAGGAAGAGCAAAAGCAGCCAGTCGTCCACACTGCCCGCCAAGAACCAGGAGACGTCCTCACAGCTGGAGGGATTCCTGCACCGCAAACACGAGTGGGAGGGCCACAACAAGAAGGCCTCCAACAGGTACGTGTCCTCGCCCGTCCTCTCTGGAGGTCTCGCCACACCCAGGTGTCTGTTTGTCATGTGACCCCCCCCTCCCCCGCTGCTCTGTGATTGGCAGGTCGTGGCACAACGTGTACTGTGTCATCAACAACCAGGAGATGGGTTTCTACAAGGACAGCAAGGCGGCGGGTCAGGGCGTCCCGTACCACAACGAGCTCCCCGTCGGCCTGAAGGACGCCTCGTGTGACGTTGCCTCAGAATACAAGAAGAAGAAGCACGTCTTCAAACTCAGGTAGCCTCCACTGACGCCATGTTTGTTTGCTGTTGTCATGGAAACACACAGATAGGTCAGAACAGTAAGTCAAGGCCGTGGTGAACGTCCTCCAGGTGATGTTCTGAATCGTCCTCCTCCATCTTCATTTCTTCTCTTTCAGAGTCGCCGATGGAAACGAGTATCTGTTCCAAGCCAAAGATGAAGTAAGTCTAATTCCTTTCTTCCAGTAGAATGCAGATTTAAATGTGAGCTGTTCTCAGTCTGGTGTCTGGTGTCCCCCCCCCCCCCCCGCAGGAGGAGATGAGCACCTGGATCCAGGCCATCCTGAACGCCGGCGCCAGCGACCGTCCCACCGAAGGCAGCAACCCGGGCACTCCAGCGTCCGGACGCGCTCAGACGCTCCCGGCCACCGTCACACTCGCCACCGAGTCGAGTCCCGGCAAGAGGGAGAAGGACAAAGAGAAGGACAAGGAAAAGCGCTTCAGCCTGTTCAGCAAGAAGAAACAGTAGAACGCGACTCGCGCGGCGCTTTGGTGAAACCCAACGAATCCCAACGCGCCAACTCATCTCCCTCAACTGGAAACTCAGAACTGGAATCTGCTTGAGAGCGACTTCAGCTCCGTGAAAACGTCTTTTAACTTTGGTCGGGTTTTTCGCAGCCGTCAACCTCTGACTCTTCCTGTTCAAACAAACCAGCCGCTCATTGGCTCCTCGACACCTTCCATTCTTCTCCAGTGAAGGTTTGGACAGAGGAAGGTCTGCCTTCATGACCAATCACTGAAAAGAAGCAGAACAGAGGTTGACTGCTGAGAAAAAAAAAAAAATAACAGAGTTTCACCAGAGTGCTGCGTTGGGTCGTTTATTCTTTTCCTTTCTTGTTTTTTATGTTGTGGTCGTCGTGTGGCAGGAAGTCGTCGCTCAGGTCGAATGTAAACACCAGAGAGAGAGTTTCAGTCGTGGCGTAAGTGGTTCATCGTCTGCAAATTCTTTAACATTTAAACGGAATACGCCTCTGTGTTCCTCTGGCCGGTCGATTCTTCTTCTTCTTCTTCTTCATTGACGAACGTCTGGAGGTCTTTAGCTGCCTTTAAACGGTGTAAATCTGGCGCCATCTGGTGGTGGCCGCGACTTCCCAAACGCCACCCTGATGTGTTTGTTTGCAGACAATGAACCGCCGTCGGTTCGTCATCTCCAGGGACCACACTCCTTTGTTATTTTTCTATCTTTCAGGTTATTTTTTTAAGCTTGTCCTCGGAGACATCCTCTCATTCTGCCGTCGAGAAATTGGACCAACAGTTGGTTTTATTATTGTTTCTACCTTTTTGTCTCCCGCTGCTCTGAGGCCGTTTTTCTTTTAGTCAAGGAGGAGTGTGATATAGAAACCTGCATGCTTCGTCAGACCGTCGCCTGAAAACTCACCTGAATTTCTTCTTTGATTTTGTCTCAGTTTGATCTCGGTTTTCTGCTCCAAATAATGAAGCTCAGTGTGAATAATGAAGGTGGTCCTGCAGACAGCAGGAAGTGGAGCTCCAGACTAACGAAGGCTGCTTGCTTGTCGTCGGCACTGCGCTGCGTTCTTTGATACTCGTGTTGCTTCACTGTATATCTATTGTATCCGACATGTATGGAAGTTAACGCCATCTTACTGCACAATCAGACCTGCATCTATAGGAATGAAGAAGAAGCTGTTTAAGGCTGAATATTTAAACAGACGTTAGATCATAAAAGCTTAACTCATGTATGAAACTGCACCTGTAGACTTCTCTTCTCTTTCTCTGTCAAATATGTGCGATGTCATTAAAGCTTTTAAACTTTAATCTACGGCTTCCTGCTCTTCTTTTATGTCATTTATTTGAAAACACACAAATAAAGATGGCTGACACAATTGCACTTGTTCCCAGAGTCAGAAACTGAAGCTGAATATGTCAAAAAATGGGCGTGGCCATCTTTAAGAAAACTAATCAGTAATGGCTAGCTGGTTTGCTAGCTAGCAACATATAAACTAGTGGTGCTCGTTGCTATAGCTTAGTGTTAACATACTAATCAAGCTAGCTTCCAAAAACAGTGGTATCTAAGTGGTCTTTGAAGTATACAGCTATTTAAAATTGCCCACTTGTGAACATGAAAATTTTCAGTTTGAGGGTTTCATATTTTCTTTTGTAACAGATGTGTCTTATATCCAAAAAGATTCAAAAAGGCCACTGAACTTGTAGAGTTTTTTTTTGAAAAGACGTTTCAAAACTCGGAAAAACTACAAGTCCAGTGGCCTTTTTGAATCTTTTTGGATATACCATGACATGGATAACTGACAACCTTCGCAGAAATGTGTCTTATATTTCTTCAAATTCTGTTTGTTTACTAACATTAGCTTACATTGAAAGATTAGCTCGCAGAAATACTTCTAATACTACTACTACTTCGAATAATAATAATAATAACAATAACAATATACCGTACATGTTTATGTCTCCCTGGTTGGTCTCCTGACAGCTGTAAACTAAAACACTACAATCCCCAGATTGCACCGCTGCTACAAGCGCAGACCTCACGAGGCCGCTGCTGCGCTGAAACCGCACCTGCTCTGACAGAGGCGGGAAGCTCGCGCAAGTGAGTTGGAAAGAGACTGGAAGCCGGAGTTGTGACCTTCAAAATAAAATCGGATTACGTTGCACGAGAGTAATCAAATTAGTATGAAAGCCTCCGCCCAGGTGTCACATGGGCGAAGATTTCAATTCAGTCATGTAGTTTATTGAACTACAAAAACACTGCAGCTATTCGAGTCAGTAAATACTAGAAAGACAAACATCACTGTGGTTTTCAAGACACAACGACAGAACAAATATTATTATCGCATATTTTTTTAATGTTTTCATTTATTTAATATAACAAACATGTGGAACTTTTACATACGTTGAAAAATAGTAGAAATAAATGCAAAAATAATACAAATCGAGTATCCATAGAGTCCCTTTTATTTTGAAAATCAAAAGAGGATGTGGAGGTATGCATGGCTTCCGCCTTGACGCCGTGATCTCTGGGATTCCCGTTACTCCGTTACTCCGTCTCTCCTCCATCGTTTTTCTGGGTTTTCCGGGCTGTTTGTGAGCCGGGGAACCGCTGCGGGTCTGCGTCCGCCGGTCTGCGGCGGTAGATGCAGTCGGTGTCGGATGCGGGTTCGTGCCCCGTTCGGAGGCAGAAGGACGGAGATAAATCGGCGTCGTAATCTCCGGATTTGAGCTGGAAACAGCGGAGAGACGGCGGAGGGATCTCCGGTGGTTTCAACCTCAGAGGGAGGAATTAAATCAGAGGTTTTATTAACGGACGTCTGAATGAGATTCTCTGACCTTCTGCTGTCAACGAGTCTGTCATTACAACGGTCATCAGTTAATTAATTAATTTATTCTACTATGAACAGTTAAACCTTTAAATCACGGTCCTGGATTAAAATCTGGACTACAACAATATTTTAATAAAATTACCAGCTAAATATTAATATCGAAAAATAATATTGTGACAGAACCCAATATTAATAATATCTAAAATTATTATAGAAGAAAAAAAAACCTTTGAGTTTTTATGTCAAAGGTTTTTGTTTAATAGTTTGATTTTCCCAGATTCTGTCATATTCAACAAGATTTTTAAATAGGTTAAAATTATTATATTCCAAATTTAAATGATTGTCCCAGAAACAGAAAGGTGAGCTAAAGTTAACAAAAATAAAAAGGGATGAACTTCCTGCTTGGTTTGTGCTACTTGGCTATTGTTAGCTAGCTGTGCAGAAGCTGCCGTCTGGAATTATGGGAAGTGTAGTTGCTAAAGGGACTACGGCGGTGGACTACAGCGTCCAGCTGCATTAGCAGCAGCAGGCTGTTCCCTTGCTGGGGACTCATTGGACTTCCTGATCAAACAGGAAGTGGTTGGATTTGGACGTTTCCAGATTTATCATGTCCGATAAAACGGCTCCTCGCTGCCAGCTCAGGCTGGAGTGGATCCACGGCTACCGGGGCCACCAGTGCCGGAACAACCTCTTCTACACCGCCGGCAAAGAGGTGGTGTACTTCGTGGCAGGGGTGGGCGTGGTCTACAACACCCGAGAGCACACCCAGAAGTTCTACCTGGGACACAACGATGACATCATCAGGTGAGGACGTTGCTCTGGTGAAGTTAATCTGATGAGGTGATAAATCATCTTTTATAATATTAGAAGAAGGCGCCATAAACGAGCGGCCTCCAGGGGGCGGTACCAGTCAGATCCCTGTCAACAAAGATGGCCGACACGTCACTACTTCCTCTTGCTGTAAGACAAAACAAAACGAGAAATCAGGCCTCCATTTCTGCCATATTATTTCTTTGCTTCTGTGGAAAATGAAAACAAAACTCTTAAACCTGACCCCTCACATTCACCTGATGACCCTTTACCAGGGCCAGGACCTGAGGTTGGGAACCACTAAAATGACGTGATCACAGGCTGGTGTAAGGACCAGGATGGAGGTCGTTGGCGTGCTGCTGGAAACACGTGTTTATTAGTCCGTGTCAGATTTTAGCCTGCAGGACGACATTTAAAACGCTGCGTCAGCCAATCACAGCTCAGCTCACATCTGTCAGCAGCTGTCTCTAAACTCAGCAGTTAGTATGTGACTGAGCAATGTCTCTCTGCATCTGTGTCTGTCTCTGTCTCTGTCCCGCTGTCTCAGTCTGGCCATCCATCCAGATAAGATCCAGGTGGCCACAGGTCAGGTCGGCAAAGACCCGTACATCTGTATCTGGGACACCTACGCCATGCAGACTGTGTCCATCCTGAGAGATGTCCACACCCACGGAGTAGCCTGCCTCGCCTTCGACTCTGATGGACAGGTAAGACCGCGCCCTTTCATGATGTCACAACTATGACACAAAACACACACAGAGAGACACAACAGCCACGGCCTGAGGCACATTTTAATCTGCTGACGTTTCTTTAAAGCAGACACGAATGAAAACACGAGCTGAAATCAAAATGTTTTCTCTCACGTAAACAGAAAGCAAAAAGAAACCCTGCTTCCAGTGTTTATGCTAAGCTAGGCTACATAATCCTTTATTTCTTAAGTCCTCCTTTTAGTCGACTCACAAACAGGAAGTACAGACAGATTGTAGGAACCTGGAGTAACAGTTAGACTTATGTTACTAATCTACGTATAAACTTTACGTTTGTGTTAAACCCATGTGGGCCCATGACGCCACCCTGAGGAACTCCCACTCTGTGAATGAGTTTAGTCTGTGCTGCACCGTCCTTTACCATCGCTTACAGCCTCTGAATAAAGGTTTCTGTCTGGCGTCTGTTGCTGTAGCGACTGGCCTCGGTCGGTTTGGACGCCAAGAACACGGTGTCCGTTTGGGACTGGAGAAGAGGACGAGTCCTGGCCACGGCGACGGGACACTCAGACAGAGTAGGGCTCCTCCTCCACGAGCATTTAACTGGTTTAGGTTGTGACCGGTTTCAGAGTCTCACTTTGCTTCCACAGATCTTCGACGTTTGCTGGGACCCGGTCCAGTCCAGTCGACTCGTCAGCTGTGGAGTCAAACACATCAAGGTGAGACACAAACAAGGAACACAAATGTCCAACCTTCAATGTTACTGGACCTGTCTGTCTCTGACCTGTCTGTCTGCCCTGTCCGGTGTCTGTAGTTCTGGACACTGTGTGGGAACGCTTTAACCCCGAAGCGAGGGATCTTTGGGAAGACGGGGGACCTCCAGACCATCCTGTGTGTCTCTGCAGCCAAAGACGAGCTGACGTACTCCGGCGCTCTGAATGGAGACGTTTATGTCTGGAGAGGGGTCGGTTTGATCCGGACCGTCCAGGCTGCTCACGGGGTAACGCATACGTTATGAGTCATTGGTCAAAGGTCAAAGGTCAGAGGTCCTTGTGTCTCTGGGCTGATGGGATACTTCTGTCCAGGCGGGGATCTTCAGCATGCACGCGTGTGAGGAGGGATTCGCCACCGGAGGACGAGACGGCTGCATCCGACTGTGGGACGTCGACTTCAAACCCATCACCAAGATTGACCTGAGAGAGGCAGAGCAGGGCTACAAAGGTCTGGACGTCCCCCTAGAACATGGACGTCTTCTGGGACAGGGATGGGCTGACACGCCTGGACGTCCTCTGGTCCCGGTCTGAAGGTTTGTTTCCTGTTCCAGGTCTGTCAATCCGCAGCGTTTGCTGGAAGGCCGACCGGATCCTGGCGGGGACTCAGGACAGCGAGATCTTTGAGGTGATGGTCCGAGACCGGGACAAACCGGTTCTGCTGATGCAGGGACATAGTGAAGGAGAACTCTGGGCCCTGGACCTGCACCCCAAGCAGCCCGTGGCCGTCACCGGAAGCGATGACCACTCCGTCAGGTCTGATTTCCTGATCCCCGTCTGTCTCACATGGCTGTCTCCTGTCTGTCTCACCTGTTTGTCTCACCTGTTTGTCTCTTAGGCTGTGGAGTCTCCCTGACCACACTCTTCTAGCTCGCTGTAACATGGAAGAGTCGGTCCGAAGTGTTTCCTTCAACAACGACGGTTCTCAGTTGGCTCTGGGGATGAAAGACGGGTCGTTCACCGTGCTCCGTGTCAGGTGACCTCACCGCCGCCACCGTGATGCGACACAACGACCATTAGCTGACGTGACTATATTTGTAGATGTTTGAAGTGACGATCACGAGGTAACCAATGTTTTGTTTTTGACGTAGGGACATGACGGAGGTCGTGCACATCAAAGACAGAAAGGAAGTGATCCACGAGCTGAAGTTCTCCCCGGACGGTTCGTTTCTGGCCGTGGGGTCGAATGACGGGCTGGTGGACGTTTACGCCGTCGCCCAGCGCTACAAGAAGGTGGGCGAGTGCTGCCGCTCCACCTCCTTCATCACTCACCTGGACTGGTCAGTCGACAGCCGCTTCCTGCAGACGAATGATGGCGCCGGAGAGCGGCTCTTCTACAGGATGCCAGGTACCGATCTGTTTGAATGAGAGTCTTTGGACTTACCTAACCAGACCATTGGGGACTAGACCTAACAGAGTACTTTAGGGGGTCTGGGTTTTGGTGTAGACCTGTGACTTAATATGTGCTGAGACTCACCTACCTAGGCTAGGGACTTGTCTTAGCACTTACTTGTGCAGACCCAGGAAGAGACTTGTGATTCACCTGACTGGCAAGAGAACAAAAGACCTGTTGCGACCGGGACCAGATCTGCAACCTACCTCTCTGGACTAGGTTTGTTTCTTGTGCTGTTCTTTTCAGCGGGGAAGCTGGTCCCTAAAGAGGAAGCAAAGGGGATCCACTGGATGACGTGGACAGGTGTAGTCGGGCCCGAGGTGAATGGTATCTGGCCCAAATACTCCAACATCATCAGTGTGAACTCTGTGGATGCTAACTACAGCAGCGCGGTGCTGGTGACTGGCGATGACCTCGGCCTCGTCAAACTCTTCAGGTTCCCCTGCCTGAAGAAAGGTCTGTGGTTTCTGTTACGCTACGGGGATTATACCGTCATTTTCACCTGAGGAACTGGGGTCAGAATTTAGTCCCAAAATGTTTCTGATCGAACAGGAAGTGTGGGGGCTGTGATCCATTGAGTTGTATTGTCTAATAGAAGTTTAATAATGCACCTTTGACTGGATTCTGTTTGCATTTTTTATTTCAGGGGCCAAATTCAAGAAGTATATCGGTCACTCCGCCCATGTGACCAACGTTCGCTGGTCCAACGATCTGCAGTGGGTCGTCAGCACTGGTGGCGCCGACCACGCCGTCTTCCAGTGGAGGTTCTTACCTGAGGGCGTCATGAACGGTGTTTTGGAGCCGCTGCTTCAAGGTACCACTGAAGCTTTTATTGCAGATGAACAGCAATGTTGGTATATTACGACGGAGTATTATGGCCAGGAAGAAAACTGCTCTGATAAGGCAGTGACCATTCCAGAACGTTTTCCAATCCTCTGCCAGAAAAATGCAGCATATTCTTTTTAAAGTCCTGTGATGCTGATCTGCCAAAAGATTAAGTATCTCCTTGTTTGTGAAACCTATCCTAAAGTAAAATCCTCCACGGCCTCATTTTACCAATCCCGACTTCATTCTCGTAATATTTTGACTTTATTCTCATAAATCCCAACTTTATTTTCGTAATATTACAATTTTATTCTCATGAATTACGACTTTATTCTTGTAATATTACGACTTTATTCACGTAAATTACGACTTTACTCTCGTAAATTACTTTGTGATTTTTTCCCCGTCAATGTGTCCCTAATACTCCATCGTAGTATATAAACCAGGTTTTAACCCTGAAACACAAATCTCTCATTCTCAGCGATTAGCAAGCAAAAATAAAAAAGAACACGTCATATTCCTACTGAAAACCAGGTGCGGCTGTCAGTCATGTAACAAACAAAGTGTTTTCCTGGTTTGTGTCTTCAGAGGGTTACGCCGACTCCAACAGCGGCGAGTCCGACTCAGACTTGTCCGATGTCCCGGAACTTGACTCGGACATCGAACAGGAAGCTCAGACCAGCTACGAACGTCAGGTGACCAGGAAACAACCGAACACGGGAATCTGTTGTCAGAGACCTGTCTGTCTGACTCACCTGTCTCTGTGCGCAGGTGTATAAGGAGGACTTGCCGCAGCTCAGGAAGAAGCTGATTGGTTCACTGAAGAGGCAGAAAGCTCCAGAGGAGGGGCTTCGTCTGCAGTTTGTTCACGGGTAAAAACAAACGCCAATGTCTAAACGTTAAACCGAACGTGGTCATGTCAGTCATCTGGACTTTTCTGTGGCGGTTGTTCTCTGTCGCGTGCAGGTACCGGGGCTTTGACTGTCGTAACAACCTGTTCTACAGTCAGACGGGGGAGGTGGTGTACCACGTGGCCGCCGTCGCCGTTGTCTACAACCGGCTCCAGCACAGTCAAAGGTTTTACCTCGGCCACGACGACGACATCCTCAGCCTCGCCGTCCACCCGCTCAAAGACTACGTGGCGTCTGCACAGGTATGTCCGACCAATTAGAGCACAGCATCGCTCTCAAACGGGCAGTGTTTCTGATTGGCTGTCCGTGCGTCCAGGTGGGCAGAGACCCGGCTGTCCATGTTTGGGACATCCAGACTCTCAAGTGTCTGTCTCTGCTCAAAGGACATCACAGCAAAGGAGTGTGTGCCCTGGACTTCACAGGTACACCGCGTCACTGGGCATCCCATTAGCTATCACCTGTCCACATACAACTGTAGGTCATCAACGTCAACTTGTCTCTTTGTCTTTTTGTGTCTGTGTTTCTTGTCTGTCTCTCAGCCGACGGGAAGAGTTTGATCTCAGTGGGAATTGATGAGTTTCACTCCATCGTCATATGGGACTGGAAGAAGGGAGAGAGACTGGCCAAGGCTAGGTAGACTCACCTGGATCCAGACTCACCTGGATCCAGACTCACCTGGGTCCAGTCATTCAGAGTCGGCAGGTTTAGTTTGGTTAAAACGGTTCAAAGTCAAACAGACCTGGACCTGAGATGAGCTACAGTATGTTTACAGTTACAGATCATTACGTTTAGCCCAGCTCACAGCGTTTTAATACAGGCTATAAAATCTGACCAATCGAGTCGAGACCTTCTGTTTCATTGGTTGGTTATGTGCGCGTGTCACAACACCTGCCGACTGTATCGACGCCAGCTTGTCAGACTGGATTTCGTGAAGCACATGTTTAAACAAGGAGTTCAAACTGATGTGTTGTCTCTCCTGCAGGGGTCATAAAGATAAGATCTTTGTGGTGAAGAGTAATCCCTTCAGGATGGACAAACTGGTGACGGTGGGCATGAAGCACATTAAGTTCTGGCAGCATTCAGGTCGACGGACGTCTTTTGTCTTGATGTTTACCTGGAACACAGCAGAGACACTCTAGATGTTTACATGTTGGATGTTTGTTCCCGTCCTCCAGGAGGAGGTCTGACCTTTAAACGAGGGATCTTTGGGAACCTGGGGAAGCAGGAGACCATGATGTCGGCGAGTTACGGTCGGTCTGAGGACCTGGTCTTCTCTGGAGCCACCAACGGAGACGTCTACATTTGGAGAGACACGACGCTCATCAAGACCATCAAGGCCCACGACGGCCCTGTGTTCGCCATGTGCTCCCTGGACAAGGTCCTCTATCATCCATCCATCCATCCATCCATCCATCCATCCATCCATCCATCTATCATCCATCCATCATCCATCCATCCATCCATTTCATCATCCATCCATCTATCATCCATCCATCCATCCATCCATCATCCATCATCCATCCATCCATCCATCCATCATCCATCCATCCATTTCATCATCCATCCATCATCCATCCATCCATCCATCCATCCATCCATCCATCCATCATCCATCCATCCATTCATCCATCCATCCATCCATTCATCCATCCATCCATTCATCCATCCATCCATCCATCCATCCATCCATCCATCCATTCATCCATCCATCCATCCATCCATCCATCATCCATCCATCCATTCATCCATCCATCCATCCATTCATCCATCCATCCATTCATCCATCCATCCTTCCATCCATCCATCCATCCACCTTCTATTCTTATGATAACGGTCTGCTAACCCGTGCTGCGTTCACTGTCCAGGGTTTTGTGACGGGGGGTAAGGACGGCATCGTGGAGCTCTGGGACGACATGTTTGAGAGGTGTTTGAAGACGTACGCCATCAAGAGAGCTGCCTTGTCCCCGTCCTCTAAAGGTTTCACAGAGTCACCTTCACTTTTCAGACTGTTTCAGGTCCGGACTATTCTTCTGTGGCGTCTGACTTTGGTTTTCTGCGCAGGTTTGCTGCTGGAGGACAACCCGTCCATCAGAGCGATCACTCTGGGCCACGGTCACATTCTGCTGGGAACAAAGAACGGAGAGATCCTGGAGATCGACAAGAGCGGCCCGATGACCCTGCTGGTTCAGGTTAGACTGACATTCAGAGAAAACGTCTGAGAGAAGCTGTCCACTGTTCCACAAACAGATAAATTCATCCTCATTCCTCCTGGAGCCAAGGGTTGAGAATCACTCTCATCCTCAGCAGATACTCAGTTGACCATGCCAAACTTGCTCTAGGTTCTCTAGGACCGCTAGCTACAGCCTAGATACGCTAGGTATGTTGGGCACAGCTTCGGTACGCGAGGTCCGGTGTGAGTCCGTATGCGACACACCAGTATAAACGCAGACAACAGTGTGGGCTCTGTGTAGATCTGTACCAGAAGCATAAACCAGGACTCTCCAGGAACCAGCTGCCTTTCATTGATGTCACAGAAATGCACAAACCCCTCCAGCATCATCTACTGTCTAATCTGGATGACTTGATTCTCCACAGATACCGTTGCAGGTGAACCTTAAACCTGTGTGTGTTGTATTTTGTCCAGGGTCACATGGAGGGGGAGGTGTGGGGATTAGCGGCTCACCCTCTACTTCCTGTCTGTGCCACCGTCAGTGATGACAAAACTCTGAGGATCTGGGAGCTGTCAGCCAATCACCGCATGGTTGCCGTCCGCAAACTCAAGAAAGGTGAGATGAGTGAAGCTGCAGTAAATACGTGATGTGTTTATGTATCTGTGTCACCTCTGTTACCTGTGTCACCTGTCAGGTGGGCGGTGCTGCGCCTTCTCTCCTGACGGTAAAGCTCTGGCGGTCGGCCTAAATGACGGCAGCTTCCTGGTGGTGAACGCCGACACGCTGGAGGACATGGTGACCTTCCACCACCGCAGAGAGCTCATCTCGGACATTCGCTTCTCCCAAGGTGCCTGAACTCGTCTCAGAGGTAAGAGCGATGAAGGCGATTGGTCAGTCGCTGAAGACTGAGGTGTGTGTTTCAGATGCAGGGAAGTACCTGGCTGTTGCTTCCTATGATTCCTTTGTGGACATCTACAACGTTCTCACCAGTAAGAGAGTCGGCGTCTGTAAAGGAGCTGGAAGCTACATCACTCACATTGACTGGGACTCCAGAGGTGAACACACCTGTACTGATGCTATGCTAACTGCTAGTAATACAGACTAACTGTTAGTAAAAGGTTAGATATATGTTTCAACTGTCAAAACTCGGTTCAAACATGTAACATGCCGAACATTAGCATGCTATGCTAGGTCTCGGGACTGCAAACAGTATTTTAGAAATATGCTAAACATTCATTTGTTAATGTTAGCATGTTAGCAGACGTTAGCATGGTAATATCTGCATTCAAGTTTAAATCCCACCGATATAAGCTAATTGATACGTTAGCATAAGCTCAAAGCTACATGATACAGTGCTTTAACTGAAGCCACCTTCAAGACACACCTGTATAAATATTAGCATCGGGCTAAAATGAATTCTGTTTGATCATACAGCGTCGGTATCAATCAAAATAGTTTCAAAATGCTTTCTAGAATCCAGAACCTAAAAATCCCCCTTTAACAGGAAATAACCAGAACCAGGTCATATGGACCCATTTACTTGTAGTGTACTAGAAAGTATACTAATGTAATACTTCTTTAACAATTAACCTACAATCTACAAAACTAACTAAACACTGCTGGCTTGTATGTCCCACTCAGCAGCTAACCATAACTACCAAGCAACATGAAAACAACAGGAACCTGACCTAAACAACAGCAGTATTCAGCATGTCATTGGGGTTTTCAAGTGGGCACCTCCTTTCACTGATGTTTCATTAAGTTAGGCCCATGACACCTCGAGAAGGCTTAACAGTGACATCCAGCATCCTGGAGTCACCCCCCTCCACAGGGGCCACTGCACAACCCTGTTTTCCTCACCAGTCGATGTCTATTAACAACAACAACAACATAGCAACTAATAACCACGAGCCAAACAAACAAATCTACCGTGATTGGCCCTGTTGATGCGGGCTGAAAAGTATACTTAAAGTATACTTTTATAACCTGCAGTTAGTGGTTTACATCACACCCATGTAATGCTCTCCAGTCAGACTCTTCTTGGTCTTTTCCTCTACAGGTAAACTGATGCAGGTCAACACCGGCGCTAAGGAGCAGCTGTTCTTTGAGGCTCCGCGAGGACGCAAACAGAACATCAGCGTGGCTGAGGTCAGAAGCACAGAGACACGTTCCTGGTTTGGTTTTTTTTTTTTCAAATGTGGTTCATCGTGGTGTTTCTGTTTGTGTTTGTCCAGTTTGAGAAGCTGGACTGGGCGAGCTGGACGTCCGTTCTCGGTCCAACCTGTGAGGGAATATGGCCGACACTCAGCTTCGTTAACTGCGCCTCGCTCACCAAAGATCGCAAACTGTTGGCCACCGGAGACGACTTCGGCTTCCTCAAACTGTTCAGCTTCCCGTCCAGGGTGAGACGGGCTACAAGCTAAACAGATCCTACATTTAAACTTATTCCACTCCTTCATCTGCTCGTGTTTCCTGTTACGCAGGGCCAGTTTGCCAAGTTTAAGAAGTACGTGGGTCACAGCACCAACGTGACGAACGTCCGCTGGTCCAATGACGACTCCTTGCTGCTGTCGGTGGGCGGAACCGACACGGCGCTGATGATCTGGACCAGAGAGCCGGCGGGTCACAAAGAGAGCAGAGCTGTAGACAGCGAGGAGTCGGACGATGACACCGAGGAGGACGGAGGTAGCAACGTCCAATGGACAGTTTTAGTTAAATACTAAATGCTAATCCATGTGTCAATAACTTCATGTCGTGCAAATCAGAATCTTATAAAGTTCTTAGATGAGACTTCTTTAATTTCACAGTAGTTTCGGTCGCTACCGTCAACTGACTGAAGTCAGAAAGGCAAACGCCCCTTATTCAGTCACGTGACAGAAATGGTAATTTTTCAAATGTCCGATATTCAAAACCAATCTTATCATATCAAACAACATTCTAGTCTCATCTCATTAACCTTTTCTCATAATTTGTATCATCAAATATGTGTTTTAGGTTGCAGTGTTAATTTTGATTTAGTTTTAGTCGTAGTCTTTTAAAATATATAATTTTAGTTTTAGTCTAGTTTTAGTCTAGTTTTAGTCGACTAAAAGTCATAGGATTTTTAGCCGACTAAATATATCGTAATTTTACTCGGCTAAAATATAAAGTGTTAATGACAATCCTTGTTTTTTAGATTAACTTGTATTTCTGAAGATAAAAATAAAAAACATCTGTTATGGTACGACATTAATGTTTAAATGTGCAATGCTTATTAGCATAGATTTTATTAATTCTATTTGAACAATGCTATGGCTAACATGCTGAGCTCGTTAACGTAACCAGAGTTGCTAGTTATTGCACCAGACCAAATTCGATTTGGGCCTCAGTTGCGCCTGATAAACCAAAACTAGCGATGGTAGCAACTCTTAACTTAAAACACTGAACAGCACACAGTAGTAGATGCTAACAAGCTAACTAGCTTAGCTTCGTATAGATTTCAGGATAACTCGCTTGAAAGTGTCGCTTCAAGTTCATTGTGTTTTTACTGGCGTTAGTGGGTCCACACGGTTTGTAACATCATGTTAAACTGGAAATGAGTCCATACATCCTGCCTCTGTTTTCTCCCCGGCTCTGACATATCGTGGTGTTTATAAAAAAACTGTGAGTGCATATAATGACCCTCGTAGCAGCCTACCGACCATCAATGAGCGTCTTACCGCTCTCCAGAGTTCGTTCTGATTGGTTGTCTTTCCAGGTCGTTTAGTTTTTTTTTAGTATTTTTTCGTTGACGAAAATGTCTATAACTTTTATCGTAGTTTTAGTCTTTGAGTATATTTTTTATTTAGTTATTGTCTCGATTTCGTCAGAGAAAAAAAGGTCGTTAACAAAAACTATGACGACAATTCTTCGTCAACGAAATTACTGTTAGGTTGTCTAAGTCATAGAAAAAAATGACTAGATGTTCTTGCTGTACAAAGGACGCTAACGTCCTTCATCCAGTCACAGCCTGCTGCTTTGAGATCAGATGAGACTTCACCATCATCAACCAACTGGTACATGAGAGGAAACTGCTGATGGACTTGTTGTGTTTCCAGGCTACGACAGTGACGTGGCCCGGGAGAAGGGGGTGGACTACGTCACCAAGATCTACTCTGCCAGCATCAGGAACATGTCAGGAACCAAACCCCACCTGCAGCACAAAGAGCTTCCTGTGGAGGAGAGGTAACGTGATCACGTCGTTACTCTGACCGATGTTCAGACGCTCCTTCGATGCTAACGCTAATCCTCGTGTTCAGGCCTCCCGTGAGCAGAGCTGCACCGCTGCCGGACAAACTGCTGAAGAACAACGTGACCAAGAAGAAGAAAGTGGTGGAGGTCAGTACAAGTCGTCGTTTTGACATCAGCCAGTCGACGCTTTACCTCCAGCAGCTGTTTTTTGTTCATCAGGAGCTGGTGTTGGAGCACGTCTTCGGCTACAGAGGCTTTGACTGTCGCAACAACCTGCATTACCTCAACGACGGCGCCGACATCATCTTCCACACCGCTGCTGCCGTGGTCATCCAGAACCTGTCTGCTGGTCAGTAACACTCTTGAGTTCTAACCATGTGAGCCTTCGTTGGTCTTCTGATTGGTCCGCTGACCACCAACCAGAGGGCTCCTACAATTTGTCAACCCTGACTTCTTCTTCTTCAATTCCCGTGAATACCTGTTGAAAACCTTCTAGATGTAGCACAGACAGATAGATAGATACTTTATTCATCCCAAAGGAAATTCAGTAACCAATCTCAGAGGCGTGACAGGCAGCAGACCAATCAGTAGACCAACGAGGGGTCTTGTTGTTGTTGTTGTTGTTGTTGAGCTCACACTTCCTACTTCCTGTCCTGACAGGAACACAGAGTTTCTACCTGGAGCACACAGATGACATCCTCTGTCTGACTGTCAATCAGCATCCCAAATACCAAAACATCATCGCCACCGGGCAGATCGGTGAGTTCCACGCCAGAACTCTCATCTCAGAGTCCAAAAATGAGCAATGACCGGGAACCCAACAAGTTGTACCATCGTACCCAGACTCAGAGTCTGGATTTCATTTTAACACAAAGAAAAAATACATATATGCGTCAACTGGTAATAATACCTCAATTTTAGTATAAAATAAGTATACTTGTAGTACACTTGAATAAACTTATTTTTGCTCAGGGGAGCCTAAAGAAGATATAATGATATGATAATGTTAGCACCCATAAACAAGCTAATGTTAGCAATTTAATTAGCCCTAACAAGGTAATGTTAACCCCATAACATGTTAGCATTAGCTGTCATGTTAGCCTAAAGAAGCTAATGTTAGCCGCTTAATTAGCCTAAACAATGCAACGTTAGCTGCTACATTAGCCTAAACAAGCTAACTGGATCCTCATAAGATAACTGACCACTTTAAGATCAGATTAGCCTGGTAGATCTTTGCTGGAGCAGAATCACTTCTCAATGTAGAGACTCTAAAAAACTCCAAAACAACTTTCCTTCACTAAAAGTTTGTTGGCCCTGCTACTGATCGCTAAGAGGGCCCCTGGTCTAGACCCTCTACATGAAGTGACTTTTCATATCAGCAGACGACCAAATATTTAGTGTTCCTCCTGTCTTTCCCCAACAAGCTAACAGCGCTAACATGCTAACATACATATCTGGGAACCATGCCCCGGTCTTTCTTTCTGATGTAGCTGAAGCTAGCTTTCCAGCTGAGCCTCAGACTCACATGTATTCGATGAATCTTCACGTTGTTGTCATGCATGATCTGGCTGCTATCTGCCCATCGCACCTCTTTTCTTTTCCACTGCTTCCTCATTGTCACCTCATCACCAGGCGACGCCACTGACCTGCCAGGTAAGTCTGCGCTCACCTTGCTCATCACTCATCACTGGTCCATTCACGTTACTGTGGAGAGAGTTTAACTTGCTGGTGTCTCTGTAGAGGCTGAGGTGTCGGGTGAGTATCAGGAGTCAGGATCCTGCTCAGGTCTGTTTGTAGCTCGTCCTCCTCCCAGCACTCTGTCTGTTAGAGTCCATGTCTGCACTAATGTGGATTAATATGAAAACACTTTTACATCACACCTACTGTAAACCACTGGCTACGTTCTCCAACAGATAGATGTTCAACTGTGTCCTTGTTGATCTCTTCAAAAGTTAGATGATGCTACTTCCTGTTTTCCTGTGTCTGTTTAAAGTGTCAAATACCTACAACAAAACTTGAAAACAAGAACATGAAATGAACATCAGTATTATATAAACGATCTTAAATGTATGTGATGTGTATTTTTAGTGTTTTAGTTTGGCCCAAGTCCCACCCACTAACATGGAGGGGGCGGGGCTTATGGCCTAGACTACAGCCAGTCTATGGTTTAGATGTAAAGTCTTTGTCCACGGTGTTTTCAGATTCCTCCACATTAGTGGGAGCATGGTAGTAGGAAGTCAGACTCGTCTTGGCAGCATGTAAACGTAGCTGAGCTGGGTGTTGACAGTGTTTAGTGTCTGTGACTGATTCAGATGCTGTTTGAGGTTCATTTTGCTTGAGTATGTTGTTTTCATGATGGAACATATCAGACATAGTAACAGCACATTAACCTTTTACACGAGTCTCAACTCTGCTGGGAAGCTGGACGGATCATTGAGCTCCTGTTAACTGGTGTTCAGGTTCTCAATGGATCATCCTCATCCTGTTCTCGCGGGTCTGGTTTTGTGACTCCTCTAAACTCTGGAGTCTGTGGGTCGGGTAACTTTGACTTTAGAAATAAAATATGTCCTGTGTGATCGTGGCCAGAGGGATTAATCATTTAACGATCTTTGCTGTAAAACAGTGAACATGGTTTGACCTAGAAGCAGTTGTTGAATCAGCGTGTCAACACCAGTCTTGTCCTGAAAATAAAAGTAGTGAATGATCCTTTAAGAGTTCATGGATTGGTCCCTACCTCCTCTTTCCCTCTTAAACTCCCGAAGCTTAGCTTGTTTCACCCGATACCCTGCATCTCTGGCTCCCCTTCAGTTCATTTGTTTCTTCATCATTTGATGTTTTGTACCATGATTCCATGGTTCTGTGTTTCCATTTGTGTTCTTTGGTTCCATGGCTTCCTCACTGTCCTTGGTCATAGTTTTGTACCTTTGGTCCAAGGGACCACTGCACCTGGAGTCTTTACAGCTTCCTGATGCTTTGGTTTTCTGACTTCTTTTTGTTCTTCTTACAACAGTTCCCTGGTTCCTAGTTGTTTTTGTGGATGTTTATACCAGAAACCTTAGATACTGGGTGTTGTTTCCTTCTTAACTCATTGGCTATGTGAAGGCCTTTAGTCAAGGGTTCTAGGGATCCTTGCTAGCATGGTTTGTAGTTTCCTAGGTCCTGTAGTTTCTTGGTTCCAGGTGTACCATCATTCTTCAGGTTCCTGCGTCCACAGCTCTTTGGATGCTTAGGACCTGAACTTCTTGCTGCTTCTGTTCTTTGGTTGTTTGGTCGTGGTTTCTATGTTTTTTGTTTTCTCTCACAGGCCTTGCCCCATCCATCCATGTATGGGACGCCATGACCAAGCAGACGCTATCTATTCTGCGTTGTTCCCACACTAAAGGTGTTGGTTACGTCAACTTCAGCGCTACAGGAAAGCTGCTGCTGTCTGTGGGGGTGGAACCTGAACACACCATCACAGTGTGGAGGTGGCAGGAAGGTATCAAAGAGTTCCCTAATAATAGAACGAGAGCTGTAGTGTTTAATATTAATGTATAAAGTGCTACTTAAACATGACTCAAAACACGAGTAAATGGATTTTTACTCAAGTCCTGAAAGTTGACTAAGAGAACCCAATCAAACATAGGAAACAGAAATATTATACGTTTGTATGTTTATTCAGGAAAATGAGCCAATGTTACCAGAGAGGTGAACCTCTAGGATTACAAGTTAATTTCAAGGTCAACTCAGAGTCCATGTGTTCATTAGTGTCTCCATCAGTGTGACTCAGGTGTGGTTCAGGTCCTGGTTTAGTTTCATTGTCTCAGTCTGATGTTTGTGGACAAAGGAGCTTTGTCTCAGAGCTCAGAGAAAGAGTTGTTGTTGCTCATCAGGCTGGAAAAGGTTCCAGAAGCATCTCTAAAGAGTTTGGAAGCCACAAATAATCCACAGTCAGACAGATTGAAGACGACAGGAGTGGTCCACCAACAAAGATCACTCCATGATAGTCTGAGAGGAACCAGAGGAACCCAGGGGAACTTCTAAGCAGCTAAAGGCCTCTCTCTCATTGGCTGATGGTAATGTTGATGAATCCACTGAACAACCATGGTGTGATGGATAAAGACACTGCTCTCCAAGAAGAACATTTCTAAACATCATGTGGACAAGACAGAAGACTACTGGGACAATGTTTAGTGGACAGATGAGACCAAAGTAGAATAGTTTGGTTTAAATGAGATGAAGCATCAGAACCTCATCCCTCCATCAAACATGGGGGTGAAGCTAATGTCCTGGTTTGGGCCTGTTCTGCTGCATCTGGACCAGGACGCCTTGTCCTCATTGATGGATCAATGAACTCTAAAAGAAAATGTCAGGACATCTGTCCATGAGCTGAATGTGAAGAGAAACTGGGTCATGCAGCAAGACAAGGAGAACCAAGAACACAAGTGGTTCTACAAGAGAACGGTTAAAGAAGAACCAGATGAATGTTTAGGAACGGCCAAGTCAAAGTCCTGACCTTAATCCAAGAGAAATGTTGTTGTTGGACCTGAAGCAGCAGTTGATGTGAGGAAACCCACCAACATCTCAGAACTGAAGTGGTTCTGTTCTGAGGAACCAAGGTGCTGAAAAGATACTGGAGACAAGGGTTCACTGACTTTTACAACTCACGGATATGAACAAATGATTAAGTGTCCTGAATTACTGATACCAAAGTGTACAATTTCTGTTTGTTTCGTTTGATTGTGTTCTTTGTATCTAACTTTCAGGACTTCTTCTGATGTTTTGAGTGATTTTTATGAAGAAATGTAGAAAATTCAGAATGATTCTAAAACTTATAAGCTGCTCTGACACCATGAATCAGAATCTTCTTGACCCCTGACTTGTCTGTCAGGCACCAAGGTGACCAGTAAAGGCGGCCACGCAGAGCGGATCTTTGTGGTGGAGTTCAGACCTGATTCTGACACTCAGTTTGTGTCGGTGGGAATCAAACACATCAAGTTCTGGACTCTGGTTGGAGGTTCGCTCATGTACAAGAAAGGTGTGATTGGCTCAGTGGAGGACGGCCGGATGCAGACCATGCTGTCCGTCGCGTTCGGTGCTGTAAGAGATCTAAAAAGCTCCTCTTCTCTCAAATAAATGATTGTTTGATGAATTTGTCGTAAATCTGCATTGTCCTCTTGTCCAGAACAACTTGACATTCACCGGTGCTATCAACGGAGATGTGTTTGTTTGGAGGGAGCACTTCCTGGTTCGGGTGGTGGCGAAGGCCCACAGTGGTCCTGTCTTCACCATGTACACCACCCTGAGAGACGGACTCATTGTCACTGGAGGAAAGGAACGACCGTGAGTCATTTACAGACAAGTGGTTTGTTCATAGTCACACATTGACTCAGGTGATGCAGCTTCTTTAGACTGACACTGGGAGACATCAGAACACAGGACCGACAGGCTTAAGGTTCATGTCGGGGATCCTTGAATTGTGTTGTTGTTGTTTTTAGGACCAAAGAGGGCGGTGCTGTGAAGCTCTGGGACCAGGAGATGAAGCGCTGCCGAGCGTTTCAGCTGGAGACTGGTCAGCCGGTGGAGAACGTCCGATCCGTCTGTAGAGGGAAGGTACGAGAAATTTACTGGGCTGACTTTCAAAATGTCCGTGTCTGTCACTACAACAAGTGCTAAAAGATGAGTGTTGATGCAGCCTGTTACCTGGATGCTACAGATATAAGCTTCATTAAACTGGTCTAAAGTGAGAAACATAAGGTTTGTGTAAAGACGATGTATACGAGACGAATGTTTTTAGTTGCATTTTTTTTGCAGAATTCAAAGTTCATGAAAACACGGTTGACTAAAAGTATGAAAAATAAAAATGACTAAAATATGATTATTAAACATTCTTAAACATTCATCGCTAGTCTTGTGGCCTTTGTGGCAACTCTCTGACGATACTCTCTGGTCCAAGGGTAAAATCCTGGTGGGAACCAAAGACGGGGAGATCATCGAGGTTGGAGAGAAGAATGCTGCCTCCAACACCATGATCAACGGACACACTCAGGGAGGGATCTGGGGGTTAACAGCTCACCCTTTCAAAGACGTCTTCATTTCAGCCAGCGATGATGGGACCATTAGGATCTGGGACCTGGGGGACAAGGTACAGGTTTGACATCAGGTTGAACAAGACTTATTCACTCAGCTCTCTTGGTATAACATTCCTGTAATATTTTGTTTTGGGTTAGAAACTCCTGAACAAGGTGAGTTTGGGTCATCCCGCCAAGTGTACGTCCTACAGTCCTAATGGCGAGATGGTTTCCATCGGCATGGAGAATGGAGAGTTCATCGTCCTGCTGGTCAACTCTCTAACCGTCTGGGGCAAGAAGAGAGACCGGAGCGTCACCATTCAGGACATCCGGTAGGACGTCGTTCTCCAACAGACACTAGGACGTATTGGCCCCGTCCTCTGTGCTGTGTTGTGATTGGTTTGTTCTGGTTCAGGTTCAGTCCAGATAACCGGTTCCTGGCGGTGGGTTCAGTTGAGAGTGCTGTGGATTTCTACGACCTTTCTCTGGGACCATCGCTCAATCGGATCGGTTACTGTAAGGACATCCCCGGCTTCGTCATCCAGATTGACTTCTCTGCCGACAGCAAACACATCCAGGTTAAAAAGATCATTTAATGAACGCTGAGGTTTAGTCTCATCACGGAGCTTCATTAAAGTCTTCAGGAGGTGAATTAGTTCTCACTGTTTTCCCCCAGGTGTCCACCAGCACCTACACCCGTCAGGTGCATGAAGTTCCCTCTGGGAAAGTCGTCTCAGAGCCGACTGTCATTGAGAGGATCACCTGGGCAACCTGGACAAGGTGAGACTGGTTAACAGGTTCAGGTTAGGGAACGTTAGAGAATATATTTAGATCTGAGATGATTTGTCAGAGATATGTCAGAGAACTGGTTCTAAATGAATAAAGATCTGATGGAAAGTGTCCAGATGAGATTTGGGAGCTTAGTTATCAGGCCTGAGGAACCTACTGGAAGGTTTTGAGCAGCATTAAGGAAACATAAAGTAGAGTTTAGGGAACTAGGTGTAAATCCTAAAGAATGCTGCTGTGGGATTAGGGAACATGTCGTTTCCTTGGATCAGGGAATTAATCGAAATATCTAGTGAACAAACAATGAAGGCTTAGAGACACGGAGTACTGCACTGGAGGACTGACACCAAGGGAACTAACTGGAGAACGTGTTAAATTAAGTGTAGAGCAAAGACGACATGCTGGGAACTGGCTGCAGGATGGAGGGAACTAAATAAACACCACAGTGAATGAATGTTAATCCGAGGGAACTTGTTGTAGATTTTAAAGACCACGCTCTTGGTTTCCATAGCATCCTGGGTGACGAGGTTCTCGGCGTTTGGCCTCGTAACGCTGAGAAGGCCGACGTCAACTGTGCTTGTGTTTCTCACACCGGCCTCAACCTGGTGACCGGAGACGACTTCGGCCTCATCAAGCTGTTCGACTTCCCCTGCTCCGAGAAGTTTGTGAGTGACCTCGGTGTGATGATAAATGTTTTTAAGACGTCTGAGCCGGTTGCTTGAGATGAGACAAACCCCTCCCCCCTCTGATGATCTTTGCAGGCCAAACACAAGCGTTACTTCGGTCACTCCGCCCACGTCACCAACATTCGCTTCTCCTGCGACGATAAATACGTCATCAGCGCCGGCGGCAGCGACTGCAGGTGAGGCTCGTTCCTTCTGTCTTTATTTCATTGTACTTCCTGTCTCTGCCTGTAGGTGGCAGTGTTGTCTTTGTTTAAGAACCTTTGAACTTGACCAGAGACTGATGGCGATTATGAGAACGTACTAAGACCTGGATGACTTCATCAGATCGTCATTTTATCGCCTGGATCTTCTCTGATTCTCGTGTCTCTTGTGTTTTTCTCTCCAGTCTGTTTGTGTGGAAGTGTCAGTGAGTCCTCCAGAGTCTCTTCTTCTTCTTCTTCTCCTCCTCCTCCTCTCTGATGGATTCCTGCGGGATCGTCTGTTCTTTTTTTACTGTGATCGAGTCCTCGGTTTCTATTTCCTGTGTTTAGCCGTAGCTGTGTGATGTAGCGTAGCTAGCGTCAGGACGTGCCTTCTCACAGACTCTGACCAAACATTTGATACGACTTTATCTCGTGGTGCTAACGTGGTTATTTAGGGCTCTTACAGGCGTCATGTTGTTGTGTCGGTTTTAAAAAACAGGAAGATGGATCCATGTGTGATCCCAGAAATAATAAATCAATAGAAAATAGTTTGTTTGAAAAAAAAAGACCTTCTACCTCAAAGTGAATAAAAGAACATATGTGAAGGTAGAAACTAGATATTTAATAAATGTTTCTGTTTGTGTTGATTCGTTTTACAGCCACATGGTGGCGCTGTGTGCTCGGATTTAAAGGGAAATATTGAAAACATGAGACCTGGTCGCTAGTCAAGACGTTTCATGTAGCGTTCAACATTTCTTTAAAGAAAACTCTTTATTTTTAAGGGTATTTCAGGTGTTTTACTTCCTTCGGGTCGTGCTAACGTTAGCTAGCATCTAGTCCAGTGCCGACCTCCAGGCGGTCCTAGAGACTTCTGGTGTCTTTGGAAAGCGTCTGGAGGATGTTTCAAAATCGGACTGAAAACTTAAAAGTCAGCATGAGGACGCGACCAAGAAGATCCAGGTTTAAAAAACGTATATTGAGAATTTTAAATAAAACACTAAATGTAAGCACAATCCTTTTGTACTGTGCTACAACGACCAGAATCCTGTCTCGTCTTTCTTTCTTCAGAAATGTTTCCTCTGAGTTTATTCATCTTAGACTGAAGCTAATTAAACTTCAGGAGTGTCTCCACTAATTAAAATCAACATTATTATCTTCTTTCATGTCTAGGCAGCATTTAGATACCTTACTTTCTCACAGTTAGCATTAGCATTAGGCTACGACTGAAAACAAATGTTTCCCCTCTGACAACTCTGAACAGTGTTAAGAAAGAGCAATGGTAGATTTCAGTGGTGAAATAAAACCAGAACGGATTAGCCTAGCATAGCTCAAAGATGAAGTAAGGGGGCCATTAGCCTAGCTTAGCACACTGGCAGCAGGGGGAACTGTTAGCCTAGCTTAGCACATAAAAGACTAGAAGCGGAAAGAAGAAATCAGGAAACAACACGAAAACTAATGTTGTGTCTGTAGTTTTCTGCAGCGCCGTGGAATCACCTCACCAGGTAAACGTGTCATGTGACCTCATCAAAGAGCGACCAATACGAGCAAAGATTTACGGTTTTTATTCAGGGACCAAAAGTAGTCTATAACAGATAATTATAGACCTTAGAGAGTTAATGTATCGCTGCTGTTGTTTTATTTAGGAAACAAGTTAAAGTCTCTCTATTATTTAGTTTAAAAACAAAGCTAACAACTTTATTGTTACAGCTTTTATTCAACAAGTTGATGTTTAATTTTTTATAGACAAGTAGTGACATAGTGAAAAATAAATGTTGGCTAATATCCGTTGATTTAATCTTATGACTTGAAATGTCTGAATAAAATCTGTGATCACCGTTAGCAAAAAGTAATAAACTTGAATTTCATTTTATTAAGTATACTTGAGTATTATATGTATAGTATACTACAGACCATTTACCTAACGTATAAGTATACTAATTTATAAAGTATACTAATTTATAAAGTATACTTTAAGGGCATTTTAAGTTTACAAATGTACACTTTCAAGTATAAAACAAGTACACTCTTCTAAATGCTGCTAGAGTACTAGGTATATACTTGTAGTCAAGATTCAAGATTTCTTTATTGTCAATTTCTCAATACGTTCACAACATACAGAAAAATTGAAAAAAATGTTCTCTCTCTTTCTCACGTAATAAAGAAAATAAGATTAAAACCTAAACAGACTTAAAGTTGGCAGTGAAACATTCTGTATATAATATAAATATAGTGAATAAATAGAAAATAGAAATTACTAGGTACAACAGTGCAATGTATAGTTACACGTTTTAGTTAGAAATGTTCCAGTTTAGTATACGTTCTAGTAAACTACATGGTCTGTAGTGTACTTGCTGTACTTATACTCAAGTATACTAATTTAATTCTTCTTCGGACTAAAGTGGAATATAGACTAAGATATCCTTTAAACTATTTGACTTTTATTTTATAATCATTCTTGACGCTGTGTCTGGTTCCGTCCTCCGGTCCAGCAGGGGGCGCTGCCGCTGCTCCCCTGCTCCTCCCCGGCTCCTCCCCCGCTCTTCTCCGGACCCGGCGGACTGTCATGGCGGCGCCCTGCAGGAGGATCATTTCACGGTGAAACGCGACTCAAACAGTTTCTCCAGGATGAGCTGAGAGGAAACAAGAGAACATAGAGAGGTGAGGGAACGACCGGAACCGGAACCAGAGCCCGGTCTGTTACTGGTGTCCAATCAGAACCGCAATGGTTCTGATAGAACGTCAGAAAACGAAACCAGAACGAACAGAACCGAGCCAGAGATCATTGAGACTCATTTAGCTCCAGACACTTAACTGTCAGTTAATCAGCTCATTATCAGTGACGGTTATTAGCATCTTAGCATCTTTAGCATCCATTTAGTTATGTCAGAGTCACGTGACTGTTCTTTATTATGATTTCTCGTGCAGACATAGTTCAGGTGAGGCTCAACCAATCAGCTCCTGTCGTGTGTCTGGTGCGTTTATGTTCTTTTGTAAAACTCAGTGAGGTCATTTAATTCAGAGCGTTAAACACCAGCAGCAGGAAACAGCTCACCTGTCCTCTCTGCAGGTATGAGTGTGATGTCATCAGTGATGCGGGCGGCCCGCGGGCTTGTCCACGTTGACCCCTTCCTGCTCAGCAAGGTCCTGTCCCCTCCCTCCATGTGTCCTCCTCGGAGCTCCGCCCCCCTGCTCACCTGTCTGCAGAACAGGAGGTTCGCCTCTAAAAAGGTGAGCGTCCCCTGCTCACGACATCGTCTTCCTCCAGTAGGACGTCTGGGAAATGAATGAATGAATGTGTTGTGTCTGCAGGACAGAGTTCAGGTCAAAGGTCAGAAGAAACCAAAGGTCAAATCCAACGTGGACAAACAGGAAGTGGAGATCCGACAGGGGATGACGGTGGCGGCTCTCGCTGAGGCCATGAACAAAGACTTTGGTACGAATAGAGACATTCAATAAAGTTTTGTTCTCGATTGTGGAGCTGAATAAAGTTTTCATTTCAGATCACGTGTTGGAGGCTCTGCTGAACACCTCGGTGGACCTGGACTCTCTGGAGCTGGACTCGGTTCTGGAGGATCGCTGGATTAAGGAGGTGGTGACCCGGTCAGGGATGAAGTTCAGATGGGCAAAACTGAGCACGAGGAAAGAGAGACCCAACAGAGACGTCCACAGGAGGTGACAGGACGTCTGTTAAGATCAGACCGCCACAATAAAAGTCCTGTTTAACCTCTGACCTCTGGTCCCGACAGGCCCCCGGCTGACCCATCCCTCCTGGTGCCCCGGCCTCCGGTGGTCACCATCATGGGTCACGTGGACCACGGTAAGACCACCCTGCTGGACAGTCTGAGGAAGAGCCAGATCGTTTCCACCGAAGCCGGAGGGATCACGCAGCACATCGGAGCCTTTCTGGGTAAATACTGGGAGGCTAGGAGGAGCTACTGTTAGCTATGAGGCTAGGAAGCTAGGAGGAGCTACTGTTAGCTAGGAGGGGCTACTGTTAGCTGGGAGGCTAGGAAGCTAGGAAGAGCTACTGTTAGCTAGGAGGCTAGGAGGAGCTACTGTTAGCTAGGAGGTTAAGAAGCTAGGAGTAGCTACTGTTAGCTAGGAGGGGCTACTGTTAGCTAGGAGGTTAAGAAGCTAGGAGGAGCTACTGTTAGCTAGGAGGGGCTACTGTTAGCTAGGAGGTTAAGAAGCTAGGAGGAGCTACTGTTAGCTAGGAGTGGCTACTGTTAGCTAGGAGGTTAAGAAGCTAGGAGGAGTTACTGTTAGCTAGGAGGGGCTACTGTTAGCTAGGAGGTTAAGAAGCTAGGAGGAGTTACTGTTAGCTAGGAGGGGCTACTGTTAGCTAGGAGGTTAGGAAGCTAGGAGGAGCTACTGTTAGCTAGGAGGGGCTACTGTTAGCTAGGAGGTTAAGAAGCTAGGAGGAGTTACTGTTAGCTAGGAGGGGCTACTGTTAGCTAGGAGGTTAAGAAGCTAGGAGGAGCTACTGTTAGCTGGGAGGGGCTACTGTTAGCTAGGAAGCTAGGAGAGGCTACTGTTAGCCAGGAGGCTAGGAGGAGCTAGTGTTAGCTGGGAGGATAGGAAGCTAGGAAGAGCTACTGTTAGCTAGGAAGCTAGGAGGAGCTACTGTTAGCTGGGAGGCTATGAAGAGCTGAGACACCAACCAACATGAAATCAGTTTCAGTTTTAAGGTTCCTGTCGTTCTGGGTCTTGTCTTCCAGTCCAGCTGCCTACAGGTGAGAGGATCACCTTCCTGGACACCCCGGGCCACGCCGCCTTCTCCGCCATGAGGGCCCGCGGAGCCGACGCCACCGACATTGTCATCCTGGTGGTGGCGGCCGACGACGGCGTCATGAACCAGACGGTGGAGTCCATCCAGCACGCCAAGAGAGCCAAAGGTAGGACCCCGAACACCTGAGCGTCGGCCCTCTGGGTCTGTGTCACCTGAGTGTAGATGTTCTCTTCTGTCTCAGTCCCGATCATCGTGGCCGTCAACAAGTGCGACAAAGCTCAGGCCGACGCTCAGAGAGTCAAACGGGAGCTGCTCGCCCACGACGTCGTGTGTGAGGAGTTTGGAGGAGACGTCCAGGCCATTCACATCTCAGCCCTGAAGGTTCAACCCTAAACACCTTCACCCTCAACCCTCAGCTCCATGAGTCCAGCTCAACACTCAAACCGGTTCTGTTTCCAGGGTGACAACCTGCTGGAGCTGGCCGAAGCTACCGTGGCGTTATCTGAGGTTCTGGAGCTGAGGGCAGAACCCAGCGGCGCCGTGGAAGGACTCGTCATCGAGAGCCGCACTGACAAAGGCAAAGGGTGAGTCACTAACGGAACCCTGGTTCTATGAGACGGATGGAACCCTGGGTCTATGAGACGGGATGGAACCCTGGTTCTATGGGACGGGATGGAACCCTGGTTCTATGAGACATGATGGAACCCTGGTTCTATGGGACATGATGGAACCCTGGTTCTATGAGACATGATGGAACCCTGGTTCTATGGGACGGGATGGAACCCTGGTTCTATGAGACGGGATGTAACCCTGGTTCTATGAGACATGATGTAACCCTGGTTCTATGGGACGGGATGGAACCCTGGTTCTATGAGACATGATGGAACCCTGGTTCTATGAGACGGGGTCTAACCCTGGTTCTATGAGACGGGGTCTAAACCTAGTTCATGAGAGAGAACCGTGCTCTATCATAAGCTCTAAAGCTAAACTAACAGAACCCATCTCCTCAGGCCTGTGACGACGGCCATCATCCAGCAGGGAACCCTGAAGCGGGGCTGCGTCCTGGTGGCGGGTAAATGTTGGGCCAAAGTGCGGTTCATGTTTGACGAGAACGGCCGAGCGGTGCAGGAGGCCGGACCGAGCGCCGCGGTGCAGGTGGTCGGCTGGAAGGAGCTGCCGTCTGCTGGAGACATCATCCTGGAGGTGGAGTCTGAGGTGAGGCCCACACAGACCGGCTCAGATCAGAATCGTGTTTGTGCTCAGTCATCGTTTCTGAAATAAAATGAATCGCAGCAACGAGCGAGGGAGGTGGTGGACTGGAGGACGTACGAGGAGGAGCAGCTGAAGCTGCAGGAGCAGCAGAGCGCCATCGAGCTCAAGCAGAAGCTCCACCAGGAGGAGTACCACCGGGAGAGGGAGGCGCTGTCACACCTGAGCTGGAGGCAGAGGAAGGCGGCCATGTACCGCGCCAACAAGACCAAGTTCTCCATGAGACCCAGTGAGAGGACGCACAGCGACCAGCTCAGCCTGCCGCTCATCATCAAAGGTACGAGCGCCGCCAGCCTCTGATTGGCTGTGACGTCATCCTGACTGACTGACCGACCTCTGACCTCCAGGTGACGTGGACGGCTCGGTGGAGGCCATCCTGAACATCCTGGACTCCTACGACGCTCAGGAGCAGTGTCAGCTGGACGTGGTCCACTTCGGTATCGGAGACATCTCGGAGAATGACGTCAACATGGCGGAGACGTTTGGAGGTAGGAGGGGGGACGTGTCTGAGGGCTCCACCAATCAGAGGCCTTCAGGTTATAACAGGGCGACGTCTCTTTGTCTCTTCCTCACGTCCAGGTTCCATCTACGGCTTCAACGTGGCGGTGAACCGGTCCGTCGAGCAGCTGGCGGTGAAGCGAGGCGTTCCGCTGCGACTCCACAACGTCATCTACAAACTGTTCGATCAGCTGAAGGACGAGCTGGGCAGCAAACTGCCGCCGCTCGTCACCGAGGACGTCATCGGTGAGTCAGCGCACGCACGCAGTAAATCAAGATAGTCCACCCGTAGTGGTGCTGGGGGGGTGGAGTCACAAGAAGGCCCGCCCCCTGTCCATATGAGCACACTTCCTGTAGCCCTGATCACGGCCTCTTGTTTTCCCGCTCGGTGCAGGTGAGGCCACGGTTCTCGCCATGTTTGACGTCTCTGTGGGGAAGAAGAAGGTTCCCGTCGCCGGCTGCAGGGTTCAGAAAGGCCAGCTGGACCGGCGCCTCAAGTTCAGACTGATACGAGGACAGGACACGATCTGGGAGGGTGAGTGGGACCGGATCAGAACCAGGTCCAGGTCCAGAGTTCATACTTCCACCCGATTATTTAAGTATAGTCTCATCTTTCAGTGTAGAACCACTCGGTACCAAACCTCACAGCGTTTTTTTGTATGGTGCCTGTTGTTCCTGTGACATGTCGATGTTCTCCTGTGGTTCCTGCAGGTTCTCTGGTGGCGTTGAAGCACCACAAGGACGACATCCAGACAGTGAAGGTGGGGATGGAGTGCGGCCTGTCAGCGGACGGTGACGTCGACTTCAGAGCTGGCGACGTCATCATTTGTTTCCAGGAGCGGGAAGTTACCCAGGTCACTTCCTGGGACCCCGGGTTCTAACGTCCCATCATGCTTTGCTGCTCGCAGAACACTGACATTTGAACTGAATGTAGATTATCTGATGATTTGTTATTTCAGACAGAAACAAAGTGACGTCTGAGCCGAGTAAAAACAACCTTTAATGTTTTGTTTCAGAAACATTTTAATAAAGAATCAAACAGTCCTGCTTTCTGATTGGACAGAACTTAAACATGTTGCTGCTCAGGAACAGTGAAGGAACTGAAAGATCAGAACACGTTCTAAAGCGTAACGATTAATAAAAACAAAGAAGAAGAACGTTCACTTCCTCCTGCTCTTGGTCGGCTTGGCGAGCAGCGCCGGGTCGATCTGATCTGGACTCAGTCCTCTGACGGAGAAGAGGCGCGCGGCGCGCTCTGATAACGTTCCCCCGCACTTCAACCCTCGAGACATGAGTTCCTCCTTTAGGACGTCCAGACCCAGAGATTCCAGCTGGAGGACGGAGGACACCGAGGACAGATCCAGCTGCTGGATCAACAACACGGGTTAATGAGCAGAACATCTGACAACAGGACGTTCTTTGGGTTCTGATGTATTTAATAAGAACCGAACGGCTTTAATTAATGTTAGAGTTCAGAACAAGAACTACGACTTCCACAGAGCAGAAGAAAAACAGACCTGCTGAGACGAACAGCTGGACTCTGAAGATTTAGATGTTTGTGCAGGTTCCTGGTCGTCCCTCTGGTCTCCAGATGTTTGTGGACGTTCCTGGTCGTCCTTCTGGTCTCCAGATGTTTGTGGACGTTCCTGGTCTCCAGATGTTTGTGGACGTTCCTGGTCCTCTTTCTGGTCTCCAGATGTTTGTGGACGTTCCTGGTCCTCTTTCTGGTCTCCAGATGTTTGTGGACGTTCCTGGTCCTCTTTCTGGTCTCCAGATGTTTGTGGAGGTTCCTGGTCCTCTTTCTGGTCTCCAGATGTTTGTGGACGTTCCTGGTCCTCTTTCTGGTCTCCAGATGTTTGTGGACGTTCCTGGTCCTCTTTCTGGTCTCCAGATGTTTGTGGACGTTCCTGGTCCTCCCTCTGGTCTCCAGATGTTTGTGGACGTTCCTGGTCCTCCCTCTGGTCTCCAGATGTTTGTGGACGTTCCTGGTCCTCCCTCTGGTCTCCAGATGTTCGTGGAGTCTTGACAGTTGGACGAGCTGAAGACGAGCTGCAATCAGACCCAATCAGACCGTTAATTTAAACAGAACCGGAACAGGATTCAGATCCGGTCTCAACCGGTTCCTACCTGCCACTTTGCTCCGCCCCCGCCTCCTCTCTCAGTTTCGTCGTGGTAACGGCTCCTCTGACAGACGAAGACGTGGACGGAGAGTCTTCGTCGTCCTCCATGTCTTCGCTCTCAGAGCTCAGCAGCTCGTCCAGGTCCTCCATCCCTGTCCTGTAACCATGACGACAGAATCGGGGTCTGAGTCTTGCATCAGATGATTTATGTAAAATGACCATGAACGCTAATGAAACGCTGGAGACGTGGAGTGGGCGGTACCAAGTTGAACCAGTCTGGACCAATGGGAGCGACTGATTGACGCATGACTCAAACATTTTGGTTCCTACCACCAGATCAACCACGTCAGCGATGCTAGTGGCGGCTTGTGTCGGCTGAACCGTCAATAAACTTATTTTTCTACATTTACGTTTCTTGACTTTGAGTAAAAACCAGAACTGACCAGAAACAAGGAGCTGCTGCCGCCGCCGTCTTCTTCTTCTTTGGTGGCAGTGGGATCTGATCAGGGTTCGGTCTCTTGGTTGCCGAGACGTCTCCGACCTTGACCTGAGCGCTGGAGGACGCCTGGAGCCCTGAGACAAGAATCATTCGCCGTCAGTCGTCCCTGATCGTCACATTTACAAACATTTACAGTGAAAGCAGAAGAACCGAGGAACCTTTGAGAACCGAGTCCTCCAGCCTCTCGGACAGGTCGTGACACTGCCGCTGGTACTCGGGGTCGGTGAACTGGTGTTTGGGCTCGGCCAGTTTCCTCTGCAGACGCTCCAGGCGCCGCTGCTCCTTCTCCGCCTCGCGCTCCGCCTGCTTCTTCAGCCACTCCGCCATCCTGCACCAACGAAGAAGAAGAAGAGCTTCACCAACCGCTCGAGATTCAGCCCACGACGTTTGACTCAAAGGTTAAAAACTAAAACGCTGATCTTCAGAAGTCATTTGTTCCTGTAAGTGGAACTTTTATCTGTTTAAGTTATGAGGGTTCTGTGACGTCCAGATTACGTTGGTCACTGTGGGTCAACCCGGGTTCTGGGAGGAGCTCTCTCTTACTCTTTCTCGTGGTTCACGTCTCGGAGTCGCCGTCCGCTCAGATCTCTGCAGGCCTCTCGATTCGTCGTCTTCTCAATCTGAGCGCCCAGAGCTCGCAGCATAGAGCCAAACCCTGAAACACATTTCACCGTTAACCCCGTGCTGCTGACACATTCTGGGACGGACGGGGGGGGGTAAGGACTACAACTACAGACGGTCACCATGACACCACCTCCACCAACTGCTACATACTGGAGTGGTCTAATTCCTGGATCATACCTCCCTTGCCTCCACAGAGGCGGGGCTCCAGGTGATAGACGGCGCCATGCTGCAGAGGATCCTCCAGATGTGAGAGTCGGCCATTTTTGATGACGTAGAAATCCTCAGCTGAGACTCTCTACAAACACATTAATGAGATAATAATGATAAACTGACCTGAAGAGAAACGTTTACAATACAACGAATAGATATGATTTAAAAGAAACAGCTGCTGTGACTTTAACTGCCTCCTCTGTTAAATTAAAGCCGCAACAACCTGCTGTTCGACTGTTTTCAGGCTTGTTTGTGTTGTTAGCCCAAATTAGCACATCAGCTAACAGGAAGCTAACACGAGAGCTGAAAAAAAACACACATACAAACACAACTATCTTCGTTTCCCGCCTCTTTTCAGTGTAAACACTCACCTGCTGCTGGACGAAGAAGTCCAGAACGTCTCGGACCGAAGAACCGTCCCGAAACGCCCGGTTAGAAAACCTGAATCCAGGAGCGCACACAAACACCTCCATGTTCGCGTCTACAAGAGACCACAGCACGCATGCGCAGCTTTCACTCGTCTGACAAGAGATGACGTCAACACGACGCAAAGCGCAAAACTAACCTCTTTTTATTTTATTTATTTATTTTTATGATTTTATTTTATTTTACATTTACTTTTATTAAGAAATTACGTTTTCCTATTATTTAAAGACTCTTAAGTCGGAACCGTGTTTCTTCTCTCCCGGAAGAGGAAGCCCGCGCTCGTCCTCTTCCGGTAATGTAAACATGGCGGCCTTGTGCAGGGTCGTGTCCGGCCTCAGGTCGGGAGTCCGGTTGTCCTCCTGCCGGTTTTCCAGAAGCTCCTTCAGCTCGGACTCCAGCGGGGCCTCCGATGGTGAGAAGCCCGTCGCGGACAAACCCAGATCCGGCTTCGCTGCCGCCTTTGAGCAGCAGTCGGAGCTCCGGCGAGAGACCGAGAAGTCAGCGTCGGGGCTGAGGGGCTCCTCCTCCGGCCAGACGGAGAGCTTCGCCTCGCTGCTCCGCCGTTCCCCGCTAATTCAGATGGGACCGCCCAAGGACAAGGTGGTAGTCGGGAGGATCTTCCATGTGGTCCAGGACGACCTGTACATCGACTTCGGCGGGAAATTCCACTGCGTGTGTCGGCGGCCGGCGGAGGGAGGAGAGAAGCTGCAGCGGGGAACCAGGGTCCGTCTGCGGCTTCAGGACATGGAGCTCACCGCCCGCTTCCTGGGGGGCAAGACCGACACCACTCTGCTGGAGGCCCAGGCCGTACTGCTGGGTCCGATGGACGTACGGGATGGACGGGAGTCCCAGAACCAGGACTGAGACCGTTAGACTGAGCAAACGCAGCTGGTGTAAAATCTGCAGTTTTCTGAATGGAGTCTGGCCTGAGGCTGGAGGAGTGACTGATATTCAGTTTATAAACAGTTTGTTTGTTCAAAAGAGACTTAATATTAAAATAAAAATGTGAATTTAACTCTTCAGATGTCAAACTAAGTTCTTGCTGTTTTTATAATTATTCATTTATATCATGATGTCAGCTCCTGATAGTCTGTGTAATGATGCTATAGGACATTTTCTGAAAGTAGTATCATTGAAGAAACAGTAAAAAGTTCAACATCAATAACTGTACAGAGATAGAAAAACATAAGATGTGAAATCAAAAATACTATACTAGTATATTAATGTGGTAATACAAAATGTATAAACATCATATAAAGTTTAATAGAAAAATAAAAAAGCATGTAAATATAAAATATGGACGTGAGATCAATTTTGTGTAGATAACTATATAATATCCACTATATTCAAATACACTCCTCATCTGTACTCGTATGGATGAGTAATGTGTTGAAAGGAATTAAACTGATCAACCTACAGAGAGCTGAGTTCAGAGCCTCTCTGAAAACCAAAGTGAAAAGCACTTGTGTTCTTGGGCTCATTGTCTTGCTGCATGACTCTGTGGATCATCCCACAGATACTTGATCAGTTTTGACTTTTCTGACTTCTCATTCTCCAACAGGAGTTTCCACCACAGTATTCAGACTGACAAAGAGTCATAACTGTGTTGATCAGTAGTAAAGACTTCATTAACAACCGTACTGACAGAATTACAGCTGGAGGAGAAAAGATTCAAGACAAAGATGGATCAGTAAATACAGAATCATCTGTATCAGCCAATCTAATATATCTAGACTTCTTACCACTGTGTTAAACCAGAATCATTAATCTCTGGTAACAGACTACTGACCACACACTTTCAGTCTCCTCTGAGCTGGACAGTGATTGGGGGCAGAGCTGTGAATGAATGAAGGAAGTAATAACATATCATTCAATCCTTTAATCCAACCACATCCTCATTCCTCACAACCAGGAAACTGACTCTTTGACCCTCTTTGAAGTTTGTGAAAAGCCTGGACTGTTGACACCAGGAAGGACGTCTATGTCCACATGTTTGTACACGAGTTAGTGTTTGTGTAACTTCAACTTAACTTCATGAATTCAGGACCAGGATGATCAGGTCAGATCATCAGGTATAAAATAAATCACGTGTTGGGTTGTAACAGTTTTATCAGTATTATTAGAATTAGATCCACATGTAGCTAGTTGGACTGCCAACGGAAACTGTCACCCTATGTAAAGGTCTAGCATGGTTCTGTTGTCCATCCTGTTTCATTATTACCTGATAATATCACCCCCATCAGAAATAGATGACAGCAGCAGAACAGCATCTCTAACCTAGGATGACCACCTGCCAATAAGCCCAAGGGGGGACAAGGGGTATGTTTCTGAGGGACAATGTGGGACACTGCCCGGCGCGGCAGTGCCACCTCCGGGCTCACCGGTGCCACCACCTGGTAGCAGACTCACACATGTGTAACGGCTGATGTATGTTCATCAATAGGCTAAATCAAGATTCATAATATTTTGAACATTAAATGAAATGACAGATGCACTTCCACTTAAGATTTACTTATTGCATTTTCCATTTCCATTACAATTTGGTCACTTTAAATAACATTACACAAGTAACATTAAGTCTGAGGATTCACTGGAATTTTAGTGGCTCAACATCACAGACAGGAACAGTAAAAAAAAAAGTCTTAGCTCACAACTCCAGAGGCTCATGGAATGAGAAGAGGGAGGAAGGATGGTGAACATGCATGTAAAGAAGTCAGGCACAGGAAAAACCTGTTCAGTGGTCTGGGGACACCTTTAGGACTTTTCACCAGCATCTGAATCAAAAAAGGAAGAAAGGTAAGAGACCCCAAAAAAGTTTTCAAAAAAGGCAACTGGACTTGTAGGTTTTTTGTCCAGTTGCTTTTTTTGAAAACTTTTTTGATGACTGAGAACCTTCACAGACAAAGGTAAGAGACAGCAACATTAATGTTCACACAGGCGGTAACAAGTTCGACCTGGATGTTTTGCTTTCTCCGAGCAGCGTAAACAGACAATGACACGACGCTGGCTCAGCACGTGATCTGATGGGAGTATAATGTAACGGGGTATATTTGTGGAGACCCTGGAGTTTGAAAAAAAAAAAAAAAAAAAATAGCCCCGTGCCCTTTAACATCCACCGCGCGTCCAGGCGGACCAGCTGGATGCGTAAAAACCACACCGTGCCCGTGCGCCACTGAACTGTCAAGTAATGTTTGTTTGGCTCCCTGGGGCTCCGGGAGATAGTCAAACTTTTTTTTTTCTTAATGTAAATATTTTTTTCTAGATTATGCGGGACACGGTCTCAATTTGCGTGATGCGTGAATTGGGCTTCAAATGGTGTACATTCACGCGCCACGCGGGACGGGTGGTCACCCTACTCTATCATTCATTGGTGTAGATGTTACTTAGACAGGCGTTTGAATTTACTGTTCTGTCTTCACTAAGGGATTTATTTTCTCTGTACCAGTAAATTTCAGTGTTTCTGTTTTAATCTAATCATGTCTAGTTTGTTATTTCATATACTCATGAACCCATTAACTTTATTTGATGCAGGAAACCAAAATGGTCGCCTACATCACTGACCTTCAAGTGTCTCTGAATGAAGCTGAAGAGAGTCAGCTCCGTGCACAAGGCTTCAAGAGAATTGATGTTGATCTGAACAAAGGAGCTGGAGGAAACAAAATCCACCTTTGGTACAAAACAGGAGACTGTCACCCAGTCACCAGGATTCAGTTTTCATTCTCTGAAGCAATGGCCAACGGTCTGAACGACAACGGTTACACCAGGATTAACAAAGATCTCAATGCTGGAGCAGGTGGAGACTACATCTACCTGTGGTTCTACAAAGGTACCACAGAGTACGATGTACCCATCGTTAAACTTGATGATCTACCTGTGGGTGAAGAGAGAGAAACAAACGTACATCTGTGACGTTGATGCCACTGAGGGTTTTGGAGGAGATGAAGACTACTTCCAGAATGGGTACATCCGACTGGATGAAGACACCAACAGAGGTCCATGGGGAGCCAAAGTCTTCATCTGGTACCGTCAGACCACTGACAGTCAGAAGACCATCAGAGATCTGAAAATCTCCACCAGTGATGAAGAATATGAGAGATTTCAAAAACAGGGCTATCAACCAGTGAACATGAATCTCAACAAAGGCAACAAAGGAGACCAGGTGTTCCTGTGGTACAAGAAAGATCCCAAGTGTGGCAACCCCATCAAAGATATCACTCTGATCGTTGGCAGTTTAATCGAGCCATTCAAGAAGGTCGGGGTCGATGTCATCGAAAAAAGCCTCAATTCAGGAAACGGCAACTGCTTTAACTTGTACCTGTGTTATTATGTCTGAGAGTTGCCATGGTAACAGAGCTGAGCATGCTCACTGAGGAGAAACAGAATCAAACATATTCCTGTTTAATCAGTTTGGTGGTGGATTTCTTTGTTTGATGAAATTAGATGATTTTAATCACATAGATCCTACAATTAATCAAATGAATCAAAATGTTTGATGTGTTCTTCAATGACTCTGTATCACTTTATTCTGATGATTCTCTGCTTTAATAAAGTTTCTCCAGCATCTCAAACATCTTTGACTCGTGTTTCATAGAACATGAAGAAGAGCTTCAAATAAAAAATAGAACTAAATACATGAGTTGATGATTTACTGGATGTTCAGGGTGAATTAAATATAAATAAAATGTATTATTATTATTATTAGTAGTAGTTGTTGTAGCGCCCCCTACAGGTCAAAATTCACTACCGTAATCGTACGCAGTCATATTATAATGATGGTTACTAAGTTTCATAAGGGTTGGGTAAGGAATGGGCGTCTACACAATATGTTACAGATTGTGTATGCCAAATTTCATGAAGTTAGCCATTGCAATTTTTCAGATATTGAAAGGTTGCTTTTGTAGCGCCCCATAGAGGGACTGGTCCAAATTAAAGGTAAAAAATGGGAAAGAACCAAAGAAAAAACAATAAACCAAACCTTTAAACAAATGGGTGATAAAATTTGGGTTTGATGGATCCTTAAACACCTCAAATTTACTCCAGCTGAGAGATAAAATAGAACATCATGCGCAGAATAATGAGGAGAAAAAGAAAAAATGTGGCTGGCCACAGCTAGAAATATATAAATAATATATATTATATAAATAAATAGAAGCTAGGTGAAGCGAGGGAGCAAGGAATAAATGCTGAAAAAGATGAAGAGATAAAGAGCAGAAAAAGGTGAAGGAAAAAAAACAGAAAGTTTTGTATTATAAGGAAAGAAAGATAAAGGGAAACAAAGCGGTGACCTTTTACTGGGAGACAGTTTATTTTCAGGGCAGAGGAAGAAGTGATTACAAGACAAATAGGGGAAGAGGAGGTTTCAGAGGCAGAGGCAGAGGTTTTGAAAGAGGAAATGTGAATGAAGGAGGTGGTAGAGAGTGGATGTGGAAAGATAGGACATTATGCACATGACTGTCCAGATAAAAGAGAGTGTGGTAGCAGACAGGATCAAGCAAAGACGAGGAATGATGAGGGAGATGGGGACGTGACACTCAATTTACAAGACCTTTTATTGTCAGATCAGACTAAACCACTGATAGTCCTAGTAGTAAATGGAAAATGATGTCATTTCTAGGACTTACAAATTACTCTAGAGCAGTGCTTCTCAAATAGTGGGGCGCGCTCCCCTGGGGGGGCGCCGTGCAATGCCTGAGGTGGCAGTGGCGTTCTCATTGTGCGCACTATTAGCTCTATGGTGTTTTTTAACAGAGCCGGCGGTAAGAGATGTAAACAAACTGAGGAAAGTGATGAAAAGAAAGGCCGTAAGAGAGGAAAATAATGAGACAAAGGAAAGTCAGTCAAAACCCAAGACAAGGAAATATGACGAAACGTAGAAACGTGAGCCAAATTACTGTGGGACGACAAATCGACACAGGCTTTCTGCGATTTAAAACGAACACTGGTATCAACTACAACATTGGCTCTGCATGATTACAAAAAACCTTTTGTACAAATGGTAGATTGTAAAGGGGAATATATGACATCAGTCTTGCTTCAAGCTTATGGGGATAAACTACGACCTGTAGCATATTACTCCACTAAGCTAGATGCAGTAACATGTGCATTACCACACTGTGTGAGAGCTGTAGTAGCAGCATCATTGGCTGTAGAGGCAAGTGCTGCTGTGGTACTCTTTCATGATCTAACCCTACATGTACCACACGCTGTAGCAGTACTTCTGTTACACACCAACATCTCTCACCAGCACGTCATCTCTCCTGCATGGCTCTACTGCTGTCACAACCCCACATTACAATCGAGAGGTGCACTACTCTGAATCCAGCAACATTGTTACCAATAGCAGATGATGGTGAACAACATGATTGCTAAGAAATTTCAGAACAAAGTGTCGACCAAATCTGACAGATAAACCCTTATCTACCGACACAGTATTGTTTGTTGATGGCTCATCATAAAAGGGATTAGATGGGAAGACATTATCAAGTTATGCTGTTGTAACATCTGACTCAGTTCTAAAAGCAGAGAAATGACCTGATCAAATAGGTGGTGACATTGCGGAGGTGAGACCCTGAGGGGTAACCTGCCACGTAAACCTGTGCTCTAATCAGTTTGATAATACCAGTTCAGGTCCTAGTGGTGGAAGACTTGAGACCAATCACATACCCCTCAGAACCGAATGAAGTGACACCTGGAAGGGCTAAGCGAGACACGAAATGGCAGCCGTGGGACAGTGATCCGACCTACGTCGATGCCGCAGGGATTCCCCGGGGAGTGCCATCGGAATACAAGCTAGTGGATCAGGTAGCGTCTGGTTTTGAATCCATAGCGCTTTTCATCACTCCCAAAAATGTGGATAGGATTAATTATGTCCACTATAATGTTCAGAAGCTCAGTAACTTCACTGAAGCAGGATTCAATGCTGTTCACGAGCAACTGTCGGCTACTTCTCTCATGGCTTTTCAAAATCGTATCGCCCTCGACATGTTGCTGGCGGAGAAAGGACGTGTCTGCTCTGTGTTCAGAGAAGCATGTTGTACTTTTATTCCTAATAACACTGCACCCGATGGAAGCCTGACCAAAGCTTTGGAAGGGCTGTGAACACTGAATCGAAAAATGAAAGAACACTCAGGGGTAGATGAAAGCAAATGGGACATGTTCACTAACCTATTCGGGAAGTACAAGCAACTTGTAGTATCGGCTTTAATGTCTGTAGCGGTGTTTACAGCCATTCTTGTTACCTGTGGACGCTGCTGCATCCCCTGTCTGCGAGCTCTCCTTAACAGGTTGATCACTACCGCGATCTCGCCTGATCCTGAGGACAAGGTCGTGCGTCTGCATCTCCTGAAGGACGCGACTGGAAAGTACGAGGAGGTGGATGATACACCATAGCTGCCGGACCTGTTCCCCGACCCTGGTGACTATGAGTCACCTGACTTCCCTAACTCTAGTATCTAAAGTGTGTGAGATGACATGTACCCCTGACTGTAAGTGTAATACATTTATTGTGTATCTGGTTGCACAAATCACACGCTATGTGCTGACCTATTCTTGAACTGTGAAGGGTCAGTTCGACCCTGAGATTTCACATCCTAGTTCTATAAAAACACCAACTTGGTGATTTCCCAGCATTCAGTCTGTTCTCTATATAAAGACCTGATCTCTGGTTCTGATCAGCAGCATTCAGCCGACGAACTGACTTCCAACCGCCAATCACTGTCTGCAGACACGTAAGTCTTCAACTACTTTCTGATCATCTTTAGTTTAACTTTATTTTATATTGGTTTAACATGTCATCCAGTTAGACTGCAGACAGATTTACAACAATCTTAATATTCTCATATATTTCTAGTCGGAGTGATGTGGTTATTGACGTGAAGCCTCATGTCAACACCAACAACTTCCAGTTTTCACTAAATGAGTCACTGTTTTGGTTTAAAGGTGATGTGGATTAGTTTAAGCTTACGAATAAATTATTTGCTGTCTTTGTTGCAGTACATTTCAGTGATTCTATTTCATATTAAATCACATGTGTAGTATTTCATTTCATGCACGTTCCTGTCATGATTTCACTCTGAATGATGTGTTCACTCATGAATTGTTTTGTAAAGGGGGGAGGGGAAGAAGAGAAGTGGTAATAATGGGTAGAAAAAGAGTTTTTATTTAAAGGGGACACAGTTTCTGTGAAAATTGGGGAAGCAGTGAATCTGTAGCGAATCTGTACCGTTTCCGCTCATGAATCACTGCTGGCTGACTGCAGTTTGCTCTGCTTGCTATTGGTCAAGTCAGGAAGTACATTTTGTTTTTCTTTGAGTGAGATGTACGATGTTTGAATGATGCCGTTTATTAATTATATATCAATCAAATATGGTATCACTCAACTGAGGAGGTTCGATAGACGTCTGGATTGTTTTTTCCACCGCTAGTGGTGACGGCCACCAAAGTAGACTCAAGAATCATGAATCCAGATAGATCCGCTACTCATGAGTCATTGCTTAACCGAGAGCCACTAGTCAACAGCCACTTGGTCGGCAGAGAAGCGAAACTCAGGGATCATTCTCATTTCAGAGAAAACACAAACGCTCGTAATCTTTTGCTGCCTATAGCAATAAAGATGGAAAAAATTACCATATTTTAAAATTCAGACCATTAATCACAGACAAGAATGTCTGTTTTCTTCTAGTAACGTTATGATACTGAATCTCACTGAAGTCGATGTTGTGAGTGAATTAATAACCTACTCTGCATCCACCGCACATACATTATAGACCATGAGAAAATAAAATATTCTTTGGTGGTAGTGACCCTGTCCTCATTCATATTTAATTATTTATTTATTTTGCACAGCTTCATTTTGAACTTTAGGTTTTGGCTTATGTAAGATACTTGATATGATTTTCAGTGGCTATGTTTTTACAACTGATATATGGTAATAACAGGTAACTGTAATAATCCTTTATTAGCTATTTACTATACTTTATTATGATAATATTCATCAACATTTTCAGGATCTGAATCAAGTGAATAAAATGTATTTTTGATATTTCTTCACACTATTTTAATTTAAAGGTGGTGTAGATTTGTTTTAATTTATTTAACACATTGTTCTGTCTTTCGTAAGTGAATTATTTTCTCTGTACCAGTACATTTCAGTGTTTCTATTTTAATCGAATCATGTGTAGTTTGTACTTTCATGATTTCTGAAGAAGCTGTTGACATCACTGTGTGTTCGCTCATGAATCCTTTCTCTTTATTTGATGCAGGAAACCAAAATGGCCACCTACATCACTGACCTTCAAGTGTCTCTGAATGAAACTGAAGAGAGTCAGCTCCGTGAACAAGGCTTCAAGAAAATTAATGTTGATCTGAACAAAGGAGCTAGAGGAAAGTACATCTACCTTTGGTATAAAACAGGAAGCAGTGGCCCAGTCACCAGGATTCAGTTTTCATTCACTGATGACATGGCTAAGGGTCTGAATGACACAGGTTACACCAAGATCAACAAAGATCTCAATGCTGGAGCAGGTGGAAACTCCATCTACCTGTGGTTCTACAAAGGTACCACAGAGTACGTTCCTATCGTGGAACTTTATGTCTCAACAGAAGATGATGTCCAAAGGTTTAAATCTGGCTACGAGAGATCGGCCTGTGATCTGAACCGTGGTGGTGGAGGAAAGTTTATCTACCTGTGGGTGAAGAGAGAGAAACAAACGTACATCTGTGACGTTGATGCCACTGAGGGGTTTGAAGGAGATGGAGATTACTTCAAGAATAGGTACATCCGAGTGGATGAAGACACCAACAGAGGTGCAGAAGGAGCCTACGTCTTCATCTGGTTCCGTCAGACCACTGACAGTCAGAAGGCCATCAGAGATCTGAAAATCTCCACCAGTGATGAAGAATATGTCAGGTTTCAAAAGCAGGGCTATCAACCAGTGAACATGGATCTCAACAAGGGAACTAGAGGAAACAAGGTGTTCCTGTGGTACAAGAAAGATCCCAAGTGTGGCAACCCCATCAAAGATATCACTCTGATCGTTGGCAACAGTTTCATTGAGCCATTCAAGAGGGCCGGTGTCAATGTCATCGAAAAAAACCTCAACTCAGGAAACGGCGACAGCTCTGACATATACCTGTGTTATTATGCCTGAGAGTTGTCATGGTAACAGAGCTGAGCATGCTCACTGAGGAGAAACAGAATCAAACATATTCCTGTTTAATCAGTTTGGTGGTGGATTTCTTTGTTTGATGAAATTAGATGATTTTAATCACATAGATCCTACAATTAATCAAATGAATCAAAATGTTTGATGTGTTCTTCAATGACTCTGTATCACTTTATTCTGATGATTCTCTGCTTTAATAAAGTTTCTCCAGCATCTCAAACATCTTTGACTCGTTTTTCATAGAACATGAAGAAGAGCTTCAAATAAAAAATAGAACTAAATACATGAGTTGATGATTTACTGGATGTTCAGGGTGAATTAATAGATGATGAAAGGATGGATGGAGCCATTAATCAAGGTATTAATGATAGAATGGAGAAATAAAACAACCACTAGAAACAAATACTCTTATTGTCCTGATACCACCATGAGGCCATGCAGTCTTTTTATGACTCTTGTAAACTTTTAAGATATTTGATAAAGTGTGTCAGAGAGCTTGTCTGGATTATTGCTGGTGGGATTTGATGTTTTCACTCCACAACTATTAATTATAAATGTTTCTATGAAGCTTAAAGCTGACAGTCTATTAGGAACACTGAGATAAATGTAACAAAGAAATAAATCCTACCTTCATGAAGCTTATAATTTAAATATTGCAGCTTTTTAGATCTTTTGTAGATAATTGATAATCACAACATGACTTCTTTGTGAATATGAGAAAGCAGACAGTACAGTGTTTGCACAATAACTCAACATTTCATCCTCATGCTGACTAGTGTAGGGAAGAAAATAAAATAAAAATAAAATAAAATAAACAGTCAAATGCAGTTTGCCCATTTTACTATAATTATTCTGGGTAATAATAACAGTTTCCTATAAAATACTGTAAATTGCATTGCATTGTGGGACTGAGATCAAAATCAACAGAAAGGTCTTGAAACTACAGAATTACATGAGGAGACATGTGGAACAACACTGGAAGGCCACAAAACAACTTTCTATCAGTGATCATCCATTAAGATCCTACAATTCACCAGAAAGTCTTGTTGTGACTGTGTCTGTTCAGTAGTAAATATCTAACTAGATTACAGCATTTTCAGAGTAGCTACAGAGATAAAGACATTTATTTTCTAAAAGCAGCTATGATTATATCACGTTGACTAGTTTAGTATTTTACATGTTTAGCTAAATTGATGCTGGAAGCTTTACTGAGGTAACCTGTTTATCAGTTTGTCTTCTCCTACTGATTAAAAATTATTCAGTTAAATATTAAAGTGTATTCAAAGGTATGTGTTGTGTTGTTGTCATCAACGATCATGACGTGAAGACCACATCATAAAGTAACACACTGTGTTTATGTCTGTCCTCTGTGTTGTGCTGCTTCATGTGGATCAATACAAAAAAATATTTCTTTTTAATATTCACCTTTGATACTTTGTACACTGTGTATACTCTAGTTATTTTTATAGTTCTCTATTTTTATTCATATTGTTGATTTTAGCTTTTGTTATATTTATGTATGGTGTTGAATGCTGCTGCAACAGAGAAATTTCCCAGTTTGGAATTAATAAAGAAACTAACTAACTATCTTATCCACACTCCCTGGCCATTTCATTAGGTACACCAGTGAACTGTCTTGTTGTAAATCTTGTCTTCATGAAGGTTCTGGTGTTCAGTATTACTTTCTATTAAACTGAGACAGTGTTTTTATTTTGTAGCACTATTGAACAGACACGTGTTTCTATTATTCTGACATTGCAGTCAGTGGGCTAGGCTAAATAACAGAAACACTTTGTGGTTAATTCAGTCCAGTTTAACAGCACCACAAACTCCATCCTCAAATATGATCATCTAGTTGAATCACCACCTTTCTGACTCTTTCTACATCAGCTCAGCACTGGTTAGGTCAGAACCTAATAACAATTGTCCAGTTACCTAATAAACTGGTCTTTTTTCATCATTCCTGGTGGGTCATCCAAGCCTTAAACTTTCTGATCAGTTTATGGCGACACCTGCTGGTCAGTCCTTGAAGTTTCAGTCTACAGTGCTGTTCCCCTCCCTGCCTACAGTCCTGGTTTTCCTTTGTGTCTTTCAGCTTTCTCTGAGCTGGGCAGTAATTGGGGGCAGAGCTGATTGTGTTCCCTATTACATGGGTCTTTGTCTTTTTTCCTATGCACTACATCTCTTTGTTTTTCATAGCCATGCTTTTACTTAATAGTAACTAATTTGAAGGCGTCCAGCCAAAGTATTTCCATAATGTTTCTCTTGTTTTGGGGTAATGAAGCCTATGACAGACATCCACTAGCATGATAAGTGTCTTCTATTTGTTTTCTTGTAGTTTGTCGTGCAGAAAACACTGAAGAGATGTTGGTCCAACAAGGACACTGTAACATCCTCAACATGTGTTTCATCAGCTGGCCTTTAGTTTAAGACTATTAAGATATGTTTATAAATTTCCTTGTCACAGTAGCATGGAATTTGGCAAAAAAGAGACAGTGTCGTGGTGGTTTCAACTCATCCATTCAGTCTCAAAGAGATTCTAGTCTCAGGTGTATGGATCTCTTCATGCTCAAGGGGCACATGAATGAAAGTGTGTCCTGAGTTTGCACAATAAACATTCACATTGATGGATCAGATTCACACACATTCAAATGGTAGTCACACGACTCCACAATATAAATGGGAATTTTACAAGAATTTCATGCATCGGCCTACAATTGAAAACTGTGATTAAATACAGTAAAAATGTCAGGTATCACTACTTTTCTTGTAAATGAAATGCAAACATTACAGAATGCATGTTTTATACTGTAATGGTAGCCAGATTAAAAAATGTGGTTTGAATGAAAGTCTATGGAGCATGAAGATGTCCATAGTGAGTAGCTGATACTACATAAAAATAATAATGTAATCAAATCAGTTTTATTGCTAATCTTTGAAAGACTCTAATCATCACCAAAGCCCCATCCACCTACTGTTTATTTTATGGAAAATAATTCATTTTTTTTTTTACATTTAATACTACCTATTTTCAAACTGGGGAAAAATCCTGAAAATGACTGAGCTTTTGGTAGTTTTGAGCAGGTCTGAAGTCATTGAGTGATTCATGAAAAAAAAAGTAGAAAAAATATTGATGTATGAGGATTTTATGACTGTTTTTTGCCACGAAGGTGTCCAGAGGATGCAAAATGCATCACGAGAGTATACATGACAGAGTAAAAGACTCTGGATTTCAAAAAATCACAGGCAGTCACAGGTAACACAGGAAAAATGATCACCAAAAGAAAAAAAAGTGGAAAGTAAAGTATCTGAGGAGGTCATAAGGGTTAATTAGTTGAGATAACAACTCCTGACTGTGTAATGATGCTACTGGAGACTGAATTTCTCTCGGGATAAATAAAATATCCTTCCTTCTCCTTCCAGTAGCATCATTACAAAGACAGAAGGAGTCACAGTCAGTAAAAGGGTAGAAATAAATTAGTGTAGAGAGGTGGAAATATATAAAAAGTAAAAACTATACTAGTATATCTATATGCAATAAACAATGATAAAAATATAGAACGTATAAACATCATATACAGTCTATAATAATAAGTAATAATAAGGTACTCATAGGGACTGAGTAATGTGTTGAAAAGAATTAAACTGATCAACCTACAAAGGGCTGAGTTCAGATCCTCCCTGAAAATCACAGTGAAAAACACTTGTGTTCTTTTGGCTCGTTGTCTTTCTGCATGACCAGACATGCTGTTAACCAACATGATTAATCATGGAGACGACCTTCCTGGTCTCAACAGGCTGAGCAGTGAGAAGCCTGGACTGTTGCGCGCCTCAACTTCCAAAGAAAGTAGAGGTGATGGAGTGCCTTCCTAATCAAGCAGGAAGTGTTGGTGCTCCAGATGATGTCGTCAGTGATGTGGATGCCTAGGTACAGTACCTGTAGCTAGAAACCACCTACCTGGTTTACTTGGTTGATATTTTATTGTTTATTTTATTTAGTTATGTCTGTTTTTGTAAAATTGGATTTGTTATAATTTTAATAATAGTGATTTTATTGGTTGTTGCACTTAATGTTCTTGCACTAAATGATTGCAAGTGATCATAAAGGGGTCCATGCTGTGGTGAAGTTGTCCCCGAGCAGGACGCAGAGATATAAGTCTTCATAGTGGCCCTATAGACTGTATTACACAAAACTTGGTGGGCTTGTAAGAAGTCACCCGCAGATTGCTGTTGTCATAACTCAAGGAGTTTTTTGTGGTGGTTTCTGAGATGTAAACATGTAATAGTTGTAGCGCCCCCTACAGGCCGAAATTAACTAAACTTTTTTACTGTTTATTTAAGACAGGGACAGTGCAATTTCATAGAACACATGATTACCCATGGTTAAAAAAGCCAGAATTAGCCAGAAGGCTAGTTTTCATCTGTAGTCCCCTGGCCTTGATGTAAAAAAGGCAATAAGAAGCATACAATACATGTACAATATAATACAAAATACATATACAAACACTTACTGTATAATTAAAAAAAACAATCAAAATACAACACAACATTTTATCATAACATCAAAACATCAGAGCATCACAACATCTTTTAGTGTTGGCAGCTATAGGTACTTTGCATAATCGTACACGATCATATTATAATGAATTTCATAAGGATTGGGTAAATACTGTCAAAGTTATAGGCCTTTAAGTCATATGAAATGTGTCATGTGTCACCTGTAGATGTAATGTCACACAATTTGATGGGCGTCTACACAATATGTTACTGATTGTGTATGCCAAATTTCATGAAGTTAGCTATTGCAGTTTTTTATATTGAAATGTTGTTTTTGTAGCGCCCCCTAGACACCCAAGATCACAAAAGCTGGGGTACATGTACAGAATTATATTATTATCAATGATATGTTCTAATGGTGAAATGTGTTTGCTCATTGGCTCAGAAGGCTAATTGATGATTAGAAAACCCTTGTGCAATCATGTTCACACATCTGAAAACAGTTTAGCTCTTTACAGAAGCTACAAAACTGATCTTCCTTTGAGCAGATTGAGTTTCTGGAGCATTACATTTGTGGGGTCAATTAAACGCTCAAAATGGCCAGAAAAAGAGAACTTTCATCTGAAACTCGACAGTCTATTCTTGTTCTTCGAAATGAAGGCTATTCCATGCGAGAAATTGCTAAGAAATTGAAGATTTCCTACAACGGTGTGTACTACTCCCTTCAGAGGACAGCACAAACAGGCTCTAACCAGAGTAGAAAAAGAAGTGGGAGGCCGCGTAGCACAACTGTGCAAGAAGATAAGTTCATTAGAGTCTCTAGTTTGAGAAACAGACGCCTCGCAGGTCCCCAACTGGCATCTTCATTAAATAGTACCCGCAAAACACCAGTGTCAACATCTACAGTGAAGAGGCGGCTGCGGGATTCTGGGCTTCAGGGCAGAGTGGCAAAGAAAAAGCCATATCTGAGACTGGCCAATAAAAGAAAAAGATTAAGATGGGCAAAAGAACACAGACATTGGACAGAGGAAGACTGGAAAAAAGTGTTGTGGACGGACGAATCTAAGTTTGAGGTGTTTGGATCACAAAGAAGAATGTTTGTGAGACGCAGAACAAATGAAAAGATGCTGGAAGAATGCCTGACGCCATCTGTTAAGCATGGTGGAGGTAATGTGATGGTCTGGGGTTGCTTTGGTGCTGGTAAGGTGGGAGATTTGTACAGGGTAAAAGGGATTCTGAATAAGGAAGGCTATCACTCCATTTTGCAACGCCATGCCATACCCAGTGGACAGTGCTTGATTGGAGCCAATTTCATCCTACAACAGGACAATGACCCTAAACACACCTCCAAATTGTGCAAGAACTATTTAGAGCAGAAGCAGGAAGCTCATATTCTATCGGTGATGGAGTGGCCAGCGCAGTCACCAGATCTGAACCCCATTGAGCTGTTGTGGGAGCAGCTTGACCGTATGGTACGCAAGAAGTGCCCATCCAACCAATCCAACTTGTGGGAGCTGCTTCTGGAAGCGTGGGGTGCAATTTCTCCAGATTACCTCAACAAATTAACAGCTAGAATGCCAAAGATCTGCAATGCTGTAATTGCTGCAAATGGAGGATTCTTTGACGAAAGCGAAGTTTGATGTAAAATCTTATTTAAATACAAATCATCATTATTTCTAACCTTGTCAATGTCTTGACTCTATTTTCTATTCATTTCACAACGTATGGTGGTGAATAAGTGTGACTTTTCATGGAAAACACAAAATTGTTTGGGTGACCCCAAACTTTTGAACGGTAGTGTAGTTTGATTACGTTTGTGTATATACACTTCACAGAATATTAGCTTTGGAGTTACAGTGTTAGTCACTAACTTTGTAATCAATAACCCTTAAAAGGTTCTTTTGAGAACGTTTCATTATCTTTGTTAGGGATATCCGATAATATCGGCCCACCTCAAGAAAAATCATGTGCAGTTATACGCTGTTTTGATATTGTCTGTAATTTGTTTGAGGCAAAACTTTCTCTTTAAAAACACTAAAAATAAATGAATGGCACTTTTTTCAGTAACTTATTTTGCACAGACAGTGTTTACATTTGAAAAGCCATGTTGCATTTATGTTTGCATCCAGTGGGACATGGCAATAAAATGAGGCATAATGTGTTTATTCCATAATAGGTGATATGTTATGTTGTTACCTAATAATGTTGGTGTAAAAAGACTGAAGATATCGGTATCAGAAATTAAGAGTTGGACAATATTGGAATATCGGATATTGGCAGAAAAGCCGATATCGAGCATCCCTAATCTTTGTCCATGAATGAGTCATGCCAATTTTGGTGAGAATTGGATGAACGGGCTAGGAGGAGTTTATTTTACTTTGAGGTCCAATTTTTCAAAATGCTACGCAGAATAAGATTAATCATAATAATAAGAAGAATAAAAATCGCAACAAAATCATACAACTTTGTTTGCATGGACCCCTAATTACACCTCAAACAACAGCATCAATTCAGCGTGTAACACATACACGTGTTAACATGTCAGGCTGATAATAGGATGATGTAAAGAACACAGCCAGAGCTGATTTGAGTTCATAGTGGGTGTGTGAATGGTCAACAATTAATATTAGTGGCAGAAATAGAGGGCCCCAAAATCAAATGTTGCTTAGGGCCCCATGGAGGCTTGGGCCGACTCTGCTTCCCACCAACTTCCCTGAGCAGGAGTCAGGTTCCTGGTTCTGAGGAATAAGGGTGTACTTGGATTAATCACTGAATGATATGTTGTAACCCAATTCCTTCCTTCAAAACGACAAGTGTCAGGAGGGAATTTCACAACGAGAGAGATAAACTTCAGCTGTTCAACACATCTGATTATGTTCATTTGTCCACATGTTTAATAATTTACTTGTTTAAACTATTTATCTACTGAAGTCATAAGAGTAGTGACATCAAATCCAGTTGAAAGTTCCTGATGATTAACAGTAATCTATGGTGGTTGATGTTTCCTCTCTTGAAGGTGATCACAGAGGATCCTTCTAGAAGAGGTTAAACTGTTTTTGTCTTTCTGGCTGTGCAGGATTAGTCACTTTCTCTCAGTTCTTTCTCCAACTGTTATGTCATGCTCAACTTCCCTGAGCAGGAGTCAGGTTCCTGGTTCTGAGGAATTAGAGTGTGATTGGATTAAACATCAAATGATATGTTGTAACCTCATTCCTTCATTCAAAACAAGTGTCAGGAGGGAATTTCACAACGAGAGAGATAAACTCCATCTGTTCAGCACAACTCATCATTTCTCCACGTGTTTAATAACTTAAATGTTTCATTTAATTTTCAAATCTTTATTTACTGAAGTCATAAGAGTAGTGAAGTTAAGTCCAGTTGAAAGTTTCTGATGATTGTACAAAAATATGTGTCCAGGCTTCTCACCAGCATCCCTGAGCAAGACTCTGTCTCTTTGTTGTGAGGAAGGAGGATGTGGTTGGATCAAAGGATTGAATGATATGTTAATCCTTCCTTGAGTCATTCCTTCAGAACAAGTGAAAGGAGATAAACAGAAACCTCTCTGATTCTGTTTCTCCTCAGTGAGCATGCTCAGCTCTGCTAACGTCATTACTCTTATGACTTCAGTAAATAAAGGTTTGAAAATGAAAAGAAATGTCATTAAATATGTGGACAAATGAACATGATGAGTTGTGTTTGTGAACAGCTGAAGTTTATCTCTCTCGTTGTGAAATTCCCTCCTGACACTTGTTGTTTTGAAAGAAGGAATTGGGTTACAACATATCATTCAGTGATTAATCCAACTACACCCTAATTCCTCAGAACCAGGAACCTGACTCCTGCTCAGGGAAGTTGGTGGGGGTCGGCCCAAGCCTCCATGGGGCCCTAAGCAACATTTGATTTTGGGGCCCTCTATTTCTGCCACTAATGTTAATTGTTGACCATTCACACACCCACTATGAACTCAAATCAGCTCTGGCTGTGTTCTTTACATCATCCTATTATCAGCTTCCAGGTTTTACTAAATGTATTTTTGATATTTTCACCAGTATTTGAATTTAAAGGTGGTGTAGATTTGTTTGAATTTATTTGATCATTGTTCTATCTAGAATAAGTGATTATTTTCTCTGTACCAGTAAATTTCAGTGTTTCTATTTTAATCTATCATGTGTAGTTTGTTATTTCATGATTTCTGAAGAAGCCGTTCACATCACTATGTGTTCACTCATGAATCATTTGACTTTATTTGATGCAGGAAACTAAAATAGCTAAGTAAATCACGTGTCTCTGGATGAAACTGACGAGAGTCAGCTCCGTGCACAAGGCTTCAAGAAAATTGATTGAGTTGGAGGAAAGTACATCTACCTTTGGAACGAAACAGGAAGCTGTGGCCCAGTCACCAGGATTCAGTTTTCATCACTGAAGCAATGGCTAAGGGTCTGAACAACACAGGTTACACCAAGATCAACAAAGATCTCAATGCTGGAGCAGGTGGAGACTACATCTACCTGTGGTTCTACAAAGGTACCACAGAGTACGATGTTCCCATCGTTAAACTTGAAGTGTCAACAGAAGATGAAGCCCAGAAGTTTACATTGGGCTGGGAGAGACTGGCCTGTGATCTGAACCGTGATGCTGGAGGACAAATGATCTACCTGTGGGTGAAGAGAGAGAAACAAACGTACATCTGTGACGCTGATGCCACTGAGGGTTTTGGAGGAGATGAAGACTACTTCCAGAATGGGTACATCTGAGTGGATGAAGACACCAACAGAGGTGCAGAAGGAGCCTACGTCTTCATCTGGTACCGTCAGACCACTGACAGTCAGAAGACCATCAGAGATCTGAAAATCTCCATCAGTGATTAAGAATATGACAGGTATCAAAGCCAACATTATAATCCAGTGGACATGAATCTCAATAACTGTACCAGAGGAAACCCGGTGTTCCTGTGGTACAAGAAAGATCCCAAGTGTAGCAACCCCATCAAAGATTTCACTCTCATCACCGGCAACAGTAATAGATGATGAAAGGATGGATGGAGCCATTAATCAAGGTATTAATGACAGAATGGAGAAATAAAACAACCACTAACAAATACTCTCTCTACTCTTGTAAACTTTTAAGATATGTGTTTAAATGTGTCATAGAGCTTGTCTGGATTATTGCTGGTGGGATTTGATGTTTTCACTCCACAACTATTAATTATAAATGTTTCTATGAAGCTTAAAGCTGCCAGTCTATTAGGAACACTGAGATAAATGTAACACAGAAATAAATTCTACCTTCATGAAGCTTATAATTTAAATATTTCAGCTTTTTAGATCTTTTGTAGATAATTGATAATCACAACATGACTTGTTTGTGAATATGAGAAAGCAGACAGTACAGTGTTTGCACAATAACTCAACATTTCATCCTCATGCTGACTAGTGTTGGGAAGCTACATGTTAACAAATTGCTGTTTTAAAGAACCCCCCCACACCCACACATTTTACACCCTAGTTCAGGAACTCGGTGATTTCCCAGCATTCAGTCTGTTCTCTATATAAAGACCTGATCTCTGGTTCTGAACAGCAGAATTCAGCCGACCAACTGACTTCCAACCGCCAATCACTGTCTGCAGACACGTAAGTCTTCAACTACTTTCTGATCATCTTTAGTTTAACTTTATTTTATATTGGTTTAACATGTCATCCAGTTAGACTGCAGACAGATTTACAACAATCTTAATATTCTCATATATTTCTAGTCGGAGTGATGTGGTTATTGACTTGAAGCCTCATGTCAACACCAACAACTTCCAGTTTTCACTAAATAAATCACTGTTTTGGTTTAAAGGTGATGTGGATTAGTTTAAGCTTATGAATAAATTATTTACTGTCTTTGTTGCAGTACATTTCAGTGATTCTATTTCATATTAAATCACATGTGTAGTATTTCATTTCATGCACGTTCCTGTCATGATTTCACTCTGAATGATGTGTTCACTCATGAATTCTTTTTAGAAGGGGGGAGGGGAAGAAGAGAAGTGGTAATAATGGGTAGAAAAAGGGGGACACAGGTTATGTGAAAATCAGGGGAGTAGTGAATCTGCTCATGAATCCCTGCTGGCTGAGTGCAGTTTGCGCTGCTTGATCAAGTCAGGTAGTACATTTTATTTGTGAGATAGTGAGATATAAGATGTTTGAATGATGCCGTTTATTAATTATATATCAATCAAATATGGTATAACTCAACTGAGGAGGTTCGATAGACGTCTGGATGATTTTTGAGTCTTCTATGGTTCAATGAGCCGGATCACCGATGGAGATCTGCAGCCGCGCCAGGTGCTGCAGGCATCACGGCTGCTACTTGCAGTGAGGAGTCACCTGGAAATAAAAACACACAGCCAATACAGGTGTCAACATGCGAGTTACAGTGCCGCCGCACAAATATACAAATAGAGCATTACAATGGCACAGCTTAATTTTGACTTTAGGTTTAGGCTTATGTAAGATACTTGATATGATTTTCAAAACTGATATATGCCAATAACAGGTAACTGTAATAATCCTTTATTAGCTGTTTACTATGCTTTATTATATCTTGAGTGAATGTACTGGAAACACTTTCTTTCACAACCGGGCCATTTTGGGTCAAAGGACTGAAGTGACTTGCAAAGCCCGGCGTTAGTGAGTCACACTGATCCGAATCCCACAAAAGATCCGGGTTTTACACTACTACTCTCCGCTGTCACTGATGGGGTTGGCGGCTGTCTGTTAGGGAAAAGGGCGGAATCTCCCAGGTGTAGTTACTCAACAATAAAATGGTGTGTTCACAGGCAGTAGTAAATAAAACCAGTATGCACTAAAAATTTAACACACAAGTAAAAGCATGCGATCATAAAACGCAATAACCCAAGTAAAAAAAGTACAATCATGCTAACATAGTAGTACTGCTCTGTGACACTTTGATTTTATTTGATGCAGGAACCAAAATGGCCAAGTACATCACTGACCTCCAAGTGTCTCTGAATGAAGACGATGAGAATCGGTTCAAAGCACAAGGCTACACAAAAATTGATGTTGATCTGAACAAAGGAGCCGCAGGAAACGTCAACATCTTCCTTTGGTTCATGAAAGGCAACTCTGATCCAATCACCAGGATTCAGTTTTCATTCAGTGATGAGATGGCTGTCGGTCTGAACAACACAGGTTATGAGAAGATTGACAAAAACCTCAATACTGGAGCAGGTGGAGACAGCATCTACCTGTGGTTCTGCAAAGGTAACACTGTGAAAGATGTTCCCATCGTGGAACTTGATGTCTCTCCATACGATGAAGCTGAGAAGTTTAAATCTGACTGGGAGAGATCGTGCTGTGATCTGAACCGTAACACTGAGGGAGATAGAGTCTACCTGTGGGTGAAGAGAGAGGAAAAAACCTACATCTGTGAAATCATTGCCACTGATGGTTTTGATCAAGACCACCACTACCTCCAGAGCGGGTACTTCTGAGTGGATGAAGACACCAACAGAGGTGTATCAGGAGCCAAAGTCTTCATGTGGTACAGTCAGACCACTGACAGTCACAAGGCCCTCAGAGATCTGCAAATCTCCACCAATGAAGACGAATATCAGAAGTTTCAAAACCAGGGCTATCAGCTGGTTGACATGGATCTCAACAAGAATACCGGAGGAAACAAGGTGTACCTGTGGTACAAGAAAGTGCCCAAGTCCGGAGACCCCATCAAGAACGTCACTATGATTGTTGGTAAAGAATTCATTGAGCCATTCGAGAGCGCCGGGATCCAGGTGATCAAAAAAAGTCTCAACACAGGAAACAGCAGCAAGTGTGACATGTACCTGTGCTTTTGCCTCTGAGTTGTCATGGTAACAGAGCTGAGCACGCTCACTGAGGAGCAGAAGAATCAAACATATTCCTGTTTAATCAGTTTGGTGGTGGATTTCTTTGTTTGATGAAATTAGATGATTTTAATCACATAGATCCTACAATTAATCAAATGAATCAAAATGTTTGATGTGTTCTTCAATGACTCTGTATCACTTTATTCTGATGATTCTCTGCTTTAATAAAGTTTCTCCAGCATCTCAAACATCTTTGACTCGTGTTTCATAGAACATGAAGAAGAGCTTCAAATAAAAAATAGAACTAAATACGTGAGTTGATGATTTACTGGATGTTCAGGGTGAATTAATAGATGATGAAAGGATGGATGGAGCCATTAATCAAGGTATTAATGATAGAATGGAGAAATAAAACAACCACTAGAAACAAATACTCTTATTGTCCTAATACCACCATGAGGCCATGCAGTCTTTTTATGACTCTTGTAAACTTTTAAGATATTTGATAAAGTGTGTCAGAGAGCTTGTCTGGATTATTGCTGGTGGGATTTGATGTTTTCACTCCACAACTATTAATTATAAATGTTTATATGAAGCTTAAAGCTGACAGTCTATTAGGAACACTGAGATAAATGTAATACAGAAATAAATCCTACCTTCATGAAACTTATAATTTAAATATTGCAGCTTTTTAGATCTTTTGTAGATAACTGATAATCACAACATGACTTCTTTGTGAATATGAGAAAGCAGACAGTACAGTGTTTGCACAATAACATTTCATCCTCATGCTGACTAGTGTAGGGAAGCTACCTGTTAACAGACTGCTGTAAAAAAAAGTTTCCTAAAAAATACTGCATTATACTGTAAACAGCATTGCATTTTGGGAGTGAAGTCAAAATCAACAGAAAGACCTTGCAAATACAGAATTCTATCATATTACATGAGGAGACATGTGGAACAACAGTGGAAGGCCACAAAACAACTTTCTATCAGTGATCATATTTATAAAAACTTCTACTGGTCACTTTATATTTTTAACATAGTTTATAGCTGTATAAAACATTTTATTTCTAGTCACTTTCTATTTTTTATATAGTGTTTTTATTGTATGGTCAATGTACATATGTTACTGCTACTGGATGCTTGAATTTCCCCCCGGGATTAATAAAGTATCTATCTATCTATCTCATCCATTAAGATCCTACAATTTACCAGAAACGTCTTGTTTGTTTGGTATTTATTTTTTTTTAACAAAGAAAAAAATGAAACAAAAACCTTTCCACTGAGCCACCTCTTCAGGCAAGGGGGTTATGGAGACTTCCAATTAAGTAAAATAATTGTTTTGGCTGCCATGCCCGTTTTGAGAACCTGGTTACAGTGGGAAGGGAGGGCCGCTGTCCTTTCAGAAGAACCAAAAATAACCAGGTTAAAGTCTGGATGAATATTTATTTTATTTTGCCCAGAGAACCAATTAAATATGTTGCTCCAAAAGTTGTCCAGCACTGGGCAGTACCAGAACAAATATGAGGGTGAACCCTCAGTTCTGTCATTTCTACTACACATAGGAGACACTGATTCAAATATTCTATTAAGTTTAGTTTTGGAATAATGCAGTCTATGTCTACACAGGGGTTCCCTTACATGTCTGAACTGTAAATATTAATAAAAATATGACTGAGGAAAGTCATATCTAGGAGCAGCGGGAAAGGAGCAAAATTGTTATCTGCACTGTTAGCAGGTGCTGTTGATTTACAGCAGGATTCCAAACAGTATTAACCTGTTATTTTTTAATACATCACGTTACTGTTCATACAAACAAATAACTACTGTTCTTTTAATAGAACTATACTGTTTTCCTATTTTACTACTAATCATTCATCCAAACCTTCTAAATCACTGTATCATGTTGTATTTTTTACATTCTGGGAAATTCAACTCGAACTACACATGGGAGGATGGATCTGTTCCTCTCATCTAGCAAATTATTTGGTGAGTAGCAATTTTATTTTATTTGTAAATTGGTGCAAAGTACATTGGTGATGTATTCAATTTGTTTTTATCAGCCTACTGGACATGTGCATGTCCTGACACTATGATTCAGTAACTAGCTAAATTTTCACAGAAGTGAGTTACACAACTTGATTTTTAATGTCTGAAGAGACACTATTATTTTTCAGGCGCTTCATTGGTATAAATCCTGAGCGAAGCACCAAGGCTGGACGTGGCAAAGACTTGTCAATAAAAATTGGCAAAGCCACCAGCAAAAAGAGGACAGCAGTCAACCCACATGTATCCACTCTGCTGAGAAGACACATGGACCTTCAGTGGGACTTCATTTAAAATGGCGAGATTATTCAATCCCATGGCAAGAGTGGAGACCATCCTGGACAACTCATCTCAGCCACTCCACAACACACTGGTCAGTCTAAGGAGAACCTTCAGTAACAGACTCATTCTGCCCAAATGTACAACAGAACACCACAGGAGGTCATTCCTGCCTGTAGCCATCAAACGTTATAACTCCTCCCACTGAGTGTTGGTCACTCTAAACACTGTCAACACTTCAGACGCTGTTTATTTATGTGCAACCTCTTACCTCTGTATATTGTGAATACTTGTGCAATAATGTTTCTTTTACTTTAAAATGCATCTCACTTTATTTTTTAAATATTTTTGTATTACTTTTATTCTATTGTATCTGCTCTTTCGACTAGCAACTGTCACTTTGTGGGAGCAACAGCAACCAAGCAGTTTCCTTGAAGGATTAATAAAGTATTCTGATTGTGATTCTCACTGGGTAGAAGGTCTGAACCCGTTATTCTCGCCGACTTATTTGTGTCCTGTTTCTGAACATTCTAAATTCCTGTTAAAATAAAAGTCAAAGTGCATTAAGAAGCTGTGTTTTTTTTTCCACAGCGCAATTACATGCTGATCTGTTGTTTCACAAAGCACATAGTTTGGAGATTTTGTTAAGACTGAGAATGTATTTTTAAACAAACAGCAAACGCTGTATTTTTCAATAACAGTACAAAAACTGTAAACTTTAGTGACAGTTAAAGAAAATGTTAATTTTACAGTAACATAATGGCAACCCTGCTGCCAGTTCTTTACTGTTATTTTACAGGAAAATACTTAACAGTGTACCAAGCTAAAAACATTTATTTTCTAAAACCTGCTACGATTATATCACATTGACTAGTTTAGTTCTTTTACATGTTTAGCTAAATTGCTGCTGGACGCCTTACTGAGCTAACCTGTTTATCAGTTTGTCTTCTCTTACCCATTGTGCATTATTGCCTGAATGATTAAAAAGAAGCTGAAACATAATCAGTTAAATATTGAAAGTGTATTCAAAGGTATGTGTTGTCTTGTTGTCTCAATTGCACAGGACCATCACAGTCAATTTCATAGTTTTTATTTACTGTACAGTTAGCTAATTTTATTCTCTATATTTATACTTTTCTATATTTATACGTGTCTTTTTCTTTACTTATGGCTTGGAACGGGACCAGAGAAACCATTTTCGTTCCTTCATATGTACCAACATGTGTAGAAATGACAATAAAGAATCCTTGAATCCTTGAATCCTTGAATCAACGATCATGACGTGAAGACCACACCTTAAATTAACAGACTGTGTTTGTCTGTCCTCTGTGTTTTGCTTTTCAGGTGCTTCTTGGAGATCAAGCCTTAAAAACGTGTTATCTACACTCCCTGGCCATCTTTTTGTAGCACTATTGAACAGACACATGTTCTTATTATTTTGACATTGTAGTCAGTGAGCTGGGCTAAATAACAGTAACAATCTTGTTGTTTATTCAATCCAGTTAAACAGCACCTCAGACTCCATCCTCCAATATGATCATCCAGTTGAATCAGCACCTTTCTGACTCTTTCTACATCAACTCAGCATTATTTAGATAAGAACAACTTCACTATTGTTTATCATTCCTGGGAGGTATTGTCTGAGACTTCAGATAGGTTTATGGCGAACCCTGCTGGTCAGTCCTCGTTTTAATTTGTTTTGTTTTTCAGCCTCCTCTGAGCTGGGCAGTAATTTTAATTTTACATCCCTTTAGCCCAGTGGTTCTCAATTATTTTCTGTTATGCCCCCCTTAGGAAGAAGAAAATGTTGCGGCGTTTTCTCTGAACAAACATACCGGTACGGTCTTTCCTCGTCCCCGACCGTAGTTACAGTGAAGCCAAACGCTACATATGTTTCGACGTTTCGTCATATTTCCTTGTCTTGGGTTTTGAGTGACTTTCCTTTGTCTTATTATCTTCCTCTCTTACGGCCTTTCTTTTCATCCCTGTCAAATATTTTTCCATGTTCCTCAGTTTGTTAACATCGCTTACTGCCGGCTCTGTTAAAACACACCATAGAGCTAATAGTGCGCACAATGAGAGCGCCACTGCCACCTACGTTCTGGATGCGCAATTACACTTTAATCGAATACAACAAGAGCAAGCACTCGTGCCCCCCCCAGGCATTGCACGGCGCCCCCCCAGGGGAGCGCGCCCCACTATTTGAGAAGGACTGCTTTAGCCCATTAGCCCAGGAGGTTGATTTGTTCCTACAGTAAATATTAAAGATTTAACATTCCTGTACAGACATCAAAATAACTGTGTTGAACGTGTGCTCTCCTTTAAAAAAATCTTTTATCATAAATGATTTAATTTTAGATAAAAACTTGCACCTGTTGTTCTCTGTCCCAGTGTCCTCAAATAAAATTTCTTTTAACAGCTACTCATCATTTGAGCATCATGTCTTTGTTTTTAGCAGCACTCCTACTCTCTGCATAATGGTCTACAGACATCCCCAGTACTCCACCTCTTTTATCAGTGAATTCTTATCAATCATTCGCACCACCTACAACAGGATTTGAATAACTGGTGATTTTAATCTACACTTAGACAACACCTCGGATCCAGTATCCAGAGAATTTTTAAACTGTTTGGATTTTAAACAGCATGTCACACAGCCGACCCACAGCAGGGGGCGCACCTTGGACCTGGTCATAACCTATGGCCTGTCCGTGGGTGTGTCCTCTGTTGTGTTTTTTAACATCACCAGTATTAACCAGCAGGAGGCCCCAGTGAGAACGGTGAGGAAGCTACCTAACTAATTTTATCCAGATTTTACAGAGCACTCCTGCTGAGATTTTACCAGCACCTTGTGATTTTATCGTTGACAATTTTTAACAACAATCTGAAGTCAACGCTGGACTCACTGGCTCCTCTTTTGACAAAAACGATAAAGACAAAACCTACACCCACATGGAGAAATGAGGAAATAAAGAAATTGAAAAGAGACTGTTGGAGTGCTGAAAAGAGATGGAAAAAATCCAAACTAACACTCCACTATGAAATTTTACATCAGCAACTCAAAACCCACAATACCGCAATCAAACAGGCAAGAATTTCCCATTTCAAAAAACTTATCGCTGACCACAAAAACAATCCTAAATTCCTTTCCTCCATCATTGATCTTTTAACAAATAGCAATTTTAACAAGTTCCATAAAATAACAGCAGATACCCTCTGTGAGGACTTTGCAGACCACTTCAGGCATAAAACTGACAGCATCGGCATCATTTTATCTCAACAGATATTAACTATCGCCACACCTGGATCATTGATTTTACCTGAGGAAACACTGGAGAGTCTTGCCCTGGTTGATGCAAGGACACTTTGTCGAGTTTCCTCCCAGGTAAACCCTACAATCTGCCTTTTAGATCCAGTTCCCACAGTTTTTAAAAACATTTTATGGATTACTTGACGAACAGCTGTTGCTCTGTTGAACTCTGAGCACAGTGTGAGTCCATCCACGAGATTTATTTTATTTTATTGTGTTTTATTTTATTCTTTTTTTATTTCACTTATTTAAGCTGTTACTGTACTAGAGAGAAAAGTTGCCGGAGTCAAATTCCTTGTATGTGTACATACTTGGCCATTAAAGCTGATTCTGATTCAACATTGTGAATTGCTCTCTTCAGACGAGAGCAATTTAGACCCCAACATTCTTAATAGTTACCAGCTTGTATCCAACTTACCATTTTTAAGTAACATTTCAGAGGCACTGTTTTTTAACCAAGTAAATTATTTTTAAACAACAGGAAGCCAGTGCAGTGATTTTAGAGAGCCATCAGTCTGGTTTTAGGATGAAGCACAGGACAGAGACAGCCCTTTTGAAGATTTTAAATGATATCAGGTTCAACTTCGATAAACATAAACTCATAGTCTTGGTACTACTGGATTTAACCGCTGCCTTTGGTACAGTAGACCATCACATTTTATTAAACAGATTGAACCTGCTCGGCCTCTCTGTTTTCAACTGGTTTGTCTCTTACAGTACCTCACAGATCAACACTTCTTTGTGAGTATGGATACAGGTTCTTCAGGAACCCATGAGATCAACTGTGGGGTTCCCCAGGGGTCAATTTTAGGTCCAGTCAGTCATTTTCTATACCCGTTTAATCCTGTTAGGGGTGACGGGGGTCTGCTGGAGCCAGTGACGTGCGGTGAGGTTCATGGCTGGTGAGGCACTGACGTCATCAGTCAGATTTACAAACATACCGTATTTTCAAACCTATATGTACGGCGCGCCCTATAGGCAAAGTCCTTCATATAAGTGTCTCTGCTATAGGGCGGTGCGCCTAATGTGTTGTTTTTGTTGCGGTGGCTGTTGTACGGCGGACGTAATAGAGGACACCATGAGTCCCGGTACGTTAAAGGGGGCGTAAAGTGTGGGCGTGATTTGTACCAAATCGTCCTACCTGCTGGCGATCTAACGCAGCTTTTTAATTCGGACACAGAGGATGAGGACTGTATGTACCATACAGAGTAGCTTATTCACCATTTGATTGGCAACAGTTGACGTGCTTTGTTTAAAATGTCATTTCAACATTTCAACATGTTTTTCCATATACAAACTGCAGCATAGAAAAAAGCACAAACGTTATTTTCGTCTTACCTTTACTTATAAATAAAGTCCATGCGCCGCTCCTTCTGAAGAAAAGCATCGATTACTTGTTTGTAGAAGTGTTCCTTTTCTTTCTTCAGTTTTAAAAGTTTGTACCACTCCGTCTGAAATGACCTATTCTTCTGTGCTGAACCCGTTGTCTGTAGCATACATAACTCCGGCGTTGGTCTTCCTTTAATAATTATCTCCTGCTTCGATTGAAAGTCCAATTTGGAAAAATTCTTGAGTTTCGAGATGTAATCCTCCATGTTGAAAATGACGGTAAACAATACAAAAGGATAACTGGAAGGCGGCAATTGACTTATTCTATTATTCTTTAGCCGGGGCGTCATAATCGCCACCAGCGCCCCCTAACATGAGGCAGGAGAACTGCGTGCCTCACCCAGTGCCTTTTTGCAGGCGTTTTATGATTGCTCAGCACAAGAAACATGTCGCTCACATACAGTTGTTAACACAAACAAACACTGTACATCATATACATCAGCTAAACTATGTAAACTCCGCTCATATAGTACAAGTGGTTGAACATTTTAATACCGACATACAGAGAGACAGCAATACCGTCTGATTGCATAGTCATTGCGCAATCCAAGGTGAGGCTCAGCGCGCTGCTGCCTCACCGCACATCTCTCCGTAGTATCTGAACGGCAATTGTGGAAATAAAACACCCAAAAATGGTAAATTTAAATGGAAAATGACTGTAAAGCACAAATTACTGAATAAATATAGTCATTTAATTTTTTTTTTCCATAATGACAGGTGAGGCACAGCCTCACCTGCCTCCCCTGACTGCACGTCACTGGCTGGAGCCTATCCCAGGTGTCATCAGGCGAGAGGCAGGGGTACACCCTGGACAGGTCACCAGTCCATCGCAGGGCCAACATTCACACTCACACTCACACCTACGGGCAATTTAGAATCACCAATTAACCTAACGAGCATGTCTTTGGATGGTGGGAGGAAGCCGGAGTACCCGGAGAGAACCCACGCAGACACAGGGAGAACATGCAAACTCCACACAGAAAGGCCAGCCGGCCCATGGATTCGATGCTCAGAGGCATCAGTGCTAGCCACCTCGCCACTGTGGCGCCCCAATTTTAGGTCCAATTCTTTTTAATTTTTACATGATTCCCCTCGAGGATGCCATCAGGAGGCACGGCATCAGCTTTCATAGTCATGCGGACGATACACAACTGTACATGGCCGTGTCTCCTGATGACACAGGGCCTATTGATGCCCTTTTTAACTGCATTTTAGATATCAAGTCATGGATAGCAGCAAATGCCCTGTAGCTCAACCAGGAAAAAACAGAGGTGTTAGTCATTGGTCCTAAAGACCAGAGAGAGAAACAAAATTACAAGATTTTAAACCATCTCAAACTGTAAAAAAAACCTGTGTGTGATTTTTGACTCTGAGCTTAGTTTTATCCCACATATCAAAAACATAACAAAGATTGTTTTTTACCATCTTAAGTATACAGCCAGAGTCCGCCCATTTCTCTCTCAGGCCAACACGGAGGTGCTGATGTATGCTTTAATCTCTTGTCGTTTGATTATTGTTATGCCCTGCTCTCTGGTCTTCCCAAAAAGAGTAGCTCTAATTTCCAGCTACTACAGAATTCAGCCACATTAACACATTACACCGGTTTTAAAATCACTGCATTGGCTTCCCATGAGTTTCATGACTGATTTCAAGGTTCTTTTACTTGTTTTTAGGTGTCTTAACAGTCTTGGGCCTTCTTATTTATCTGAGTTACTTTTACTTATTTTTAACCAGACCGAAAGTTAGATTGAAATCACACAGAGAGGCAGCTGTAAGTTATTATGGTATAGTTATTGATGTTTTTTAAAAGAGGCTCAAGACACACCTTTTCAATCAGGCCTTTAATTGATTTCACGGATTTCCTATATTCCTTTTTAGCACTTTTAATCTCTATTCTGTACTATTTTAATTTATGCTTTAACTACAGGTTTTAATACATACATGTTCATTTTCTGCATGTATGATACACACACACTCATAAGATAATTGAGGAACTCATCCAATAAATCTTCAACTTGTGCATTTTGTTCTACTTTTTATTTGTAGTTCTCCATCTTTTATGAGAAACAGTCAAATTAAGCTATGAATGAGTCAAAGATATTTGAGATGCAGAAGACACTTTATTGAAGCAGAGAAAATCATCAGAATAAAGTGAAACAGAGATGTTGGCATCACCTCAAACTCTCACATCACACTGACTCAAATAATTTCATTAAAGACATTTATCACTAAACTGAAGATACAGAAATGTATGTAGAAAACTTCTGTTACCATGACAACTCAGAGGGAAAAGCACAGGTACATGTCACACTTGCTGCTGTTTCCTGTGTTGAGGCTTCTCTTGATCACCTGGACCCCGGCCCTCTCGAATGGCTCAATGAATTCTTTACCAACAATCACAGTGACGTTCTTGATGGGGTCTCCGGACTTGGGCACTTTCTTGTACCACAGGTACACCTTGTGTCCTCCAGTATTCTTGTTGAGATCCATGTCAACCAGCTGATAGCCCTGGTTTTGAAACTTCAGATATTCGTCTTCATTGGTGGAGATTTGCAGATCTCTGAGGGCCTTCTGACTGTCAGTGGTCTGACGGTACCAGATGAAGACTTTGGCTCCTGATACACCTCTGTTGGTGTCTTCATCCACTCGGATGTACCCGTCCTGGAGGTAGTGGTGATCTTCATCAAAACCATCAGTGGCAATGATTTCACAGATGTATGTTTGTTCTTCTCTCTTCACCCACAGGTAGATATTATCTCCCTCAGTGTTACGGTTCAGATCACAGCACGATCTCTCCCAGCCAGATTTAAACTTCTCAGCTTCATCGTGTGGAGAGACATCAAGTTCCACGATGGGAACATCTTTCACTGTGTTACCTTTGCAGAACCACAGGTAGATGTTGTCTCCACCTGCTCCAGTAGTGAGGTTTTTGTCAATCTTCTCATAACCTGTGTCGTTCAGACCGACAGCCATCTCATCACTGAATGAAAACTGAACCCTGGTGATTGGATCAGAGTTGCCTTTTTTGAACCAAAGGAAGATTTGGACGTTTCCTGCGGCTCCTTTGTTCATATCAACATCAATTTTGGTGAAGCCTTGTGCTTTGAACCGATTCTCATCGGCTTCATTCAGAGACACTTGGAGGTCAGTGATGTACTTGGCCATTTTGGTTCCTGCATCAAATAAAGTCAAAGGATTCACAAGTGAACACACAGTTTTGTAGATGGATCAAACAAAGTGAAATCATGACAGGATTGTGCATACAATAAAATATTACACGTGATTAGATTTGAAACAGAATCACTGAAATGTACTGCAACAAAATAAATAAATAAATAAATCACTTATTCGAACTCAAACAAATCCACACCACCTTTAAATCAAAATACTGACACATGAGGCTTCACGTCAAAAATCACATCATTCCTAGTTGAAATGTGTGAAAATATTAAGATTGCTGTAAATCTATCCGCAGTCTAATGTTGTTAAACCAATATAACATAAAGGTAAACTAAAGATGATCAGAAAGTAGTTGAAGACTTACGTGTCTGGAGACAGTGACTGGCTGTTAGAAGTCAGTTGGTCAGCGGAATGCTGCTGTTTAGAACCAAAGTCTGCTGCCTTTATAGAGATGTTCGGAAATTTTGTGACTTGTGGTTTTCCAAAGAAATAACAACTTAGCTGGGCTGGAATGAAAACACAGTGGGTGTGATAGGTTATCAGTAACGTTTTCAAATACATTTCTCTGGAATATCATCAGCCAAATGTGGTGCTTATCTAAATGCTGACTCTGAAAATAAAGAAAATAATTTTATGCGTAAAAACTGATTTGATTTCTTTCTGACAGTCGGCCACACAAAAAGCACAAAACATTTATAATCCTTTTGAAATGCATTTCCATGATCCGTTCCCATTGGCGGCCATCCAGAATTTAGAGTCAACATTTTACCATAATTGATGATCTTGTCTCCGTTGTCCCTCTTCATTCCCTCCCATCATTTTGAATTGTACTCCCGATATAAACCACCAAGAGCAGATGTCAGTCGTCATAAGGACTGATAAATGGACAAAGCACCAGAAATCAAGGAACAACATATAGGACTCCATGTGGTTTCTGAAACATCATATCTTAGTTTGTTTTCATTATTGTACTTTAAAATAGATGTTGATTTATTGTATATTCATTTCAGTTCTTGTGAGCGAGCAACGTAGCAACAAGCTAACATACTCTGTAGAGACTTTAATGTTCACGATGGGAACATCGTGCATTGAGGTCTCTGTTGACCTTCGTGTAACCTGTGATGTTCAGAACCTTAGCCATTGCTTCAATGAATGAAAACTAAATCCTGGTGATTGGGCCACAGCTTGCTCTCTTGTACCGAAGGTAGATTTTGTTTCCTCCTCAACATGAATTCTCTTGAAGCCTTCAGTTTCATGGCCATTGAATGCTGGGAAATCACCACGTTCCTGGTTCTGTGGAACACTGGGGGTTTATCTTCCATGATTAATTCCTTTGGAAAATAACAAGTCTCCCTTCTACAAGTGGTTAAATTTTGTTTGTTTTATTAGCTGCACTGGTCATGATCTCCTTGATGTTTTGGACTGAAAGTTCAGAGTGGTACTGTTTCTATTTGGGAAGGGGACAGGGAGGAGTAATCTTTTCATGCTATGTCCTGGTTTCCCTTAAATTATGACCACTGAGAGGAAGTGAATGTGAATAAATGTTGACCATCCTCAGACAGTTCATTGTTCTGCTGGGAAACTTCTGGACCTGGCTTCATTCATTGGTGTGGATGTTACTTAGACATGTAGCACCCACCTAGACCAGACCAGGCACCCCCACCCCATAGCAATGACACTCCTTGATGGCAGCAGCCATCCCCAGCAGGATGCAGCCACAAAAACACTTTAGGAAGAAGAACAGCACAAGGTGTTGACCTGGCCTCCACATTCACTAGATCCCAAACTGATCAAGTGTCTGTTGGATGATCCACAGAGGCCCATGTGCATTGGGCTTGTCACTATTGAAACGTTTCAGTTATTAAACACGCGGATAAATGAACAAGATGAGTTGTGTTGTGCAGCTGAAGTTTGTCTCTAGACTTTTGTGTCAGAAACATTTTGTTGTTGTGAACTCACCTCTTTTCACTGGTTGTTCTTCAAAGGAATGAAGGAAGTTACAACATATATAATTTAATCCTTTAATCCAACCACATCCTTGTAACTCACCACCAGGAAACTGAGTATTTGGCTTCTGCTCAGGGAAGTTGGTGAGAAGCCAGGACTGTTGACACCAGGAAGGTTGTCTCCATGATTAATAATGTAGATTCTGACTGCAGTCTCAGCACAAATGGAGACTCCCCAGAAATGAAACCTCTGAAAGTCTGAGCTTTAAAACGTGGAAGTACAGTTGATTTCAACAGGAGGAAATAGGGGACATCAGTAGAGGCAATGCCAAGGCCAATTAGTCTACCTAATAATTACTGTTTATGTTCAACTGTGTGTTCGGAGGTTCTATGCAATATCTGCATGAACAAGCAGGCATTCCTAATATAGATTTCACTTTAGAAGCTGCATCTCTAAGACATGACACGTTTTAGACTCTACCACCTCCTAAAAGACAGAAACAAGTGGGATGTTGGGACAATGGGAAGTTAAATGTCCAGAAGACACTGAAGAGATGCTGGTCCGACAAGGACACTGTAACATCCTCAACATGTTTCATCAGCTCTCCTTTAGTTCCAACTCTTCCATTCACTCAAAGAGATTCTAGTCTCAGGATCTCTTAATAATCAATGGACACATTAATGAAAGTGTCACCTGAGTTTCTCTCATTTCTCTGACATCGTCACAAGCCTTTCTATCTGGAATCAAAGTGAAACGTTTCAGTTATGTGTCAATTACACATTTTGCTGTTGTGAAATCACCTCCTGTCACTTGTAGTTTGCCAAGGGAATGAATGACAGAGGGTCAACTTTCAATGTGGGCGATAGAACCAGGAACCAGGTGACTTCCCAGCATTCAGTCTGTTCTCTATATAAAGAGCTGATCTGATTCTGTGGTTCTAAACAGCAGCGTTGAGCCGAGCAACTGGGTCAAACAGCAAATCACTGTCTGCAGACACGTAAGTGTTCAACTACTTTCTGATCATCTTTAATGTCTCTTTATCATATTTTGCGTTAACATGTCTTCATCCAGTTAGACTGCAGATCTACAGCTGTACGAATACAATTGTGAATCATTTTTGTTTTACATCTTCATCAATATTTTATTTTCATTATCTTTATTTACTCAATATCAAAATTAACCAAAAGCTTCATGTCGACACCAACAGGTTTTACTAAATGTATTTTGATATTTTCAAAAGGTGGTGTAGATTTGTTTTTAATTTATTTGATCATCGTTCTGTCATGAATAAGTGATTTCATTTCCCTCTACCTGTAAATTTCAGTGTTGCTATCTCATGTGTGGTTTGTTATTTCATGATTTTCTGAAGAAGCCGTTTACATCACTGTGCTCACTCATAAATCCTTTGACTTTATTTGATGCAGGAAACCAAAATGGCCACCTACATCACTGACCTTGATGTGTCTCTGAATGAAACTGACGAGGGTCAGCTCCGTGCACAAGGCTTCAAGAGAATTGATGTTGATCTGAACAAAGGAGTTGGAGGAAACAAAATCTACCTTTGGTACAAAACAGGAAGCTGTGGCCCAGTCACCAGGATTCAGTTTTCATTCAGTGATGACATGGCTAAGGGTCTGAACAACACAGGTTACACCAAGATCAACAAAAATCTCAATGCTGGAGCAGGTGGAGACTACATCTATCTGTGGTTCTACAAAGGTACCACAGAGTACGATGTTCCCATCGTTAAACTTGATGTGTCAACAGAAGATGAAGCCCAGAAATTTAAATTCGGCTGGGAGAGACTGGCCTGTGATCTGAACCGTGATGCTGGAGGAAAAATGATCTACCTGTGGGTGAAGAGAGAGAAACAAACGTACATCTGTGACGTTGATGCCACTGATGGTTTTGGAGGAGATGAAGACTACTTCCAGAATGGGTACATCCGAGTGGATGAAGACACCAACAGAGGTCCAGGAGGAGCCAACATCTTCATCTGGTACCGTCAGACCACTGACAGTCAGAAGGCCATCAGAGATCTGAAAATCTCCATCAGTGATGAAGAATATGACAGGTTTCAAAAACAGGGCTATCAACCAGTGAACATGAATCTCAACAAAGGCAACGGAGGAAACAAGGTGTACCTGTGGTACAAGAAAGATCCCAAGTGTGGCAACCCCATCAAAGATATCACTCTGATCGTCGGCAACAGTTTAATCGAGCCTTTCAAGAAGGTCGGGGTCGATGTTATTGAAAAAAGCCTCAATTCAGGAAACTGCAGCTGCTTTAACTTGTACCTGTGTTATTATGTCTGAGAGTTGTCATGGTAACAGAGCTGAGCATGCTCACTGAGGAGAAACAGAATCAAACATATTCCTGTTTAATCAGTTTGGTGGTGGATTTCTTTGTTTGATGATTTTAATCACATAGATCCTACAATTAATCAAATGAATCAAAATGTTTGATGTGTTCTTCAATGACTCTGTATCACTTTATTCTGATGATTCTCTGCTTTAATAAAGTTTCTCCAGCATCTCAAACATCTTTGACTCGTGTTTCATAGAACATGAAGAAGAGCTTCAAATAAAAAATAGAACTAAATACGTGAGTTGATGATTTACTGGATGTTCAGGGTGAATTAATAGATGATGAAAGGATGGATGGAGCCATTAATCAAGGTATTAATGATAGAATGGAGAAATAAAACAACCACTAGAAACAAATACTCTTATTGTCCTGATACCACCATGAGGCCATGCAGTCTTTTTATGACTCTTGTAAACTTTTAAAATATTTGCTAAAGTGTGTCAGAGAGCTTGTCTGGATTATTGCTGGTGGGATTTGATGTTTTCACTCCACAACTATTAATTATAAATGTTTCTATGAAGCTTAAAGCTGCCAGTCTATTAGGAACACTGAGATAAATGTAATACAGAAATAAATCCTACCTTCATGAAGCTTATAATTTAAATATTGCAGCTTTTTAGATCTTTTGTAGATAATTGATAATACAACATGACTTGTTTGTGAATATGAGAAAGCAGAGAGTACAGTGTTTGCACAATAACTCAACATTTCATCCTCATGCTGACTAGTGCAGGGAAGCTAACTCTTTCAAGGCACTGTGCAGTAAAAATCTCATGAGGAAAATCATTTGTTTGTAACTCTAATGTACATGTGAATCAGAACTATGATAAAACCTTCTCCAAAAAAGAACATTAAAGCTACTTTCAGTTACCCTACAAGACAAATCAGTTTGTGGATTCATAATAATCCAAAGAGTAACAGAGTATTCAGCTCAGAGGTAAAAGTAGACTGAGGACTGGATCTGTCTGTTTTTTTCCCTATTAAACTGGTCTTTGTCTTTTTTCCTGTGTCCTAACATCACCATCTGTTCAGGTCCTACATCTATTTGTTTTGCATGCTTCTACACAATATCCAAAACATAACAGTAAATAACCATAAATAAATAACCGTGGCGAGGTGGTTAGCACTGATGCCTCACAGCAAGGTCACCGGTTCGATTCCATGGGCCGGTTCTGTGTGGAGTTTGCATGTTCTCCCTGTGTCTGCGTGGGTTCTCTCCAGGTTCTCCAGCTTCCTCCCACCGTCCAAAGACATGCTGGTTAGGTTAACTGGTGATTCTAAATTGGCCGTAGGTGTGCACGTGAGTGTGAATGGTTGTCTGTCTCTGTGTTAGCTCTGCGATGGACTGGCGACCTGTCCAGGGTGTACCCCTGCCTCTCGCCCAATGACAGCTGGGATAGGCTCCAGCAGACCCCCGTGACCCGTAACAGGAATAAGCGAGTATAAAAGATGAATGAATTAATGTATTAAGTACTTTTATTTATTTTTTTATTGGTCTGAGGAGTCTCCATTTGTGCTGAAGCTGCAGATGTTCAGTCAGAATCTACATGGAGACGTCCTTCCTGGTCTCAATAGTCCAGGCTTCTCACCAACTTCCCTGAGCAGGAGCCAAATACTCAGGTTCCTGGTTGTGAGGAATGAGGACGTGGTTGGATTAAAGGATTGAATGATATGTTATTACTTCCTTCATTCCTTTGGAGAACAACAAGTGGAAGATCATTTCACAACAACAAGATGTTTCTGACACAAAAGTGAGACAAACTTCAGCTGCACAATACAACTCATCATGTTCATTTATCCACACGTTTAATAACTTAAACATTTCAATGGTGACAAGTCCGGACATGGGCCTTCTGAGGATTCTCCACTGACACATTAACACCATGGAGAAGAAGAGGTCAAAGCATCAGGTGTCCAGGTTAGAGATGATGTTCTGCTGCTGTCATAAATTTCTGATGGTGGTGATATTATCATGTAATATTTAAACAGGATGGACAACAGAACAATGTTAGTGTGTTGCTATGTTGCTAGCTCGCTATACTTTTACATAGGGTGACAGTTTCAGTTGGCAGTCCAACTAGCAGCTAAACCTGGATCTGATTCTAATAATAATGATAAAACTGTTACAACCCAACACGTGATTTATTTTATACCTGATGATCTGACACCACCAAATGAATGTTGATGAGGTCCTGAATTCACAAGGTCAACTTGGTGGATGTTGTCATTGCAACTGAAAAACATGTGTCTAGTGCAGAAGAGTTGGTCAAAATACCAAGTTATGACACAATACTAAGTTTCTCGAAACCTTTATTGTTTGCAAGTCAGAGCCACTCTGACTGAAGAGAGGCAGTCTCTCCTCAGCCTTCACACTATCCTAAACAATGTTCACATCTGTAGTCACATCGTAAGATCATATATGACTAGACGCGACTCATCTCAGCATACATCTCATGACACACATAACACTTCTCCTTCACTTTACCCATCATTGTGTGATATACAGTAACCTTTTTCCCGAACACATATACACGGAAGAGGTACCTCAATTTCCCCTTCAGGTTGAACTCCTTAATTCACATAACACAATGGAGCATATAACAACATATCCATTCATACCTTGCAACCACATGAGGCCTCATAAGGCAGAGCTTCTGACCATACCACAAGCTTCTACCCTACATACAATCTAATGTTGCATCCTCATATGTTAGGTTTCATATATAATATTAAAATAATAAGGGACATTTAAGAAGTTCCCTCACAATGTAAACATTAAGAGACATATGTAGTATCTTTACTGACATATTGATCATTTTGGGGGTGTCCTAGTATCAGGATCCTATCCCAGGAGGTTGAATTGTTGGTATTGTAAATATTTTAAATTCTGTTTATATTCTGTAATCTGACAGAGATAAACTCCACCAACACTAACTCTTGCACAAACATGTAGAATTAGACGCCCTTCCTGGTGTCAACAGTCTAGGCTTCTCACGAACTTCCCTGAGCTGAAGCCAAAGTGTCAGTCTCCTGGTTGCGAGGAACGAGGACGTGGTTGGATTAAAGGATTGAATGACACTTTATTCCTTCCTTGATTCATTCCTTCCTTGGAGAACAACAAGTCAAAGAAAGCCAGCCAGTTTGTGTTATTTTAACTGAGAGTTGTCATGGTAACAGAGCTGAGCGTGCTCACTGATTAGAGAAAGAATCAGATACAGGTCATACCAGCATCCCACAATCCCATGTGCTGTCCTCACCACCCGGCCTAAGTCCTTCCTGTCCTGTGCAGTGCAGCTGCCATACCACACTGTCACACTGAGACACAGGATGCTTTCAATGGTGGCTCTGTAGACGTTTGTTGGACGTTCTTCACCAGGGCCCAGTATTTCAAAACTTGTAATCTGGATCAGAATAATCCGGATAATGAAATCCTCCTTTTCTCAGTCATGGATCACGGTGATCCTGCTGACTTTATCTGAGTATTTCAAAACACAGGCAGGGTGGATCACCGTGATCCCTACCTGGCCGGATACGGATTTCCCAATCTCAAGTCTCCGCCTCCGGGATCTGAAACATGGCGGACTACTTCATGAAAGGAGTAGCAGAGAGCCGACTTTCACGTCAAAAGTGTAAGTTAACCGTCGTCCATTGTGTAGCGGTTTTAATACCATACGAACGCCAACCAACACATCATGCAAGCCAACTATTTGAATTGTCACCTTATTAAAAGCAGGCCGTGGCGATCTCTAATTGAGACGCGGCCGTGCTAACGGGAGCTAACGCGGCTCCATTGACTTGTGTGTTAAGCAGCTAGCGGGCTATCATTAGCCCTTCAAAGGTAAGACTTAACTGTTTGTCTTCTAAATTCCCATATTATGTTACATTAATGGTACAAGTACTAATTTCATGTCACTTTTGTGAAGCACTATGAGCTACATGTCTTATATGAATGTGCAATACAAATGTTCTTTTTTATTTCGTAAAGCTGGAGAATTCTCAGATACTGTCCTCGATATACTTGGAGGGGAGAGTTCCCATGCCCTCCATGGGATTTTGCCAGCCAGTGTGGGGGAGTCTGACGAGCCACTCAACCTTTCAGCTGACTATGTGCTGCTCACACCTGTGCCATCAACACCATCAAGTGCCAGCATTGCTCCACCCGGTCCACCATTGGTGAGAGCTTGTTTTTTTTGCATTTCACTACACTGTTTTTAAACCTTGGTTTTAGCTTTGCATGTGACCAATAAACTTATCTATCTACCACATCAGGCACGGGGGCCAGAGCCAGAGCCAGAGCGACGGCGACGGAAGAGGCATGCCGGGGATGAGGAAGCCTATGAGAGGCTCCTCAAAATGGAGACCGAAAGGGCAGTCAAACAGACTGAACTGGCCAAACAGCAAATTAAGCTGACGCTGCTTCAGCAAAAAGACACAGAATTAAAAATCAAGCTGTTAGAGAAACAGCTTGACATTTGAAATAGCATGGTCCTTAGTGGTCACATTATTTTTAGTTGGAATAAAACTTTGTTTGGACCCTGCATTCCTTTGTCTTTCTCTGTTTTGGTACATGCAAGTTACAATGTTTGGTGAACTAGAATTTGAGAAATAATTGTAATTTTATTTACAGCAGTTTTACAGTGTGGTCAAAAATTTTACTATGCTTTACATTTTTTGATATTACTTAAATTACTTGTTAGAAGTACAACACTACACTTAGTGTAACAAACATCTTGAGTACAATATCAGGGAGGAGAAGTATGAGACTGAGAGGTTTTCAAGCCAAGTCAAATCCACCTCTGAGGTGGGATTCAAATGAATCCTGAAATTTGGTTCAAGTTGATCCAGTATCGACTTAACTTTGAATCCCAAATCAGCCTTTGTAGCTGTATGTCCGGGAGGATTGGATGACCAGAAAGCAAACCAGGATCTTCGGGATCAGGATTCTCCTGATCTGTGTTGAAATACCCAGTTTTCAGATCAGATCTAGATTTAATCCAATCCGACCAGGATAATCCTGTCAGATCACGTTTGAAATACTGGGCCCAGGTGTGAAGTGTTCACTGTACAGGAGAGGTCAGAGAAAATGTGGAATCCCAGGAACTTAAGACTGTCCACGTGCTCCACTGCCTCCCCTATGGATGAAGAGAAGAGTGTGTCGTCCGCAAACTATATTTGTGGGGTGGGTGGCAGTCATGGGTGAAGAGGGTGAAGATAGCAGGGCTGAGCACACAACCTTGCGGCGTGTCTGTGTTGAGGATCAGTGAGGCAGATGTGGACTCCCCTATCCTTACCACATGGGGGTTCCAGGAGCAGAGCAATGCCCAGGTTGTGGAGTTTTAGGGTCAACATATCCAGGAGAACAGTGTTGAAGGCAGAACTGAAGTTCACAAATAGCATCCTAACATCCAGTTTTGCCAGCTGGATGGCCCTTTTCAATTCTTTTCAGGCCCTGCTGTAAGCCAGGCTGTCTCCTGATCTATAGGGTGCATCCCGGGCTTTTAGCAGGGGCCACACTTTGCCGTACACCCATGGCTTCTGAAAAAACCCTGATTGTCTTTGCAGGTAGGACAGCATCAGTGCCAAAGTGAATACAGGACAGCACAGTTGACGTGTATTCCTCTAGATCAGCATCTGCTTTAACACTCCCCAGTTTGTGTGGTCAAAGCAGTCCTGCAGCCCTCAGTCCAAACCTGAATGGTTCTGGTGGTGGGTTTGGTCCTGCAGATCAGAGGTCTGTAGGCAGGGATCAGTTCCACAGAGATGTGATCTGACATCGGATGCTCCTGGGATGTTGCAGTAAACCTGGTCAAGTATACCGTAGTCTCTGGTCGGAAAGTTTATGAATTTGGGGAATTTGGGGAGAACAGCTTTTAATTCCACATAGTGAAAGTCAGCAGCCACGATCACAGCCACCTCTGGATGTGATGGTATGAATTTCGCTATGATCGTGACAGAGATGAGTTCTGTAACCAGTTTAAACAGTCTGCCTTTCATTGCCAGATATTCCAAACCAGGGAAGCAAAAAGTTCCAACTATGTTCGTAGCTGTACACCATGAGTTGTGAATACACAGTGCCAAACTTCCGCCTGTTGTGTTACCTAAAGCTGCAGTCCTGTCAGCCCAGAACAGAGAGTGCCCTGCTAGCTCCATGGTTGCGTCGGAGACGTTGTTGTCCAGCCAGGTACAAGTCTCCCCAATTCCCACATTTCAACCCATCTGTACTGGAATATCGCTTAGAGTCTCTGAAACGTGGGTGAAAACAGGAACAAAAGCACAAATACAAATGTAAAAAGCAGAATACCCCAAACTGCTGCATGCACACACCGCCATCTTGAAGAAGATGATTCCTACCTGCACCCTGCACCCAAGTAAAACTAGTACCACCGTGAACTTCCAGTCCAAAACATCAAGGAGATCATGACCAACGCAGCTAATAAAACAAACTAATTTTAACCACTTCTAGAAGAGCGACTTGTTGTTTTCCAAAGGAATTAATCATGGAAGATCCCCCCCCCCCCAAACATCTAATATCCTAGTTCCACGGAACCAGAAAAGAGAATTGATGTTGATCTGAACAAGGAAGCCGGAGGAAACAAAATCTACCTTTGGTACAAAAGAGGAAGCTGTGGCCCAATCACCAGAATTCATTTTCATTCAGTGAAGCAATAGCTAAGGGTCTGAACATCACGTTAAATGTGGTGCGTTATGCTTTAGTTACTTTCCCTAGTAACTAGTTATTTATCACCATTTTATAGTATTTCAGTTACTTACTCAGTCACTTTTTGGGAGAAGTTACTAATAATTACTTTTAAAAGTAACGTGCCCAACAACACTGATCTTCTCTTCTGATCTGCTCTCGATGGCTTATATCGGGAGTACAGTCAAAAATGATGGGAGGGCATGAAGAGGGACACAGAGACACAGTGACAAGATCATCATTTATGGTAAAATGTGGACTCTCTTCTGGATGGCCGCCAATGGGAATGGCTCATGGAAATGCACGTCGAAAGGATTATAAATGTTTAGTGACTGTCAATCAATTTGAAGTATTTTTTTTTTAATACTGTAACTTATTTATATATAATTTTCATCTTTTAGTACAAAAAGGCAAAACAAAAGACATATATGTATAAAACAGTAAAAAATTACATATGGTCAAGGTCCAGGGGTGATCAGTATATCCAAAAGACAAAATATCGCATACACTACGTTCATACAGTCTCACTCACTGGCCAAATAAGCTTGCCATTTCTGCCATTTTTTCACCTAGATCTTTTTGGAGTCAGCTTGAGTAAGTCATTTCCTTTTAGTACATGTAGATGATTTATAATGTTAGCAACAGTAGCTATAGTGGGGCCATTTTTCTGGAGCCAACATTTTGTGATGGCCTTTTTGCATAAAAATCGGCATCTGCAGCACAACAGAAAAATTATCGCTGAAATTAAATTATTTTTTATTTTCAGAATCAGCAGTTTTATCATCACCACCTGTGGCTGATGGATTTCCAGAGAAATGTTATCTGAAAACACAACTGATAACTTATCACACTCACTGTGTTTTTATTCCAGCTCAGCTAAGTTGTTATTTCTTTGGAAAACCACAAGTCATGAAATTTCCCCACATAGCCCTGTTCTCTATATAAAGACAGCAGACTCTGGTTCTGAACAGCAGCATTCAGCCCACTGACTGACCTCCAACAGCCAATCACTGTCTGCACAAACGTAAGTCCTCAACTACTTTGTGATCATCTTTAGTTTAACTTTATTTTATATTGGTTTAACATGTCAACCACTTAGACTGCAGATAGTTTTAAAAACAATCTTAATTTTTTTCACATATTTCAAATAGTAATGATGTGATTTTTGACGTGAAGCTACTAAATGAGTCACTATTTTGATTTAAAGGTGGTGTGGATTTGTTTGAGTTCATGAATACGTGATTTATTTTCTTGGTTGCAGTACATTTCACTGATTTCAAATCTAATAACATTTGTAGTATTTTATTTAATGCACAATCCTGTCATGATTTCACTTTGAATGATCAATCTTCATCACTGTGTTCACTTATGAAATCTTTGACTTTATTTGATGCAGGAACCAAAATGGCCAAGTACATCACTGACCTCCAAGTGTCTCTGAATGAAGTCGATGAGAATCGGTTCAAAGCACAAGGCTACACAAAAATTGATGTTGATCTGAACAAAGGAGCCGCAGGAAACGTCAAAATCTTCCTTTGGTTCAAAAAAGGCAACTCTGATCCAATCACCAGGGTTCAGTTTTCATTCAGTGATGAGATGGCTGTCGGTCTGAACGACACAGGTTATGTGAAGATTGACAAAAAACTTACTACCGGAGCAGGTGGAGACAACATGTACCTGTGGTTCTGCAAAGGTAACACGGTGACAGATGTTCCCATCGTGGAACTTGATGTCTCTGCGGAAGATAAAGCTGAGAAGTTTAAATCCGGCTGGGAGAGATTGTGCTGTGATCTGAACCGTAACACTGAGGGAGATAGGATCTACCTGTGGGTGAAGAGAGAGGAAAAAACTTACATCTCTGAAATCATTGCCACTGATGGTTTTGATCAAGACCACCACTACCTCCAGAGCGGGTACATCCGAGTGGATGAAGACACCAACAGAGGTGAAGCAGGAGCCAAAGTCTTCATCTGGTACCGTCAGACCACTGACAGTCACAAGGCCATCAGAGATCTGCAAATCTCCACCAATGAAGACGACTATCAGAAGTTTCAAAACCAGGGCTATCAGCTGGTCGACATGGATCTCAACAAGAATACTGGAGGACACAAGGTGTACCTGTGGTACAAGAAAGTGCCCAAGTCCGGAGACCCAATCAAGAACGTCACTGTGATTGTTGGTAGAGAATACATTGAGCCATTCGAGAGGGCCGGGGTCCAGGTGATCAAGAGAAGCCTCAATACAGGAAACAGCAGCAAGTGTGACATGTACCTGTGCTTTTGCCTCTGAGTCGTCATGGCAACAGAGCTGAGCACGCTCACTGAGGAGCAAACAAATCAAACATATTCCTGTTTAATCTGTGTGATGTGACAGTTTGACGTGGCGCTGAACGTCTCTGTTTCACTTTATTCTGATGATTTTTTCTGCTTCAATAAAGCCTCTTCTGCATCTCAAATATCTTTGACTCATTCATAGCCTTGTGTGTGGCTGTATAAAGAGCCAAAGAGACGGTGGGATAGAAGACTAGAATGAGACAATGAGCGGACAACAGCAGAAGGATAAATAAAAAGCAGATACATTCATACATCTGACTATATCATAGATGCAGCAAATGAACATGTTGCAAACAAGAGAACAAGATATAGCTGATGCGTGATGCATGGGAGATTGATGATGAATAAAAGGAATGGATAGGGCTAGCATTAAAGTATTCACTGTATAAATGTTTAGTGGGTTTACAGAGGAGAGGTGGTTGTCTAAACTTATGTGGAAGCAAAGAGTTTGATAAATTGTGCATAATGACTTGTGTATAATCAACTGTGCAAAAATGCAATGTATAGTTTGAGGCTTGTTTATTCTATTTAATACTTATCTGTGGTGGTGTAAGATGGAATTTGTCTTGGTCTGGATACAAGTACAGTATATAACTGTAGAATCTTTAATGTTAACATTAGGAAAAATTCATCCTCCTGAGCTAATGGCTGATACTAGGACACCTCCACCCTGCCCAATGTATCACTGAAGATACAGAAAGCTTATTCATAGTGGTCATATCATATGGATCATAAAATAAATCATGTGTTAGGTTGTAACAGTATTATCATTATAAAAGTGTGAAATTAAACCTCATGCTTTCACCTCTTCTCCTACACTGTGTTAATTTGGCAGTAGAGAGTAAAAATAATAATACATTTTATTTATAAGTGCCTTTCACAACACTTGACAACACTTTTTTTTCACAAAATTGTTTAAAATAAAACAATTCAAATACACAAAATAAAACGTTAAAATAAAACACACTTAAAGTGCACACAAGCGTAATATAGAACGTATAGTTAAATACAAATGACAGATAGAATGGGAGATCCCACATAGCAAAGCTGGTGTGGCCCACCTATGGGTCACACCTCCCACTTGCACTCGGCCGACATGCCTGAAAGAATTCCGGCTCTTATGTGACCCACATACGGCATCCAACATGTGTGCCACTTAAAGCCCACACCTCAGCCACACTGCAACCAGAGTTGGCCCTAATGTGGCCCTAATGTGGGCCAGACCCATTTTCAGAATGTCAGCCTCAACTCAACCACTATATTTATGTGCCATTTTTATATATATATATATATATATATATAAAATACACATATAACAAAACAAGTACAGTATTATAAGCAAATGTTTATTTTTTTTAGTCATGTCAACACAGTACACACCTGCACATTTAACACATTTTAAAACTGTACATTTATGATTCTAGACATGTCCATAAGGCTTAAGATTGTATTTGTCACATACACAGTTATATATAGTACAATGCACAGTGAAATGTATTCTTGTACCTGCAGCCAGTAGTAAAAGAAAAAAAGAGTACAACAGTAAAACAGTAATAATTGCAAATTCCTTAACACACAAGGTAAATAATACAAATGTACCCCGATAAATATAGAATAAAATATAGATGTAAAACTCAAGTGTAAACTTAGAGGGGGTAGTTTATATATATATATATATATACACACACACACATTTACGGTATTGAGCAACTATGTGAGTAAAGTGCAGTGGTATAAGTCTGGTTAATGCTCAGAGTTCTTCAGCCTTTCAGTCTTTGTCTTCAGGCATCGAAAACACCGACCTCTCAGCATGAGTTTTAGATATGGTGCTGTCCATTTCCTGCTTTCTCTTCATCCTCTTCAGTCTGCCACCATCTCTACCTGGAGAGAGATGGAAACATATTTTGATGGTCCAGTCTATTTCCTGGTCTGTGGCCCCAGATGTTAGTCTGTTACACCAACAGCAGCTGAAACATACACACAAATGATTGGGAATTAACATTTTATATCATTAGGTAATATGGCTACATAATTCTATTAAAACTGATCCTGATGAGAATATTCTGGTGACAGATAAATGTTCCTACAACTGCTTGGTTTAACTAATGTACAAATCAAATTTAGTAGTCAGTATCAGTATGTAATCAATAAAAATAACTCTAAGATACTTGAAAATAGAGTCTGTAGGTTTGTAAACACAACATTCAAACCGACCCGGTTTACGGTTGTTTACAAACAATAGTTTCCGTATAAGTTCTTGAACCTCAGTCTTCACAACAGTCCGCTAGAACTGAAGAAGCTACTCGGATGAGTTGTGAAGCGTCTTCTCAAATAAATAAAATAAAAACACATAACACATACATAAATAAAACTCTACGAGTCCACAGTTGGCTTTTTAAACGCTATTTTTGGATTGAAGTACGATATATCTGCAATTGCCAGGCCAGCAGAAAAAACACGCCAACGGTCAGGTAGCAGAAGCTATGGCAGTAGCACTAATGTGTAACTAGTCGGAAAAAAACGTGAAAAAAGAAAACAACCCCTTCGGCAAAATATCCGCTGCGTTAAGTTCGTCTATATCATTTATTGAAAACGAATAAGGAAGTTTAACAGCAAAACAGTGCAGTCCATCCTTTCCTGAGCCGCATTTTAGGCTAATGGTAATCGTTAGCTAACGCTAACCACGCGTTAGCCACTAGCTAGCCGTTAGCCTCACAGCTAAACGTTAGCACCCCTTGTTAACATTCAGGTTAGACTCTAGACAGACATTGTCTTTGTATACCAACTGCTAACGCATTGTCTCAAAAAACAAACGTTATCGTAAACATAAAACTGACGCATTTCACTCACCACGTCTTTGTTGTCGATCTCACCGGAGCGCATGAGCAGCCATCAGCTCTGGCCACAGTGACGTCGGTCGCGTCAGTCACCTGGACGGTGACGTTACTTCCGTTGATTGGCTGATGACTTTAAAAAGCGGATAGCTGGCTGACCGCTGAAAGTCCGCTGTTGCAAGATTTAACTTTAAAATTTCAGATCAACTGTGATATCTGTCCTGTTTCGACAAGAACGATATTGTTAAGGGTGATAGCATTGTATTGTATTTCGATTCGCTTTGGCAATATTGTTTTGTTAAGAAACTTTCATGCCAATAAAGCCCACTTTGAATTGAATTGAATTGATAGTTGATTTTGATTGACATCGATAATATATCATAAGAATATTTTATTTATTTGTTTTTATTAAATCTGTGATGTTATACAACAACTCACTCAAAAATAACTTAAAGGGTGGCATGAGTCCGGCCTCACATATGTGACCCACTCTGTCTGCCGGAGTCAAGACAGTGCCGCATTTGCCGCATCTAGCTCACTTCGGTTCACATGCCGTATGCCAGTGCCGAGTGAACGCCACGTGTGCCGGCTTCAAACCAGATCTAGCCCACGTGTCTCTGCTATGTGGGAAGTGAGACTATGAAATAGAGTAGGCCTGTCTGAATAAATACGTTTTGAGCTGAGATTTGAAGGTGATGACTGAGTCTGAATTTTTCTGTGTGTGTTCTGGTAGAGCGTTCCTAAGCAGGGCGTTCTGGACCCCATGGTGGTCAAGCGAGCAGGTGGGATGGTGAGTTGTTGTGATGAGGATGACCTAAGAGTGGGGGCAGGAATGTCTGTTTGGAGTTAGTGAAGCACTGAGGGGCGAGCTTGTTTAATGCCTTGCAGGTGAGAAGTAGGATTTTGTAGTTGATACAGAATTTGACATGAAGCCAGTGGAGTGGATGCAGGGCCGGTGTTATGTGACTTATGGAGGAGGTTGTAGTGATAATACGTGCGGCGTAGTTTTGAACCAGTTGTAGCTTATGGATGGATTTGTCAGGTTAACCAAATAAAAGGGAGTTGCAATAGTCCAGACGGGATGTGACCAGGCTATGGACACGGGTGGCAGTATTTGTAGGGATGGACGGAGATGAGAGATGTTGCGTAGGTGAAAATAGGCTGAACAGGCGATGTTGTTAATATGAGAATGGAAAGAAAGTGTAATAATAATAATACATGTTATTTATAGCACCTTTCAAAGCCACCCAAGGACACAAGTAAGACAGGGTTAAAAATATATATAATAGACATCAAAAGCAAAAACTACAAGTATAAGACACTGAAAAGGTAAAGAATTTGGTTAAAAAGGGCTAAAAAAAAATCTAGAGAGTGACAGTCAGTGTGTGAAGGCTTTTGGGAACAGGTGGGATTTAAAAATGGACAATTTGTTAATTTTATGGATGTTGGGTGAAAGGGAAGGTAGATGATAAAGAGGACTGGACCGAGGACAGAACCAGAGGAGATGGGAGATGGCTGGGATGCAAACGTTTTTAATTGAATCATTTGGACAGTGAGATATGAGCAGAACCAGTCCGGAGGTGTGTCAGATATTCCAGTGGATGCCATGGATGGAGAAGGATGGAGTGGGAGATGATATCAATGAAGGTTTTTGTTGGAGAGGTGAGAGTGAAGTTTGGATGCAACAGTTTTTTCCAGGATTTTAGAAAGGAATGGCATGTTGGAAATGGACCGGAGGTTATTGAGATTGCTGGGGTCTGAACCAGGTTTCTTAACCGTTAGAGTTACTGCAGCACATTTGAGAAATGGTGGGACTGACCCAGAGGTGAGGGAGGACTGGATGATGGCGATGATCAGAGAAGACAGGGATGGGAGACAGGCTCTGACCAGGGGTGACGGAAGGGGGTCGAGTTGAAAGGTGGACGGTTTAGATTTTCTGATGCGTTACGAGGGAGGGAAGGTGGAAATTAGAGAACAGTCAAAAGGAAAGGGGTGCAGGAGGAGGAGGGGAATGAATTGTAGGAGATGTGAGAGACCAGTTGCTGATGGATATTTTCAATTTGAAAAGTTCATGAGTGATTTACTTTGTTCAACAGAGTGTGAGTGTGGGGGGAAATAGACCTGCATAGTATTGCGATATGAATGTGTAGAGACTACTGAATATAAATAAAACCGTCAGTGACATTGATTGAATATAAGAGATGGAGAGAGAGACACACAGCTGTTAACATGTTATACAATAGTTTTACACAATGCACAGGTGCTCAGTGCATGATGTGAAGTCCCCCAGCAGCCTAGGCCTATAGCAGCATGACTAAGGCCCTAACTATCAGAAAGAAACTCTTAGAGCCACAAGTAAGCGTCCACTCTGAGATCAAGGTGATGTGTGGGGATTATATAATACTATGAGGTCTTTGAGATAATGGAGCTACGAGCAGAATAATATATTTTACATAATTTCCAAAAACAAAGAAGGGGCGGGATTTGTACCAAAGTCTAGAACAGGCTGGAACATCTCAGCAACATGACAATGATATATTTAAAATGGCAAAACACATTTCTGAGTTAGCAAATATTACAACCTCTGATGAAACATGGACTATGACAAATTTTTATAACTCACCTCTTCTGCAACCCTTTCACGATCCTCTGAACCGAGTACCCAGCGCACCTCTTTGCTGGCAGAGAGTCACTGCTTTGCTCACCCATGGAATGGAGAGAATTTTCTGTGAAGGACAAGGAATATTCATAATGATAATTAAAAACGGAGAGAGAGATAATGATGAAAAAAAGTAAACAATGATCATATTACTAACAGGATTACTTATTACCTGATCTTTTGTATGTCCTGGTCGAACTGCTGGATGCTAACTTTGATGTGAATGTTGCATTTGATGTCTATGTTGCATAATATGGTGAAAAAGTCCTGATATTCCAGTAGCATGACCAAGGCCCCTGCCTCTCTGATCTGCCTCTCATCTGCCTGGATTGATAAAAAAAAAATACTGTTTTGAGCTCCTTTTATTATTTGTTCCACAGACAACATACAGTCCAGGAGCTCATTTTGTAAAGTTTTTGAAGTACCCTTAAAAACAGTGGCACCAAAACCCACCAACCCACAAAATATCCCAGGGTAAACAGAGCTCTCACTCTCATCATGACCACGCAAGGTTAGTTAGCTTAGCTTGTCCTAAATAGGGTCGGTCAGAAAATCTGTGTTACCTCTGCACCTGACTGTGGTTTAACAACTAAATGCACTTCCCAATAATTAATTAAATGATATTCCCAACTCAAAACATATTATAACTAGGGGTAAGAGTCAATTAAAAGAATTTATCTAATTAATTAGAGGCTTTGTTATTAATTTATCTTGATTAATCACATTTAATTGCATAACAATATTTGCCCAAAAAAGCAATTTGTATTATTATTATTATTTTTAATTTAAATTACTGAATAAAATAATAGATACAAACATTAATATTGTAAACTCGAGCTCTTTTAATTTCTGGGAAAAAAAATGCATTTAATTGGATTTCAATTCAAAACAGTAGAAAAAGAAAGAAATATCCCCGGCCAAAACTGAACACACCTAAAGTTAAAGTGACAAATGCTGTTTCAGAACAGTATTTGTCATTTTAAATTGTTAAAATAATAATAATAATAAAAACGGTTTGCCAACATGGCTTTTCCGTTCTCAACCGGGAGTGCTAGCACTAACGGCTCCAACGGTTTCTCTGCTCACTGCAAAATAAAATGTGCCTTACATCAGTAATACCTACGTGCTTTCATCCGATACCTCCATCTAGGCAGCCGTTAGCCGACCTCTGACGTGTTGGGTGTACCAGGAAATCGGGCACTGACATTTTTATTTTTTATTTTTGTAATTAATTAATCGTAGTTAACGCGTTAAAGTCCCATCCCTAATTATAACAAATTCAGTAATTTAGAACAAAATATATAAATTCCTAATAATGGCTCTTACAAGCTAGCTAACATCACATCTAGCTAGCCAACTGTGTTTCTCGTAACAGGAACGGGAGAAGCCCCGAGTGTAACTCCGTCCACGGTGCCTGCTGCTGGGTTTTTAACTCTTGTTGGTCCGGTCGTCCAACCCCCCCAGGGTCTCGTGAAATATTATGTTTAAGTAAATTACCTCTGAAGCTGCCGTTGTCTCCTGTTGCGGTCAAGCTAGACTTTGATTGACAGGTGACGCGAATCAATCAGATTGGAGAAGAATGACATTAAAAAAAGCTGATTGGCCAGGGACGCAGAGAATCTGTAATTAACCAATGAGAGACCACCATGAAGTCACATGCCAGCCTAAACGGGAATAACATATACGCACTCATCTGGCCAGTGTCCCTCGCCCATTAATCATCCAGCTGAATCACCGCCTTTCTGACTCTTTCTACATCAACTCAGCATTATTTAAATACTTCACTAGCGTACCTATTGAACTGTTTATTAGGTACAATAGTCCTTGGGGAGCATGGTCTGAGACTTAAACTTTCTGATTAGTCTATGGCGACACCTGCTGGTCAGTCCTTGTAGCGTCAGTCTGTGATTTGTGGCCTGACCCTATAATAACCTGAGACATGATTATATGGACGGCAGCGCCCCCTGCTGACTGAACCCAGCTGCACAGGAGCTCAAATCAAACACACACTCAGTGGATCAGTTTCACTTCTGACTTTAATCCAGTAACGCTTTTAGGCACTGCCGAACCGGGAAGCCGAGCACTTTGAAATAAATAAATAATAAAATAATTCTGCACCGCTACATGGTTGTCTATTATCAGTCATATCTGTGTCGGGAATTGGCAAATTGTTGCTGCTGAGAAGGTTCCATGCAGACAAGATGTGTGTGAATAAGGGAAAGGGTAGGGGGGCAGTTTACCTCTGGGTCTCTCCCAAATTGAACAGATAAAAGGGATAAAGTCAGTCACACCTTGACTTTCTTCCATATAACGCACATTTCATTCATAGTATTATAAATACAGGCCTATAATTCCTGCACATTTTTGTATTCATGAATTGTGTGAAATAACCAAATAAAAATATGTAATGCAAAATGATTATGTGGTCACCAAGGTGAATTGGCTTCGTCTTGGCTTCTGTTCAAACACCAGATCTAATTTCATTCATTCGTTCATTTTCTATACCCAGTTATTCTTGGAAAGGGTCGCCAGTCCATCGCAGCTAGTTTCACTTAAAGATTACGCAACCAAACTGTTACAAGTTCAGTTATTATTGTATTTCCATCACGTTGGGTCCTGTAATTAATTCATATCTGTAGGTAGTTTCAAAGATGAACATTTGCTACAACTCTATTTGGTGTCAAACATAGTTTAACCAGACATACCTAAAAGTGTACCAAACATAGAATTGGAGGCAGTAACCAATGAGCTAATTGTTCTTCCGTGAAAGATTAATATAGTGTCAAATGACAGACACTTAGCATGTAAGGGCATGTTCATTTAAATGTGCAATTTATGGATATTTTGTATAAGAGTTATATCCAACAAGATAGATAGGTTTTTATTTGTCACATGCACAGTTATACATAGTACAATGCACAGTGACATGTATTTTTGTACCTGCAACCAGTAGTAAAAAAAAGAATGTAAGTACTACAGTAAACAGTAGTAATATAAGTGTAATGTACACCAATAGAGAAATAAAATATAAAATATAGAATTAAAAAATAAGAGATAAAAAAAATAGAAATATAGACTGAATAAAAATAAAAATATAGACTGGTAAACAGAGGGAGTGAAGTTGTATATGTACATGTATTTACAGTATTTAGCAGCTAGTTGTTTTTTTTTTACATGAATAAAGTGCAGTGATATTTAAGTTCGGTTAAGGCTCAGAGTTGAGCAGGCGGATGGCATGAGGATAGAAACTCTTCTTCAGCCTCTCAGTCTTTGTCCTCACGCATCGGAAACGCCGGCCTGATGGCAGTAGAGAGAAGAGAGAGTGTCCGGGGTGACTGGGCTGTTTCAGGATCTTCTTGGCCTTTAACCTGCAACGTTTGGTGTAAATGTCCTGCAGGACATTTAAGGACACTGAAGGACACTGTAACATCATCAACATGTGTTTCATCAGCTGGCCTTTAGTTCCAACTCATCCATTCACTCAGAGAGATTCTAGTCTCAGACATGGGCGTGGCCGTGGGGGGGCCGAGTAGGGAGAGGGCCTATGAAAATCCTGAATTTTTTTGAATGAATGAATGAATGAATTGAGCCATCCAGTTAATTGGTGTCATAATGTATTTCGAATCAACTTTGTGTCACAGCCCTCCCAACATATTGGAGATTCTGGGGGCCCCTCTTGGAGACGCAAAATGGTTTGGTCCGCCCATAGTCAGCAGCCTTCAATAGCGGTGGAAAAAAGATTCGGGATCCGGCTCATTGAAGACTCAAGAATCACGGATCGAGACGTCTATTGAACCGGCTCAGTTGAGTCCTACCACATTTGATTGATATATAATTAATAAACGGCACCATAGAAACAAAATGTAATACCCGACTTGGCCACTATAGCAAACTATGGCACTCAGCCACTGGAGTGGAGTGGCGCTACTGAGTCCCTTCCTCACTCATGAATCCCTGCGGCTTCGCCACTCACTCGGCAGAGAAACGAAACTTAACCGACTCATGGATCCACGTACATTCTAGACCATAAAATAACAATGGTGACATTGTACTCATTCTTTTTTTTTTTTTTTTTTTTTTGAACAGCGTAATTTTAAGCTTCAGGCTTATTTAAGCTACTTTATATGATTTCCAGTGGCCACGTTGACATGATTGACAAATGGCAAAATGAATGTAGCTCGATATAATATAATATAATATAATATAATTATGTAATAGTAATATTAACAACAATAATAATAATACATGATGTCCAGTATTAAGGGGCCTACTGTAGAAATAGTATCAAAACATTGTCAGAACTCATTCCTCGCACAGCTGACAAGATGTGTCAACTTACATTTTTAAATGCCAACCTCAAAAAGTCCAGTAAACAGTCTCACTGTCCATTTCCCCGCCAGCTTTTTATTTCCATTGTCTTTATTCTTGGATTATTTTCTTCATATTTTTTATATTTTACTGTAGTAGGCATTTTTGTTGGCATTGTGGATATTGTTGTAGTTTATTCTTAGTTAAGTCCCAGACACTGCCATGGCCATTTCAGGTCAAGTGACTCCAGTGACGCAAGTGATTCGAAAAACCCGGATCATATCAGTGAGTGATTCAGACTGATCCGAATCCCTCAAAAGATCCGGGTTTTACATTACTAGCCTTCAACAAATCAGCCAGTGAGCGCAAATTGAATGACCTCTAGGCTAACTGTCATCAGGCCGCCCAAAAAACACAAATCGGGGTACCAGAAAAAGAAAGAAAGAAGATTCAGAATGAGAGGAAGCAACTGTTAACTGCTTTCTTTCTGAAAGGTGAACTGAGTTTACTTGTTGTGTAACTGCATTTAGCGTTAACATTGTCGTAGTCCAGAGTCAGTGGGAATTTACTGGGATGTAAATTACATCTTGTCATCTTGCGTAAGGCTTAAGCAAGGCTTTATTTATTTTTCTGCAAACTGAAGAACTATTTTATTGAAAAATAGTTTCATAGAGAAAAAATAGACAAACAATTTAAATAGTTTATTTAAATTGTTTCTCTGTGTACAGTTGTTGGCTCCTGTTCAATAATAAATGGTTTTAAATCAAAATGTGTCATGGATCAAAACATTAGTACACAAACCAGATGTAGCCTCATGTTTATAGGTGTTTGAGCACAAGTAGGCCAAATGCATCAATTCAGGTGGTGAATGAAAGAAGCAGTCATCTATATAATCTGATCTGATGGAGGTTGAACTTCCTGAGCTGACGCATAAAGTACAGCCTCTGCTGGGCCTTCTTCCTCACAGAGTCTATGTGGGGGGTCCACTTCAGGTCCCCTCCACCAAATTGTGGACCCTAGGAACCTGAATGAGTCCACTGTAGGGACTGGTCTGTTGAGGATTGTGAGAGGAAGGGTTGATACGGGTCTCTTCCTGAAGTCCACTGTCATCTCCACAGTTTTTGAGCGGGTTTAGCTCCAGGTGGTTCTGACTGCACCAGAGGACCAGCTGTTCCACTTCCCTTCTGTATGAAGACTCGTCGCCGTCCTGGATGAGTCCAATGACGGTGGTGTCGTCTGCAAACTTCAGGAGTTTCACAGAAGGGTCCATTGAGGTGCAGTCAGTGGTGTAAAGGGAGAAGAGCAGTGGGGAGAGAACACATCCCTGGGGGGCGTTAGTGCTGAGGGACCGGGTGCTGAAATTGAATTTACCCAGTTTCACCTGCTGCCTCCTGTCAGTCAGGAAACTGGTAATCCACTGACAGATTATCCAGACCCAGGTCCAGTGGACCTGAACATCCTGTGAGGAATATAAATGTGTGGGGGGGTGTGTACATTGTGTGGTCGTTGAAAATGTTTTCTGATATCTGTTCTCCACAGAAAAAGAGCCAAGGCCAGTGATTCTGAGTTTGAAAAAATAATGAATTGTATTATTTTTCTTTTGATAAAAAAATGAAAACGGTCCCACGGACCTGAACGCCATACAAGGGTTAACATGAATCTAACAAAAGAATGACACGCATGAGTCATGTTTGTCAAATAATAATGTCCGTGTTGTCCATGTTGTTGTCAAGTTGTTATTTTATCTGATCACGTGACTTCGCTCGGTGGCACATCATCATCGGATACTGAGGTATAAAATCCAGTGAATGACGGCAAGTCGCGGCATGTACAGACGAACAGGTCAGATGAGAAGAAGAAAAAAATAAATCCAGCACAAATTGAAAGTTTTTAAGAAGCCATTTCACTTCTGATCCACTGTGACTGCAGGTTTGACCTTTAAACGCCTGAAAAGGTAATAATCTGTTCTTCTGACTTAAGAAGATGTATCTCTGTAGTTTATCCACCTTTTAATACATTTGTTAAGTTTAAGTTTAAGTAATATTAAGACGGAAACAAACATCCGAAATTGGTGATTGCTTGTTTATAAGAGAGTTGCCGATTAATTCTAGAGTTGCCGAATTAATAATATTTCATACTTGATTGATATCAAAAAGTCTCATCAGAAAACAAAGTCAGAAAATGGCATGTAATGCATTTTCTCCTCCTTGTTTTATCACCGAAGAGGGACACACCTTAAAACTCAGATGGATCCGAAGGAGAAAACATGGAAATTAGGTGAGTGTTTTTTTTTTTTTTATGAAATTGACACTAAAGATATATATTTTTTATACTTAATTTTGGAGCCATTCATTTTGGGATCATGTAAACTATTAATTCAGTCTAATCTGAATTGTATGTCAACAGTATGCTAATTTCAGATTCACTGTATCATCTGAAAGCGTACTATGCCTCTCATCAGTTCAGTAAAACTATGAAAAGTTCTAGTTCTGCTTTTTCAAATAGATGTCTGCAATGTGGATCTCATCATTTATTTCACTGGACTTGTGATACCACATCAGTGTGTAGTCACTGGAATTTACTGGAGTTACAGTATCAGTCTCTGAGTGTGACAATGAACAACCATGGTCAAACACAAATGTCCCATCTCAACACGTATCGATCTATTAACCTTGTATGCGGCAAGGAACATATCTGGTAACTTCAGCACACATTTTAAATTGTGTCCCGGTACCTCTACAGGAGGTTTAGAAGCATGTGGGTGCCACTCAGCCAATCAGAGAAGATCAAAGCAACATTCTCCAGTCAAATATGGTCGGCAAGGTCCAGCTTTGCATGAATGCTGAGTATAACTGTTTCATTAGGTACCAGGAAGTAGTGGCCTCATGTTGCATGATGTGATAATGTCTATGTTGTCTGAGTCAGGACTTGTTCACTGTTCAAATGGCCTAAAATAACATTTTGAAAAGTTAAACAAAAGTAAAAAAAAGTCTTTGTATGCCCTACAATAACACTCTAGGGCACTCCAAGCATTCAGTGAACCCCCTGTAAAGAGTAAAACTCAGTGTTTTCATTTCATCGTGTCTTCAGTTGCCTTCGCTGTGTTGCTGCTCGCTCTGTGCCACACCACCGCCACTGTCAGTCTGAAGGACTCTCTGGCTGATTGTCTGAAGGACAAAGACTACGACAAACTGCTGGAGACCGTGAAGACCGGCCTGCCAAAATTAAACACGTCTCATCACGTTGTCATCGTCGGGGCTGGCGTGGCTGGACTGACGGCCGCCAAGTTGCTGCAAGACGCACAACACAGTGTACGCGCAACCTGCTGACTACTTTCTGTGCTGCTAGATAGTTTTGGAGACAACACACCGGAGAACCTTTGAGAGATCATTTGCAACAATGTGATTATGCTATAACTGGTAGCGTGTGTGTTATATCAGTTAAGATACTAAAGGGATAGCAGGAACCTTTGTAATCAAACAGATTTTAAGATGATCTACAGTGATCCTTGACGTTTGATAATGTGCCGTCCCTGGGAAGGTTTCTTTCTCATTTCATTCTCAGGGGATTTAGTTTCAAAATAAAACCAAAGAACAGTAAAAGCTTTTGAATGTAGTAAAGTATAAATTGCATCACTATCAGAATAGATAATAATTGCAGAAATATAGTTGTACAAGGAGCAGAGGTAGCAGTTTAGCAGAAATAACACGTAATACCACTAACCATCCTAGTAGAAGTACTAGCAGTTAAGCTGAGCGGCAAAACTGCTACAACAAACCTTTGCTGAACTGTTTGTATTTTTCTGTTTAAACAAGGTAACCATTGTAGAAGCTAGTGAACGAGTTGGAGGACGAGTGGAAACTTACAGGAATGAAAAGGAGGGCTGGTATGCCGAACTGGGGGCCATGAGAATTCCAGATTTTCATCGGTACGTCAAAGATTTGCAGATAAACATATAAAAGAAATCTCTGAAACTCACATGACTATGATTAGGGATCCCCATGAAGCTAAAATGCAGTATTTGCAGACTAAATGAATTAAAACGCTGAGGGGATGATGATGAAGATGATGATAAAGTAATCCACCCTAACCCTGTTGCATGTGCCATAATCAGATGTCTTCCTTAGAAACACAACAGACTGTCAAAGATGTGTTTCTCACATCATCTCCTCTGTCAACAGGATCGTCCACTGGTTTGCTCATACGCTGGGGGTCAAGCTGAGTAAATTTGTCATGGATGACCCCCACACCTTTTACCTGGTTAACGGGATTCGGAAAAAGACGCAAGCGGTGAAAGCGGACCCTGATATTCTCGAGTACAAGGTGTGGCCGAACGAGACAGGGAGGTCGGCTGACCAGCTGCTGCAACAAGCGCTGCAGAAGGTACTTAAGAAAGATTAAAAGAGGGCCATGTCTCACACTGCATTCTGCTGTGCTTACACTTGATATTCTGAGTTAGTAGCCAAGGAACAGACAGCGCCACACAATAAATACGTACCACAATATTGCTGTCAGATAGAAGCCATTACTACATCTATTGGGTTTATTTGGTAGTTGGTAAATCTGTGTTTGTATCCAAAGAGAAGCTCAGTGTGATCATTCTTTTCTTCCACACTATAACATGAGTTTTAAATATCACTGTACATGCTGGTTTTGTTTTTTTTATCCAGTGAGGTGACTTATTGTTTTTGTTCGCATTCTTCTCCTTCTCCTTCTTCTTCTCATCATTAGGGGTCCATGCAACGACATTGCAGGATCCCTTTTGATTTTGTTGCAATTTTTCTTCTTCTTCACCTTCTGTTCTGCTCAGGTAAAAGTGTTTGCCCAGGACAAACTGCAAGCGTGAAAGGCATCAAAGTTGGTAGAAGTCCTAGCATTTCACTTTGCCATGCTGTCAATACGCATGCCTATAGCTAGGTGGTGGAATAATAACTCAATTCACATTTTGCCTCATATCTCAAGAATTGTGTTCCCAAGAAACAAAATGTCCCCCTCTGATTCCTTATATAGTCCTGGTTCTAATGGACTAGGACACGCCCATTTTCGCCAGCCATTTTAGCTAAACTTAATGATTTCAGTGATGCAACCGTGGTGGCAAAGCTGGACGTGCCGGTAGGCGTTGCTGAAAATGCCTGTGGGTTACTCTGTGGTGCGGAGACCTGAAACAACATCCCATACTGATATTTATAATATTACAACGTTAAATGTCAAAATGTCTTCATCCTGCTCATGTGGTGTATTCCAAGTGGAGTATCCTCATAACTGAAATGCTCTCCAAAGCGCGCTGACTGTTTGCTAGGTAGCATCCGAGTCAAGTTAGCAAGGTATCTTAGCGATGAATAATAAATGAGTTAACGCTAATATTAAAATGAATTAACTTACTGTTAATGATAGTGACGGTGGCGGTTGAACTACCCCTTGAAGGGCAGCCCGCACATCTGCCCGTTCAGTTTCCTCCACACGCAGGGAAACGGCCATGCTTGGGTCCTCACCATCCCTGAAGCCGTCTTTCACCTACTGATCCTTGATCAGTGGTATGGGCGTGGTTTGAGAAGGGCCGTGGAAAAGATATCAGTTTGAAAACTGTAATCAAGTTTTTACATTTGGCACCCCATACTTGTCAGCCCAAAGATTCCTCGGCAGACACTTTGCCTCCTTTCAGGCTGTGTCCTACCTGCTTATGCCTCTGCGTCCCGCTCTGGGACGACTTTCCCACAGCATGGACCCCTTTATGATCGCTTGCAATCATCTAGTTATGATTATGATAGATTAGTATTACACTGAAACTTCCAGGTGAGGAACTCAAACTTTAGACGATCCTAAGTACACACATGTGTACTTAATGGTTAAGTCTATGGTAATCCTAATTTTCTCTTGGGGATTTTTTGTAGGTGAAAGATTATGTGAAGGATTATGGATGCCAGGCTGCTCTGAGAAAGTACGACCATTATTCTGTGAAGGTAAAGCACAGTGTGATCTAACTAACAGGTGGTAAAACTAACCGTGTGTTGAGAAAATAAATTGTATAGCCCATAATGGGTGTGCTGTTCCTAAACGTTGATTATTTGAAAGCAGTTTTTATTAAAAATATTAAACTTCGGCAGGAAAACCAATGTCCAACAGTATCTGAATCATCATATTTGAAAATATTGATTTTATGTGAATACATTTAAAGATTTCTTTCAGAGCCACATTGATTTGGCCATATGAACTTTTGTTTCTAAAGGAGTACCTGAAAGAAGAAGGATGTCTGAGTCCAGAAGCCATCAGGATGATTGGAGAACTGCTTAATGAACAGAGTATGATGTACACTGCACTGAGTGAGATGATCTATGACCAAACTGATGTTAGCGACCATACCACGTAAGGCCTGACAATTATTTTTTAAGTTTAAAATAATGTAACCCTTAGACAAAAACATTTTTATTTGTGATTATGTCACAGAAAATTATAACCAGAAAAATAAATTCTATGTTAACAAAACAGTTCAGGAAAACTGTGAAAGTTCACTTCTTTGCAGATGAGGCTGTTTTGTACATTTGCATAATTTCACTTCTTTGTTCTTTATATGTCAGCTGTTCATTGTCTTCCAATGCAACCTAGTATATGTCAGTTATTAGAACTAAAGTCTGGAAAGGTTGTCAGTCGTCCAGGTCAGTGTATATCCAAAACCCAGGACCATGCAAGGCCTGAAAAATATAAAAGATGATTTCATGTTAATTTCTTTGTAGATGACTCAGTTTTGTACATATGTGTATCAGCTGTTGCAATATCAGAAAAGTTTATATAGAGTTTGATGAAGGGCTTATTTTTGTCAAGTAACAAATACTCAAATCGGCACAATGTCTTTTTCTCTGGAAACTTCAAAATGATGTGACCCTCAGCCAGAAACTTTTTTTTTATATGTGTGTTTACATTTCATCAGTTGGCTGAAGCGTCAAACCTATGATTTTAGAGTCCATGTAAACACATCTGCTCACCTCAATCCTCAACTGCCTTCATAAAAGTCCCTGAAAAACAAAATTCTTCACTTCTTTGCTGATGACACAGTTTTATACATTTGTGTATGAACATAAAATATACGTATTTCTCTTTCTATATCGGTTGTTTTTATCAGCTTATTATTTACTACTAAAGTACAAAAAGGCAATAGAGATGTTGGCTTGTCCCAGCTCGTCTTGGTGTTGTGACAGACGTTCAGGTTCAGATGTGAACTCAAGCTTGACTCAGATCATGACTGACATCTCATCTAAATGTACACAACAGTCTGTGGGTTTCTCTCTGAGCCTACATACATTCTACATTCTCAACATGGTCACCTCAGTACGTACTGTTCTGTAAAGTGTTATACTAAGTGAATGCATGCAGTAATATTAGCTATTTGTCCTTTTGTTTTGAAGGTACAGTGAAGTGACTGGTGGGTCGGACCTTCTCATCAAAGCTTTTCAGAAAGCCCTTGATTCCCCTCGGGTCCGGATTCTCCTCAACTCCAAGGTCAAATCTATCACTCAGTCAGATAATGGTGTCGTTATATCATACCAGAGAGGTCAAAAGTCTTCTCTCACTAACCTTTCCGCTGATGCTGTCCTGGTAACAACCACGGCCAAAGCAGCCCTCTTCATGGAGTTTGTGCCGCCTCTCTCCATCAGAAAGATGGAGGCCATGAGGTCCATCCACTACGACAGCTCCACTAAAATCCTCCTTACCTTCAGTGAGAAGTTCTGGGAGGAATACGGCATCCAAGGAGGAAAGAGCATCACAGACCGGCCCTCTCGGTTCATCTACTACCCCAGTCATAGTTTCCCGACTAATGACACCATCGGTGTCCTCCTGGCTTCCTACACCTGGTCTGACGACTCCCTTCTCTTCCATGGTGCAAGTGATGAAGACCTGAAGGAGCTGGCTTTGAGAGATTTGGCCCTGATTCATGGAGAGAGGGTGAAGACCCTCTGCACAGGGGTACTGGTGAAGAGGTGGAGTGTGGATCCCTACAGCCTGGGCGCCTTCGCTCTGTTCACACCCTACCAACACTTAGATTACGCCATGGAGCTCTTCAGAAGTGAAGGCAGGGTGCACTTTGCTGGCGAACACACTGCCTTCCCTCACGCCTGGATCGAGACTTCTATGAAGTCTGCAATCAGGGCTGCTACCAACATCAACAACATTGCACACAAAGAGTTCAGAGCTCAACACCATGATGAACTCTAATGTCCTCGCTCTGCATTGTTATAACGTCAGCTTTATAGTTAACATGAAATGTTAGTTGGGTTAAATTGTAAACTGGAGTCTTTCAAGTGTGTCTTGGTCGACCTCAACCACCATAATCTTGATGTGTTTATTTTAATCAAATATAATGTAGATGTGGAGTTGGTATTGCTATTCTATCCTTTCATTCCCGCTAACAATGGATCATTCAAGCATTTAGTCATTAGTTTGTTTTATTGTAATTGTTTGTGCAATTCCTCTGATGTTTTCCCCTTCAGTGTTCTCCCTTTTCCTTTTCTTTGGAACAGTAATCCATGGCTTGTTGACTTGCGTTTCATCAGGTTAGCTGAACTGTTTTAGCAAGGTTCCTATAAGATCACACAGCTTGTATCACATTGTGTACTATGCAGTTAGCATCACATCCATTGTGTTTTTCCTTGATGTGTTTTTGTAATAGCTGATTATTTTTCTTGTTTTAAATCCATAATTTTTGATTTATTGTCTCCATGTATTTCCCTTGGGATAAATAAAGTATCTGTCTATCTAGCTATCTAATCTCTGTCTATTACCACAGCGAACTACAGCACAAAAGTCTGGGTGATAATTGCTTGATTTGTAACCCCTCTCTTCATACTTCGGACTCAACAGGGAATAGCACTAGCGTACCATAACAAAATATTGTTCAAAATGAACAAGTTTCACAGGAGATAATGCGTTGTTTAGAGAATGCATTTTGGTGCCCCAGTCATCCTCACTATATGGATCCAGATCTAAATATCGTCCGTAAGACTCCAAACGACACCCAAGTTATATGGGTGAGTAAACAATCGTATTTTATGCCAGAAATAAGGTCCCACCGGCCAAAGACATGCTCATTAGGTTAATTGATGATTCTAAATTGGCCGTAGGTGTGCATGTGAGTTGAATGGTTGTCTGTCTCTGTGTTTGCCCTGCGATGGACTGGAGACCTGTCCAGGGTGCACCCCCGCCTCTTGCCCGATGACAGCTGGGATAGGCTCCAGCAGACCCTTCAGAGTGAAAAAGCGTATACAGAAGATGCATGAATGGATGAATGAAAGCTATCAGTTATACTTATTAACGCAAAATAAATGAGTTTAGCCATACTTTGGGACTGCAATGTACACCTGCGTCTGAAAATCTGCACAGTCCGTCCTTATTTTGTGCCCATCCTCCAGCATTTTTCACTGGTACTGGCAGCAGCAACATATCTGCTCCCCACTAAAGTCATCTTTTTGAAAAGCATTCCTTTTTGAGCTAAGATTTAACCTCATTGTCAAATAACATATATCACCAAAATATGTATATTCAGCCATGTTAAGGCTACCTGATTCGAATTTAGCCAAAGTTATCACACTAGCTAGGTATTTTGTCCTCTCCACTAACCACAGGAGACGAGGTGGAGTGAGTTACTGTGGTATGTCGACCTCGGCTACAGTCATGGGTCTTGTTTGTTCAGTCATCAGCAGTTTTCCAGGGTTCATGCAATAACTTTTTGACCTTAACAGCAAATGTAGCAAATGTCCGCAGGGGACCTTGATTTAGTTTTCCCCCCTCTCTGCGACTTTATGTCTACAATAGTGTTGCTTTCGTCAACGAAAGCCTTTATCACGTGTCTAAAACGAGACGAGACGTAACGTAAATGCTGGTCATGCGATGATGACTATAATTAAATGTATAATGCAATATTGTTGACGAATAAAAACGAGACTAAATGTGGTTTACAAAATAAAAACTATGCTAAAATGTCTCTCCATTTTCGTTGACCAAAACGAGACGAGACGAAATGTTACGTTATTTTGTCTTGTTTAGTCGCGTTATCTCTCGCAGGCGACGTCACTTCCTCAAGCTCCACTCGCAGGATTACCAAAGAGCATAGAATACTAGGTATTCTATGCTCTTTGGCATTACTGAGTACTGAGTAGCGTGACAAAGAAAGGGAACAATGGCCGGCCAGCCTTAGGTAGAAGAAGAAGAGAAGACATTTGGACTTTAAATACATCGAAGTGGAAAATAGAACCGGATGTCTTCTACCATGTTTGGTTAGAAAAATAAATATGTTGTAAATTCAAAACAGCGTCTTCTGTGTCTGGAATGGATGTGTTCTTGAGTCTATAAGGTAACAATAATATAATAAGAACCTTGTTTGAAATAGGTTTGGTTAAAAGAACATTTTGGTTTTGTCTATACTACAAGGAACTTACTTTATTGAGTGGATTAAATAGAATTGTATTACTAAAAAGAATAAAATACAATTTGCATTGACTAAAACTAGATGAAAATAGTCATGGATAATTCTGACTAAAATAAGACTAAAATGCTCAGACTTTAGTTACTAAAAGGAGTATGAACATGACTAAAACTAATGAACACTAAAATGACAGCTTGACACAAACACTAGACTAAAAATAAAATTAAAACAGTAAACAACACTAGTACAAAGTGAGCAACTGCTCTCAACCTGACTAATAGACACTAACTTTAAGTTGGTGTCCCTTTCTCTATTTATTCCCATCTCAGTAACCATTAACACTTCATCTTCCTTCCTCTACGCACCTTTTCCATCGTTTAACACTTGTTTGACTACCATTCAGCTATGAGCAAGACATCACATCAGCTGGAGGATCAGCTGATGGAGTTACACATCTACCACATATAATCTGTTTGTGTTCCAAAACACTCTTATTGCCTGTCATCGCCTTCCTTCCTCTTCTGTGCTTCACCAAGCCAATTTCCAGCCTGTGAGTGACCTTCTTCCGGCTTTTTCTTTTTTGACTTCCCATATTCCTTCTCTATTGCCTGTACTGGTTTGGTATATTCTGGTACACTTAACTTTCCTGCAAATCCATATTTCCTTTCCCATTTCTTCATATGTTTAACATTCTTGTCACCTCTCGGTATCATGAATGTTGCATCTCCATCTAATTCTTCTGTTCTGGCTTTACAACCTAATCCCCATCTTATTATTTGTATGGAGTTCACATCACAGTTTCTGCATGACCAGACATGCTGTTAACCAACATGATTAATCATTGAGACGACCTTCCTGAGACATGAGAGCTACTCAGGGGACACTTTCATTCATGTGTCCATTGAGCATGAAGAGAATCTTGAAGAGTGAATGGATGAGTTGGAACTAAAGGGCAGCTGATGAAACACATGTTGATGATGTCACAGTGTCCTTGTTGGACCAACAGTGTTCAACAGTGTTTTCTGGACGACATTTAACTTGTTTCTGTCTTTTAGGAGGTGGTAGAGTCTAAAACCAGCCACGACTCAGTGATGCAGTCAGTTACAACAGATGAACACAGTGAACATATTGAGGTGTGGATCTGATCCACCCACATACTTTCACCTCCTTCTTCCATAGAATCCATTTTCAGTTACCCGTCTCCTTGGTTTACTCTCACACTTGGTTCACAGACTGGGTTTGACTGAAGTGTTGACAGCTGACTTGGCATCAACATCTAAATGTGATGTTCACAGGCTTTTCCTTTTAATTCCTTTAATTGAAAAACAGATACAGGTCAAACCAGCTGATGTTGTCTGTGTTGAGGCTTTTGTGTTTTGTGGTCAGAAACAGTTTGTTGTGAAATCACCACCTCTGACTTTCCAGAGGAAAGGATATTAAATAGATTCACATAGACTGATTAATAGATTAAAACTGCTTTAAGGGAAACCAGGACCAACCAAGTAGAACCAGTACCTCATCAACCTGTCCAGTCTAAAACATCAAGATCATGAGCAACACAACTAATAAAACAAGAAACAAGAAAATAAATACGAGACAATTATCCTAGGCTTCCTTTCTGTGTTCGCTGCTACAGTGACTGAATATAAGAGGAGATGGAGAGAGAGCCACACATCTGTTAACATGGTATACAATAGATTCACACAACGCATGAGTAGTCAGAAATAAGAAGTTAGAGGACAGGTGCCCAGTGCATGATGGGAAGTCCCCCAGCAGCCTAGGCCTATAGCAGCATGACTAAGGTCCTAACTATGAGGTCTTTGAGATAATGGAGCCAGGCCTTGATATGGAAGTTTCTCAGTCAGTTCACGTGGTTTAGAAGCTGCTTTAACGTCATGTATACGTCATGTGTTCTAAAGTACTCGTGTTCATTCAGGGCCTGTGTCTAGGAGCCAGACAATGTGGCCCCCAGTAGATTAGAAGTAGAAAACAGATCTAGTCTGTTTATTCTTTGTTCATTATTCTCTCTCAATACATAACATATGGTCAAAGAAAACTATATCCTGTTCAGATGAACAAAGCTGAGATGGAGCTGGTTCCACTGAATAAGACAGGACAAACTGTCAAAGGACTGAGGGAGACACAGGCAATATATACATGCTGGGGTAATTAGGCACAGGTGAAAACAATCAGGACGTGGAAGACAATCACAAAGGTGAGAACACACGGGAAGGACAAGCTAACGATAACACAAAAGGAAACGGTTAACAAAATAAAAGCAGAGATAACAGAAAAATAAAACACGATGCAAAACATGAGCAGCTTTACTTCCTCAGTACGACACTATCTTATCTTCATGAAGGTTCTGGTGTTCAGTATGACTTTCTATTAAACTGAGACAGCTGTTGATTCAACTGTGTTTTTATTTTGTAGCAGTATTGAACAGACACGTGTTCCTATTATTCTGACATTGTAGTCAGTGGGCTAGGCTAAACAACAGAAACACTTTGTGGTTAATTCAGTTTAACAGATGGACAGTTATCTCCTCTCCATGTCTCTTTTCTGTCTCTGAATGGCCTCAAGCAGATGTGTCCCTCCATAGCAGCTGGTCCTGGTCCTGGTTCTGGTTCTGGTTTCTTCCTGTCTCTTAGTGCTTGTTCTGGGGGTTTCATGCTAGGTTTCGTAAAGAGTCTGGAGAGAATATGTATTATTATTGATGTGATAGAAATAAATTTTGAATTAAAATGTTTTGTAAAAGTCTATAAGCTGCTGTTTTAACAGGTGTGGACACGTTTTCTATCGTCTGAGTTGTAGAGCTATTTACTAACTGAATGACATGAGAAACTAAAGATGATCAGAAGGCAGTTGAACGTGTGAGTGTCCACCCTCGTCTCCATGCTTCGATGTCCTCGTTCCTCAGAACCAGTCACCTGAATCAAAGACACAGGTTCCTGATTCTGAGGAACAAGTTAAAGCATGTGGGTGAATGAGATGATTGATTGTTTGTACAACATGTTTTTCTCAGTAAAACATCAAATGACAGTAGATGATTTCACAACGAGGTGTTGTTTTTAAGTCCCAGGACAGGCCAGCTGACAGTCTTGCCTGGGCCCGGGACTCTTATGGCGCATTTCCACTAGCACGGTTCGGCTCGGTACGGCACGGCTCGGCGCGCTATTGCGTGTTTCCACTAGCACGCAGTACCTGGAACCGGGTACATTTTTGGTATCACCTCAGCCCTGGTTCCAAGCGAGCCGAAGCGTTACTAAAACGTGACGTCAGCCGACTGCCTTCCACTGATTGGCCGATGAGTGTCGTCACTGGAAGCGTCATAACCGCGCGACGACCGCCTAGAATGTAAATAAAAACAAGACGCGAGACAAGACACCACTTTTTACTGCTTTTTGACTTGGAACAAGATGGCTTCTCAGAAAAAATCCGCTCCTTGGTCGGTGGAGGAGGTCCAGACGTTCCTGACTCTGGTTGCCGAAGAACGGATTCAGAGGGAGGTCTTCCGGATTTGTACGTTGCTCGGCGCCGTGTAAATGACGTCACAGCGGTTTCGCGCAGCCGTGTTATGACGACCCCGCCCACGTCGAGGAGGCACCAGTTGTAATGGAAACACAACCAAACCGAGCCGAGCCGTGCCGTGCCGTACCGTACCGAGCCGAGCCGTGCTAGTGGAAATGCGCCATTAGATGCCCCACCCCTCTGTTCTCTCTCACCGGTAGCCTGACTCTGGCCCTCCGCTCTGGGACAGCGGGCCCCTCCTGCATCACTCTCTCTGTCACCTGACTGCAGCTGGATCTGTGTCAGGCTTTTATACAAGCTAATGGACGTTAACATTAGACCTGGCTTGTTAGGTTACGTTACAAGGCTGGTAAACGTTGGATGTGCTGTTTCTAACCGTGCTCTACGTTCACTTTACTAGTCCCATTTTTTTTAAATGTTTCGTAAGAAATTCTTTAAGGCCTCTATTTTCTTCTTCTCTTTTCTTTCCTTTCCTGACACCTGACTTGTGCTGACCGGACATTTTCAGTGTATTGAACTTCAAATCAAACGGCAACATCAAATCTTGATCAGTGGCCAAACCATTTCTGTGTTGGGGCGGGGGGATATGAACACGTGGAAAACAAATTATTACTCAACAATTTATTTTTAATACAAAATAGCAAAATTAACAGAAACCTGTCCTACTTAACTTAAAACTGTAGAAATGAAATAAAACAATAGAAAGCAGAACATTCCTCTTGTTAAAGTGCAATAAGAAAAGTTGTTGCTTTGTTGTCTTCCGGTATCTTCTTGGCAAACAACAGTACTTTGACTAGTGAGATGAGCAGCATTCTTGCTCTCATCTTTTTTTAAAATATATTTTCATTAGAATTTTGTATACAACAATTTACAGAAAAAAGACAGAATAAAAACAACAAGCAAAACAGAAACACACACAAAAGACAGGGCATATTTAAAAACAATAAGTTAATTTGAAAAAAGATCGCGCCAAAAAAATAAATAGGTAAATTCTGTAAAAGATGCAAGAACCTCAGAAGGGAAACCATCTTAATGGCATTTATTCAACCCACCATAGAAAGAGGAAGAGTCCTCCATTTTTCAATGTCCCTCTTCAGTTTCTCTACTTTCTCAAGAAAGTTCAGGTTAAAAATTAATTTAGGGTCTTTCGGCAAAACTACACCAAGATACTTCAGCCTGTTTGTAATTTTAATCTGCGTCCAGTGACATGAATTCACTCTTCTGCCAGTTAATTGTGTATCCCAAAACTTCACCAAGTGTTTTAATAAGATCTAGCAATACAGGAACTGATTTCTCTGGTTGTGATATGAAAAGAACAACATCGTCCACATATAGAGAAATATGGTGACCACATTACCCAACTGGATGGGTTCAACAGAAGGATGATTCCTGATACTAATGGCAAGAGGCTCAATAGCAATTGCAAAGAGCAATGGGCTGAAGAGGCAGCCCTGGCGTGTCTCACGGTGTAATCGGAACGGCAATGATCTTTCTTGATTTGTGAGAATGGAGGAAGATGGATGGGCATATAGCAGTGTAATCCACGATACAAACTGACTACCAAATCCAAACTTCTCAAGGCCTTTACCATATGTGCCCACTTGATCGAATGCCTTTTCCGCATCTGGGCAGAAGGCAGCCACCCTCGAGGCCCTACTGTACCTGTGATACATTATATTATATTCATCAATCTTCTGACATTAAAAAAGGAAAATCTATTTGGAACAAAGCCAGTTCGATCAGTGTGAACAATGGATGAAATATATTTATTTAACCTATTTGCTAATAACTTGGTAAAAATTGTAATCTCTGAGTTCAGTAGTGCGATAGGACGAAAAGATGAAGGGTCAGTTTGATCCCTACCTTCTTTTAATAACAATGAAATATTGGCTTCATACAATGTGGGCGGGAATTTCTGGGTTGCAAATGAATGATTGAACATCCTCAAAAGAAGGGGAGCAATCTTCAGAGAAAAAGTTTTTATACAGTTCAATTCCAAAATCTGGGCCAGTGGCCTTGCCATTGGGAAATGATTTTATAGCATCCAGACTCTCCTGCATGGTGATGTCAGAATTCAAAGCTTCACGAGCAGCCTCACTTAATTGAGGACGTCTTAAATGTTCCAGCCAGTCAGACAATTTCCCCTTTGCTTTTGACACGTATAACTTTATAATAGTCCCTAAAACGATTGTTTATACTTTTAGGATCAATAACTACTTCTCCAGTCTTTGATAAGAATAAGTTTACCGTAAATTTTCACATAAATCACCCTGTTGTTCATTCATTTTATTGACATTTTACTCACTATTTTTGATTCTCAGGGTACTACGGGACAAAGTGCGTCTCGTTTCAGCTCAAGCCTCGTACAGGCTGGATGGGCTTCTTGGGCACCGGCACACTCTGGGGGAGAGGGTGTAAAGACTGGAGTGGTGGAGGGCCAGCAGGGGGTCCAGTGCTGAATCTATTGAAAAAAACATTCAGCATGTCGACTCTGTCTGGGCCAGCATCCTGTTGCCCGGCTTTGTTGCCTGGCTTACAGTTTTACCACAAAGATTAAAGATGAACATCCATCTGATGAAAGCGTTCATGTAGAATGTGACATGTCACATGAGAGACTAATATCAATAAAACTAGTGACAGCAGTAGTAAGTTCACTGCTACAGTGACTGAATATGAGAGGAGATGGAGAGAGAGCCACACAGCTATTAACATGGTATACAATAGATTCACACAATGCACAAGTAAGAAATAACTACTTAAATAACTATGAGCTTCATCAAAACGAAACTCTAAGAACCACAAGTAAGCCTCCACTACTACTCTGTAGTACTCTTGTGTTCATTCAGGGCCTGTGTCTGGGAGCCAGATAAATTAAAAGTAGAAGTAGACCATCTTCTCAACTGTTTGTTTCCTAAGTCACATACTGAGAAGTAGAGGTCGACTGATTAATCGGTTTGGCCGATTAATCAGTGCCGATAGGACGTTTTAAAAACTATCGGCATCGGCAGAATTCGGCGCCGATAGTTGCCGATAGCTGCCATTTTTTCCCACAGTGCCATAAACTGCTTCTTCCCTGCACTGCTCTCTGTCTCTCCGCTCTGTCGCTCTGATCACTGAGGGGCGGGGCTGCTCATCACACACAGCGAGAGAGAGAGAGAGAAACGCAGCGTGTGCAGCGGCAGCAGAGAGGATTCAAGTGATCTGTGGAGAAGTCGACTGGACGACAACACATGTCATTGTAAGTGAAATAAAACCTACACAAGTTGAAAGTCAACAAACATAACCTCCTTCGCAGAGGCAGTAAGTACCACTAGTTCAACGAGCATAAACGTGCATCATATTTCAGCGTAAACAGCCACATCTCCACCGGCATGATTTAGCCTACATGAGCTTGTTAAGCTAACAACAGTTAGCTTGTTAACAGGCTAAAATGAAAGCTGTCTGTGTGTAGTCAGGACTGTTAAGAGTATGGATAAGGTGTTTAGGTGTTCAGTTATCCAGATTTCTGTATTTATTATGTTCTGTTATGTTATTTTCACTTTGAGATTTTATATATTTGGATATTTATTTAATCAGATTGTTCACTTCCAACAGTGTTGAAATTTTTTTTCTTTTTGGGGGGGCATTATCGGCCGATTAATCGGTTATCGTTTTTTTCCTGCTCCAAACTATCGGTATAATATCGGCATTCAAAAATCCACTATCGGTCGACCTCTATCTGGAATACAGTCTTTATGTGTTAAGGCAACTAGACGCAGCTTCTGGACTGTCCTTGATCTCCACTCAGTGGAACAGAACAGAAACATAGAGTGAATGCATCAATGCGTACATGGAATTCATACTGCAGGTCACAAATCAGTCATTTTTATTCATTTGTTGTGATTATGTTCACATTGTGTTTGTTTGATGCAATGAATAATGTCCCTTGTTTGAAGAATCTGTGATTTCTCTAGTCAGTTCAGAGCTTTTACATTTATTCATAAAGAAACATGATGGATATAACATCTTATTTTATCACATCTTGTGGAACCAGGTCCCAGTTTGAGTTCAGGAGGCAAACATACTCTCTACTTTGAAGGTTTCTGGCTCAGGTGACCATGAATCCACCCTTTTGTTCTACTTTTATTTGTTGTTCTTCTTAATGTTCTATGAAAAACAGAAGTTATGAATGAGTCAGAGATGTTTGAGATGCTGGAGAGACTTTATTAAAGCAGAGAATCATCAGAATAAAATGATACAGAGTCATTCAAGAAGACATTAAACAGTTTGATTCATTTGACTAATTGTAGGATCTATGATCCACGATAGTTTCACATGTTTGTAGATTAAAACCTCTCAGAGATCACAGAGATTGAAAACACCACCAAACTGATTAAACAGGAATATGTTTGATTCTGTTTCTCCTCAGTGAGCATGCTCAGCTCTGTTACCATGGCAACTCTCAGACATAATAACACAGGTATATGTCATAGCGGCTGCTGTTTCCTGTATTGAGGCTCTTTTCGATGGCAACGGCCCCGGCGTTCTTGAATGGCTCAGTGCAACTCTTGCCAACGATCAGAGTGATATCTTTGATGGGATTGCTATTCTTGGGATCTCTCTTGTACCACAGGAACACCGGGTTTCCTCCAGTACCCTGGTTGAGATCCGTGTTCACTTGTTGATAGCTCTGTTTTGCAAACCTCTCATATTCTTCATCATTGATGGAGATTTGCAGATCTCTGATGGCCTTCTGACTGTCAGTGGTCTGACGGTACCAGATGAAGACTTTGGCTCCTCCTGGACCTCTGTTGGTGTCTTCATCCACTCGGATGTACCCATTCTGGAAGTAGTCTGCATCTCCTTTAAAACCCTCAGTGGCATCAACGTCACAGATGTACGTTTGTTTCTCTCTCTTCACCCACAGGTAGATCATTTTTCCTCCAGCATCACGGTTCAGATCACAGGCCAGTCTCTCGTAGCCAGATGTAAACTTCTGGGCTTCATCTTCTGTAGAGACATCAAGTTCCACGATGGGAACATCGTACTCTGTGGTACCTTTGTAGAGCCACAAGTAAATGTAGTCTCCATCTGCTCCAGCATTGAGATCTTTGTTGATCTTGGTGTAACCGTTGTCGTTCAGACCCTTTTCCATTCCTTTAGTAAATGAAAACTGAATCCTGGTGACTGGGTCACAGCTTCCTGTTTTGTACCAAAGGTAGATGTACTTTCCTCCAGCTCCTTTGTTCAGATCAACATTAATTTTCTTGAATCCTTGTGCATGGAGGTGACTCTCGTCAGCTTCATTCAGAGACACTTGAAGGTCAGTGATGTAGGCGACCATTTTGTTTTCCTGCGTCACATAAAGTTAAAGGATTCATGAGCGAACACACAGTGATGTAAACGACTTTTTCAGAGTGAAATCATGAAATAATGAACTACACATGATTAGATTAAATCATTTATAGTTTAAAATAGAATTATCAAATAAATTCAAACAAATCTACGACACCTTTAAATTAAAATACTGAGAAGAAAATAACAAAAATACATTTAGTAAAACCTGGAAGCTGTTGGTGTCGACATGAAGCTTTAGGTCAATAATCAAATCATAACTAGTTTGATACTGGAATGTGAAAATAACTTGATTCAGATCCTGAAAATATTGATGAAGACGTAAAAAGACGAGCCTTGAAATGATTGTGAATCATATTCTTACAGCTGTAGATCTGCAGTCTAACTGGATGAAGACATGTTAAACTAAAATAAGATGAAGAGACATTAAAGATGATCAGAAAGTGGTTGAACACTTATGTGTCTGCAGACAGTGATTGGCTGTTTGAATCAGTTGCTCGGCTTAACGCTGCTGTTTAGAACCACAGATGGCTGGACAAGGCAAAGTCCCATCAAAGCGGACGGATTGGCACAGATGTTATGGTTATATTTTTGAGATTATTGTTTCTTCTTCAGTGGCTGATATTTTAGTTTTTTTCTAGATGTCCAGACTTTAGTTTGTTTTCTGAGAAAAGTTACATTACATACACAAGTTTGTATTTTGTCAATAATTACAGCTGAATTGACAGCTGCTGCTTTCAGATGTTCAGAATTCCTGTTGGAGACAGCACAGTAGCAGGGTGGTTAGCACTGAAGCCTCGCAGTTAAAAATACCGGGTTCAAATCCATGGGCCGACTGGTTCCTCTCTGTGTGGAGTTTGCATGTTCTCCCTGTGTCTGTGTGGGTTCTCTCCAGGTTCTCCAGCTTCCTCCACCGTCCAAAGACATGCTGCTTAGGTTCATTGGTGATTCTAAATTGGATGTAGGTGTGAGTGTCTCTCTGTGTTAGTCCTGTGATAGACTGGAGACCTGTCCAGGGTGGACCCCCCTCTAGACCAATGACAGCTGGGATTGGATGGAGGATGGAGAACCTGGAGAGAACCCATGCATGTTCTCCCACGCAGACACAGCTCATGTGTTTGTCACGTTGTCAGCACTGATTCCACAGCTCTATCAACATCAAGCACGGATCGTGGAGACGACCTTCCTGGTGTCAACAGTCCAATCCACGTACAGATTCTGTGGAACAATGGGCATTAAATCATGTGGGTGGGTCATGTTACTAATATCTAGGTTATTAATTATCTAGGTGATGGTTTTCCAAAGAAATAACATGATGATTATACAACAGTTCATTGTATCATTGCTTCATTCAGCCGAAAAACTTTAAACAACCAATCCCTGTCTGGAGACACATAAATGTTTAACTACTTCCTCATGATCTTTAGTGTTGTTTCATCTTATCTTATATTGATTAACGTTCCACCCAGTTAGACTGAAGATCCACAGCTATCTGAATATTATCCCTCAACATTTCAAGACTCCTCTTTTCATGTATTTTATTTGTAGTATTTTCATTTAATATACTAAGAAGAGGGCCTTGTACTGTGTATATTAACTCCTTAATTAAATCATATAAAGAAACTTCTTACAGATAAACAGCAGTAAAACAGAAATCCCTCCTCGTCGGCTCATCAAAGTCCACTTTAGTCAAAGCCGACAGTTTCTCATTCAACATCATTAACTACACTCAGTGTTGTGTTTGCACTAAACAAGAACTAGTTCAAAGTCCATTCCATACAGATAAAAGTGAATTAGTTTGTTTATAGACTCCAAAATGAACAGTTCACCTTCATTTTTCCCATTTTTATTCTTTGATTCGTGCTCTTGTAGTAGAATCTCTCACTGACCTTCCCAACCATCCATGATATTTTTTTCCACCAGGATCCTCCACTGACTTCCTACAAATGATCCTGTTAGCTTCAAGGCCCTTCACAACCAAGCTCCATCATCTCTGAACTTCTCCAAAACCCCTCTCAGAAATTTACGCTGAAATATCAACATCCTGCTATATATGTGTGTAGTCTGTGTCATGTCCTGTCATGTCCTCCGTCTTTGTCTTGTCTTTTTTCATTGTCATGGTTTAGTTCAGCTTCTTGTTTTATTTTGTTAAGTTCTGGCTGTCTGTCACGTCTTTCGTTTCTTTCTTGGTTTCTGTTTCCTGTTTTATTTTGTTAAGTCTTTGACTTCCTGTTTGTCACGTCTGTGTGTTCCCTTTTGATTAGATGATTAGTTTCACCTGTGTCTCGTTTCTTGATTTGCTTCACCTGTGTCTTGTCACTCTGTTCCTCGTGTGTGTATATATAGCCCTGCTCTTCCCTTTGTTCCTTGTCTCGTCATACTTGTTGCATGTCGTTTCATGTTACCCGTTACTCGTGTCGTTTCTTGTTCCATGTTTCATGCCACGTTTTAGTCTTGTTAGTGTTTTGGATTTTGTTTGCTTTTTTGGAAATCCTGCTACTTCAGCAGCGTTCTTGGTTTTGTGAGTTTTCTTTTCTTTATTAAAAATACTTCTTGCCTTCACCTGCCTCCGCCTTTAGTCCTGCACTTGGGTCCTCTCCTCCAACCACTCTCCCCGGACCCTCCCGTGACAGAATGACGCGACCAAAGAAGGACCCAGCGAACTTTGTTTTTGATGAGGAGGACACACAGCAAGTAAAAAATTACTTGAAACTAACACTGGGATATGGGCCATGGCTCAAACCTGAATTGTTGCCCTTTTTCTTGGGCACACGTTTGGCCATGGAGGCTTCGACTGGGAGGATGGGTCCAGGGGGACGCCATGGAGGGAAGTCTGCTGGCCGGCAGCCTATGGAGTTCCACACTGCCGGCCGCAAGGTAGCATCTCCCCGGCCTGCTAGCCACAGGGTCCGAAAATCCCTTTCCCCGCTACCCATTGTGACAGTCTGCATGTTCTCCCTGTGTCTGCGTGGGTTCTCTCCAGGTTCTCCAGCTTCCTCCACCGTCCAAAGACATGCTGCTTAGGTTCATTGGTGATTCTAAATTGGACGTAGGTGTGAGTGTCTCTCTGTGTTAGTCCTGTGATAGACTGGAGACCTGTCCAGGGTGGACCCCCCTCAAGACCAATGACAGCTGGGATTGGATGGAGGATGGAGAACCTGGAGAGAACCCATGCATGTTCTCCCACGCAGACACAGCTCATGTGTTTGTCACGTTGTCAGCACTGATTCCACAGCTCTATCAACATCAAGCACGGATCGTGGAGACGACCTTCCTGGTGTCAACAGTCCAATCCACGTACAGATTCTGTGGAACAATGGGCATTAAATCATGTGGGTGGGTCATGTTACTAATTATCTAGGTGATGGTTTTCCAAAGAAATAACGTGATGATTATACAACAGTTCATTGTATCATTGCTTCATTCCACCGACTAACTTTAAACAACCAATCACTGTCTGGAGACACATAAATGTTTAACTACTTCCTGATGATCTTTAGTGTTGCTTCATCTTCTCTTATATTGGTTCAACGTGTCATCCAGTTAGACTGAAGATCCACAGCTATCTGAATGTGATCCCTCAACATTTCAAGACTCCTCTTTTCATGTATTTTATTTGTAGTATTTTCATTTAATGAACTAAGAAGAGGGCCATGTACTGTGTATATTAACTATTTAATTAAATCATATAAGGACACGTCTTACAAATAAAGAGCAGTAAAACAGAAATGTTGTCGGCTCATCAAAGTCCACATTAGTCAAAGCCAACAGTTTCTCAATGAGAACAAAAAGAATTACTGTGAGACGTGTGTCCAGGAATGTGACAAGACAAAACTTCTATGAGACATCAAGATCAAATTTTCCGACAGAAATAAACAAAAGCACAGGCCAACAAAAGCATCCACACCTCAATAAGTTCAGTATGTTCAACTGTTGTAAATGACTGCATCACTGAGTCATGGCTGGTTTTAGACTCTACCACCTCCTAAAAGACAGAAACAAGTTAAATGTCGTCCAGAAAACACTGAAGAGATGTTGGTCCAACAAGGACACTGTGACATCATCAACATGTGTTTCATCAGCTGGCCTTTAGTTCCAACTCATCCATTCACTCTTCAAGATTCTCTTCATGCTCAGTGGACACATGAATGAAAGTGTCCCCTGAGTAGCTCTCATGTCTCAGGAAGGTCGTCTCCATGATTAATCATGTTAGTTAACAGCATGTCTGGTCATGCAGAAAGACAACGAGCCAAAAGAACAAGTGGTTTTCACTGTGATTTTCTGAACTCAGCCCTTTGTAGGTTGATCAGTTTAATTCCTTTCAACACATTACTCAGTCCCTATGAGTATCTTATTATTACTATTATTATAGACTGTATATGATGTTTATACATTCTATATTAGAACATATTTTTTCATATCCTTGTTTATTGCATATAGATATACTAGTATAATATTTACTTTTTATATATTTCTACCTCTCTGTACTTCTTTATTTCTCTTTTACTGACTGTGACTCCTCCTGTCTCTGTAATGATGCTACTGGAAGGAAGGAAGGAAGGAAGGAAGGAAGGAGGGAAGGAGGGGAGGAGGGAAGGAAGGAAGGAGGGAAGGAGGGAAGGAGGGAAGGAAGGAAGGAAGGAAGGGGGGAGGAAGGAAGGAGGGAAGGAAGGAAGGAGGGAAGGAAGGAAGGAAGGAAGGAAGGAAGGAAGGAAGGAAGGAAGGAAGGAAGGAAGGAAGGAAGGAAGGAAGGAAGGAAGGAAGGAAGGAAGGAAGGAAGGAAAGAGGGAAGGAAGGAAGGAAGGAAGGAAGGAAGGAAGGAAGGAAGGATATTTTATTTATCCTGAGAGAAATTCAGTCTCCAGTAGCATCATTACACAGTCAGGAGTTGTTATCATGACTAATTAACCCTTATGAGTTTTTGTTCATTCTTTTCTTTTCATTTCATTCTGTAGTTTTTCATTAGGTGATCATTTTGTCTGTGTTACAGCTGGTGACATGATTTTCAGTAGGAACTCTGCTTTGTAGTCACATTTTTTTTAACTCCACAGTCTTTTACTTTAGAGTTATTTATACTCTCGTGATACTATCATAACCACATTTTTTAATCTGACTGTCATTACAGTATAAAACATGCACTCTTAGCATTTCATGTAGAGAAAAAATAGTGATATTTGACATTTTTACTGTATTTGATCACATTCAATCATTTTGTTTCTCATTTAAATTTTTATTGAGTTTTTGTGAGCACAGGGTTGGTCATACATCTCAGGCTCTTGGCATAAACATATTCTGACATGTCACAGAGGAAAAATAAAATTAGAAAAATAAGAGAACCAAGTAAAAAAGTAAATAAATGTAGGCTGAGTTTGCATTAGTCCTTGTATAGGTCCTAAAAAGATCCCAAGAGGTCATTCCATCCTCCTTGTTAGCTGACAGTTCGTGAAGCATAGATGGATAAGATGCAGTCTCCACCATTGCATTAGTTCAGTCTTTCAGATTAGGCTATGTGATACGTGATGTATATGTGTTTTAGAGAAACTGATTTTTAACCTGTACTTTACTGGCTTGCTGGGGAAGTACTGTCTGAAATTGGAGGGACAGTTTGATATAGTCCATGATACAATAGGAAAATGTGGTCTGAATGAAAGTCTATGGAGCATTTTTAAGCACGAAGGTGTCCATAGTGAGTATCTGGCACTACAGAGAAAATACTAATATAATGAGATCAGTTTCATTGCTAATCTTTGACATATCCAAGACTCTAATCACCACCAAAGCCCCATCAGCTTACTAATTATTTTATGGAAATACATTCAGTTTTTGTGGTGTGTTTTTTTGGTAAAAAACATTTAAAACTTAATCAGACTGGCATTTAAGGGGTTAAACTCCTGTAAACTGTTTAACTGTTGGTACTTTTGAGCAGGTCTGAAGTTGTTTAAATGACTTATGTAAAAAAAGGAGAAGAAAATACTGATGTATGAGGAAGGTGTGCAGAGGATGCAAAATGCATCACAAGAGTGGACCATGGATTCGTGACCTTCTTGCTGTGAGGCATCAGTGCTAACCACTTCGCCACTGTGCCGCCCTGCATGACCAATGTGCAAGACAGCTTTGGTGAGAGCCAGCGCCGTCTGGGCAGATGGAGCATAAAACACAAGCCCAAAAACGTAAAGGTGGTGCTGAAAAAAAAGAAAAAAAAAAGAAGGTAATCCCTCAAAGAAGCCGCAGCAACAAGTAAGAAAATTACGGATCTATTTGGTGGTCGTTCGGGTTCAGCCATCAACCCCAGACAAGAATATGATGATGTCACCATACCCAGCACTAGCAGCAGTGAGCTTTGAGAGCTGGATATTTCCAAACACAAGGATGATGAGTCTGACTCTGACATGACAGAGCATGAAACAAAGCGTCCTCCAGAGCCCAGTCAAAGAACCAGTGATATAATAATGGTAACTTATGTTTGGAACTTGGTGATGTTTTAGGTGAAAATGCTCATTTGGCTAAAGTTAGTTAAAATTCCAAGAGGCAGGTAACTGAAAATGGATTCTGTGGAAGGAGGAGGTGAGAGTTTGTGGGTGGATCAATAAATCATTTAATCCACCTCCCACCTGTAACGTCCAAGTTCCACAGAACCAGGAACCTGCTGATTTCCCAGCATTCAGTCTGTTCTCTATATAAAGAGCAGATCTGATTCTGTGGTTCCAAACAGCAGCGTTGAGACAAGCAACTGATTCAAACAGCCAATCACTGTCTGCAGACACGTAAGTGTTCAACTACTTTCTGATCATCTTTAATGTCTCTTCATCTTATTTTGGTTGAACATGTCTTCATCCAGTTAGACTGCAGATCTACAGCTGTAAGAATATGATTCAGAATCATTTCAAGGCTCGTCTTTTTACGTCTTCATCAGTATTTTCAGGATCTGAATCAAGTTATTTTCACATTAGAGTATCAAACTAGTTATGATGTGATTATTGAGCTAAAGCTTCATGTCGACACCAACAGCTTCCAGGTCTTACTAAATGTATTTTTGATATTTTCTTCTCAGTATTTTAATTTAAAGGTGGTGTAGATTTGTTTTAATTTATTTAATACATTGTTCCGTCTTGAATAGGTGATGTATTATTTCTGAACCAGTAAATTTTCAGTTTATTATTACTATTTTAATCTAATCATGTGTAGTTTGTTGTTTTATGATTTCTGAAGAAGCTGTTCACATCACTATGTATTCACTCATGAATCATTTGACTTTCATTTAATGTAGGAAACCAAAATGGTCGCCTACATCACTGACCTTGATGTGTCTCTGAATGAAGCTGAAGAGAATCAGCTCAGCCACAAAGGCTTCAAGAAAATTAAAGCTGATCTGAACAAAGGAGTTGGAGGAAACCAAATCTACCTTTGGTACAAAACAGGAACCAGTGGCCCAGTCACCAGGATTCAGTTTTCATTCTCTGATGACATGGCTAAGGGTCTGAATGACACACATTACACTAAGATCAACAAAGATCTCAATGCTGGAGCAGGTGGAGATCAGATCTACCTGTGGTTCTACAAAGGTACCACAGAGTACGATGTTCCCATCGTGGAACTTGACGTCTCTACAGAAGATGATGTCCAAAGGTTTACATCTGGCTACGAGAGATCGGCCTGTGATCTGAACCGTGATGCTGGAGGAAAAATGATCTACCTGTGGGTGAAGAGAGAGAAACAAACGTACATCTGTGACATCAAAGCCACTGAGGGTTTTGGAGGAGATAAAGACTGCTTCAACAATGGGTACATCCGAGTGGATGAAGACACCAACAGAGGTACAGGAGGAGCCAACGTCTTCATCTGGTACCGTCAGACCACTAACAGTCAGAAGGCCCTCAGAGATCTGCAAATCTCCATCAACAGTTATGAATATGACAACTTTCAAAAGCAGGGCTATAAGCTGGTGAATGTGGATCTCAACAAGGATACCAGAGGAGACTCTGTGTTCCTGTGGCATGACAGCCCACAAAAACCCAAGGGTAATGACCCCATCAAAGATATCACTCTGATCGTTGGCAACAGTTTCATTGAGCCTTTCAAGAAGGTCGGGGTCGATGTCATTGAAAAAAACCTCAATTCAGGAAACAGCAGCAGCTCTGACATATACCTGTGTTATTATGTCTGAGAGTTGCCATGGTAACAGAGCTGAGCATGCTCACTGAGGAGAAACAGAATCAAACATCTTCCTGTTTAATCAGTTTGGTGGTGGATTTCTTTGTTTGATGAAATTAGATGATTTTAATCACATAGATCCTACAATTAATCAAATGAATCAAAATGTTTGATGTGTTCTTCAATGACTCTGTATCACTTTATTCTGATGATTCTCTGCTTTAATAAAGTTTCTCCAGCATCTCAAACATCTTTGACTCGTTTTTCATAGAACATGAAGAAGAGCTTCAAATAAAAAATAGAACTAAATACATGAGTTGATGATTTACTGGATGTTCAGGGTGAATTAATAGATGATGAAAGGATGGATGGAGCCATTAATCAAGGTATTAATGATAGAATGGAGAAATAAAACAACCACTAGAAACAAATACTCTTATTGTCCTGATACCACCATGAGGCCATGCAGTCTTTTTATGACTCTTGTAAACTTTTAAGATATTTGCTAAAGTGTGTCAGAGAGCTTGTCTGGATTATTGCTGGTGGGATTTGATGTTTTCACTCCACAACTATTAATTATAAATGTTTCTATGAAGCTTAAAGCTGACAGTCTATTAGGAACACTGAGATAAATGTAATACAGAAATAAATCCTACCTTCATGAAGCTTATAGTTTAAATATTTCAGCTTTTTAGATCTTTTGTAGATAACTGATAATCACAACATGACTTGTTTGTGGATATGAGAAAGCAGACAGTACAGTGTTTGCACTATAACTCAACATTTCATCCTCATGCTGACTAGTGTAGGGAAGCTACAAAAAAAATAAACTGCCAAATGCAGTTTGCCCATTTTACTATAAATATTCTGGGTAATAATTAGTTTCCTATAAAATACTGTAAAGTGCATTGCATTGTAGGACTGAGATCAAAATCAACAGAAAGACCTTGCAAATACAGAATTACATGAGGAGACATGTGGAACAACACTGGAAGGCCACAAAACAACTTTCTATCAGTGATCATCCATTAAGATCCTACAATTCACCAGAAAGTCTTGTTGTCAGAGTAACTACAGAGATAAAGACATTTATTTTCTAAAAGCAGCTATGATTATATCACGTTGACTAGTTTAGTATTTTACATGTTTAGCTAAATTGATGCTGGAAGCTTTACTGAGCTAACCTGTTTATCAGTTTGTCTTCTCCTTCCCATTGTGCATTACTACCTGAAAGACGCTGAAACTTATTCAGTCAAATGTTGAAGTGTATTCAAAGGTATTCAATTCAATTCAATTCAGTTTTGTTTATATAGCGTCAATAACAATACAAATCGTCTCAAGATGCTTTACAAGACCCAGCCTGAAACCCCCAGAGCAGCCTGAAGGTGACGTTGGCAAGGAAAAACTCCCTTGGTATGTGTTGTGTTGTTGTCATCAACAATCACGATGTGAAGACCACATCATAAAGGGGGTATTGCACAAAACTAGAATAAGGGATTAAGGACAATATGTTGATTATCCCGGTTGAATTAGCCAATCAGAGATAATTTAGCCTTCAGATAATCAACATATCCCGGCTTAAATCCCTTATCCTAGTTTTGTGCAATACCCCAAAAGTAACAGACTGTGTTTATGTCTGTTTTCTGTGTTGTGCTGCTACTTGGTGATCAATCCAGGAAAAGCCATGTTGTTTACACTCCCTGGCCATTTCATTAGGTACACCAGTGTGACCAGTCTTCCTTCAGGGGTCTCAAACCGACCCATGAAAGGGCCGCTGTGGCTACAGGTTTTCATTCCAACCATGCGGCACCCATGCAGCACACATACAGTGGGTGTGGCTGGCACGTTTTTGTTCCAGTCAAGCAAGAGGACACTTGAAATGACTGTGTGAAGGCAGTTCAGTTGACTGATTGAGCCAAGTCAGGTGTGCTGCTGCATAGTTGGAATGAAAACCTGCAGCCACAGTGGCCCTTTCACGGATCGGTTTGAGACCTAAATCTTTCAAAGTTGTTGAAACTCGTTCAGTCTTTCTGTCTGAGTCATTTCTGAGGGAAAAGACTAAAGATCACTCCTCATGAGGCAAAAACACATTAAGACAATCAATGACGGAAAAAATAAATGAATAAGATAAAACAAATTAACAACCAAATGCTCAAGTAAAACTATGACCCGGTCAGATGAACAAGGCTGAGATGGAGCTTGTTCCACTGAATAGGACAGGACAAACTGTCAAAGGACTGAGGGAGACACAGGCAATATATACATGCTGGGGTAATTAGACACAGGTGAAAACAATCAGGACGTGGAAGACAATCACAAAGGTGAGAACACACAGGAAGGACAAGCTAACGATAACACAAAAGGAAACGGTTAACAAAATAAAAGCAGAGATAACAGAAAAATAAAACACGATGCAAAACATGAGAAGCTTTACTTCCTCAGTACGACACAATCTTATCTTCATGAAGGTTCTGGTGTTCAGTATTACTTTCTATTAAACGGAGACAGCTGTTGATTCTACTGTGTTTTTATTTTGTAGCACTACTGAACAGACACGTGTTCCTATTATTTTGACATTGTAGTCAGTGGACTAGGCTAAACAACAGAAACACTTTGTGGTTAATTCAGTCCAGTTTAACAGCACCACAAAGTCCATCCTGAAATACGATCATCTAGTTGAATCACCACCTTTCTGACTCTTTCTACATCAACTCAACATTATTTAGATTAGAGCTACTTCACTATTGTACATAATAAACTGGTCTTTGTTCATCATTCCTGGGGAGTATGGCCTGAGACTTAAACTTTCTGATTAGTTTATGGCGACACCTGCTGGTCAGTCCTTGTAGCTTCCGTCTGTGATTTGTGTCCTTTAATAATCTGAGACGTGATTATAGGGACGACAGCGCCCCCTGCTGACTGAACCCAGCTGCACAGGTGCTCAAATCAAACACACACTCAGTGGATCAGTTTCAATTCTGACTTTAATCATTTCTAACATGAAGCAGCTTTGGTTTGAACGAGTTGAACCTGAACGCCTCCACCCAGCAGCTATATCTCTCTGAGGACAGGGGACTTACAGTGTCCCCCATAGACATATATACATGGATGCCTCATTGAACGCTGGACCGTACGTCAACGCTGCCGCCATATTGGAGGAGGCAGCTCTGTGAGTCAATGGAATGACTCACGTCTTTTACAAAGTGCTGTAAACATTTACACATTCAGGGAACCAATAGGAACCAAAAACAGCGTCTGTAACATTAACTACTCAGAATATTACAGACGCTGTTTTTGGTTTCTATCAGTTTCCTGAATACGTTAATGTGTGAATATGTAAATGAGAAGCATTAACTTACAGCACTTTGTAGAAGACGCTTAATAAAGTTAATTCCATTGACTCGTATTGGTTCACGGGACAGAGCTGCCTCCTCCAATATGACGCATCGCAACCACGGGCCAACCTGCTCAATGAGGCGTCTATGTATACATGGTGTCCCCTATCTGAGACAGGAAGTACAGGAAACAGGAAGTGTCAAATTAAAAGTTTTCCTTTAACATGATGGTTAATAATTCATGAGGTTGATTCATGAGTAGATGAGTCTGTAGACACATGCAGTTTGAATACTCAGGTTATAAGACAGAGCAGCATAGTACTGTAGTATTACTGTACTATTACTCATTATTACTTATGTTATGCAGGTGTTGTGGGGGATGGGTGTAAGTGTTGTGGGAGAGAACACAAACTCAATCAGGACACTGTCCTAAAATCAAGCGCTCCTGTAGTCGGAGCTGTGACCTCTGAGATCTTCCTTCAAGAAAATGAAACCGTTAAATCTTAACTCATCAGAAACTTCATTTATGTGTATCAGTATCGGTGTAGTATAATGTGTCAGTACCTCAGGGATGAGTAGACGAGTAGAGGATCAGGTCAGTTTAATGTATCTGAGAAGAACCGTTGAATCCTCCAGAACCAGACTCACCTCTGTTCTCCAGCGCCAGACGCATCTCGTAGGAGTTCATGCAGCCGGATTTATCCAGATCAAACTCTCTGAAGATTATCTGTGGACACAAAACAGAGTCTGAAGGTTCTGCTGTGGCTCTGGAAGTTCTGATGTAACTCTGAAGGTTCTGCTGTGGTTAGGGTAGCCATACATCTGGATTTAGGCCAGACAGTCCTGAATTTAAAGGTGCAGTAGGCAAGATTCTGAAGATCCAGGACTTAGCCAAAACATTTGAACATCGACAACTTCTCAGTCCCTCCCCCCTTTCTGCTAAAGCCCAAAACGGTCTCTATTCTGTCCTCAGTGTGTGTGTCTGTGTACACATCGACAGATAGCGAACAAGCTTTAAGATAAACTCAGAGGCTGGAGTAAAGTTGAATGATCTTTACTGATGTCTTGGTTCTCATGAAACAATTTTGTAAAAAAGCGATAATTTTCCTTGGCACGAACAGCGGGAGGAAAGGAGAGGCTAGCTGAAGCTACAGGCAGACCGCATGGCACGTAAAGCTAATGCTTTCTGATCAGACTCTCTGCATAGTGTCATGTGACTAAATCTACCTATCAGAACAAAGGCTGGAACTAAATAAGAAAATAATGAGTTACTCTTAAACACCACAGGGGTATTGCACAAAACTAGGATAAGGGATTTAAGCCGGGCTATGTTGATTATCCCGGCTGAATTAGCCAATCAGAGATAATTTAGCCTTCAGATAATCAACATATCCCGGCTTAAATCCCTTATCCTAGTTTTGTGCAATACCCCTCAGTAGGGGAGCAAAGGCATTACAAATACAGACAAGTACACATAATACTGGAATACTGCGCACGAGCAGAGAACCGAGAGAGAGCGAGTAAACAAACTAGCATGGAACACACGGACGTAAGAACAACTAAATAGTTTTATAATACCCTTCATTATTGCTAAATAATTTGACCTAAAGTACAACGATACAGTCGTTATACTTTAGAAGCTTTCATTGTGACGTTTTATTCCACAGTTTAGATTTATCAGTTTGCTATGTGGTAGATATATGACCGTGCACGACGTGCGCGGGGAAGGCGGAAGGGAGGGCGCTAAATGCTTGTGTATGAGCAGTGATTGACACTCTGTTAGATACACCCCTGGCTTTGATTGGTGCATCTGAGAGTGGAGCGCTGGATGTCTTACAAATCGCGCTACAGGCTCTAGGAGGAGCCAGAGGAGCAGATTGTTTTTAAAATGACCTGCTTCATGCAACGTGAACATAGGGTCAGTTTCAGCAAATATGACACAAAGTTAGTTTTATAAAAGTTGCCTACTGCACCTTTAAATGCCTTGTCCAGCGTCCGGTGCAGCCTCAAGCCTGATGGTTATTTGTCCTCCTTTTTGGAGTTGCACCTGAACGCAACGCTGCATATCGTCCAATGGTGTAAGACATTTGTTTAAAAAAAAGGTTATTGTTTAAATTGGATAAAAATGATTATCTAAAAACAGTGTTACTCAATTGTCTGATTTCTCATTGGTTGAAAATGTAAAGAAGCCGCCCCCTGTTCACTTGTGCTAGCTGTGTCACTCACTCGTCATCTCCTTAACTGAATGTTAACATGCAGAAAAGACGGACCTCATTTAATGCCGGTCAAAATGGTCAAAAGATGTTTGTGACAAATAAAAAAAGGTTCTATATATTTATTAAGAACTGGAATGTAGCCTATATTTTTTTGCATTTATTTCTATGTAAATTTAATTTGCACATTTAAGGCCATAAATGCTGTGCTTTGCACTTTGCAAGACAGATGTATTGAATAAATACAAATACTGTGAACAAATATTTTTTCCTCTTCGGTTACACATACATCATGATATAGATAAACTGTCTTGTGATGAACAGAGTATCTCAGAATCACTGTATCATGACACCATCGTTATCATGTACATAACTGTATTGTCGTGGGGAGTACACAGGGCCGGAGTTTCATGCCTCAGACCGGCCCACTTTAGATCACAAACTATTACATTAAAATAATGTAATTATAACTTTGCATGTTAAGCCTACAATAGTGCACTGTTCCCTAAAGCCTTGTAATTCTGTGTGTGTTTTCTAAACTAATTCCAATTCAGTGGAAGTAATAGTTGCTGCACAATGTGGATTTATTTTAAAATGTGTGCACATCTCCACCATTATTCTTTGCAACACAGCATCCTTTCCACAAATTAAAAAAATAATCAATAAAATATTAAATATTAACTTTGATGCATCTTGCAAAGTTTGTGGCCAGTTATGCGGCATCGCATCATGCTATTATTTAAATTATGTAACGTTAGACAGGCTATATGTTACAACGCCACGCAATTCATTGCCTTGATAGGTTAATTAATTAACTTGAACGGTGCAGGTAAAGTTGCATTTTGTTCAACATCCTGTCTTACCCGTTTCATCATCTTCATTGGTCGTTTCAGACTGCAAGCACGTTTTATTGATCTGTCTGCAGTACTTTTCTCTTTTTAATTCTCACTTTTTCTAGGCTCCAAAACAGGAGACAACATCTGGACAACTTTGACTGGACTGCTTCAGGTTCATTACTATTATGTAGAAGCATGGCTATAAAAATAAAAGATATCGGATCTGAACAGATGGTGATGTTGGGACATAGGACCCATTTAACAGCCCAGCTCAGATGAGAATGAAAGACAAAAAGGAAAACCAGGACTGTAGGCAGGGAGAGAGAACAGCACTGTAGACTGAAACTCCAAGGACTGACCAGCAGGTGTTGCCATAAACATAAAGTCCAAACTCACCCGCCCAGGAATGATGAACAAAGACCAGTTTATTAGGTACAATAGTGAAGTAGCTCTAATCTAAATAATGTTGAGTTGATGTAGAAAGAGTCAGAAATGTGGTGATTCAACTGGATGATCATATTTGAGGATGGAGTTTGTGGTGCTGTTAAACTGGACTGAATTAACCACAAAGTGTTTCTGTTGTTTAGCCTAGCCCACTGACTACAATGTCAAAATAATAGGAACACGTGTCTGTTCAGTACTGCTACAAAATAAAAACACAGTAGAATCAACAGCTGTCAATAGAAAGTAATATTGAACACCAGAAGCTTCATGAAGACAAGATTCAGAGCAAGACTGGTCTCACTGGTGTACCTAATGAAATGGCCAGGGAGTGTAAACAACATGGCTTTTCCTGGATTGGTCCCCAAGTAGCAGTACAACACAGAGGACAGACATAAACACAGTCTGTTACTTTATGATGTGGTCTTCATGTCATGATTGTTGATGACAACAACACAACACATACCTTTGAATACACTTCAACATTTGACTGAATAAGTTCCAACTAATTTCTAAACCCTCCAGGTTTTAGAAAATAAATGTCTTTATCTCTGTAGCTTCTCTGAAAATGCTGTAATCTAGTTAGATATTTACTACTGAACAGACACAGTCACAACAAGACTTTCTGGTAAATTGTAGGATCTTAATGGATGATCACTGATAGAAAGTTGTTTTGTGGCCTTCCAGTCTTGTTCCACATGTCTCCTCATGTAATTCTGTATTTGCAAGACCTTTCTGTTGATTTTGATCTCAGTCCCACAATGCACTTTACAGTATTTTATAGGAAACTGTAATTATTACCCAGAATAATTATAGTAAAATGGGCAAACTGCATTTGACTGTTTATTTTATTTTATTTTATTCCCTACACTAGTCAGCATGAGGTTGAAATGTTGAGTTATTGTGCAAACACTGTACTGTCTGCTTTCTCATATTCACAAAGAAGTCATGTTGTGATTATCAATAATCTACAAAAGATCTAAAAAGCTGAAATATTTAAATTATAAGCTTCATGAAGGTAGGATTTATTTCTTTGTTACATTTATCTCAGTGTTCCTAATAGACTGTCAGCTTTAAGCTTCATAGAAACATTTATAATTAATAGTTGTGGAGTGAAAACATCAAATCCCACCAGCAATAATCCAGACAAGCTCTCTGACACACTTTATCAAATATCTTAAAAGTTTACAAGAGTCATAAAAAGACTGCATGGCCTCATGGTGGTATCAGGACAATAAGAGTATTTGTTTCTAGTGGTTGTTTTATTTCTCCATTCTATCATTAATACCTTGATTAATGGCTCCATCCATCCTTTCATCATCTATTAATTCACCCTGAACATCCAGTAAATCATCAACTCACGTATTTAGTTCTATTTTTTATTTGAAGCTGTTCTTCATGTTCTATGAAAAACGAGTCAAAGATGTTTGAGATGCTGGAGAAACTTTATTAAAGCAGCGAATCATCAGAATAAAGTGATACAGAGTCATTGAAGAACACATCAAACATTTTGATTCATTTGATTAATTGTAGGATCTATGTGATTAAAATCATCTAATTTCATCAAACAAAGAGCATGCTCAGCTCTGTTACCATGGCAACTCTCAGGCATAAAAACACAGGTATATGTCATATCTGCTGCTGTTTCCTGAATTGAGGCTTTTTTCGATGACATCGACCCCGGCCTCCTTGAACGGCCCAATGAAACTGTTGCCAACGATCAGAGTGATATCTTTGATGGGGTCATTCCCCTTGGGTTTTTGTGGGCTGTCATGCCACAGGAACACAGATTTTCCTCCGGTACCCTTGTTGAGATCCACACTCACCAGCTTATAGCCCTGCTTTTGAAAGTCGACATATTCATCGTGGTTGATGGAGATTTGCAGATCTCTGATGGCCCTCTGACTGTCAGTGGTCTGACGGTACCAGATGAAGACTTTGGCTCCTCCTGCACCTCTGTTGGTGTCTTCATCCACTCGGATGTACCCATTCTTGAAGTAATCTGCATCTCCTCCAAAACCCTCAGTGGCATCAACGTCACAGATGTACGTTTGTTTCTCTCTCTTCACCCACAGGTAGATAAACTTTCCTCCAGCATCACGGTTCAGATCACAGGCCAGTCTCTCGTAGCCAGATTTAAACTTCTGGGCTTCATCTTCTGTAAAGACATCAAGTTCCACGATGGGAACATCGTACTCTGTGGTAACTTTGTGGAACCACAGGTAGATGTTGTCTCCACCTGCTCTAGCATTGAGATTTTTGTTAATTTTGGTGTAACCGTTGTCATTCAGACCCTTAGCCATGTCATCAGAGAATGAAAACTGAATCCTGGTGACTGGGCCACTGGTTCCTGTTTTGTACCAAAGGTGGATTTTGTTTCCTCCAGCTCCTTTGTTCAGATCAGCTTTAATTTTCTTGAAGCCTTGTGCACGGAGCTGACTCTCTTCAGCTTCATTCAGAGACACTTTAAGGTCAGTGATGTAGGCGACCATTTTGGTTTCCTGCATGAAATGAAAGTCAAATGATTCATGAGTGAATACATAGTGATGTGAATGGCTTCTTCAGAAATCATAAAACAACAAACTACACATGATTAGATTACTATAGTAATAATAAACTGAAAATTTACTGGTTCAGAAATAATACATCACCTATTCAAGACGGAACAATGTATTAAATAAATTAAAACAAATCTACACCACCTTTAAATTAAAATACTGTGAAGAAAATATCAAAAATGCATTTAGTAAAACATAGAAGCTGTTGGTGTGGACATGAAGCTTTAGGTCAATAATCACATCATAACTAGTTTGATACTCTAATGTGAAAATAACTTGATTCAGATCCTGAAAATACTGATGAAGACGTAAAAAGACGAGCCTTGAAATGATTCTGAATCATATTCTTACAGCTGTAGATCTGCAGTCTAACTGGATGAAGACATGTTAAACTAAAATAAGATGAAGAGACATTAAAGATGATCAGAAAGTGGTTCAACACTTACGTGTCTGCAGACAGTGATTGGCTGTTTGAATCAGTTGCTCGTCTCAACGCTGCTGTTTGGAACCACAGAATCAGATCTGCTCTTTATATAGAGAACAAACTGAATTCTGGGAAATCACCTGGTTCCTAGTTCTGTGGAACTTGGCGTTACAGGTGGGAGGTGGATTAAATGATTTAATGATCCACCCACATACTTTCACTTCCTCCTCCCATAGAATCCATTTTCAGTTACCCGTCTCCTTGGTTTACTCTCACACTTGGTTCACAGACTGGGTTTGACTGAAATGTTGACAGCTGACTTGGCATCAACATCTAAATGTGATGTTCACAGGCTTGTCCTTTTAATTCCTTTAATTGAAAAACAGATACAGATCATACCAGCTGATGTTGTCTGTGTTGAGGCTTTTGTGTATTACGATCAGAAACAGTTCGTTGTGAAATCACCACCTCTGACTTTCTAGAGGAAAGGTTATTAAATAGATTCACATAGACTGATTAATAGATTAAAACTGCTTTAAGGGAAACCAGGACCAACCAAGTAGAACCAGTACCTCATCAACCTGTCCAGTCTAAAACATCAAGATCATGAGCAACACAACTAATAAAACAAGAAACAAGAAAATAAATACGAGACAATTATCCTAGGCTTCCTTTCTGTGTTCGCTGCTACAGTGACTGAATATAAGAGGAGATGGAGAGAGAGCCACACATCTGTTAACATGGTATACAATAGATTCACACAACGCATGAGTAGTCAGAAATAAGAAGTTAGAGGACAGGTGCCCAGTGCATGATGGGAAGTCCCCCAGCAGCCTAGGCCTATAGCAGCATGACTAAGGCTCTAACTATCGGCTTTATCAAAAAGAAACTCTAAGAACCACAAGTAAGCATCCACTCTGAGATCAAGGTGATGTGTTGGGATTACATAGAACTATGAGGTCTTTGAGATAATGGAGCCAGGCCTTGATATGGAAGTTTCTCAATCAGTTCACATGGTTGACTGGACAGGTTGATGAGGTACTGGTTCTACTTGGGACCAGTGAACAGAGAGGAGTCATCTGTTGATGCTATGTCCTGGTTTCCCTTAAAACATTTCATTAGGTACACCAGTGTGTGACCAGTCGTTCTCTAAATCTTTTACAACTGAACAAGGTTTGAACCCAAATACACGACTCAGAGAAGACGTTTAAATTCACTTAGTCATTATTTCTGAGGGAAAAACCTAAAAATCACTCATCACAAGGCAAAACCACGTTAAGACAATCAATGACTAAAGTAACACAAAGTCTCTCTCTTCAAGGAAAAACCTAATCATAAGTAAAATAAATAAATAAATAAAACTAAAAAAGGAACATAACAAATTGTCATGGAAAACTATGAGCTGGTCAGATGAACAAGGCTGAGATGGAGCTGGTTCCACTGAATAGGACAGGACAAACTGCCAAAGGACTGAGGGAGACACAGGCAATATATACATGCTGGGGTAATTAGGCACAGGTGAAAACAATCAGGACGTGGAAGACAATCACAAAGGTGGGAACACACAGGAAGGACAAGCTAACGATAACACAAAAGGAAACGGTTAACAAAATAAAAGCAGAGATAACAGAAAAATAAAACACGATGCAAAACATGAGAAGCTTTACTTCCTCAGTACGACACTATCTTGTCTTCATGAAGGTCTCGTCTCGTCGTCTCCCGCTTATCCGGGTCCGGGTCGCGGGGGCAGCAGCTTCAGCAGGGAAGCCCAGACAGCCCTCTCCCCAGCCACTTCAGCCAGCTCCTCCGGAGGAACCCCCAGGCGTTCTCAGGCCAGAAGATAGATATAATCCCTCCATCGTGTCCTGGGTCAGCCCCGAGGTCTCCTTCCGGTGGGACATGCCCGAAACACCTATCCAGGGAGGCGTCTGGGAGGCATCCTTACCAGATGCCCTAGCCACCTCAACTGGCTCCTCTCGACGTGGAGGAGCAGCGGCTCTACTCTGAGCTCCTCCCGTATGTCCGAGCTCCTTACCCTATCTCTAAGGCTGAGCCCGGCCACCCTGCGAAGGAAACTCATTTCAGCCGCTTGTATTCGCGATCTTATTCTTTCGGTCATTACCCAAAGTTCATGACCATAGGTGAGGATTGGGACGTAGATCGACCGGTAAATTGAGAGCTTCGCCTTTCGGCTTAGCTCTCTCTTCACCACGACCGACCGGTTAAGCATCCGCATCACTGCAGATGCTGCCCCGATCCGCCTGTCGATCTCCCGCTCCCTCCTACTCTCACTCGTGAACAAGATCCCGAGATACTTAAACTCCTCCACTTGAGGCAGGACCTCTTCCCCGACTCGGAGTAGGCAGTCCACCCTTTTCCGACTGAGGACCATGGCCTCAGACTTGGAGGTGCTGATCCTCATCCCAGCCGCTTCACACTCGGCTGCGAACCGCCCCAGCAAGAGCTGAAGGTCGCTGTTCGATGAAGCTAAGAGGACCACGTCATCCGCAAACAGCAGAGACGAGATCCTCCGCCCACCGAACTCGATACCCTCCCCCACCCTGGCTGCGCCTAGAAATTCTGTCCATAAAAACTATGAACAGAACCGGTGACAAAGGGCAGCCCTGGCGGAGTCCAACCCTCACTGGGAACAGGTCCAACTTACTACCGGCTACACGGACCAAACTCCCACTCCTTTGGTACAGAGACTGAATGGCCCTTAGTAAGGAGCCATCCACCCCATACTCCCGGAGCACCCCCCACAGAATGCTTCTGGGGACACGGTCGTAAGCCTTCTCCAGATCCACAAAACACATGTGGACTGGTTGGGCAAACTCCCATCTCCCCTCCAGCACCCTAGTGAGGGTAAAGAGCTGGTCCATGGTTCCACGTCCAGGACGAAAACCGCATTGTTCCTCTTCGATCTGAGGTTCAACAATCGACCGGACCCTCTTTTCCAGCACCCTGGCATAGACTTTGCCGGGGAGGCTGAGGAGTGTGATCCCCCTATAGTTGGAACACACCCTCTGGTCCCCCTTTTTGAAAATGGGGACCACCACCCCGGCCTGCCACTCCAGGGGTACTGCCCCCGATGACCACGCAATGTTGCAGAGACGTGTCAGCCAGGACAGCCCTACAACATCCAGAGCCTTGAGATACCCGGGGCGGATCTCATCCTCTCCCGGAGCTCCACCGCCGCGGAGTTGTTTCACTACCTCGGCGACTTCTGCCCCAGAGATTGGACGACCCAACCCCAGGCCCTCCGGCTCTGTTTCCTCCCTGGAATACGTGTTGGTGGGATTGAGGAGCCCAGTATTCCTTCCACCGCCGGACAATATCCCCAGGTGATGTCAGCAGCTCACCACCCACACTGAAAACAGTGTGGGCGTGTTTTGTAAAAGTCTATAAGCTGCTGTTTTAACAGGTGTGGACACGTTTTCTATCCTCTGAGTTGTAGAGCTGTTGCCTAACTGGATGACATGAGAAACTAAAGATGATCAGAAGGCAGTTGAACGCGTGAGTGTCCACCCTCGTCGCCATGCTTCGATGTCCTCGTTCCTCAGAACCAGTCACCTGACTCAAAGACACAGGTTCCTGGTTCTGAGGAACAAGTTAAAGCATGTGGGTGAATGAGATGATTGATTGTTTGTACAACGTGTTTTTCTCAGTAAAACATCAAGTGACAGGAGGTGATTTCACAACAAGGTGTTGTTTTTAAGTCCCAAATAAAAAGGCTTGTGAGGATTTCAGAGAAATGAGAGCTACTCAGGGGACACTTTCATTCATGTGTCCATTGAGCATGACGAGATCCATACACATGAGGCTAGAATGTCTTATCTCAACATATTTTTCTCAGTAAAACAACAAGTGACAGGAGGTGATTTCACAACAAGATGTTTCTGACACAAAAGTCTAGAGACAAACTTCAGCTGCACAACACAACTAATTTGTCCACGTGTTTACCAGAGGGTTAGCGGTTTGAGCTCTGTGCCACATGCTGAAGTGTCCTTGAGCAAGACACTGAACCCCCAGTTGCTATTGTTCTGGGAGCTTTCTCCATCTTTCATTGAGTCTCGTTTAAAATGTGTTTGTGAATTAAAGGAGTCTACTCTGGTTCATCACCTTCTCTTAACTCATAATTCATAACCGGATTCCTGTGAATGATGGGAACGGCGGTTCTTCTGTTTCGTTCACCGAATCGTTCTGGGTAGCAAGAGCCCTGACTGCATAGTGAACATATGTCAAACTCAAGGCCCACGGGCAACCGTTGATTGTGGCCGGAAGAAGCTACATCAGTCTATACCAGGGCTTCAATTATTTGGGAATAGGGGTCATCTCATGAAACTGAGGCAAACTAAAGGGACAGAGAATAAAAATAATCATGGAAACAAATAAAGAAATTACTACAACATACTGAAGGAGTCAGTGTATTATATTTTGTAAATGCAGAACAACATATGAACAAGAGTCATAACTGTGTTGATCAGTAAAGACTTCATTAACAACCGTACTAACAGAATTACAGCTGGAGGAGAAAAGATTCAAGACAAAGATGGATCAGTAAATACAGAATCATCTGTATCAGCCAATCTTATATATCTAGACTTCTTACCACTGTGTTAAACCAGATCAGAATCAGAATCAGCTTTATTGGCCAAGTATGTGCACATACAAGGAATTTGACTCCGGTAAATTTACTCTCTAGTACAACTTAAATAGCGAAATAAAAATAGAATAAAAATAAAATAAAACACAATAAAATAAAATAAATCTCAATCTGTACATATAAAATATAGGTGAATATATACACCGGGGTTATTGTACAGTGAATATTTACAGTGAAGGGTAATTGTCTATTGTTCATGTGGGTGGACTCGCACTCTGTGACTGCTCAGAGTTCATCAGAGCGACAGCCCGGGGGAAGAAACTGTCCTTGTGACTCGTGGTTTTGGCGTACAGTGCTCTGTAGCGCCGGCCTGAGGGGAGGAGTCTAAACACTTTGTGACCAGGGTGTGAGGTGTCTGTGGAGATTTTCCTGGCCCGCTTCCTGACCCAGGACCGATACAAGTCCTGGATGGAAGGAAGATTGGTACCAATGATCCTCTCTGCAGCCCTGACTGTTCTCTGCAGTCTGTCCCTGTCATGCCTGGTGGAGGATCCAAACCAGACAGTGATGGACGTGGTCAGGACAGACTGGACTATTGTAGAGTAGAAGATGGTCAGCAGCTCCTGAGGCAGGTTGAACTTTCTGAGCTGACGCAGAAAGTACAGCCTCTGCTGGGCCTTCTTCCTCACAGAGTCTATGTGGGGGGTCCACTTCAGGTCCCGTGAAATTGTGGACCCTAGGAACCTGAATGAGTCGACTGTTGGGACTGTCCTGTTGAGGATAGTAAGAGGAGGGAGTGATGGGGGTCTCTTCCTGAAGTCCACTGTCATCTCCACAGTTTTGAGCAGGTTTAGCTCCAGGTGGTTCTGACTGCACCAGAGGACCAGCTGTTCCACTTCCCTTCTGTAAGCAGACTCGTCTCCGTCCTGGATGAGACCAATGACGGTGGTGTCGTCTGCAAACTTCAGGAGTTTCACAGAAGGGTCCCTTGAGGTGCAGTCAGTGGAGTAAAGGGAGAAGAGCAGTGGGGAGAGAACGCATCCTGGGGGGCGCCAGTGCTGAGGAACCAGGTGCTGGATGTGAAGTTTCCCAGTTTCACCTGCTGCCTCCTGTCGGTCAGGAAACTGGTAATCCACTGACAGGTGGAGGGGGGCACGGTGAGCTGGGACAGTTTTTGGTGGAGGAGCTCCGGGACGATGGTGTTGAACGCAGGGCTGAAATCCACAAACAGGACCCGTGCGTAGGTCCCTGCAGAGTCTAGGTGGTGCAGGATGTAGTGGAGAGCCATGTTGATTGCATCATCCACTGACCGGTTTGCTCTGTAGGCAAACTGCAGGGGGTCTAGCAGGGGATCCGTGATGTCCTTCAGATGGGCTAGCACCAGTCGTTCAAAGGATTTTATGACTACAGATGTCAGGGCGACTGGTCTGTAGTCGTTTAATCCTGTGACAGGAGACTTCTTGGGAACCGGGATGATGGTGGAGCGTTTGAGGCAGGAGGGGACCTCGCACAGCTCCAGGGAGTTGTTGAAGATCTGAGTGAAGATGGGAGCCAGCTGGTCAGCACAGACTTTCAGGCAGGACGGAGACACTCCATCGGGTCCTGGAGCCTTCCTAATCCTCTGTCTCTGAAAGAGCTGACGCACATCCTGTTCAGATCCTCAGCGTAGGCAGGGGGTCGGGTGTGGTTTGTGGTGCTGCTAGACCTTTTGTGGTGGAGATGGTGGGGGAAGTGAAAGGTGTGTAAGTCCTTTCAGACCTGGAGTAGAGAGAGGTCCTCTGCCAGGTGGGGGCTCCCCACAGGGTGGGGGGATGGTCTCCTGTAGTTGGTGATGGTCTGCAGGCCTTTCCAAACTGTAGAGGTGTCGTTGGCAGAAAAGCGGTCCTTCAGCTTTTCGGTGTAGATCCTCTTTGCTGCCTTGATCTCTTGTATCAGCTTGTTCCTGGCCTGCTTGTACAGGTCTCGATCCGTACTCCTGTAGGCCTCCTCCTTGTCCTGGCGTAGTCGTCTCAGTTCTGCAGTGAACCATGGTTTGTTGTTGTTGAATGTGCAGAAGGTTTTGGTCTGCACGCACATGTCCTCACAAAAACCGATGTAGGATGTCACAGTGTCAGTCAGTTCATCCAGGTCTCAGGCTGCTGCTTCAAAGACGCTCCAATCAGTGCAGTCAAAGCAGGCCTGTAACTGCATCTTTGACTCGTCGGTCCATCTCTTAGCAGATTTCAGCTTTTGCCTGTAGGATGGGATGAGGTGGACCAGGCAGTGGTCAGAAAGTCCCAAAGCAGCATGGGGGACAGAGCGATATGCGTCCTTTATTGTGGTGTAGCAGTGGTCCAAAGTGTTCATGTCCCTGGTGGGACACGTCACATGCTGTCTGTATTTTGGCATTTGGAGTTTGAGATTTGCTCTGTTAAAATCCCCGAGAATGTTTAGCAGAGAGTCCGGGTGTGTTTTCTCCACGTCTGTTATTCATTTGTGTTTAGTAACAGACTACTGACCACAGTCTGTTAAAGTGACTGTGATTAAAGTAGACCATGTTCTCAACTGTTTGCTTCATGAGTCACATTCTGAGAAGTGGCTGATGTCCTAAACTGTTACTGTCTTAGAACCAACTGAACTGTTCTGCCGTGTATTTACAATGAAAGGATAGAAGGTGTGTTGATGGTTTGTTTTAATGATTGTGTTGCTCATGATCTTGATGTTTTCGACTGGACAGGTTGATGAGGTACTGGTTCTACTTGGGAGCAGTGAACAGGGAGGAGTCATCTGTTGATGCTATGTCCTGGTTTCCCTTAAAACAGTTTGAATCTATGAATCAATCTAATTAAATCTATTTAACGTCCTTTTCTCTGGAAAGTCAGAGGTGGTGATTTCACAACAAACTGTTTCTGACCACAAAACACAAAAGCCTCAACACAGACAACATCAGCTGGTATCTGTTTTTAATTCCAGGAAATAAAAGGAAAAGCCTGTGAACATCAAACCAAAATGACTTGTAACAACACATTTAGATGTTGATGCCAAGTCAGCTGTCAACATTTCAGTCAAAGCCACTCTGTGAATGGTGACAGTAAATCAAAGAGACAGATAAATGAATATTGATAATATGGAAGGAGGAGGTGAAAGTATGTGGGTGAATCAGATCATTACTTGTTTGTTCAAGACAGTTTTTCTCAAAATCAAATTTTCCGGAACAGAAATAAACAAAAGCACAGGCCAACAAAAGCATCCACACCTCAATATGTTCACTGTGTTCATCTGTTGTAACTGACTGCATCACTGAGTCATGGCTGGTTTTAGACTCTACCACCTCCTAAAAGACAGAAACAAGTTAAATGTCGTCCAGAAAACACTGAAGAGATGTTGGTCCAACAAGGACACTGTGACATCATCAACATGTGTTTCATCAGCTGGCCTTTAGTTCCAACTCATCCATTCACTCAAAGAGATTCTCTTCATGCTCAATGGACACATGAATGAAAGTGTGTCCTGAGTAGCTCTCATGTCTCAGGAAGGTCGTCTCTATGATTAATCATGTTGGTTAACAGCATGTCTGGTCATGCAGAAAGACAACGAGCCAAAAGAACACAAGTGTTTTTCACTTTGATTTTCAGGGAGGATCTGAACTCAGCCCTTTGTAGGTTGATCAGTTTAATTCCTTTCAACACATTACTCAGCACATATCAATGACCTTAATATTACTATTATTATAAACTGTATTTGATGTTTAAACATTTTATATTAGAACATATTTTTTTCATATCATTCTTTATTGCATATAGATATACTAGTATAATATTTACTTTTTATATATTTCTACCTCACTATACTTCTTTATTTCTCTTTTACTGACTGTGACTCCTTTTGTCTCTGTAATGATGCTACTGGAAGGAAGGAAGGAAGGAAGGAAGGAAGGAAGGAAGGAAGGAAGGAAGGATACTTTATTCATCCTGAGAGAAAATCAGTCTCCAGTAGCATCATTACACAGACAGAACCCAGTAAAAAAGTAAATAAATAAATAAATGTGGGGAAACCCAGTCCACAGAAAAAAAGAAAAGGAGCAGTGCTATATTAAGTGTCTGACTTCTTAGGCTGAGTTTGCATTAGTCCTTGTATAGGTCCTAGGAAGGAAGGATGGAGGTAGAGGTCGACCGATAATGGATTTTTGAATGCCGATATTATACCGATAGTTTGGAGCAGGAAAAAAACGATAACCGATTAATCGGCCGATAAAATTCAGCACTGTTGGAAGTGAACAATCTGACTTTATTACCGACTGATTAAATAAATATCCAAATAAAAAAATCTCAAAGTGAAAATAACACTGGCGCAATTTCAACAAAATGTTCCCATACAGGAACTTTTGATCCTCCGGCTGCCATCTGTAATGTAAAAAACAAGATGCAAATTAATGTAAATTAATTCAATATAGCTAATGGATAAAAATGTGTTAATAGATTTTTTTAAATAATAACATATAGCTAGTAGCTGTGATTGAACTGTGATTTTCTCATCCTCCCATAGTCAGGCTGCAACCACTAACCAGCTATAGGGATGGTATGCTAGGATTTTTTCTTTATCTTATCTATACTCTAAACAGTCCTGTTCTTTCTTAAAACTAAAGAATTTACAAGAAATTCCCAAATTTTAAGATTCATGGCAAACTAAGATGAAGAGACTACACACAGACAGCTTTCATTTTAGCCTGTTAACAAGCTAACTGTTGTTAGCTTAACAAGCTCATGTAGGCTAAATCATGCCGGTGGAGATGTGGCTGTTTATGCTGAAATATGATGCACGTTTATGCTTGTTGAACTAGTGGTACTTATTGCCTCTGCGAAGGAGGTTATGTTTGTTGACTTTCAACTTGTGAAGGTTTTATTTCACTTACACTGACACGTGTTGTCGTCCAGTCGACTTGTCTTCTCCACAGATCACTTTACTCCTCTTTGCTGCCGCTGCACACGCTGCGTTTCTCTCTCTCTCTCTCTCTCTCTCTCTCTCTCTCGCTGTGTGTGACGAGCAGCCCCGCCCCTCAGTGATCAGAGCGACAGAGCGGAGTTTTTTTTCAGAGAGAGACAGAGAGCAGTGCAGGGAAGAAGCAGTTTATGGCACTGTGGAAAAATGGCAGCTATCGGCAACTATCGGCGCCAAATTCGGCCGATGCCGATAGTTTTTAAAACGTCCTATCGGCGCCATCAAAATGTTTGATGTGTTCTTCAATGACTCTGTATCACTTTATTCTGATGATTCGCTGCTTAATAAAGTTTCTCCAGCATCTCAAACATCTTTGACTCGTTTTTCATAGAACATGAAGAAGAGCTTCAAATAAAAAAATAGAACTAAATACATGAGTTGATGATTTACTGGATGTTCAGGGTGAATTAATAGATGATGAAAGGATGGATGGAGCCATTAATCAAGGTATTAATGATAGAATGGAGAAATAAAACAACCACTAGAAACAAATACTCTTATTGTCCTGATACCACCATGAGGCCATGCAGTCTTTTTATGACTCTTGTAAACTTTTAAGATATTTGCTAAAGTGTGTCAGAGAGCTTGTTTGGATTATTGCTGGTGGGATTTGATGTTTTCACTCCACAACTATTAATTATAAATGTTTCTATGAAGCTTAAAGCTGACAGTCTATTAGGAACACTGAGATAAATGTAATACAGAAATAAATCCTACCTTCATGAAGCTTATAATTTAAATATTGCAGCTTTTTAGATCTTTTGTAGATTATTGATAATCACAACATGACTTCTTTGTGAATATGAGAAAGCAGACAGTACAGTGTTTGCACAATAACTCAACATTTCATCCTCATGCTGACTAGTGTAGGGAAGAAAAATAAATAAAAATAAAATAAATAAATATATAAATAAAAAAAGCCAAATTCAGTTTGCCCATTTTACTATAATTATTCTGGGTAATAATTACAGTTTCCTATAAAATACTGTAAAGTGCATTGCATTGTGGGACTGAGATCAAAATCAACAGAAAGGTCTTGCAAATACAGAATGAAATGAGGAGACATGTGGAACAACACTGGAAGGCCACAAAACAACTTTCTATCAGTGATCATCCATTAAGATCCTACAATTTACCAGAAAGTCTTGTTGTGACATTTGTTTCGTATCATCATCTTTTTTACTGTGTCTGTTCAGTAGTAAATATCTAACTAGATTACAGCATTTTCAGAGTAAATACAGAGATAAAGACATTTATTTTCTAAAAGCAGCTATGATTATATCACGTTGACTAGTTTATTTTTTTTTACACGTTTAGCTAAATTGATGCTGGAAGCTTTACTGAGCTAACCTGCTCATCAGTTTGTCTTCTCCTACCCTTTCTGCATTATTACCTGAATGATTACAATGAAGCTGAAACTTATTCAGTTAAATGTAGTGTATAAGGTATATTGTGTTGTTGTCATTAACAATCACGATGTGAAGACCACATCATAAAGTAACAGACTGTGTTTATGTCTGTCCTCTGTGTTGTGCTGCTACTTTGGGATCAATCCAGACATTTCATTAGGTACACCAGTGTGACCAGTCTTTCTCTAAATCTTTCAGAGAAGTCGTTCAAACTCACTCAGTCTTTCTTTCTGAGTTATTTCTGAGGAAAAAGACTAAAAATCACTCCTCATGAGGCAAAAACACGATAAGAAGATCAATGACTAAAGTAACACAAAGTCTCTCACTTTAAGGAAAACCCTAATCCAAGGCAAAAAAATAAATACATAAAATTAAAAAAGGAACATAACAAATGCTCAAGGGAAACTATGACCTGGTCAGAAAAAGGTCAAAGGACTGAGGGAGACACAGGCAATATATACATGCTGGGGTAATTAGGCACAGGTGAAAACAATCAGGACGTGGAAGACAATCACAAAGGTGAGAACACACAGGAAGGACAAGCTAACGATAACACAAAAGGAAACGGTTAACAAAATAAAAGCAGAGATAACAGAAAAATGAAACACGATGCAAAACATGAGAAGCTTTACTTCCTCAGTACGACACTATCTTATCTTCATGAAGGTTCTGCTGTTCAGTATTACTTTCTATTAAACTGAGACAGCTGTTGATTCAATTGTGTTTTTATTTTGTAGCACTACTGAACAGACACGTGTTCCTATTATTCTGACATTGTAGTCAGTGGGCTAGGCTAAATAACAGAAACACTTTGTGGTTAATTCAGTCCAGTTTAACAGCTACACAAACTCCATCCTGAAATATGATCATCCAGTTGAATCACCACCTTTCTGACTCTTTCTACATCAACTCAGCATTAATTAGATTAGAGCTACTTCACTATTGTACCTAATAAACTGGTCTTTGTTCATCATTCCTGGGGAGTATGGCCTGAGACTTAAACTTTCTGATTACGTTATGGCGACACCAGCTGGTCAGTCCTTGTAGCGTCAGTCTGTGATTTGTGTCCTTTAATAATCTGAGACGTGACTGAACCCAACTGCTGACTGAACCCAGCTGCACAGGAGCTCAAATCAAACACACACTCAGTGGATCAGTTTCAATTCTGACTTTAATCATTTCTAACATGAAGCAGCTTTGGTTTGAACGAGTTGAACCTGAACGCCTCCACCCAGCAGCTATATCTCTCTGAGGACAGGGGACTTACAGTGTCCCCCATAGACATATATACATGGATGCCTCATTGAACGCTGGACCGTACGTCAACGCTGCCGCCATATTGGAGGAGGCAGCTCTGTGAGTCAATGGAATGACTCACGTCTTTTACAAAGTGCTGTAAACATTTACACATTCAGGGAACCAATAGGAACCAAAAACAGCGTCTGTAACATTAACTACGAATATTACAGACGCTGTTTTTGGTTTCTATCAGTCTCCTGAATACGTTAATGTGTGAATATGTAAATGAGAAGCATTAACTTACAGCACTTTGTAGAAGACGCTTAATAAAGTTAATTCCAATGACTCGTATTGGTTCACGGGACAGAGCTGCCTCCTCCAATATGACGCATCGCAACCACGGGCCAACCTGCTCAATGAGGCGTCTATGTATACAGGGTGTCCCCTATCTGAGACAGGAAGTACAGGAAACAGGAAGTGTCAAATTAAAAGTTTTCCTTTAACATGATGGTTAATAATTCATGAGGTTGATTCATGAGTAGATGAGTCTGTAGACACATGCAGTTTGAATACTCAGGTTATAAGACAGAGCAGCATAGTACTGTAGTATTACTGTACTATTACTCATCATTACTGTAGTACAATATTATGGGTGCGTTATGCAGGTGTTGTGGGGGATGGTGTTCTGGGTCCAGTCCTGGTCCACCTGCAGATCCTCAGCTCTTTCAGCCACACATGGTCACATAGAGCCACTGAGGAGACAACACAAACTCAATCAGGACCCTGTCCTAAAATCAAGCGCTCCTGTAGCCGGAGCTGTGACCTCTGAGAGCTGTGAGATCTTCCTTTAAGAAAATGAAATCTGAACTCATCAGTATCGGCGTAGTATAATGTGTCAGTACCTCGGTGATGTTCATCTCCACTGTTCCTGTCCCTTTGTCGAGCGCCTTGAAGGTCCCTGAGGAAACGAGAGAAGAAGAGTTGAGGAGGAGGAGTAGAGAAGAAGCAGGAAGTGTGAGAGCAGCAGCTGAACCTACTGAACATGGCCTCCAGCTTCACCAGGCAACACGTGAAGTTATCAAAGTCCACGAGCTCCGAGTCAGAGTAACGAGAAACCAACGTCTGGAAGAGCTTGGTGGTCAGTTTGATCCCTGAGAGAGGAGAGTGGACAGAGGAGAGAGGAAGTCTCAGCAGCTCCACAAGAACTCGCACTCAAACACTCCAACTCCCAGCATGCAATGAGAGGGATCGGTGGAGGTAGGGATGAGTAGACGAGTAGAGCATCAGGTCATTTAATGTATCTGAGAAGAACCGTTGAATCCTCCAGAACCAGACTCACCTCCGTTCTCCAGCGCCAGACGCATCTCGTAGGAGTTCATGCAGCCGGATTTATCCAGATCAAACTCTCTGAAGATTATCTGTGGACACAAAACAGAGTCTGAAGGTTGTGCTGTGGCTCTAGAGGTTCTGATGTAACTCTGAAGGTTCTGCTGTGGTCCTGGCTCATCGTAGCTGGATCAGGAGGACGCAGACTCACCAGCCACTTCCTGATCTTGTTCCAGAGAATCTGAAACTCCAGCAGACCGAGTCGAGCGCTGCCGTCTTTCTGAGACCGAGTCAAGGTTAACATTGATCATTTTAACAAACAGACCAGGACATACAGGCCGGTTCTGATCCGGGTTCAGACACAGGGTGGAGGATACATCCATCAGGCTGACCATGGCTCTGCAGGACTCCATGCTGAACCCATCAGTCTGCAGGTCTCCGTCTGCAAACACAACCACAGAAGAACCACGTCAACGGTGGCGTCCAAACCATGTCTCAAAGCCACTGGACAACTGGACAACTTCTGCAGAAAGTCAGGTCTGACCAGAACAGATGGCTTCCATCCATCTTCCCGAAGAAAACTCTACAAACCCCCCAGAGAATCTGTCTGCTCCCAGATTCTTTAGAAATCAAAACAAATTCCTCCAAAGAATTCCTCCACCCGCTCCTTTTAGGTTTTTATTTTACTTTAGATAAAGTCATTACTAAATCAGTGATGAGTGACCACGTTCCCGCTCCTTAAATGATTGACCCCTGATAGGACGAGTGTGACTCACGCTTGGAGACGACCCGGTTGAGGATGGTCCTCAGCTCTCGCACTGAGATCTCCATGTCCTGCAGAGAGGACAGAGACATGTTCAGTGTTTCAGCTTCAGATCAGAGATCAAACTACAGCGTGAGGATGAACTCACGTCTCCAGACAGCTGAGCGAACATGGACCTGAAGGAGTCATCGATGTCGCCCTCTGAGATGTCCTCCTGCAGAGAAGAAGACAACGCTACTGTCCAACTCTTACTGGACAGATTGACACAGAGAGCTGGTGATAAAGTGTCTTTACCTCCTCCTCTAAGTCCACCAGCACGTTGTCGTCCATCTCCCTGCACAGATCCACACATAGTTAAAGTGTTTTACTTTGAAAAGACACAGTTAAATCTGTGCTCACTTCCTGGTCTGGACTCACTCAGTCTCCGACTGTTTCTCTGTGAACACCCTCAGGACAAAGTCGGCCTCCTTCGAGGGCTCAAAGGTCGAGGGGACGACCAGGTACTCGCCGGGAGGGAGGCGGAGCCTAGCGCTCACCTCTCTCAGGTTGATGAAGGTCTCAGAGCGTGCGCAGGACGAGTGGCGCAGGAAGAAATCCTTTTTCATGTGGACGCTGGGGCAGCCGTGGAACTGACGGACAAACGGACACTAGAATCAGATCCTACAAAATAAAAGTGGAGTGAAGTGGTTGATGTGTTTGAGACTCACCTCCTCAGGAATCTGTCAACGAGAGAAAACACACAAGAAAAGTTTAAATTTGACTTGCTGAATGTGATCTACCTCTACCTACCGCTGGATCAGAACCATGAACAGCTGTTTGTTGTGTGAGTGTGTGTGTCATGAGGAGATGATCCACATTTTGGAACAAGCTGTAAAGTCTTTAGTGTGACCCAGGACTTGTTGTGTGTTGACACTACCAAAGGAAGAATGTGTCAGATGTGTCTCAGACCACCTCCACATGTGAAATGAGACCAGGTCAGTGTTCACACCTGTACTTTAAGATCAGGACGTATGTTCATGTGAAGGTCTGAATGAGGCTCTGGTGGCCGTTGATGGCAGATCTAGGATGTTGTGATGGTTGCTAAGGTGTCACTAAAGAGGTCAGTGTGGTTATGATGATGTTTGAGGTGGTTGCTAAGGTGCTGCAGATGGTTGCTATTGTGGGGTAATGCTACGTGGGTGTTTTCAAACAATAACAGTTATCAAGGTCCCCTGTGGTGGCAGTAACCTGACCTCATAGACGGCAAAGCCAATGGTGTGCATGTCCTGGCCTTGGCGGCGGTAGCGGCGGCGGTCTTTCTGCATCAGAGCCACCAGGAAGCTGCAGGCGGCCTCGTCGTCCTCGGGGTCGTCGTCCTCCTCCAGCAGGCAGATCTTGTACTGAGGGTTGATCCAGAACGTGTCTGTAGGGAGGCATCATGGGATATGGAGTCATCATAACAAAGTTTTAGACTAGCTAAACCACCAGGTATTTAAACTCACAGGCCAGTTCATTAGGTACAGCTCTAAAAAACAAATCTGAGACAAAGACGTCTGTACTAGTTGTGTTTCTAGAAGACCTTTCCTCCAAGTCTGCAGCTCTGCTATGTGTGGATGGAGTCCACCTGAAGGTCACATGACTAGAAGCTGTTGATGACCAGACAGTATGCACCTGTAGTCACCTGAAGAACTGAAGACTTGGGGAGCAGGTCTTCTGAAAACCCAGCAAGGCCATTCGTCTTTGTTTCATCTTGTTGTTTGGATGAACCTACACTGACTCTACAGACACCTGTTTAACCGTCCGACAATCAGCCAATCACGTGGCAAGAACAAGAGAACATCTCCTGTTGATGACAGAGGTCAGAGGTCAGACTGGTTGGAGCCAATTTTAAGTCAAGAAGAAAAGTCTGAAAAGTCTGGATTAGCCCAACGCTACTGATGAGGTGAAACGGTTACAGAGATACTTTCTTAGAACCGACTGGTTTGAAGCCACGGACTCCCTCAGTATTGTTGCTGACCATGTTCATCACTCTACGACCACAGTGGACCATCCTCTGATAACACTTCCTGGAGGATAAGATCATCTCGGATGGTTTCTCTAAACCCAGATGTCCTCCTCCTGAGATCAGTCTCCAGATCTCAGTCCAACAACCTTCAGGATGATTCCCATCAAGTCAACGTGGACCAAACTCTCTAAAGAAGGTTTCTAGCTCCTCGTTGAATCTACGCCACCAAGAATGAAGGTGGTTCTGAAGACAAAAGGGGATTTTCTTTGTGACAGATTGAGTCTTCAGGCAAAAACGTTTATTAGTTTTGGTCAATTTTTAGTCACGTTTATCTACACTTAGGGGAAATTTTAGTTAAATGCTAAATTAGGATGACCAGACGTTAGCGATTTCTGGGGACAGTCCCCGTTTTGGTATCCCTGTCCCTGGCTAAAGCTGTCCCCGAAAACGTCCCCGATTTAGCTTTATATGAATGAGACAAGAGATAAGAGCCAATTAATCAGGTCAGTCGCCACCAAGTGGTGAGGTGCGTGAAGTGCAATCTGTCAAAATGACTGATGGCCTTCAGATTTTTCTGTCACGGTCAGTGACGGAAAATCTTCGGTTAAAGCGACCCCTGCTATTACTACTACAACTATTCATTCCTTTTATTACTTTTAGGAAACGGTAATTGTCCCAGTTTCTACATTTCATCCTGATAACATAATTCATTTTCTTGTCCCCAGATTTCATTTCAGAAATTTGGTCGCCTTATTCTAAATGCTAATCCATGATACACTCGACTGTCCACTGTTTGAATATGTGTCGGTAAAAAGGCTGCAGGAATATCAGGGTGACGTTCCTTCAAATATTGAATTCTACTTTCTAGTCACAGGGCTTGTGGCACCTTGAAAGTTTTGGTAGCTACCGTCAGCTAAGATCAGATGAACGCCTTATCCAATCATGTGACAGGGACGCACATTTTAAATGTCTAGTATTCAAACATTCTATTCTCGTCTCGTTAACATTTCCTCATGGTTTTTATCATCAGACATTAGTTTTAGCTCGTCAACGTCTTGTCTATATATCTGACTCTTTGAATGACTTTAGGCCTCAGAGCCTTGATGCTAATGATGCTAACTAGCTAAATATATTGGTTTGTTATGACACATGGTTAGTGTGCGTTCTCACTGGGGTGGTTCCTGCAGCCACCGGCGGTGCTTCCTCGCCTCCAGTTGCCCTGGAACGTGGCGGTGGTCCAGAAGCTGGTGGAGTCCTGACTGAGAGCGTCTGGAGTCAGATTGCATATCTCCAACCGGGAAAACTGACGCAGAAACTCCTGGAAAGACATCCTGACACACAGACAACCATTTCACTGCTCCGTCCTTTAATGACTCTCAGGTCCGTCCTCTCAGTCTGAACTTACCAGAACTCTCCGTCCTCCATCTTACACAGCAGCTGGTTTTTCTCTGCAGAGCTGACGTCGTTCCACTCGGAGGAGCTGAAACAACATTTATTTCATTATTCACTTTCCTCCTGTCGACGTCTGCAGTTAGAACCGTCGCTGACCTGTCACTCCAGGCGCCGGTCCACTCCACCTGACCCCACGGGTTCCTGATCCGGATCAGACGCTCCTGGCGGCCGCGGTACTCCACCTGTAGGACAGACATCCAGGACATTGGATTTGAAGACTCACAGTTTGATTCCAGCTTCTTAGTAGATGAAATAATAACATTTACTTTAATGCAGACACAAAAAAAAACAAAAAGCAAAGTAACAAATATCATGACACTTTTTCCAGTTCTTCAGGTTTCAGGTAGCTCACCTGTGTGAGGCCGGTCACTGAGTAGGCGTGGCCTTTCACCAGCTTCTTGAAGGTCACCGCCTCCATGTCGAAGGCGCTGGTGATCTGGGGACGGAGAGGACGCTTCTGTTATTACCTTAAATGAGCAGGATGGAGCTGAACTTTCGGACTGAACCAAACGTGACGGACGTCTATGGAGCAGCCCAGCAGCGAGCCTCTCTCCAGAGCTTTGCTGATGATACGATGAAGATCTCTGGGAGCTTTCTTCAGGTCGTACATCTCTGACACACCTCCAGTGAAATCCTCAAAGCCCTCTGTGGTGCTGCCGCCAGACAGAGCCTCGTATGACCCGTTCAGCCTGCAGACACACAAACAACACAGTCACACCTGCTGCTGCTGCTGCTGCTGGTGGTCAGCAGATGTAGGTGGCTGGTCTTACTTGGCGTAGGCCTTCTCCAGCAGAGCGCTCCAGAACTCGCTGCCTTCAGCCGAGTGAACGAACATCAGCTCTCCATCTTTGACCGGCAACCGGTCATCGATCACCACGTCCACCCACTCACCGAACTGCCAGAACTACAGAGGAGACAGAGGAGGACGGACTACAAGTCTGACTCAGACTTTTATCAGAAATGATTTTATCACTTGAAAGGCTGCGTACAGAATCTCCAGTTGCACTTGAACACATCATTGAACAGTCTCACCTGGAAGTGGAAGATACCGGCGTACTGGTGGTTGAAGCTCTGCCCGTGAGGAACCACGCGATGCAGGAGTCGTTCATTCAGAGTCAGAGAGCCGATTGCAGCAAGCAGCCAGCAGTCTCCTGGAAAACCACCAACAAACCAGCTGTCCTCAGATCTGACACTTCAGCTACCATCATATTTGACACTTCCACTACCTTCACATGTGACACTTCAACTACCTTCATATGTGACACATAAACTGCCTTCATATTCAACATTTCAGCTAACTTCACATTCAACACTTGCATGCATTGCTGCATTGATACCTGACACTTCAGCTACCTTCACGTGGACACTTCAACTCCTACATGGATCCAACTACTCACTACATTCATACTGTCAGTGACATTAGCTACCTTCACATGTGACATTCACTACTTCACATGTGCCATTTCATCCTTCACTGTACATTCAGCTACCTTCACATGTGACTTCAACTTCACATTCAACATTCAACACTTCAAACCTTCACATGTGACACTTCAACTACCTTCACATGTGACATTTCAGCTACCTTCACATGTGACACTTCAACTACCTTCACCTGTGACACTTCAACTACCTTCACCTGTGACACTTCAACTACCTTCACATGTGACATTTCAGCTACCTTCACATGTGACACTTCAACTACCTTCACCTGTGACACTTCAACTACCTTCACCTGTGACACTTCAACTACCTTCACATGTGACATTTCAGCTACCTTCACATGTGACACTTCAACTACCTTCACCTGTGACACTTCAACTACCTTCACATGTGACACTTCAACTACCTTCACCTGTGACACTTCAACTACCTTCACATGTGACACTTCAGCTACCTTCACATGTGACACTTCAACTACCTTCACCTGTGACACTTCAACTACCTTCACATGTGACACTTCAACTACCTTCACATGTGACATTTCAGCTACCTTCACATGTGACACTTCAACTACCTTCACATGTGACACTTCAACTACCTTCACATGTGACATTTCAGCTACCTTCACATGTGACACTTCAACTACCTTCACCTGTGATACTTCAACTACCTTCACCTGTGACACTTCAACTACCTTCACATGTGACATTTCAGCTACCTTCACATGTGACACTTCAACTACCTTCACATGTGACATTTCAGCTACCTTCACATGTGACACTTCAACTACCTTCACATGTGACATTTCAACTACCTTCACATGTGACATTTCAACTACCTTCACCTGTGACACTTCAACTACCTTCACATGTGACACTTCAGCTACCTTCATATGTGACACATAAACTGCCTTCACATTCAACACTTCAGCTACCTTCACATGTGACATTTCAGCTAACTTCACATTCAACACTTGCATGCATTGCTGCATTGATACCTGACACTTCAGCTACCTTCACATGTGACACTTCAACTACCTTCACATGTGACATTCCAACTACCTTCACATGTGACATTTCAGCTACCTTCACCTGTGACATTTCAGCTACCTTCACATGTGACATTCCAACTACCTTCACATGTGACATTTCAGCTACCTTCACCTGTGACATTTCAGCTACCTTCACATGTGACACTTCAACTACCTTCACATTCAACACTTCAACTACCTTCACATGTGACACTTCAACTACCTTCACATGTGACATTTCAGCTACCTTCACATGTGACACTTCAACTACCTTCACCTGTGACACTTCAACTACCTTCACCTGTGACACTTCAACTACCTTCACATGTGACATTTCAGCTACCTTCACATGTGACACTTCAACTACCTTCACCTGTGACACTTCAACTACCTTCACCTGTGACACTTCAACTACCTTCACATGTGACATTTCAGCTACCTTCACATGTGACACTTCAACTACCTTCACCTGTGACACTTCAACTACCTTCACATGTGACACTTCAACTACCTTCACCTGTGACACTTCAACTACCTTCACATGTGACACTTCAGCTACCTTCACATGTGACACTTCAACTACCTTCACCTGTGACACTTCAACTACCTTCACATGTGACACTTCAACTACCTTCACATGTGACATTTCAGCTACCTTCACATGTGACACTCAACTACCTTCACCTGTGATACTTCAACTACCTTCACCTGTGACACTTCAACTACCTTCACATGTGACATTTCAGCTACCTTCACATGTGACACTTCAACTACCTCACATGTGACATTTCAGCTACCTTCACATGTGACACTTCAACTACCTTCACATGTGACATTTCAACTACCTTCAGATCTGACACTTCAGCTACCATCATATTTGACACTTCCACTACCTTCACATGTGACACTTCAACTACCTTCATATGTGACACATAAACTGCCTTCATATTCAACATTTCAGCTAACTTCACATTCAACACTTGCATGCATTGCTGCATTGATACCTGACACTTCAACTACCTTCACAGTTGACACTTCCATTATCCTAATGGTCCTTCAGCTACCTTCATATCTGACATTTCAACTACCTTCATATGTGACATAAACTGCCTTCACATTCAACACTTCAGCTACCTTCACATGTGACATTTCAGCTACCTTCACATGTGACATTTCAGCTACCTTCACATGTGACACTTCAACTACCTTCACATGTGACATTTCAACTACCTTCACATGTGACATTTCAACTACCTTCACATGTGACATTTCAACTACCTTCACATGTGACATTTCAACTACCCCCGACCAGTAGAAAGCGGCTGAAGTGCCCTTGAGCAAGGCACCTAACCCCTCACTGCTCCCCGAGCGCCGCTGTAGCATGGCAGCTCACTGCTCCGGGTTAGTGTGTGCTTCACCTCACTGTGTGTTCACTAATTTCACGGATGGGTTAAATGCAGAAATCACATTCCATGTATACACAAGTATACATGGCCAATACCACTAATTATTATTATTATTATTATTATTAATTATTATTAAAAATTATTATTCAACACTTCAGCTACCTTCACATGTGACATTTCAGCTACCTTCACATGTGACACTTCAGCTACCTTCACATGTGACACTTCAGCTACCTTCACATGTGACACTTCAACTACCTTCACATGTGACACTTCAACTACCTTCACATGTGACATTTCAACTACCTTCACATGTGACATTTCAGCTACCTTCACATGTGACACTTCAGCTACCTTCACATGTGACACTTCAGCTACCTTCACATGTGACACTTCAACTACCTTCACATGTGACATTTCAACTACCTTCACATGTGACATTTCAACTACCTTCACATGTGACACTTCAACTACCTTCACATGTGAAATATCAGCTACCTTCACATGTGACACTTCAACTACCTTCACATGTGAAATATCAGCTACCTTCACATGTGACACTTCAACTACCTTCACATGTGACATTTCAGCTACCTTCACAGTTGACACTTCAGCTGCACTGACACCTGACACTGCCACTACCTTCACATGTGACATTTCAGCTACCTTCACATGTGACACTTGAACTATGTTCACATTTGACACTTGAGCTGCTTTGACACCTGACACTTCCACTACCTAACACTTCAACTTCCCTCACATCTGACACTTCAGCTACCTTCAGATCTTGAAGTGTGTTTACTAATTCCACTTCAACTGATAGAACTCTCTCTTCTTTCTGGTAGAACCACTTCATGTCCAACTGGTTCATCTGATGAACAACAGTGAAGTGGAGATGATGAAGAGCGGAGGAGGAGGAGTCCAACTTATGGGAAACGTTTGTTTATCCTGATGTCGACGGGGACATGCTCATGCTAAGGTAAAAGCTAATCACATCAGTAGACTATTATCCTGATGGTCCACAGAGACATGCTACTACTCAGCTAAATGCTAACAACAACATCAGCAGTCTCCATTATCCTGATGGCCCACAAGGACACACTAGTGCTAAGCTAAACAACAACAACAACAACATCAGCAGATTCCATTATCCTTATGATCCACGGATACGGTAATGCTAAGCTAAATGCTAAAATAATATCAGCAAATTGCATTATCCTAATGGTCCATGGGGACAGGCTAATGCTCTGCTAAATGTTAAAGACACATCAGCAGACTCCATTATCCTTATGGTCCACGTGGATACGGTAATGCTAAGCTAAATGCTAACTATAACATCAGCAGATTGCATTGTCCTAATGGTCCACAGGGACATGCCAATGCTAAGCTAAACGTCAACAACAACAACATCAGCTGCTAATGTTTGAGGGTAATGGAGACGTCCATTAACTGATCAATGCAGGTTGAGTGCTGCTTCAGGTGCTTCTCGTAATATCCAGTCTCATTTATTCATGAAACATTAAAGTGTTTATTCTGAAGACTGTTGTTCATTCCACTTCCTGTCTTCTTACTGATTGTTATTGATTAATATTGATTGTTACTGATCCTAATAAATCGTGTCTGAGCTGTAATGTCAGCGGCCTCCAGCAGGTGGAGACAAAGCACCAACAACCAGCTCCACCCGCTGACGTTAATGTGTTTGTTCATACTGATCATTCCAGTTTACCCCTCCTCTCCCTCCACCCTGAGCTCCACCCAGCCTGTGACTCACTGTGTTTGAGAGCCACACACTCCGTCTTTCTATACTAGTGAGGACCACGGTCTCTGAAAGTCTCATCAATGTTGTTTATCTTTTTCTATTGAATTCTAGGTTTACTTTTATTTATTTATGATCCTGACTACGTATAAAATGAATGCTGTTAGTTGTGATTGTTAATTATTTATTATTGTTTGTGATAAAAGTCTTTATTGTTTTTAAGGAGTCGCCATCAAACACAGACCATCGGATGATCTTATGGAAGAATCTTAAAACCAGTTCTAATTCAGAGTCAATGGTTGAGTTTATTTCCTAGAACGCTGCAGGTGAGTTTATTTCCTAGAAAGCTGCAGGTGGATCAAACTGGCTCCTCCTGAAACCGTTTTCATTCTTCTACATCAACAGGAAGCTAATTTGTGCCTTTGGCCCCGCCCACTCTCTTTCAGCGGCACGCTTGTCACTCAGGTTTCACCTCCTGTGTTTTTAACTCTCAGCTGGTCTCTTGGCAACAGCCGTCGGGGAAGTTCGGACTACTCACCCAGCGCTCCCTGGCAGATGTCCGTCCTGGTGGCCCCGCCCACAATGAACTGAGGGTCAGCCGCCAGCTCCTGCAGCAGCCAATCAGAGACAAGACACAGATTACTGGACGTGAACTTCCTGCTCAGACAGGAAGCAGCGCCTGGTTCGGTCATTCGCAGGCCTGGTGGTTTAGAACAAAGCGCCTCTGTGGCAGACGAAGAGGATGTGACGGGATGTGATAATCACCATGGCAACAGAAGACTAGGGTCTCTGTCGTCCTCCGCCTCCTCAGGGCTGAGCTCTGTCTCTTTCTTTGTTGTTTGTTTGTGTCTCTTTGTCATTTTGAGTATTTGAGTGTAGTAGCTTTAGCTGAAGTGTTCTAGCAGCAGAGTTCTGGTTCTATGTTCTATCAGATTCTGGTTCTCACCGTCGGTCTCTTCCACTCCACTCCTCTGGTTTTGGCGGAGACGGGTCCGAGTTCCTTGAAGCCTAGCGAGGCGGGTTCTGCAGGGAACATGGGGTCCTGGAACAGGGATCCATTCATCAGACACTCCTCCTTCAGGGCCTGGAAGTCCTGGTTCAGATAGCGGACCGCCTGCTGGACGGAGCCCAGACCTCCGGCTCGGTCCCGGTCCTTCTGGATCTGGCCAGACGCACCTGTAAACATCCTGATAAACGAGAGAAGAACTGCTCAGGGCTCTGACACAGAACCAGAACCAAGTCACGGACAAAGAACGCAATTACCTGAGTTTGGTGCGAAGGTCAGGCCACTGTCGGCTTCTGCTGTGAGGAAACAAGGAACTCATTAATTAATCAACAACTTTAGTCAAAACAACAATCAAACAATCCTGATCCATCACCGGAGAACCAAACAGAACCAACAAGAACACGCACATTCTACTTTAATCCAGTTTAAATCCAGTTTAGTTCAGTGTGGGTCACTTTAACTTTCATTTTAATTAGTTTAATTCACTTTAGTGCAGTTTAGTTCCAGTTCATATCTAGTTTAGTACTGGTTTAATCCAGTTTAATCCAGTTTAAATCAGTTTAATCCTGTTTATTTCCAGTTAAGAAGCAGCAGACAAACTTCTCTGATGGATTTCATCGGCCAGTGTTTTTATAAGCTTCAGATCAATGACTAAAGACGCTCCATCACACCAGAGTCCATTTAACTTTTATTCAAAATAACAACCTGCTCAGACTGGACTTCTAGGAAAATAACTGAACAGAACCTCCTGAACATCTGGTACCAGACCCAACTACAACCAACCAATCACTGACCACATAATACCACCAGTAACCATCAATCTGATCACATTCATTAATAACTTCACTATTTCCCAAATCTGAACAATCACCTCTATTTACTTCCTGGTGCTGCACGAGGAGCCGATGATTGGTTCATAAACTCGATGATGTAATCACAGATTCTGCGTGAAAACGGAGGAATCAGCTGATGGGACCAGAAGTCCGGTACTGCTGCGCTCACCTTCAGGTCCGACCCCGGTTCCGTGTTCGGCTCTGCGGGATCAGGTCTGCTGGATCAGGTCTGCTGGATCAGGTCTGCTGGATCAGGTCTGCGGGCTTCAGCGGGAGAAGAGAGGATGCTGCTGGGGTGCGTTCCTGCAGCATTGCGCCCCGCCCGGCTGGAGAGGCGGAGCTACATCAGCATCACTACATGAGAGTGGAGGGGGGGCGCACAGCTGTAAATGTGCTGTACAGTAGTAGCACACAATGCATGAGTAGAAAAGAGAAGAAATTAGATAAGAAATTAGAGGAAAGGTGCTCTGTTTCTGTCTGTTTCAGTCTGTTTCTGTCTGTTTCTGTCTGTTCCAGTCTGTTTCAGTATCACCTGACTCAGAGACAAAACAGTCGTCGGTCCAGGTTCATCCAGGTCACTGCAGTCCAAAACACAAAGACAACAAAGACGACTGGACGGCAGCCAATGTAGCTAAAGCTAATGTCCATGAATCCACCATCCAGGGAACACAGAACAACCATGGCGTGCATGGCATGAGTGGCAAGGACAAAGACACTGATCTCCAAAGAGGACAAAAAGTAATAAATGGATGTTTAGGAATGGCCGTAATCAAAAATCAAAACCAGAACTGAAGTGGTTCTGTTCTGAGGGATGGGCTAAAATTCCTCCAAGCTGCTGTAGACCACTTACAAGAAACATTTAGTTAAATAATATTAATCTTTCACGTGTGTCGTGTTACACTGAGCTGCAGTCAGTTGTAAACTGAGCTCCATTAATCAGCAACAGCTAATTGTTAGCTCTCAGGCTAATAAATGCTAACCCGTTGCCAGTGGACGTTGTAAGGGAAAATAATAACTATATACATTTTAATCTGAAGTTCTGTATAGAAGTAATAAGAGTAACATCAGTGTGTTTCCTGCTTTTGATGAAATTAAAAGTGTTTTCATTGTTAATGCTATGCTAGGCTAAACACAGACATCTATAAATGAAGCACAAACACACGTCTTTGTTTTCTGGGGACAGATTTATTGACTTTACATCGACTGTCGGTTGGTTGTGTAGAGAATAAAAGAGGCGTCTCATATAAAACGTTAGCAGTAACAGGAAGTGAAGCGGCGGCGGCTGTTAACAGGAATATGGCGGCGTGTTGCAGGAAGCTGAGTCCGCGGCTCAGATCATGGCGAAGTTTAACCACTGGTTAAAGTCGAGCTCGATGGAGCCGCTGTTGTGGGCGTCCAGCTTCTTGAAGATCTCTGAGGAGGAAGATGGACGTTCAGGAGGTTAAAGGTCGCAGCAGGAAGACAAGGAACATAAACATCTAAACAAATCAGTAGTAACCTACTGTTAAAGCGCCCCCTGCAGTTTGTTTACACTCTCTCAGAATCTCATTCAGATTTAATTTGAACGCTGCTTTCTTGTGGTTCATGAGTTGACTCGTGTTCTCTGAAGTGTGTATACCTTCATCCTTTCACAGTGACACTAATCAGCAAGCTAACTAGCAGCTAACTGACTTCATGTAGCCTACTAGCTACAACAGCTACCAAAGCAGCAGCCAATGTGACCACATGAAAATAATTTATAACTCAAAGATTTGCACAAATGATTAATAATTTCCTTGAATATATTTATGCACACGTGTAATATTTGTGTTTCAGGGGTCATGAGTTGGTCCGACACAAACACAAGCCAAAGCGTAAAAGCTGCGACTCACTGAACATCATCTCCAGCCTCATCAGACAACCCACGAAGTTGTCGAAGTCGATGGTCATGTCTGGGTCCGAGTATCGAGCTACCAGCAGCTGGTAGATGGTGTTGTTGAGAGTGAAACCTGGGGGAGGACGACAGCAGAGTTACTGAGGAGCAGCTAACGATGCTAACAACATGCTAGCATGCGTGAAACGGCTTAAAAACGTTAGAAACTAAAACTCAAGAGACGACAGAAAGATTTATCAAAATTAGCACGTTAAATAAAATTAGCTAATGCTAGTGAGTTCTAATAATTCTAATTGCAATGTGTCTATATATATTATTTCAGGATATATTAATGACGATATAATATTAGTTTATTAAGATTTAAAAGACGTATTTATCAGGTCATTAATTACATATCACATATTTATATAATTATCACTTTATCGCAGCTGTGACCGAACATATACTGACTGCAGTTACTACTTTTACTGCTAACCTGTGCTAACCCAGCTAACTCTACACACTCTACAAACCCTGCTAACCCTGCTAACCCAGCTAACTCTACACACTCTACAACCCTGCTAACCCTGCTAACGTGGACATACCATCTCCATCAGTTTACTGGCAGTGACGTCCAGACAGCAGCAGAGAAACAAACACAGTATTTTAGTAGCGAGACAAACAATACACACACTGCAGAAGAAGAAGAAGAAGAAGAAGAGATGTTAATGAACAGGAGAAGAAGACCTCCACACTGATTTATTTATAGAAATATAAGCTTCCTCGTTAAGGCCGAGAGAAGGAGTAGGAGGAGGAGGGTGCAGCGTTGAAAGCAGTGGAAGTGTGAACAGGATGTTTTGGGTTTTCTGAAACCATCAACACATGTAAACGATTATGTGGGAGCAGCGATGGAGGGGATGTACAAGATGAGACTTCAAAGGGTAAACTTGATAGCAGCTTGGAGCAAGAGGAGCTAGCTCCGCCCACACACAAGACAGATTTATATGACAGGCAAATGTTAGCTAGTTTAAGCTAATGTTGTATAGGCTAATGTTAGCTGGTTTAGGCTAATGCTAAACACTAAATCCACCATGTTGATAGCAGCTTGGAGCAAGAAGAGCTAGCTCCACACACTTGACGTGTTATATGTTATATAAGGGTTACCTAGGCAACCAGAGCCTGGGACGTCCACTAGAGACCAACTGTCCTCTACAGAGACATGGACGACCAGAGAATCAGTGTAGATGAGGACGGAGGTTTAGAGGTAGTGAAGAAGAAAAGGAGAGCAGAGAAACATCGCCTGAGCTCTGAGGAACCACATCGTTCCTGAGGCCTCTGAACCAAACCACATGAAAGACAGTCAGGATTTTAACGAGCGCCAGTAAATCGTTAGCCGCAACCACACAGACGCTCAGTTTGAGACGATGCAGAGTTCTTGCTGAGTCGGTGAATTCCAGGAAATAAATCTGACCTGCGTCTTTGAAGGCGACTCTCATTTCTGGAGTGCTCATGGTCCCAGAGTTATCTGAGTCGTTCTTCTTATAGATGGTCTGTGGACGCACCAACACACTCAGGTTTGTAAAAGTCACACAGTGAATAATAAAACACCAGAGGTCAGAGGTCACATCTCACCAGGTATCTCTGAACCTTCTTCCACAGCGTGGCAAACTCCCCAAGACCGAGCTTCCCGTTGCCGCTGTCCTGCTAAAGAGTTAAGGACCAGTTTCTGTTCAGGTGGAGACACCAGTGGACACTGTCTAAACTCAGTGAAAGGATACGTCCATCAGGTTCACCATGATCCTGCATGTCTCCAGGCTGAAGCCATCAGTCTTGATGTCAGTACGTTTGGCAACGATCTTGTTCATGATGGTCCTCAACTCCGTGGCAGAGATCTCCATGTCCTGAAACCAGCCGACAAATAGGTCTAAGTCTACACATGGTTCCAGTCACAACACTGGGTTAGCTGTTAGCATGTAGCATGTGTTCCAGTGTGTTAGCATGTATCACAAGTTGCAGTTAACTGTGAATCTTTGTGTTCGCAGTTAGCATGTAGCATGTGTTGCAGTTCACAATGAATCTTTTTGTTAGCTATTAGCATGTGGCACACATTGCGCTTTACAGTTAATCTTTGTGTTATCTGTTAGCATATAGCATGCGTTGCAGTTCACAGTGAATCGCTGTGTTAGCATGTAGCATGTGTTGTACTGTAAGCTTTTATCATGTGTTACAGTTCATAGTGAATCTTTGTGTCAGTTATTAGCATGTGGCACACACTGCTGTTAACTGTGAATCTTTGTGTTAGCTATTAGCATATAGCACACACTGCTGTTAACTGTGAATCTCTGTGTTTCCTATTAGCATGTGGCACACGCTGCTGTTAACTGTGAATCTTTGTGTTAGCTATTAGCATGTAGCACATTTTTGTAGTTTACAGCGAATCTCTGTGTTAGCATATTGCCTGAGTTGTACTGTAAGTGTTAGCTGTTAGCATGTGTTGCAGTTCACAGTGAATCTCTGCGTTAGCTGTTAGCATGTAGCATGTGTTGTACTGTGAGTGTTAGCTGTTAGCATGCTGTTGCACCAATAGACAATGGAACAGGAAGTGACATCACAAAATAAAGTAAAACCTACGTCTCCAGCGAGTTTACAGAAGAGGCTTCTGAATCCAGAGTCCACTTCCTCGTCCGACACCGTCTCCTGGAAACAATCACCGTGACAACCACCAGCACATCAATACAGTCCTTTATTGACACAACCGACCAATCAGCAGTCAGATCAGTGTTTTATTGCTCCAATTTAAGATTACAGATTATAATTTGAGATTAATTATACACTACAGCGTCTGTTTGCTGCATTTAGTTTAGTTTTAACCTGGATTTATTGGAACTGAACCAGCTGATCAGGAGGCAACTTGTAGAAATATTAAATGAAAAAAAAATCTATATTAGGTGACTGTTTAAGACCTTCACTGATAAAATAAAGTGACTGATCATGTGAACATGTTCAGAGTGAGATGATTGTTGGTTCAGGCTTCAGGATTGTAAACACGAAACCATTAAAGTGTTTCTCTGAAGAGCCACTCCTTCATCAGCTGCTACTTGGAAACCTTCCCTAACCTGTATGACCTTAACAACAGGTGACTATCACCTGGAGGCAACGAAACAGGATCACCCTGCCAACACTTCTATGAACATGCATTCATTGTGGAGCCTTAAGACGGAGCTAATTTCAAAATCATATCTGGCTGAAGTTTTAAACTGAGCAGAGAGTGAATCAACAGACTTTCACTAACCAGTCAGAGCTGTTTTTATTGTCTGTCCTCTCTGATAACTTGTTATCACAGGATGGGCTGCTCTGTATACAGGCTGACCCACTTCTGTCTTCAGTCTGTCTGTACTCAGCTAGCTAGTCACAACAACAACTAGATATCTGAGGTCTAGCTGCTAACTAATGGACTGTATTGATGGATATTTATAACATTCAAATGAATTCCTCAGTAGCTCCCGGTGTCTTTATTTCCTTTATCATCAGAGATGTTTCCTTCTCAGCAGTGACATTACTCCGAGGATGGAAGCTTCCAAAGTTCAGTTCTAATCTGAGCTTTGTCTCAAAAATAACTAACAAAGAAGAATTCTAGCTTCTCCCCAAAATAAATAACTTTATTAGTTGTTGTCAAACCTGTCTGTCCTCTCCCTATTTGACAACAAAGACATGTATGTCCACTAGCCACTACTAGGAGAGAGTCACCAAGCAGCTGTTGATGGTTCTGATCCAGTGGTAGGTAGAGATCCATTAGAGAGCAGCTGCTACAATATTCTCCTGACCACATGATGGCGCTGTTTATTTACAGCCACACAAACTGAGATCAGATCTCAAGTGCTGGCTGGGGACGCATGTGGACACGATGCGATCAGACGTTATTGTGAGGTCTGAACAGGTAGTTAACATTAGCTAACAGCTAGCAGCTATACGGCTCTTCAGCTGTGGTTCTGAAACATCTTATTGGAAAATAACATGACTGTTGATCATCCATTGTTAGATCCAGTGTAGCGCTGCATATATCCACACAGTGGGAGTGATCGGGCACTGAAGCGCCGCCTCTGCTCGTTCATTTCACCAATATTTTGTTATGATACCCTAGTGCTATTCCCCGTTGAGTCCAGAGTTACTCGTTATCATCATCCAGGGTCTGTAGACTGACTTACTAACCTGGATGATGTCATCTCTGAGCGCCGCACACACCCGTCATGGTCAGCTTGTTTACCTGTAGTTTGCTAATGCTAGTTGTTTGCGACATTTCTGAATATTTTTCAGATTCTGAGGTTGTTGACGACGACTTTGTTTATGATTTTGTTTTTTTTGAGTATGAGGAGCTCATTGAAAGGAGAATGCACAGGCAGAGAGAGGAACAGCTGGTCAAAGAACAAACCGCTGCACGTCTGTGAATAGATAGTAACTGGTGGACAATGTTCGTCTATGAAAACAGAGAAAGAATGCCTCTGTTGCTCAGAGTAGGATTCAAGGCCAGGAGAAACACGTCTGGACGTCTCCAGAAATGTCTGTATCACAACTCTGGAGGATTCTATGATAAACTGGACTATGGTAGAGACTTTCTTTTTTCGTGTCACGAAAGTCAACTGGAAGACAAAGCCAAAGCCTGCAGGGTTGAACGGGCAGCTTTCGCTTGAGTAAGTAGCCTAAGCACATGCATAGATTGTTCATTTGCCTTGACTTTGTTTGCTTTACGCATAGAAAGCCGGACTTCAAGAGATCAAAGTTGTCTCCCTCCTCTGTATTTACTTTCTCCAGGTCAGAGGTTAGTAGGTCAGTCTACAGACCCCAGGTAACTCAGGACTCAACAGGGAATAGCACTAATGTCTCATAACAAAATACTGGTGAGTTTTGCGGCCCCGATCATTCCCACTATATATATCTAAATGTGGTCAAATGATTCCAAATTACACCAAAGTTATAAGGCTGATAAACAATCGTATATTTGGTAGAAATAAGGTCCAGGTTGTAAACAACGGTACTTCCCCTTTAATGAGTAGAAGTCTGAGTTACTTACATCCTCCAGTTCGGCGCTGACGGGGTCGTCACAGGGCCTGACGGGACAGAGAGACTTACATTAATACTTCATTTAAAGACATGTTTGTTCAGTGTCCTAAAACACTGGCACACTTTACTTCCTGTTCCCCAGTAAACGGTAAACAAGTCCAGGTCTCAAAGCCGCCATTCAGAAACACTCCTGAGGAACAGGAAGTGGACGGAGCCAAAAAATCTGGGCTGACTCAGTTTTCAGATTCCTGCCTAGATCTGGGGAAATGACCAGTACAGTCCACTACCAGACGGTTCAGGGTCTTACACAGTCTCTGACTGCTTCTCCGAGAACACCCGGATGCAAAAGTCCCCATTCAGGTGTGGTTCGAAGGTGGATGGGACGATCAGGTACTCCCCCGGCGGCAACTTGAAGCGAGTGCTGACCTCACGCAGGTTGACGAAGGTTTCAGATCTCGCTGTCTGGGCGTGAGTCAGGAAGAAGTTCTTATCCAAGTGGACTTCCCTCTGTCCATAGAACTGAGGACAGAAAGAGACAATTAGGACAGCTGTCTAAACAGCAGGGCAGGTGGTGAGACTAATAAACATTGGTCTTTAAACATTAAAGAGCTTCAGGGGCTAGAAAACAAGGTAACAAGGCTCATGGTATGTTGCTCATTTCAGGACATTAACTACAAACTCTGGTAATACTATTTATGTTAGTAGTTCAGAACCAACAGTCTACATAAACAACTACATAACTCTCCCTGATGGTGCATTTAATGACCCTCGGACAGTTGACAGCGTGCAGGTGATTTATAATGGGAACATTAACAGTAGATTCAAAGCCTGGCTCGTCTGTTAGCTTGTCCCAAGATGCCTAACTATTATGGAAACACGATGGTGCTACTTCATTAAACAGAGTAGAACATGTAGAAGCCTACAGCAAAATCATGTCAGACAAAACGTCAAACCAGAAGAGACACAGATTAACTCATTGAGACAATGTGAGGGTAGGTCCAGTTTCTTCTAATCAGCAAAATTTAAAAAGCTCCAGCACTCTGTCGAACATGAAGGAACCTTTGGATGAGAGGTGGCTCGGGTCCTAGTTCTAACTCACCTGCTTTGGAACCTGAAATAAGAAAAAAAAGAAGAAGAAAATGAATTTAGAGAAAACTGTCTCGACTGTCTCGTTAGGCTTTAAGTCTCTGTCTGATCTCTTAGAGTCTGACCTCGTAAATGGCGAACCCGATGGTGTGCATGTCCTCCCCTTGTTTGCGCAGCTTCCTTCGGTTCTTCTGGATCAGACCGACCACAAAGCTGCAGCCCACCTCACCATCATCTGGGTCGTCGTCCTCCTCCTCCAGCTTGATCACAAACTGAGGATTGGTCCAGAAAGTGTCTGTGGAGGAAAAAAAACATCTCACATCAGGAACAAAATGCGCAAAATGTGCTGTAGCTCCAACCCAACGACCCCCAACAAATGAAACACCCCCCAACAAACCTGACCTTAGCAAACCTCAACAAACCTCAAAAACCTGACCTCAACAAACCTCAACAAACCCCAATACCCCCCAACAAACCGGAACTTAGCAAACCTCAACAAACCTGACCTCAACAAACCTCAACAAACCTCAACAACCCCCAGCAAACCTCAACAAACCTCAATAAATCCCAATAAACCCTGACAGAACCAGTCTCCAGTCTGGGCCCAGTCACATGAGGTCGGCCTCGATCCAGTCTAGGTACCTTCAGACCTTCTTAAATATATGAATCATTCCTTTTATCAATATTAGTAGCTAAGAACCAACAGTCTAGATCAGTGTCAGTAGTTCAGCACTAACAGGGGTGATTCCTGCAGCCTCCAGCGGTGGATCCTCTCCTCCAGGTGCCATCGAACTTGCTGACGCTCCAGTGTTTGACAGATTCGTCGTCGATGGTGTCAGGGGTCAGAGTGCAGACCTCGATACGAGAGTAGTGACGGAGGAACTCGTTGAAGGACATCCTGCAGAGATAGGACAGAGGAGAGCTCTCACTTTGCAGCCACAACCAGAACCGTCAGTACTGATGTGTTACCATTGCAGAGACTCACCAGAACTCTCCGTCCTCCGCGTTGGCATGAGGACAGTCCCCCTGGACATGGCTCCACTCAGATGAGCTGTAGGAACGTAGACATGATTAAACAGATGTTCCACTGGCAGTCAGACGTCCTAACTGAACACAGAAACGTACCCGTCGCTCCAGGCTCCGGTCCACTCCACCTGACCCCAGGGGTTCCTCATTCTCACCAGCTTCTCCGGACGACCCCGGTAGTTAACCTGGAGACACAGAGACAGTCAAACATCATCGTCCATCCTCCGTGTCTAAGACCAAGAGTTTGTCTTTTGGCTTTCAGAGCATTACCTCCACCACTCCTGTCAGGGAGTAGGCATGACCTTTCACCAGCTTCTGACGAGTCACGGCCTCAGAGTCCGCGGCGCTCGTGATCTAACAACACAAACACAATCGTCTTCACTTCCTGATCATAACCAGTCTGAGAGGCACTGAACACCTGCAGCTACGGGGTTTCTAAATGTTTCATGACGTAAAGGGGACTCACGTCGATGGAGCAGCCCACCAGTGCTCCGGCCTCCAGAGCTTTCTTGAGGATCTGGAACAGGTTGGATGGGGGCTGTTTGAGGTCGTAGTTTTCAGCGATGCCTCCGGTAAAATCCTCAAAGCCCTCAGTGGTGGAGCCGCCAGACAAGGCTTCATAGCAACCGTTCACCCTACAGCCAGAAGACAAGGGTAAACACTGAGCCCTACAGCTGACTCAGAGTCTCCACCAGTGAAGAGACAAAACCTTAACCTGTGCCTCAATGAGAACTCAACTTATACTGTAGACTTTGACAGTTAAACGTATTAACAGAACCATGAAAGTTGTTATTACGACCAACATCAGGACAGCAAGCCTTCAGGTCTTACTTGGCGTAGGCCTTCTCCAGCAGAGCGCTCCAGAACTCCCTCCCCTCGGCCGAGTGGACGAACATCAGCTCTCCATCTTTGGCTGGCAGCCGGTCGTCGATCACCACGTCCACCCACTCACCGAACTGCCAGAACTACAGACCCAACATTCAGCATCAGTCCCTAGTAGTTCAGAACTTAAGTCTATATCAGTGTTAGTAGATCAGAACCAACAACTTACATCAGTGCTACTAGTTCAGAAGAGAAGACACTACGTCAGTCAGTTAAAGGAGATACCACATGACCATTATTTAACGTGGAGCTCAACCACAAACAACCTGTTCTTCTTCTTCTGGGAACCAGTGATTTTGTTGGTTCCCAGAAGAAGAACATGACCAACCCTAGCACTCTGGAATTAGAAAGGGACGAAGACAGTCCTGTTTTGCAAACTAACAAGAGCAAAGATGTCTTTTAAATTCAGAGTCAGAGTCAGGGGTCATGTTAATCAAATATTTTTTAAATGTGACGGAAAACTCTGAGGACCATTCCTCATTTTGACAGATTGCAATTCACACCCTGACCACTTGGTGGCGAGTGACCTTATTAATTGGCTCTTGTCTCTCATCGCAGTTTGCGTTACAAACATCGCGGAACTTTTGTCAGTGCACGATTTCCTGGTACACCGATTATACTGATGCACAGGTCAGAGCTCGGCTAACCATATGTCTACGTCTATATATACAGTCAGTGGTTTATGTCTACGCAGCTAACGGCTAGCAAAATGGAATTAGCGCAGCACCGAAGCGCTTCAACACTACGGTACCGTCTAAGAGCTGTTCACGCTAGCAGTCCGGTTCCGTTTAGGGACAAGACGTGTCGTCAGCCGAAACTTTTGTTGTTGTTTTTTTTACCATTTAAAGTCAGTGCTGTTCTGAAAAAAAGTACTTAAAGTTATTATCATAACTTTTATGACCCTGTCAGTCAAACTGACAGACAACAAAACAGTCTAGCGCAACCTCTGGTCAGAGTCTTTAATTGATCTGGAGAGACAGAGCAGAGACAAGTTGACCTGATAGAGACTGGTCTGCTGATAAAACAGCTCTCTTTATTTAGCAGCAGTGTTTTTAGTTGTTTGACTAAAGCATTAACCTGGTGACAGACGTGTCGGACTGACTCATTCAGCTGGAGGCAACGTGGTCAGACCACTTACTTACTGGAGGAATGTGGATTTTTCTTTTGTTACACTGTATTTGGGTAAAATCCCAGTTGGATTGATGGACCAGGACTTTTATAAAATACTCTTTGCTCCGAGCGAGAAGGCCATCACACGGAAATGGCTGCAGATAAATCTGCCATCAAGGAAGGACTGGATCACCATTGTTAAACGAAATACAATACATGGAAAAACTGACCTTCTCCCTTAGATGACGGGCTGAACAGTGTACAAAACACTGGGAAAAGTGGACTTTATATTCATTGATGTGAAACTCATTGTCTGTGTGATTGATCACTGCACTTTGTGCTAATAAATAGCTTTGTCTCTGTCTGTTCACTTATATTTAATGTCCTCTCTTTGTTTGTTTGTCACTGAAAACTCAATAAAAAGAAACAAATAAACTCATTTAGTGTCCATCATGAAAGACGCGTTACCTGAAAGTGGAAGATGCCGGCGTAGTCATCACCAAAGCCCTGGTCGGTGGGAACAACTCTGGCCATCACATATTCATTCATGGTCAGGGAGGCGATGGCAGCCAACAGCCAGCAGTCACCTGGAGGGACAGGGCAAGTTTGTGTCTCAGTGTCTCAGTGTCTCAGTGTCTTAGTGTCTTAGTGTCTCAGTGTCTCAGTATCTTAGTGTCTCAGTGTCTTAGTGTCTCAGTGTCTCACTGTCTTAGTGTCTCAGTGTCTTAGTGTCTTAGTGTCTCAGTGTCTCACTGTCTTAGTGTCTCAGTGTCTCAGTGTCCGTGTCTCAGTGCCTCAGTGCCTCAGTGTCTTAGTGTCTCAGCGTCTCTGCGTCTCTGCGTCTCAGCGTCTCTGTGTCTCTGTGTCTCAGTGTCTCAGTGTCTCAGTGTCTCAGTGTCTCTGTGCCTCAGTGCCTCAGTGTCTCAGTGTCTCTGTGCCTCAGTGTCCGTGTCTCAGTGTCTCAGTGCTGATCTCTACTGGATCACAAACAATCAGGTTGAGTTCACAGACGTTCAGATAATAAACAGAAGCTGTGACTGAAGCGTGCAGAGACCGTTTTGTTGTGTCCTCCACGATGCTTAGTGTCTTTTGCAGGCATCATGTCCCGTTTATGTCCATGATAGAGGACAGTATTTCTTATGACTCAGTCTGGACCACAGGAGACAGATGTCTTCAAGTCTCATCTGAACTCTGTGCTTTGGGACTCCACCACCTTACAGACCGGGTGGACGACTGTTGAGCTGTCAAAGTCTTTTCTTACGCTGATAAACTAAAATAAAAGGAGTCTCTGCGTATGAGTCATGGGGCTTGTTAGATGAGTCATGTGACACAGAGTGAACTCCAGAAACTTTTACCAAAGTCTAAAAGTTGTTTTCTGGATCGAACCGTCGTCCCCTCCCTGTTTCTACGAGGTCTCACTCTGCAGTAAATTTCTTGAACAAGAATGTTTCTGCATGTGAAAACAAATCTTTGAGTTACACAAGCGTCAGACATCTGTGGTTTAATGGAGGCACGAAGCTGACTCACCCACCACAGCCTGGGGGCGGGGCTCTGGCTCTGTCTGCCTCTGTGAGGACCGCCGGGTGGAGAATGTCCCCACAGAAGAGGAAGCATGGACGTGTGTGTTTGAGGGTGTGTCCTCATTGGTTGGCAGCTCATACCCCCCCCCCACTCTAACAATAGCTGGCAGGCCTCTTCCTGTCCTTCTGTTTCCTGCACAGCCAATCAGAGCTCAGCCTCTAATTACAGCTGATCCAGGTTCAGCTGTTTCACATTAAAACGTTTACAACAGCGGCTCAGTGTCAGGACCTGGACCTGGAAACGTCTTAGACAGAACCCGGCGATGTGTTCACTGACTCATACGGGACTGAAGGTTCATCCTCTGAGGAGCACAGCATCAGCGATGTGTCCACCAAACACCATTAGTGTTGCAGAAACAGCTTAACCACAAATAAGGGGGCGGGGCCAACTCTGAGAACCAATGGGAGTCACCGATACAACTGACTGAAACATTTACCACTGTCCACCATATTGGTTTCTACCACCAGATCAAAAAGAGCTAGCTCCGCCCACGCTCTAGACATGCTAATATGACGGTTACCTAGGCAACCAGAGTCGGGGACACCCACTACGGACCAACTGTCCTCTACAGAGACATGGACGACCAGAGAATCGGTGCAGATGCAGAAAGTTTCACGCTGAGCGTCATGAAGCTGCTCATCAGGTGAACTACGCGATCATGTGACCTGAACGAGCCAATCAGAGGCAGACACCACAAACAGGAAGTGCACAGTTTGTGACTTCCTATCTCTGCTCATCTTTAAATCACTGATTTATTCTGTTTTATTAGAAACAAGTCGATCGTCTCGTTTTAAACCGATCCTTCAAAGGTGACCTCTGACCTGCGACCCCCGACCTGTGCAGACAGACTCACCTGTCCACACAGGAGAGGCACAACAACACTCACCCAGAGCTCCCTGGCAGATGTCGGTCCTGGTGGCTCCGCCCACAATGAACTCGGGGTTAGAGACCAGCTCCTGGAGGAGGACGCACACATCAGTAGATCAGTAAACAACGACAATAAACACCAAACAATAAGTAACTGACATCAGCTGATCAAAGAATAACAACAAACATCAGCTGATCAGTAAACAACAACAAATAAACATTAAAAAAACAAGTTGTTTGTTGCTCCAGTCTTTCTGTCCGTCTCTCTGACATGTCCACTGTTGGACAGCCTGGAGATGAAGCTGTTGTCTCTAACACATTCCCACTGAGGCCCCAGAGATCAGGGGCCCCGGGGCCTCCAGGGCTCCTCCTGGATTCCGTCTAAGTTTAGATCCTCAGGTTGTTGATCAGAGTGAGACCTCTGTCAGTAGAAAACGTTAATAAATATATAACAATCTACTGACCTATCTACAGTTCCGTTATTCTGATCTACATCATTCCTGGGGGGGGGGGGGGCACATATCTCTGCTGCCACCGCACCAACCCCGCCCCTCTGACCCCACCCACTCATCCCAACTAAAATCCCCCGTCCCGTCCTGTCCCATTACCGGGCCCCGGGTCGTACCGTGGGTCTCTTCCAGGTGACTCCCCGGACCTTGTAGGAGCTCTGGCCCAGCTCGTTGAAGCCCAGAGACTCGGGCGCGGCGGGGAACGTCGGGTCGCAGAAGAGCGTCCCCGCCGCGCGGCTCTGCGCCCGGAGCGCAGCGAAGTCCTGGTTCAGGTACCGCACCGCATTGGCGTTGGTTCCAAAGCCCGCGGCCAGGGCCCGCTTCTTGGCCAGAGAGGACGCCACGCCGGACATGATAAGGCCGAGACAAGAGGTCCAGACGGGACGAGGTTCTGCTCAAACTTCTACAGATTCAACAGATTCAGAGACTTCAGAGACTTCAGATACTTCAGACCTCCGCCCAGAACCGGAGGAGGAGCCTCCCTCCCTCTCTCCTCCCTCCCTCCATCTCTCTCTGACTCACTGGGTCTTCCTATCCCGGAGAGTGGTCTTGTCTTGTATGCAAATATTTTTATCTTTCCGGGGTTAAACGAGTCTAGACCTGGTCTCAGGTTAAAGGTTAATGCTGGAGTATGTGTTAACGCAGAGGAGGGTCCTCACAGAGACACAAACACGAGGTTATAAGTGTGTGTGTTTCAGGAAACGATGTGAATCACGAAGAACGGAAAAAATATGAAGCACCTGAACGCACCATGCAGACACAGTTTACATAAGGTTTTAAAGTCTCTAACGCTTCATTATTTCATTAATAATAATCTAAATATGAAAAGTCTCAGACATCTATCAGGTGAAAACATTTCTTCTGCGTTTCAGGATGTTTCTGATGAACATGTAACAGATGAAAGGTTTCGTCCACAAGGTGTCGCTGTGTCTCAGGTTTACGTGAAATTAATCAGATGACAGAAAATAAACTGATAAATACGTTTAGTTCAGACCTGAAACAAGTCAAACGTCTAGCAAAGTTGTTCTGGAGTGTTTTTGTTGGGAACTGATCGTGATCAGTTTAAATGGCTCTGATTGGTTGAAGGACAAGTCTGGATATGACAGGAGTCAATGAGTCAGTAGGAATTTAGAAAAAAATGTTTAATCGTCTTTAGCCCTGGGGTTCTGGGAGATGAAGAGTAAATACATGTGGAATAGTGTGTGGTTAACCCTAACCCTCCAAAACTATCAGGTCCATAATCATGATCATGTTCTCTATGGACAGACTCAGAGTATGGATTCCCAGTGTCAGGAACATTGAGGCTAGATTAGATCGTAGAAAACACCCTGATAGCGATTATATTACGCACAGAGACCAACCCCTCGACTAGAACTGGACCAAGAGTTTATAGAAAAACCACAAACCAAACTTATTCTACAAAAGGTTTTAGTAAAAACAGAACCAGGCTCACTCTCCGTTTGGACATTTGGATAAAACCAAAGTGTGCCTTTTACCTCTTTAACACAACTCAACCTGTGGACATTTTATTCACCCTGGACATCATCACATTCAATGTTGGGAATGTTACTTTAAAAAAGTAATTAGAGTTGGTTACAACGGATGCGGACAAAGTCTTGTCTCCTGGACATAATGTCCACATTTACACGTTCTTGCCTTTGACCACAATGAATTTGAAGCAGTGCTTACATCTCCACCTTTTCATGGGATTGCTCCTGACTCGCTACCTCTGCTGCTTCATCCAGTCTCTGTTTAGCTCAGTGGTTCCCAAACTTTTTCTGCTGGGACCCTTTGGTACATGAGAAAACATTCACGCCCTCACTGCATTGCAGCGTCACTTTTTAATTTAATCTCCGTCCTGCTCCCGTTGATTATTTGCTCGATCCCGTCCTGTTCGATCACGTTACTAACATAGAAATTGACTCCCGTACTGCGGGACTCCAGTAAAAATGGGGCCCTCTAATTCAATCAATGCATAGTAACGCACCACATTTAACGTCCAGTAACGTTAACGGCGTTGTAACGACGGGAAAAGTAATTAGTTAGATTACCCCGGTACTGAAAAAAATCACTGTGCACATTATAGAAACTATAAAATATTGACATTTCTTACGTATGGCTGTTGTTCACGCTAACTCCTCAGAGAAACCAGCCACCAAGGCGTGTTAGCTATCAGTGCTAAGCTAACTTTCACCACAAGATGGCGGTGTTGTGATTATTGTCCCAACTAGATGGAGGCGAAGGGTTTAGATTCTGTCGGTCAAGTCACCATGTGGTAGATAGTTGATGGAGAATCATGTGGACAGACTCAAAAGGACAATAAAAAGCAATTTAAAAACAATATTAACTACATTTGTTGTCAGTTGTTTTTGGATTTAACTGAGAAATAAAACAATGAGATATAAACTGGAAGTTGTTACCGTAACTGTTGCTAGTCTTCAAAACAGTGAAATGATTCAACATCAGATATTATTTCTAAATATCTGCTGCAGGTCAGATTTTGTCTCAGGAGTGTTTCAGGTGTTGCCCGTGAGCTTAAACACCTCAAACTGTTTGCTCTCTGAATAATACAGAGTCTGATATCTCTAATCCCTCACCTGGATCTGAGCTCCGCCTTTGTTCACCTGATAACTTACAACCGAGACACGCTCACAGTTCACTCGCACTGACCTCCTCGTCCAGACTCTCTGACCTCTTCAGACTCTCAGGATGGCGAGCACGGCGGCAGAGCTGGCCAGGAGGAAGGCCCGGGATGAGGACGGTGTGGGCAGCCGGGCCAACGTGGTTCCCTTCAAGCAGCAGGACTTTGAGCAGCTCCGACGTGACTGCCTCCAGAGCGGCTCGCTGTTCTGCGACCCGACCTTTCCAGCCGGCTGGGACGCTCTGGGATACAACCAGCTGGGACGTTACTCGTCCAAAACCGTTGGAGTGGAGTGGAAGCGTCCAACGGTGAGACAATGACGTGAACACTGATTAATGTCAAGTAGTTTATCAGATTTGACTGAGTGGTGAAGAACCTGATGGTTTCATTTGAACAAAAACATAAAATCAGTTTCTGTTTCTTCACGTTGGTTGAAACAAAACCCAGATAAACATCCTCACGCATGTAAACCATTAGAGCAGACTGACTTCATTTCACTGCTGTGTTTTATTGTGATAATGATGAAGGTTAATGACCACCTGTCCTCTTGTCCAATCAGGAGCTGTGTTCTGATCCTCAGTTCATCATCGATGGAGCCAACAGAACCGACATCTGTCAGGGAGCACTGGGTGAGAGCTGCTTTGTCTTTCCATGGGTGTGAGGACCTCACTAATCCAGGTGTCCAGGTGTGGTCATGTGACCTGCGGTGTGTCTGACAGGTGACTGCTGGCTGCTGGCTGCCATCGCCTCGCTGACTCTGGACCCCCAGATCCTGAACCGGGTGGTTCCTCCCGGGCAGAGCTTCACCTCGGAGTACGCTGGCATCTTCCACTTCCAGGTCATTCATTAAAGCGACCACTACAACACCCTGCATGCTAGGCTAGTTATCAGCTAGGTTAGCATTTAGCATTAGCCTAGCATTCACAACAGCCACTAGTGACTGATAAGCTGGCAATGTCATTCCACCTCCAGTGAGATTGAAAGAAATCACCTCAGAACCACAATCTGTGTATTAAAGCCAAGATACGCAAAAATGGATAGAAGCTAAGCTAACATAAGATAGCATGAGAGAAGCTATGGTACGATAAAATATGCTAAAATAGTTAAGACATGCTATCATATAAGGTAACCTGCGGTAAGCTATAATAAGCCAACATAAGAGGCTAAGCTAAGCTAGGCTAAGCTAAGCTAAGCTAAGCTAAACTGAGATAAGATGACCTAAACCAAGCTAAGCTACATAAATGAAATGCTGGCATGTGTGCGATATTGTCATGTTGTAGCTGAACACCACAGTCAGTAAAGGGAGGGAGGAGGTTGGGGTGGATAGTGGTCAACAAAACACAGAGGCTTCAGTTCACTTCCTGTTTCAAACTTCATTCATGTACCTTGATAATCAGGGTCCTGCCACATCAACCCAAATTATCATCCCTTCCTCAAGAGACAGTCCCTCAGGCTGGAGTGGTGGAGCCTAGAAGGGCAGTGACATCACGTGTACTTCCTGTTTTCTGTAGCTGTGGCAGTACGGGGAGTGGGTGGACGTGGTCGTGGACGACCGGCTGCCCACCAGAGACGGCAAGCTGCTGTTTGTCCACTCAGCAGAAGCAGGAGAGTTCTGGAGCGCCCTGCTGGAGAAGGCCTACGCCAAGTAAGAAATACTAAGCTAAACTGTTAGCGTGCTAGCATTGTCATTGTTAGCGTGCAAGGTTTCAGAAATGGTTACCAATCAGAGACATTTAAACCAATCACACAACGTCAATGACTACGTCACCGCGTTTAGCCCCGCCCCCCGATCTGATTGGCCCACACGATCTTTGTGTTTTTAAACCTAATTTTTTGTTTCTTTGTCTTTTAATTGATTCCTTTACGGCCGTTAACACTTTCACTGTGACTCCTCTACGTTTAGTTGTAAACTTGACTCAGACACTTCCTCCTCTCCTTTCATTCAGTGACTTCACTTCCTGTTCTAGCTGAATGAACACGAGCATCTGGATCTGATCTCAGTTTCTCTCTATGTAAACAGTATAATCTGAGGTGTCTCTGATGGATCTACTGCTGTTTCAGAACAGTTGTTTTATGTGTGAGTCATGACTTGCGCACACATGTTAAGTTATTATTTGTTGATCTCCACGCTGACGGTAGTTATTTTAGAGACTTGAACAGAACCCAGATCATGATTCCAGCCCTGGAGGCTGCTATGCACCGTTATCTCTGGCGATAAAGAGTAACTTAACTCCACCCGGCTCCACACACATCAACATGATCACATCAATAATTAACCACATGATGAATCACACACAGTTTCCTCATATTCAATCATTACATGAGTTAATTCTAGTTTAGTTTTAGTTATTTAGTTAGTTAACAGCTCCAAGACAAGAATCTTTTAAAAGGCTTTCATCACTAATGAACAGACGTCACTGATTCATGTGATCATTTCTACTAGTGGATGAATGAATGAGTTCTCCTCCTCTTCCTCAGATCAGCCCTGGTGAGTAGCTGGTCTTTAATGTGACCCAGGACTCATTGTGTGTTCACACTACCAAAGGACCACCTCCACATGTGGACTGACACCAGATCAGTGTTCACACCTGGACTCTAGAGACCAGATCAGTGTTCACACCTGGACCTGTTTAACCTGGACTCTAAAGACCAGATCAGTGTTCACACCTGGACTCTAGAGACCAGATCAGTGTTCACACCTGGACCTGTTTAACCTGGACTCTAAAGACCAGATCAGTGTTCGTACCTGGACCTGTTTAACCTGGACTCTAGAGACCAGATCAGTGTTCACACCTGGACCTGTTTAACCTGGACTCTAAAGACCAGATCAGTGTTCACACCTGGACTCTAGAGACCAGATCAGTGTTCGTACCTGGACCTGTTTAACCTGGACTCTAAAGACCAGATCAGTGTTCGTACCTGGACCTGTTTAACCTGGACTCTAAAGACCAGATCAGTGTTCGTACCTGGACCTGTTTAACCTGGACTCTGGTGATCAGATGAGGATGGATGTTAATGTGAAGTCTGAATGAGGCTTTAGTTTCTCTGGCATGAAACAGGCTTTCCTGAGAAGCTCTGGGTGAATTTCCGTCGTCTGGTTCCAGCTCCGTGTCCAAACAGAGGCAGAGTGTTGGAGGTGGTTAGCGGTTGCTGGCGGGTGGAGCAGGGTTTACTCTGTAAACAGTGGGTGGAGACCATCCTGGAAAACAAACAGAGCAGCAGATAGAGGTCATGACTCAAATCGATTCACCTCCACACTTCAGCTTCCCTTATGTTACACTGACTGAATGTACAGAAAATGAACCTCCTGCAGCCTGTGGAGAGTTAGCATGTTACCACGTTAGCTAACTCTGCAGAACATTAAGCCTTGATGTAATTTAAAGTCATGGACGATGGAGGAACTGCAGCTAAATAATAAACTGAGTTTTTATCTTGTGTCAAGACACCTTGTAGACTTTTATTATTGCTGCTAATTTTCATTAAATCTTAAACAGAGACATCTCAGTGCGTTCATTCTTAAACCATCAGGAATTTATTCATGTTCTCAATGTCAAGGAAATAAATGAATAAAAACCGGTCAGACTGAAGCCTGTGGGTTAATCATCCCTGGTCTCTGTCTGTCAGGGTGAACAGCTCCTATGAAGCTCTGACCGGAGGCTCCAGCATCGAGGGCTTTGAGGATTTCACCGGAGGCATCGCTGAGAGCTACAACCTGAAGGAGGCGCCACCGTTCCTGTTCAACATCATGAAGAAAGCGCTGAAGCTCGGCTCGCTGCTCGGCTGCTCCATCGACGTAAACGCAAATTAAATGTCTACTGTTTAGAGAAGACGTCTTTATCATGCACATGATTCAGGAAATGCCTTGCTCAACAGCACATGTTGCTGCTCATTCATCCCTATGGGTTCAGGGATTCAAGCCATTTACCTAGCTAATCTATTAGCTCATTAGCTGATTGACTTGTTGCTTGTGGTTGATTTAGTTCATTACCTTAGCTTGTCAGGTCATTAGCTCCATTAGCTTGTTGGCTTTCACAATGAAAGGATCAGCTACTTAAATTTCATTAGCATCTGATTAGCATTCTCATCTGAACTAAATGAATTCAGGACATGCTAACTGAGATGCTACCTGTCAGATTTCCAGCTCCTATGAGACGGAGGCCATCACGAGTCAGAAGCTGGTCAAAGGTCATGCGTACTCCATCACTGCTGCAGAGCAGGTGAGGCATTCTGGGAAACCAGCACTGACCTCAGGTAGAGGTGGGCAGATGTTTACAGCTTAGCTCTGATCCTGCAGGTCCATCACCTCGGTTCTATGGTGGAGCTGATCCGGATCAGGAACCCGTGGGGTCAGGTGGAATGGACCGGCGCCTGGAGCGACAAGTGAGTCCTGGTGTTTGAGCGAAGTCTTTGGTTCATCCTCAGGGAAACCGACTAACTCTGAGGTTCTACTGTCTGTCAGCTCCAAAGAGTGGGACAGAGTTCAACCAGAGGAGAAAAGGAAACTGGACCACTCTGCTGAAGACGGAGAGTTCTGGTAGGTGTTGGGTCGTTGGGTTAGTTAGCTCTCCTTTGTGGAGGTGTTGACTTCCTGTCTGCTCAATTCAGGATGTCCTACACTGACTTCCTGCGCCAGTTTTCCCGTCTCGAGATCTGCAACCTGACGCCCGACACGCTGACCAGCGACCAGGTCCACCGCTGGAACTATTCCGAGTTCGATGGCGTGTGGAGGGTGGGCTCTACCGGCGGAGGCTGCAGGAACTACCCCGGTACTGGTTCTCTGCAGGGTCCATCCCTCGTCCTACATTCTTCTAGATGTCGTGATAAGCTGAGATGCTAACTGAGAAGCTAACCTCTATAACCACTATCACCTCTGGTTCCTCTGCAGCCACGTTCTGCTCCAACCCTCAGTTCTTCATCCGGCTGGAGGACGTGGATGACGACCCTCACGACGGCGAGGACGGCTGCACTGTCCTGATTGGTCTGATGCAGAAAGACGCTCGTAAGGAGAGGGCCTTCGGACGAGACCTCAACACCATCGGCTTTGCCATCTACGAGGTAGAAGCACTGACAGAGTAACGCTAGCGTTTATCTGGCTCAAGTGTTGACATTCAGAACGTTTTAGACCAGGAAGACGTCAACGCTGACCAAACATGTTTTAACATCACATGTTTAGAGAAGAAGAAGAAGCAGAAGTCTTTATTGCCCACATGTTTGAGGAAGTGCCTTGCTCAATGGCATACTCATTAGCTGAATATTTCAGGTCACGCTGCTGTTACCGCAGTTTCCAGTTTCTTCTGTAAACGTTTTTCTGACTGATGATACCTAAGATGGTCAGCTGAGATGCTAACAGAGAAGCTAACTGCGACGCTAACTGAGATATGTCTTCCTGTATTTCTAACCTTTGTCTGTTTTCTGTCCTCAGGTTCCTGATGAGGTGAGATCAATAATAAACTGTCACATTCACGATTGAGCTTCTTGAAATACAACAGAAGGACCAACTCTTCTTCTGTGGTCAGTTTAAAGGTCTCACCAACGTTCACCTTGGTCCGGACGTCCTCCTGACGAAGACGTCGGTGGCTCGCAGTCAGACCTTCATCAACCTGAGGGAGGTGTGCGATCGGTTCAAGCTGCTGCCTGGAGAGTACGTCATCGTCCCCTCCACATTTGAACCTCACCGCAAAGGAAGCTTCGTCCTTAGGGTGTTCACGGAGAAGCAGGCCCACGCCAGGTCAGGAAGCCAGCTGGACGACTGGGTCTGGTACTGGTCCGACTGGTTTAACTGTCTTCTGCTTGTTTCAGTCCGATGGAGGAGGAGGTGGACGCCGACATCCCAGAGGTTTGTGAACCCATAGAGGCGTCAGATATCAGAGAAAGCTCACGTCTTCGTCCCATGAATGCTCACACATCTTTTTATTTTTCCAGCCTGAAGTCAAACACGATGATGTGGATCCTCACTTCAAGCATCTCTTCCTTCAGATCTCTGGAAACGTGAGAACATTTTTACTTTGATAGCATCACTTCCTGTCTGGCTGAGAGGAAACTGACCATGTTCTCCTTCAACAGGACTCGGAGATTTCAGCCTTCGAGCTGCAGCAGATTCTGGACAAAGTGATCACTCAGAGTAAGACGAGTCCGATAGATCTCAGGAAACACAGACGATTACGATTAATTAATTAATTAATTTAATTAAACCAGATGCTATTTCAGATGCTAACAGAGATGATAACTGGGATGTTACCCGAGGAGTTCACGAATAATATGCTTCTTGTTTGAGTTCAGACAGTTTCTAGCTGAGAAGCTAACTGACTGAAAAGCTAACTGAGATGCTACTTGAGAAACTGACAAGCTAACTATAATGCTGGTTGACTGAGAAGCTAACTTAGAAGCTAACTGACAAGCTAACTATAATGCTGATTAACTGAGAAGCACAGACATTCACAACTAATCTGTTTATTGTTTGAGTTCAGGCAGTTTCTATCTGAGAAGCAAACTAAGATGTTAAGCTAACTGAGATACTATTTGAAACGCTAACTGAGATGCTAACTGGATCACCAGTGTCTGTGTGAACTGTTTCCAGGGTCTGATGTAAAAACGGACGGTTTCAGTCTGCAGACCTGCCGCAACATCATCAGCCTCTTGGACGTATCCTCCAAATGATTAATGCCATGATAAATGAATGTTTCAATAATAAATAAATAAATCTAAACGTCATGTTCAGACCGACAGCAGCGGTAAACTGGGTCTGCTGGAGTTTCACTCTCTGTGGACGAAGATCCAGAGATACTTGGTAAGGACTGGTCCAGCTCCAGTACAGAAATATAAACACAATCATCAACATCTTCTTCTTCTTCTTGTAGGAGATATTTAAGAGTCACGACTCTGACAGTTCTGGTACGATGAGCAGTCATGAGATGAGAGCAGCTCTGGCTGAAGCTGGTAAGATTCATTCTTGATCTTCAACCCGGAAGGAGGTTTTCTGGGTCCAGGGTTTAGTTTGGCTTCGGGCTAGGAAGCTTCAAGAAGTTCTCAGTTAGAATGTTCTTCTGGTTCCTCTAGAGTCAGAGATGATCTAAACAGAGCTCCTGATTAAAAGTGACATACACTGACAGAAAATAGAATTAAACTGGATTAAACAGGTTTAAACTCAAAGTAAACTGGAACTAAACCGTCTTCATACGAGTTATGGGAGCTCCCCCTGGTGGATCGTGGCTGCTGCTACAGACTGAACCTCCTTCTGTTTTCCAGGTTTCCAGGTGAACAGTGCTGTGGTCCAGGAGATCGTTGGTCGCTATGCCGACGGGAGTTACGCCATCGACTTTGACTGTTACATTGGATGTCTGATCCGTCTGGAGATGCTGTTTAGTGAGTCTCGTGATGCCACGTCTCTAACAGGACGTCAGTCAGACTTACATGAGTTTCAGTGGAATGTAACAGTACCCACAATCCCCTCTGCTCCACGCTGCCATGCTGGGTCTCTATGGAGGTGATAGTTGGAGATATTCCTGTGATATTAACTTATTTCTGTTTCCTCCTCAGAGATGTTCAGAACTCTTGATAAGAAGAACCAGGGCCTGATCCAGTTGGACCTGCAGCAGGTAAAACCCTCAGAGCCTCCATTAACGCTCCTTTCTTATTGGCTCTTCCTGTGTCACATGACCTTTTATTCTTCTCCTGCAGTGGCTCTGCCTCGCCATCAACTGACAGCCCACCGGCATGCTGGGAGATTTCACCTGGATTCACCTGATTCTGTGATTCATGAACACGATGAAATAAAAAATAAATTCCCGTTTCTCGCTTTTTTTTTTTATAAACTGATAAACTGAAACCTTTAGAACCAATCCACTTCTTTTCCTCAGGTGTTTTACCTGATCACACAGTGGGCGTGTCTGAGAATCCATCAGCTGTTACTGTGCTTGTCCTCTAGAGGGCGGTGATGTATTAATACCTTCAACATGAGCAGAGGATCAGAAACACCAGAGCTCACCTGAACTCACCTGAACACACACTAGAACACATACTAAAACACACACAAGAACTCACCTGAGCTCATCAGAACACACACTGGAACTTAAGTCACATGACCTTTTATTCTTCTCCTGCAGTGGCTCTGCCTTACCATCAACTGACAGCCCACAGGCATGCTGGGAGATTTCACCTGGATTCACCTGATTCTGTGATTCATGAACACGATGAAATAAAAAATAAATTCCCGTTTCTGGCTTTTTTTTTATATAAACTGATAAACTGAAACCTTTAGAACCAATCAACTTCTTTTCCTCAGGTGTTTTACCTGATCATACAGTGGGCGTGTCTGAGAATCCATCAGCTGTTACTGTACTTGTCCTCTAGAGGGCGGTGATGTTTTAATACCTTCAACATGAACAGAGGATCAGAAACACCTGAACTCATCTGAGCTCATCAGAACACACCTGAACTCACCTGAACACACACCTGAACTCACCTGAACACACACCTGAACTCACCTGAACACACACCTGAACTCACCTGAACACACACCTGAACACACACCTGAACTCACCTGAACACACACTAGAACTCACCTGAACTCATCTGAGCTCATCAGAACACTCCTGAACGCACCTGAACACACACTAGAATTCACCTGAACTCACCTGAGCTCACCTGAACACACCTGAACTCACACTAGAATTCACCTGAACTCAACTCACCTGAACACACCTTTACTCGTTGGTGTGGTTGTGTTTACTAAAGTCAGCTGATCAGTGTCAACCATAGCTCAGTGCCCATCTGTTGAAGACACCACTTCCTGATTCACCCTGACAGATTCAAACAAAGGAACCGGAAGTCACCACGCCAGCCTTCACAGTAAAAGCATCTCATTCATTAACTGAAAAAACTGAAGCGTCTTTAAGTCACGTGTTTCTATCAAACTGCTCCAGTAGAAATGTTAACAAATGAAAGTAAAAAAAATAAAAAATAAAACACTCATCTTTCAGCACTCTCTGGTTGCTCTGTAGTTTAAAATGATTCTACTTAAGATCATTTATTGATCCCTGTGGTAAATCTCAGATGTTTAGGCGACAGTACCAGACAAAGGTTGGATAAAAAATGTGAATAGAATAACGCAAGAGAGAAAGAACTATATCAGAGTAAATATATTTCTGTTCAGGACTGGACGTCTTCTTCTTCTTGGTGCAGTTTGTTATAATATTTCAGGCTGAGTTTAAAATGTTTTCAGCAACTTGACCCCTGACATGAAACCTTCCTCTAGTGTTCAAATCTCAAAACATGAAATTCATTGAAACCTATTTAGATCATCTTCTGTCCTCTAATAATAATAATTGCTAAACAGCAACTGAAACATTAAAGTTTAGGACAAAGCTCAGAAACAAAACACACTTTGAACAGATCTATAATAAGATGATGAATGCACAGTGAGTTAAAAGAATCATCATCAGATATAAAATGGATTATTTCTATGTAAGCAGACGATTCTGATCGTCTCATCACAGAAAAGATAAGATTTATTTTATTTGACTTTTTAAACCGAGAAGAGAAGAAAGTTGTTGTTAGATATAATAATAACAATAGGATAATATCAATAATGGGAATTATTATCACTATATAACATAACGATACATGGATATATGCCTAAAACAATAAGAAGAAGAAGAAGAATGCATAAATTTGACATTTAAACTTCTGTAAACCAGGGATGGAAACAAAGAGCACTTTTATTTTGAAGGTGCTCATCTGACGTCTCACCTGTCTCAGTCTACCTGAACACTCCCTTCCTGGCATCACTCAACAGGAACCTCGGCAGAGTCAGAAACTCTCTGTATTTACTCCAGGACTTTCTTTCTCCAGGACTCTCTTTCTCCAGGACCCTCCACACCTGCAGCATGTCGGGCATCGCGGCCGCCTTGCAGCACCGCCGGGAGAAGGACCAGGGCGTCGGCACCAACAGCCAGGCGGTGAAGTACCTGAACCAGGACTACGAGGCTCTGCGGCAGAGCTGCTTGGAGTCGGGCCAACTGTTCCAGGACGACACGTTCCCGGCGCTGAGCTCTTCATTGGGCTTTAACGAGCTGGGTCCGTCCTCCCACAAGGTCCGGGGAGTGAGCTGGGAGAGACCCACGGTCAGTAGATCCACTTGTCTTACCCGGTACCAGAGTCCCTTTTAAAAAGTGACCATTTAAGAGATAAACTCAACATTAAACGTGTTTTTATGAATCAGTGGTTAGTTTGATCATCATTAATCTCAATCAGACAGACCTGTTTAATAAATCATGTTCATTTCTTCTTTGTGGATCAGAAACTCTTTCCTTCTTAGCTGCAGCGCCCCCTGGTGGCCTGAATATAAAAACTAAACGTCTCTGAATGGCGCCCTCTTGTGGTATTTATGACCTATAGCTTCTCCAGTTGCGTTACGTTAGCTGACGTGTTCAGAGATGGTCAGTTAAATAATTTTATAAAATGTCAACGTCTCCATCCTTTCATGATGACATTACCTCAGTAGCTTCGAGGGGCCTACAGTTGCCTCGCTCGTGTTTACATGACAGTTAGTTTGGGAGCTTTTCTGGTTTTCCCATTAGCAACCAAGCTAACAATCCTGACAAGTAGTGAACAAAACGTCACAGGTGACAGCTAGCATTACGCGTGGTTTATGCCTCTGCGTTGATTTGATGCCGTAGCTACGTTGACAGCCCAGACCCTAACGGCGTAGCCCCTTCGTAGAAATGCAACTCCGAGAAATGTAACTACGGGTCATGTTCCATATTTCCTTTTTACTAATTCTGGCTGCTTCTCCATCTCTGCAAATTTCAAACTGATGGAAAAGCAGCTGGAAACACGCTGCCACCAAGCGGACCAATCACAGCTCCTTCGGTCTGCGTCACCGCAACGGAGATTTACATTTCTGGGAGAACGTCAAATTGACCCAGAAACCTAAAAAGCCTTTGACTGTTCTGTCAAATTCTGGCAAAAGTTTCCGTCGCTGTCGTTGAATAAATGACGTCTAGTCTCACAGAGACATAAACCCCCTTAGTTTCTAGCTTGCTAGCATATTAGCAGTTTGCTCTCCAGCTGATGCAACCTGGTGCACAGTAGACGTTGAGCGGGTTGTGTTTGTTGTGTTCATTTGGACAGTGCACTTAACCTAATCTGTGAATGTATGGCTCTCACGACTCCACCCACTCGTTAAAGTGACTCTCTAATCGACCATGTCTCTGTAGAGGAAAGTTGGTCTCTAGTGGACGTCCCATGGCTCTGGTTGCCAAGGGAACCCTTAGCTATATGAACATCTCTACTGCTGAGCTAGCTCCTCTTCTTACATATGGGTTCACCTGACGCTCCAAGCCGCTATCTTTATGGTGGACGGTGTTTCCTTCAGGCAAACATTTGAGTCACATGTCAATCAACAGGTAGAGAAAACTAAAGTCAAAATGTCTGATGGTCAGAAGTGGGCGTGGCCACAGTGAAAAGTTTTATATTGATTGGTATAACGTGCAGAAAGTTTTTCATCAAGGTGTAAAACTCCAAAGCTTCACTAATAATACACATTTCAGCACTTTTATTGTGACAGGGACTGACTTCCTGTTTGTTTCTGTGTAGGAGCTGACCTCTGACCCCGAGTTCATCATCTCTGGAGCTTCCAGGACGGACATCTGTCAGGGAGCTCTGGGTGAGAAAGCATTCGGCTTATGTTTCACCTGAATAGCCTCAGCTCAGAGTCAAACTGGAAGAACCGGTCCCTCAGCCACTTCAAATAACTCGAAGAATAAAGGAGCCGGTTAATGAATTAGAAATGAGTCACAGTTTACCTGCCTCTACCTGACAGTTGTTACATGACCAGTTCTTAGGCCAGGAATGTTGTTTGTGTGTTGTAGGTGTTAGCTTGTATGTGGCTAACATGGTGATGCTGTAGACGTTACCAAAGAGCTCCAACTGGGCTTCAGGTGTCCCACCCTGCTTCACCCCACCCTACATATTTGGAAAACATGACATTGACTATAAAACTATTCTCTAGGCTTCAGGGTGGCTCAGTGGAAACCTCTAGGTGACAGATTCAGTTAAAATTTCAATTTTCTTTAGAAAACAACGCTCTGTCGACATTAAATCAAACAGTTTTTTTACGTAGACAGGTCAGTTAGCCATTAGCCGTTAGCTCTGTTAGTAGCTCGTTTGGCTCTGCTGTCTCTGTTAGCGCAATGAGCAGCGCTGTTGGCTCATGGAGTGAGACTTGAACTAAAAATTACTGTCTCTACATCATGAATCACAGAAGCATCCGTATGATCCTGATAACTTAACCATTGCTGAGGTGGTTTTATTCAAACAACAACAAGAAAGAAAACAGGAAACAAACAAACACACCAGAGAACACTTCGATTCCGTTCAGTCAGAGGAATCAGCTCTCGGCTGTTGGTCTCTGTGCCCTAAGCGTGACAACACCTGAGCTGGAAAATTCCACTGGGCGTGGCCATGTGTGTCTGTTATTGTGGGCAGGTGAGGGTTTCCATACCAGGGAGAACGAAAGACAGAAGAGTGTGCGTTAGTGTCTGTTTGTGCGGCAGCGGCACAAGTGTCATCTTGTCAACGGTAACAGTAAACCTGTTAAAGGGTGGTGGCTGACTCACATGTTCAGGAAATAGTTTCTATGGCAACACATGGGTACACCTGGGAGGATTCAACCAATCAAAACACGGATATCATCCCCCTGCAGTGAACACAGAGTCGAGCCTCGCTGTCTATAAATATGCATCTGCAGATGTTCCTCCACGTTCTGATCTTAAGCCCCGCCTCCTGTCCCTCTCTCATCCAGGTGACTGTTGGTTGCTCGCCGCCATCGCCTCCCTCACCCTCAATGAGGAAGTTCTGGCACGAGTTGTCCCTCATGGACAGAGTTTCAGGGATGGAGAGTACGCTGGCATCTTCCACTTTCAGGTACAAACCAGTAGCTCCAGTAACGCCAATGAACCAGCGCTTCCTGTAACATCCTTGTCTGACTTGTCTGTCCTTGTTGGCGTTTTGTTTGTCCCCCTGTAGTTCTGGCAGTTCGGTGAGTGGGTGGACGTGGTGATCGACGACCGGCTGCCGGTTAGAAATGGAGAGCTGTTGTTCGTCCACTCAGCGGAGGGGAGGGAGTTCTGGAGCGCCCTCCTGGAGAAGGCCTACGCCAAGTAAGACTGACGGAGGCAAACAAACTGTTGATGAAAATTTAGGAATGAAAACAAATATTCCTGCATCAGCCCTCGCTGAGTGTAGAGGTGCTGGACCACATCCTGGTCTGGACGACTTCTACAGGTAGAACCAACAGGTCTTCAAACAGATAGATGTCGTCCTAAGGTAGGAGTCCCTGACAGGAAGTGTGTCCACAGTAGGCGTCAGTGACAGGAAGTGTGTCAACGGTAGGCGTCAGTGGCAGGAAGTGTGTCCACGGTAGGCGTCAGTGACAGGAAGTGTGTCCACGGTAGGCGTCAGTGACAGGAAGTGTGTCCACGGTAGGCGTCAGTGGCAGGAAGTGTGTCCACGTTAGGCGTCAGTGGCATTAAGTGTGTCCACGGTAGGCGTCAGTGACAGGAAGTGTGTCCACGGTAGACGTGGGGTGTTCGGTCCTCCGTTGTGTTCAGTTCTCCGTTGTCTCTGATGTCTCTACAGGTTGAACGGTTGCTACGAGGCTCTGTCCGGAGGATCAACTACCGAGGGCTTTGAGGATTTTACCGGTGGAATCGCTGAGGTCCATGAGCTGCAGACACCCAGTCCTAACCTGTTCCACATCATCCAGAAGGCCCTGGGCCGAGGTTCTCTGATGGGCTGCTCCATCGACGTAAGACCACGTCCCACGTCCTGCTGGTTGTCTCTAGGATTCATGGCGTTCATCCATAATTTCCCGTCTGGTTTCAGATCACCAGCTCGGCCGACTCGGAGGCCGTCACCTCTCAGAAACTCGTCAAAGGACACGCCTACTCTGTGACAGGTGCAGATGAGGTAGGGACAGGTGGGCCTCTAGCCCCTCCCCCCCAGTGTCTGAGTGAAGAATTAAACCCTCCGGCTGTAACTCTGCGTGTGATTGGCTGCAGGTGGACTATCAAGGAGACCGGGAGAAGCTGATCCGGATCAGGAACCCCTGGGGTCAGGTGGAGTGGACCGGCGCTTGGAGCGACGAGTAATAAAAAAACTTTATTTATAAAACATAAAGTTATGTTTTAAGCCTCTGGCCTTGAACACACAGAGCTCCATTTATCAAACCTGCCAAACTGGTTCTTCTGGAGCACAGCCAGGTGTCATGTTAATGAGGATATATTGTATGCAAATAATAAACCTTGACGTCATCTGGGGGCAGTAAACATTGTCTCTAATGGAGCTCTACTGTTGCTGTAGAGTGTTTAGGCGGTCTCTAATGATGACCCAGGATGCATTGCGTTCACATACCAATGAAACGTGGGCACATGCGAGCCAGACCACCTCCAAATGCGATCTCATTGCGACCTGGGGGTTTTCACGTCTGTCTTTTACATGATCGCCTCACCCAAGGGCTGAACTGTTGACAACTGTCAGCTGGATTTATTAGCAGGCCCCTCCCTGCTGGGTGGAGACTGTTGATCCTCTGTCAATCATTTGTGGAAGCTGCACAGATTCAGAGATGAAAGACTGAGATTTCCTTTGACCTCCAGAATAAACACGATAGAACGTCTTCAGCCTGTACCGCCATGATCTGCCCCAGAGCATCATGGGAAACTTCAAACATCAGGTCCTTGTTTAAATTAAAGCATCGCATGACTTTTATTTCTCCAGCTCGATGCAGTGGCGTTACATCAGCGACGAGGACAGAGAGCGTCTCAGCCACCGATCAGAGGACGGAGAGTTCTGGTAAAACTTCACCTGCATCTCCACCTCATCTCTTACCTGAATCAGACCACCTGGTGAACTGAACCCTCCGCGTTGTCTTGCAGGATGTCGTTCCCTGACTTCCTGCGTCACTACTCCCGGCTGGAGATCTGTAACCTGACGCCTGACGCTCTGAGCGACGACGGCATCTCTAAATGGGCTCTGTCCAAGTTTGAGGGCAGCTGGAGGAGAGGATCCACGGCGGGAGGCTGCAGGAACTACCCCGGTGAGTCTTCTTTGATAACCTGTAACCCTGCAGCGTCTGTTTCCATGGTAAACTAAAATCCCTCTGGTTCACAGACTCGTTCTGGACAAACCCTCAGTTTGTCATTAGACTGGACGAGGAGGACGACGACCCGGACGACAACGAGGCCGGCTGCAGCTTCGTGGTTGGTCTGATCCAGAAGAACCGCAGACGCATGAGGAAGATGGGAGAAGACATGCACACGATCGGCTTCGCCATCTATGAGGTGAGGACACGTGGGACGGGAATCTGAGCTGTAGGGGTTCTGTAAGGCTCCTCTAAGGTTCCTATAAGGCTCCTCTAAGGTTCCTCTAAGGTTCCTCTAAGGTTCCTGTAAGGTTCCTCTTAGGTTTGTGGGAGGTCAAAGATATAATCAACACTGAAAGTAGAGAAGATAAATATCTCCACTAAAGTGAATAGATGTTGTCTCTGTGTTCCAGGTTCCTGATGAGGTATGAAGTCCATCATCCAGTGTGTCTCCAGACGTTAGGACGTCCAATGACAGTGAGTTCACTCTGAGTCCAGTGTCACATTTGAGGCTAACCGTGCGTCTCTTTCAGTACTCTGGACAGAGGAACGTTCACCTCAACAAGAACTTCTTCCTGCGTCACGCCTCCGCCGCTCGCTCTGAAACCTTCATCAACCTGAGAGAGGTCTGCAGCCGCTTCTGTCTGCCCCCCGGGGAGTATCTGATCCTCCCGTCCACCTTCGAGCCGCAGAAGGACGGAGACTTCTGTGTCCGAGTCTTTTCCGAGAAACAGGCCGAGTTCCAGTACGTTCACCCTGAGACGTCTGGTGGTCGTCAGAGGAACTGCAGCTGCTGAGGTAGCAGTTGTGGCCGGCTGTGTTTCCATGGAGAACGTCCATGTAAACACAGCCGGTGAGTGACAGCTCCTCAGTCTCTGCAGTGTGACTGGTGACCACCAGGTGGCAGCTCAGCTCGGAGTCAGTTATTACTCTGCTGGTTTCTGATTAGTGCACGGGTTTGAAACAGGAAGTTGAATCTTTTGTTCTTTTCAGAGAGCTGGACGACCCCATTGAGTCCCGAGTTGAGCCGGTGAGGAACTAACATAATTTCTAAAACAGACATGAACAACATTTGATGTAACATCTGTCAACATCTGGTTTACCTGAACCTTCCTGTAGATCAACATCGATGAGGATGACATTGACGATCGCTTCAGAGGACTGTTTGGACAGCTGGCAGGAGGGGTGAGCCAATCAGAATGATTGACATGTATCTGGGGGCGTGGTCTGATCAGGATGATTGACATGTATCTGGGGGCGTGGTCTGATCAGTATGATTGACATGTCTCTACAGGACTGTGAGATCAGCGTCTACGAGCTTCAGAAGATCCTGAACAAAGTCGTGACGAAACGTAAGAACCCAAATCACTTCCTGTCTGAGTTTTAATCTGAGACTGAGACTGTGTCTCTGTAACAGGATCCGACATCAAGACCGACGGCTTCAGCATCACCACCTGCCGGAACATGATCAACCTGCTGGACGTATCCTTTGAAAACTAACTGTGACAGTGTCCCCTCAGTGGTAATAACAGGACACTGTTATTGTGGCAGTCTGGCTTCCTGTCACTTTAGTTCCGTATGTGAACACCACATGTTCCTGAACTTCTGCAACAGAAAGACGGCAGCGGAAAACTGGGTCTGGTGGAGTTTAAAATACTTTGGACCAAAATCGAGAAATTCCTGGTGAGTGTCCGACGTGTTACCTGTACAGGTGTTGAGCCTTCCTTAGGTTGAATCTGGTCCAGGAACCCTCAGGTAGTGCTGGCCCTCTGACACCCGAGGCGTGGCTCGGTCACATGACTAGTGACGTCTGAAACACTTGAGTGACGTTCAAAGCAGTTCAAGTGCTTCGGATGCTTCAGCGGCAAACGAATCACCCCAGGGGTTCAGTTTGTCATGTGAATCACCTCGTGGGATCGAGTGTGTTCAGGGATATCCTGGATATCCTGGATATCCTGTCCCTGTTTAGTGGTGCTCATTTGAATGTTTCTTTGCATAGTAGGTTGGTTTGTTGCTGTAGTTGGAGTTAGTTGCGTATTTTGTGGAGACGGATCGTAAGATTCAGAGAGAAATAGATAAATTAGTTATATACTATACTGATAGATAGACATAGTTACATAGATAGTTCTAAATAGCGTTAAATATAGATACAATAAAGAGAGAGAAAGATACAGATAAGATATAGACATATAGTCAGAAGTGCGTGTATAGTCAAATAATGACTGAGTCAAGAGAGATTTGGTTTGACACTGTTGCATTCAGTACAAATATTCTCTAACACTACTAAACCATGATATCAAGAGCAAATGAAAACAGTTTAAGCGCTGAAACATAAACATTAGTGTAGATTAGCAAAGGTTCAGAGTGTAGCAGTGACGTAATCAAAATGGTCCAACGACAACCGTGCATCACTGATGAGGTTCGTGGTACACTGTGAAATCACCGGACTTATGTTAGCGAAACAAGGGTTCGATTCCCATTTATTCCTCATTATTTATTTAATTGTTATATGTATATCATTTTCTTGTAATACAGTTTAAACCAAATATCCATGTAATGTAGTCGAATAGGAATGTGCATGGCAAATCAAGTCCCATACAAGCATGAACCAGTATGACACGTCTCCATTGCACTACATTTTATTGTCCACTAGATGTCCTAATAGAGCACTGTGTCACTGACGCTTCCAGTAATGAACCTTTTTTTTTTAATCACGTGTCGAAGCTTCAACAGCAGATGAGTGTAGATATGTAAAATTTATTAAACAAGATGTTTGATCTTTTTTGACCAAAATTGTTTGACAAGAAGACACTTCATAACCATAACTGTTGTTGACAGAACATTTATCGTGAGAAGGACGTGGACAAGTCAGGGACAATGAGCTCCACAGAGATGAGGACGGCCGTGGAGGAAGCCGGTAAACAGTCACCCTTCTTCACCCTTTGAACTCTGCCCTCTGTGTCCTCTGACGTCTCTGCCTTGTGTGTCCTCCCAGGGTTCAGTCTGAACAACCCTCTCCATCAGATCCTGGTGGCTCGCTACAGTGACCCAGACCTCACCATTGACTTTGACAGCTTCGTTGGCTGTTTGGTTCGTCTGGAGACGATGTTCAGTGAGTCCTCTCTGCCCTCTACTTCCTGTCTGTCCTCTTTGTCCTCTGACAGTAAGGCGAGACACGTTTCCTCCTTCACCTGTTCTGTCTTCCGTCCTCAGACACGTTCAACACGCTGGACAAAGACAACTCGGGAACCGTGGAGCTCAACATCATGGAGGTAGGAACCAGCTGATCATCTCATTCTGGTCGTCATAGCAACACATCAATAAGGGTCAACGGGTTTATTAAATGACTGATTAAATATTTGAAGACTTTTATTTTGAAAGTCAAATCAGGCCACAGGTGTGTGCTAATGATGCTGTCACTGGGTTTTATTTTGAAAAGCTGATGCACCTCTGCTGAACAGAACAAGGAAGCACTGAAAGCTTTTATTCTGAAAATCCAGCTTCCATCCTGTTAATCATCTCCAGGTTTTTATTTGTAAATTAAATAAATGGTCGTTTAACATCCGTCTGTCTGATTCTCCTGCAGTGGCTCAACGTGTCAATGCTCTGATGACCCTGGCCCTGGTCCTGGTCCCGGTCTTACTCATGGATCAGCTCTGCAGTTTTGTTTTTACCCTGATCCTTTACCAGTGGCTCTGATGGTTCTGATTGTGTTCTTGTTCTGTTTTAGCTAATGAGACAATAAAGACGTGACTGAGTTTGTTGTGGTTTTATTTCTTCTAAAACAAAGAAATGTTCTGGTCGATAAAAACGTCCCAGCTCGTCCCGTCACGATTCTTCTGTGATGTCATCAAGACATCACGTCTGCGTTTTCCGGCGGACCAAGTCCTCAGCCCACCTCACGGCCTCGGCGATGTCACTGCTGCTCCCTGTTCCCTTGGCAACCAGCGTGGAGCCCCCAGCGCTCCCCCCAAGGTGACGACACACCTCCACCGCCCAATCAGAGGCTGCGATAGAAGGAGAGTCCTACGCAATAAAGCGGGAAACCATTTAATATTAACAAGCCACGCCCCCTCCGTGATGTCACTGACAGGTGAGTGGTTGTTACCTTGGGAACCTGACAGGCGCACAGAACCTTCCCAGAATGCTCCTGGTGAGCGAGTAGCATCACGTGGCTGAGAGGAGACAGGGAGCTGAGCTGGTTCACGGTCTTCATGAGGACCTGAAACACGTTAAGACGGTGACTTTCAACCTTTCCTGAGCCAAGGTACATTGTTTTCATGGACAAAAGGCACAAGGGTCACGTCAACCGAATATTTTACGCCATTGACCGTTTTTTAAATGTGGAAAAACCTGAAGACCATCCATCATTTTGACAGATTGCAATTCACACCCTGACCACTTGGTGGCGAGTGAGGTTATTAATTGGCTCTAGTCTGCTGATAACATTAAATAGAATTTGTATTTGGGTAGTAAAACCATATTTTTATCATAGCTACATGTGTGACGTTTTTAACAGATCAATACGTTTGGAAATCGGTCCAAAACTCAGCCAATAATTCTACTTAGAGATTGAGGAGTACCTCTTTCCTTCGTATGTTCATGCACCGCTGCCTCTGCTAGCCCTGTACCAAGATGGCGGCGCTTTAGGCACGTCCCTCCACAGTCTGTGCCAGTGTCTATGTAGCTAACAGCTAGCAAAATGGAATTAGCGTACCATTGGAGCGCTTCAACACTACGGTACCAGCTAAGAGCTGTTTAAGCTAGCAGTCCTGTACGAGTACGGACAAGATGTGTCGGCAGCCGAAACTTTTGTTGTTGTTGTTTTTGTTAACATTTAAAGTCAATACTGTTTTGAAAAAAGTACTAAAACCACTGGTTTAAGGATTCATCAGGAATCAATCGATCGGTTAAACTCGACCACCTCACGAATCCGTTTACGTACCGACAGAGAATCTGTCTCCACCAAGTCCACCACCACCTCCTTCCTGCCGCTCCTGTCCAGCACAGCCTGAGCTCTGACTGCAGCCTGAGCAAAGCATGATGGGAAATCATGTCAGAGTATAACAGGTAGCTCTCATGCGTCTCAGGTCTGTCTCAGGTCTCGTCTCAGGTCTGTCTCAGGTCTGTCTCAGGTCTGTCTCAGGTCTGTCTCAGGTGCGTCTCAGGTGCGTCTCAGGTGCGTCTCAGGTGCGTCTCAGGTGCGTCTCAGGTCTGAATCTGGTCTGTCTCAGGTGCGTCTCAGGTGCGTCTCAGGTGCGTCTCAGGTGCGTCTCAGGTGCGTCTCAGGTGCGTCTCAGGTCTGAATCTGGTCTGAATCAGGTCTGTCTCAGGTACGTCTCAGGTACGTCTCAGGTCTGTCTCAGGTGCGTCTCAGGTGCGTCTCAGGTGCGTGTTTACCTCTCTGGTCTCCAGTTTCCTGACCGTCGTGTTGCTGGTCCTCTGCAGAGCTTTGAGTCGACTCTGCAGTTCTCTGCGCTGCCACTGGGGGATGGGGGTGTTATCTACAGCCTGCCAGACACAGATCAGGGTCAAACATCTCCGTTAATAATCATCCCTGCAGTGCATCATGGGTAGTGGTACGTACATCAGAGAGGACGCCGACTTCCTTGGCGAGTCTCTGGGCGGAGTCGATGCTGGAGGTGGAGTCTGACAGTCTGGCCGACAGAGACTCCACGTCCTGAGACAAAACCTGTCCGGCGTCCCGAGCCTGAGGGCACAGAGAGGTCAGAGGTCAGAGGGGTCACTGATCATGTGACCAGACGGGAGCGGTCATGTGATCTCTGACCTGCGCCGCTTCCTGTCCCGTCACGGCGACGATCCGACTGATTCCTTTCACCATCTGTCTCTCGGAGACAATCACCAGGTCCTGGATGGCTCCGGTCTGTAACAGGTGACTGGACAGAGACACATCAGTTAGTCTCAACGTCCAACGGTCACGTGATGAGCTAGCAGCTTTCTGATTGGTCCACAGACAAGAAACAAACCACACTGGGTGAGGTTCTGTCTGTCCCCGCTGACTGAATAAATAAAAGGTGGACAGGTGTGTCCCAGTCTCACGTTCCACAGCACAGTTCCACGGACGTCTCTTTGTCCACCTGATCCCCGAACAGCTCAGAGACCGGCACGTCCACCGACACCACCCGAACAGGGTCCGGATACACCTGAGGACACCAGAACAGGACGGTCAGCTCACCAGGAGACCAATGACCCCACGAGACGGACAGATGGAGACAGCTCACCTCGTCCACTGTCCTCAGGCCACTGATGCTCCTGGCTCTCTGCAGAGGAAGCTCCTCGCTGTGGACGATCTGATTGGCTGAGACGACGTCGTTAACACAACTTTCCACCTGCTGCAGCTGAGAGACACTCAGAGAACCCTGAGGACAGACAGAGACAGGTCATTAGACAGAGACACTCAAAGAACCCTAAGGACAGACAGAGACACTCAAAGAACCCTAAGGACAGACAGAGACACTCAAAGAACCCTAAGGACAGACAGAGAGACAGGTCATTAGACACTCAGAGAAACCCTGAGGAACTACAGAGAGACAGGACGTCAGACAGAGACACTCAGAGAACCCTGAGGACAGACAGAGAGACAGGACGTCAGACAGAGACACTCAGAGAACCCTGAGGACAGACAGAGAGACAGGTCATTAAACAGAGACAGAGAGACAGGACGTCAGACAGAGACAGACAGAGAGACAGAGAGAGACAGGGCGTCAGACAGAGACCTTCAGAGAACCATGATGAGGACAGACGGACAGAGAGACAGAGACAGACCTTGGCGGTGAAGTCGAAGCGGAGGCGGTCTGAGGACACATGAGACCCCCTCTGTTGAACTGAAGGACCGAGAACTTTCCTCAGAGCAAAGTTCAGGATGTGAGTCGCCGTGTGCTTCACCATACAGGACAGTCTGTGGAGCTGAGACACAGAGACAGAGAGGACATCACATTCCTCTCCAGTCCTCTAGTTCTCTCTGGACCATTGGTGTTTGTAGTTCCTGGCTCTATAGTCCATCAGGTCTTAGACTAGTTCTTGGACCTGTAGCTTTGTCTGGTCTGTGGTTCTTGGAGACCTGTGCTCACCTGGTCCAGATGCAGCTCGATCTGGTCTCCAGTCTTCAGGCCGTCGGCTGCCGTCACCTGATGGACCACGTACCCCCCTGCCCGGAGCACCGCCTCCACCGGGTACAGCACGTCCTACAGACAGGAAGCACATGGAGTCACCTGGACGTGGACACTTCTACCACGTCCTGCGTTAGCGGTCAGCTGACCTGCAGCCCGTCCCGGGTGAAGTAGCCCTGGTCATGGGACTGTCCCCCCTGCTCGGAGTAGAAGCAGGTCCGGTCCAGGATGACTCCACAGCGCAGGCCCTCAGGGACCTCCGACACCAGGGTGTGGCCATCGTACAGCGCCAGGACCGTCGCTCGGCATGCTGGGAACACTGAGAGTTGTGTACAGGTTAGCGGTGTGAAGAGGGTCAGGTTACCTGTGCAGGTAGAGCGGGTCCACACCGTATCGGTCCTGGTCCAGGCGGTACTGGTATTTGAGGCTGTCATCGGTGTGAGGAACCCCAAGACGCTGCAGCTCCGCCAGGCTGACCACGTCCAACATCACCTGGGACTGATCAGCTGACTGCAGCTCAGACGTCACCTGAGACACACCAGCATCTGTTACCTGACTGAACCACTACACAAACCAGGTGCATGATGGGAGCTCAGGTTGGCACCTTCTGACTCTCTGCCATCAGTCGCTCCAGCTCCGGGCGGTCCACCTGGACCCCCTTCTCCTCCAGCATCAGGTCCACCAGGTCCAGAGGGAAGCCCAGGTCCCGGTGCAGAGACCAGGCCACCGAGGCTAGAACACAGTCAGAGGAGACACTGTTACTAAGCAACGCCACACAGGACAGGCTCTGATTGGACCAGGAGCTCCCAGGTGAACTCACCTGGGAAGACTCCATGCTTGTAGTCCTTCCTGCTGAGCGTGCGCTGGATCAGCCTGCTGCCCTGCTGCAGAGACGCCAGGAAGTGAGCCTCGTTCTCGTTGATGACGTCCATGATCTGGAAGACAGAAAACAGCTGATCACTACTTCCTGTTCCATCGATCACCTGGTTCCACAGGCGTCACACCTGGATCCCTCCAGACTCACCCGGTCCGCCTCCCTGTGCAGCTCCGGATACACATCACCCTGCAACCAACAGGTAGAATCAGTGTGTGGAAGACTTCCTGGTTAGAGGGATTGTGGGATATGTATTTTACCAGTATGTGGGTGACGGTAGGAACCAGGCTGGCCAGCGCTCCCTGAGGAGCCTGAAGAACCTCGACACAGAAACGGACCGCCCGCCGTAGAATCCTCCTCAGCACCAGCCTGACCCACAAACACCAACCAGATCAGAAACGACTGTGACATCACTGCATCGCTGGCAGCTCATTGGACGGTGACTCACTCTGCTCCTGACATGCCTGGATGGACTCCGTCAGCGATGCAGACCGACAGTGTCCGGATGTGGTCAGCCACGACTCGGTACGCCAGGTCCACTTTGCCCCCATCCTCTGACCCCGTCCTGCCCCCGTACGGCCCTACTCCCGACCTCTGAGGAAAGACACGTCGCCGTGACAACAGACAGACACGTCGGTGTGATGACAGACAGACACGTCGCCGTGACGACAGACAGACACGTCGCCATGACGACAGACAGACACGCCATGACAACAGACTTGTACCTGGTGAATGGCGTGCAGCAGCGGGGTGAACAGGTCCGTGTCGTAGTTGGACCTTTTGCCCTGCAGGACTCTGACCAGTCTCTCCAGTCCCATCCCAGTGTCCACACTGAACTGGGGCAGCAGCCGAAGACTGCGGTCCACCTCCCTGAGGAGACCAGAACATGTTTAATCCGGTCTGAACTGGTTTGATCTGGTCTGAACTGGTTTAATCTGACTGGTTTGACCTGATCTGAACAGGTTTACTCTGGTCTGAACTGGACTGAACTGGTTTTAACTGGTTTGATCTGGTCTGAACTGGTTTGATCTGGACTGAACTGCTTTGATCTGGTCTGAACTGGTTCAATCTGGTCTGAACTGATTTGATCTGGTCTGAACTGGTCTGATCTAGTTTTAACTGGTTTGATTTGGTCTGAACTGGTTTGATCTGGTCTGAACTGGTTTGATCTGGTCTGAACTGGTTTGCTCTGGTCTGAACTTATCTGGTCTGAACTGGTTCAATCTGGTCTGAACTGATTTGATCTGGTCTGAACTGGTTTGATTTGGTCTGAACTGGTTTGATCTGGTCTGAACTGGTTTGATCTGGTCTGAACTGGTTTGATCTGGTCTGAACTGGTTTGATCTGTTCAGAAACGGTTTGCATATGAACCTGTTGTACTGCATGAAGACCAGGTTCCAGATTTCCACCACATCTGGATTGTCAGCGTTGACGAGCTTCGCTGCATCCCGTCCTCCCACGTGGTCGTAGTGGATCTCAGTGCAGGGGCCACAGGGGCCTGTGTCCCCCATCTCCCAGAAGTTGTCCTTCAAGCCGAAGGGCAGGAGACGACCAGGAGGAACCCTGAGGATGAGAGCGACATTCAGTAAACCCTAAACCACACAGAACATCTGAGAACTCATCTGGACTCACCCGATGTCCAACCAGATGTGTCGAGTCTCGTCGTCGGCCGCTAGACCCGCCCCAGTGTCCCCACCAAAATAAGACACATACAGTTTCTCAGCAGGTATCCCGTAGTGCTCAGTGAGGAGGCTCCACGCCATGCGACACGCCTCCTCCTATAGAAGTAAAGAGACAAAATGAGACTCCGCCCCCTGTAAACAGGAAGACCCCACCTCACCCAAACCCTGTCCCCCACCTTGAAGTAGTCTCCGAAGGACCAGTTTCCCAGCATCTCAAAGAAGGTGTGGTGGTACACGTCTCGGCCCACGTCCTCCAGGTCGTTGTGTTTGCCGCCGGCTCTGACACATTTCTGGCTGTTGACCACTCTGCGGTATGACGACATTTCACTGCGGGGGTCCGCAGTCCCAAGGAAGATGGGCTTGAACTGACACCACAGAAGAAGAAGAGTCAGCTGGAGGTCAAGCTGTGGGTCTGATATTAACGCCACGTATGGACCATTAGACAGGATTCAGTTTAAACAGGATTAGAATAATAACAATAACAACATCAGCCGAGCAGGGAAATATAAACAGGAAGTACATGTTCAACAGGTTAACTTCCAGTTGGTTGATTGAGCTAAACCAGGGGTGTCAAACATACGGCCTGTGGGACAAAACTGGTCCTAATCTGGATCTAATCTGGCCCGTGTAAAATGCAAAATGCAGAAATTACATGTAGGATAATTGGTATTTGGGACGTTTCATTAAGTATATGGAATGTCCTATGCTCAACATGGTTCTCTAACGCACCATTTTCTTTCGGAGTTAACGGTAGGGACAGGTGTCAATCACTTTGTTTGATCAACCAATTAGTGATGTTCAAGTTAAAGTTCAAGTGGGTGAGACCGAGAATACAGAGAGAAGGAGCGAGAAAGAATTAAACTGAGCTAAACTGTAAAGACTGGACCAGTCTCACATTAATTATTATTAATTATATTCAGCTCCACTCATATGACTCTTATTTTGAAATCTATCTAACCGCCGCAGCCATTGGACCGAAACTCACCGGACCGGTTTTGGACCCACCTGGTTCATGCCGGCGTTGACGAACAGCAGACTGGGGTCTCCTCTGGGCCGGACAGGTGAGGACGGAACCAGCAGGTGTCCGTGTTTCTCCCGGAAGAAGTCCAGGAAAGTGCTCCGGACCCGAGCGGCCGGCATCTCTGGAGCAGAGCCGCTGAAGGAGCGAGCTGAGCCGGCAGACAGGAGACCCCGCGGCCCGCTGGGCGGCCGGAGCCTCCGGAGCAGCAGCCGGAACATTTGGATCAAAGGCTGGTAGCAGCGGACAGAACCGGGACCATGTTGACCCTCAGAGTGCTGGGAGTCACGGGGCGCATGCGCACTGGGAGCTGTCTCTTCTTCGTGAGGATGATGCTGAACAGGATGATTTACCGCCACCTGGTGGAGACTCGTCGATCAATTAATCAATTAATATATTAATTAAAGAAGAAGAGAAAGTAGGAATAAGAATATTTAAAAATATAAATATATATCGAATTAAAATGATGTTAAAGTCAGATACAAATAAAAAAAATGTTTTAATGTTTTGTAGGAACCAGATAATTTAAGACGTTTGAGTGGGACAAACCTGAGCTATAAAATAAATATTATCATGACAATGTCTATGTACCACATTATTCCCTCACTACAGATTAAAGTAAATCTGACAGAATAGAATAAGTAATATTACACTAAAACGGCATGAAGCTTTTTGTTTATTTATTTACTACAGGCTATGTTTTATTATTATTATTATTATTACTATTATTATTGCACTCACTAATATTTAATGTAATCGTTTATTTATTTATTTGTTGGCTGTATTTTCTTTACTTCACTGATGAAGAAATTATGAAATTTTATAAAATAGAGTCACTGAGAACCTGAAGTAGAAATGTTTTCTTTGTAATATTTACCCTGACATTATGTCGTTGTCCTGCTCTAAATCAAATAAAACATAAATGAACGGAACCAGAACTGTAAACCTGATTCTATACCTGGATCGCCCCCTGCCGGTCATAGGCCCCGCCCCATAAATGTGATTCGCGTCTTATTCACAAAAACATTTCACACATTAAAAACCAAACCTCCGCCCTTCAGCCTATAAACACCGAACTTAACAACAGGGGGTGCGCTGCAGTCTACACATAAAACAAATAAAAGTTTGAAAAAACTTTAATCCGTGTGCCTTTATTTGAATACTGACATTTCCGAGCCCTTGCGAGTTATTAAACGCCGCACTAACGGAAGAGCCTCACGGGCTCATCAGACATCATTAATCTCACCTGTGAGCGACGCAGCGGAGTTTACCGAGTTTACCCTGGCCGAGGATCAGGAGTCAGCAGCGGCGAGATGCATAAAGGCCTGAAGAAGTACTTCGTCAACATGGACGAGTATCTGTCCAGTCTGGGCCTCTACCGGAAGATGGTGGCCCGGGACGCGTCCAGTCTGTTCCGGGCCGTGTCCGAGCAGGTGAGCGGGACAGGTCACCGCTAAGGGCGGGGTGGGGCCGGAGGACAATCCGAGGGGGACAGGGGGGAGAGTTGGGAGTTAGTGGTTGAAGTTCACCTGGACAGGAGGTTGTTTACTGTGGTTGAGGATGGTTCCTGTCATTGAGGTTGCTGTTGTTGTTGAGGATTGTTCTTGTTGTTTAGGTTGGTTCCTACTGTTGAAGTCGGGTTTCTGTTGTTGAGGATGGGTTTTCTCATTGAGGTCTGTTTTCTTGCTGAGGATGGTTCTTGTTGTTTTGCTCTTGAAGATGGTTCTGGTTGTTTGTTTCCTGTCATTGAGGCTGAGGATGGTTCTTGTTGTTTAGGTTGGTTCTTATTGTTAAGAACAGTTCCTGTGGTTGGGGAGAGTTTTGGCGTTGAGGATGGGTCCTGTCATTGAGGTCATTTCCCTTCCCGTCACTGAGGTTGTTTCCTGTTGATGAGGTTGAGGATGGTTCTTGTTGTTTGTTGGTTCCTACAGTTCCTGTGGTTGGGGAGGGTTTTGGCGTTGAGGTTGTTTCCAGTCGTTGAGGTTCTTGTTAAGTCGGTCTGTCTGGATCAAGTTCAGATCGATTCTTCTCAGACTGTATTGATCCAGTAACTAACTGATAATCAATAATGTGTCTTTTAGTTGTTTTACTCTCAGAACTATCACCAGAAGATCAGAATGGACTGCGCCAACTTCATGAGAACCAACAGAAGCAACTTTGAGCCGGTGAGTAAAGCGGTTTGATTAGTGATTGATTGATCGAAGCAGCTTTACGTCAGTCTTGTGTTCACATTTCTTCTCTCCTTCAGTTTGTCGAGGGCTCGTTTGAGAAGTACCTGGAGCGTCTGGAGGACCCTAAGGTGAGCTGTGACCTTTGACCTGTGTGTCTGAGCAGGGGTGATGTTGGGTGAGTTAATGGTGTGTGTGTGTGTTTTCAGGAGACGGCAGGTCAGGTGGAGATTAAGGCTCTGTCTCAGTTCTACAGGTGAGTGTATGCACGCTGGTGGCTCCGCCCCCAGATGATAGGGTCCAATCACAACTCGACTAGGTTTTTATTCCAGCAGGTTAATGCATTTTAAGCTGCGCACGTTATTTTTGTCCGTGTGTGTCCAGGCGTTGTTTCCTGATTTACCGTTACCCAGGGAAACCGGCCACTGTGATCTCAGAGGACGACTTCACGGACAAGGTGAGTGTTGAATCTGATCCACCAGAGACCGTGTGATGTGACTGACCAGTGCTGACTGACGGTGTCGTGTTGCCAAGGTGACGCTGTGCTGCTCCATCAACGGTCACTATGACATCGTTTACCCGAGGAGTTACCCCACCTCTGCAGCCCTCTGTCAGTGTAAGTGGTCCCTGATTGGTGGAGGCAAGAACTGAAGCCTGACGTGTCGGCCATCTTTAACACGTTGTGTGTGTTGTGTATTGTGTTGTGTAGCCCTCTTGTACGAGCTGCTCTACACTCAGGTGTTTGGGCTGGAGGAGGCGGAGCTTTGTCAGGCTATGGAGGCCTTCAGGGTCGGAGGTCGTCGCTATAGAAACAGTCCATCAGTGTGCAGTGACATTGACATTGGCTACGACGTACCTGAGGACAGAGGACAAAGGTAACACACACATGTTCCAGCTGTTTCGGTATCGCTGATCCTCCAGCTGGTATCATCTGAGATGTGTTTGTTTTCTGTGCAGGGAGGAGGTGGAGGCGGGTGGAGCTGCCTCAGACGACACAAAGGTACGATGTCTTCAGAGTGAACACACGAACGACGGTGTCTTCAGTGTTCAACTCTGATAAATATTTGATCTTCACTCTTTTAATGACGACTTTATTCCACTGTAGTGTCGACAGAGTCCAGAGGAAAGTCTGTGAGAGCAAATAGTTGTTGTTGTCGTGGTTGTTATTGATACTGTTGTTGTCGTCCAGCCTCCTGCTGAAGCCCCGCCCCCCTCCAGACTGTCATTGCCCTACAAAGTGATGAAATCTCTGGATGGAGAAGTGTACAGAAACCTGGAGTTTGATGTCTGGCAGGACACTTGCAAAGGTAAGAAATTACAGGAGTGGTGAGAACACTGGAGTAATCTGATTACTGGAGTAATCTGATTCCTGTGCCGTCACAGAGATGCAGAAGACGGACTACTTGGTGTTCGCTGGGAGGCAGTACTTCCTGGGAGACAAGTGTCAGGTAAGAAAAAACTCAATGTCATCAGAGAGAAAGAAGCCCAGATGTTGAGATAGTGTTCCTCTAGACTGCCACAATGAGCTCAATGCTAACATTAGCATGCTAGCACACCTGACCTATAACCAAAAGTTTACAGATTAGCCCCGCCCCTCTAGCATGAGCCACACCCATCAAGTCTGAAGTTTGTCCTGTCAGGTGTGTGTGAAGCAGTTTGATACTCAGGTGTCCTCTGGGTTCTAGGTGCGCCTGGAGCCAAAGGGGAAGTACTACAACGCCTTCATCCAGGAAGTAGGAACTCACTCCACGGCCGTCACCGTGTTCATCGAGGAGCTGGGAGAGAAGTAACTCACCTGAACCTGAAACCTGAACCTGAACCTGAATGTGTCTGGTTTGATGTGAACTGATGTGTCCTTGTCTGGCAGACACCTGGTTCCTCTCACCGACCTGAAACAAGTCAACCCGGTTCCTGCCTGGAACGTTGCTGCCCCTACCAGAAAAGGAGACCTGGGTAAGTTTTAGGTCCCAGCCTTTGACCTCCAGCCCCCTGACCTGCCGTGACCGACCTCATGTCTCTCGATCAGACCCGGACTCTCGTGGCCAGCGCCACCACCGCCACCGGTTCTTCAGAAAGTCTCGGGGCAGCAGTGGCATGAAGGCGGCGGAGTTACTGATGCCACCACCTTCTTCTTATGGATGCCCCGCCCCCTCTGCCCTGCCCCCCCGCTTACAGCCAGCAGGCCACCCCCGCCTGCCGCCCCCATCTTCACCCATGACCTACGACCCTTATGCCCCCCCACACCACCACACCACCGCCAGACCTCCTCGCTATGGAGCCTCAAGGTGGGACCTGATTAACAGTTAGCCTTGTTCTAAAGGTACATTCTGGTTCTGGACTCGTTCTGGTCTCTGAGCTGACCGGTAACATTAACATCCTTACATAGTGTTGACTCTTAACATCAGGTTACCCTTGGTACCAGGGCAAGTCCCCACGACAGTAGTAGTAATCTCTTCTTTGTTGTGCTTTGGTGGGTCTGGTTCTCCTCTTGCAGCTATGGTTCTGGTCTCCTCTGGTATTTCTGGGTTCCTCTGGTAGTTCAGGTCCAGGGGCCTCATGTACGAAGACTTGCGTGGATTTTGATACATCTGAACCTTTGGAACGTATGGCAGGCACCCTTCGTACATCAGGCCCCTGGACTCCTCTGGTACAAGAAGAGGTTTTAACACAAGTTCTAAGTTCTTCAGTTTTGTCTAAACCAAAAAACAATAAGACTTTGATGGATAACAAGGTGTGTGTATATATATGTGTGTGTGTGTGTGTGTGTGTGTCTGTCTGCGTTTTGGGTTCTGGCCAGAAGCTCCACCCGTTTCCTGAACCGTCACCTGATTGGTCCACAGCTGACCTATTACCACCCTGGCAGACGATACTACCACGACTATGAGAACTACGCCTTCAGGTCCCGGTAAACACGTGCTGCTGCTGCTCCTTCTTCTTCTGTGGTGTTTGAACGTGTGTCAGGTCAGCAGAGTCACTTCCTGTTTGTGTTCAGACGTAGTCGTCGTCAGCTGGCTGCCGCCATCAATAAAGAGTGTCAGTTTGGGTTTGCGGCGGAGGCCGTGGAGGAGTCACCTGATCTGGAAGCAGCCATGGCGTACTACCAGCTGGAAGACGCCAGCGAGGCCATCTTCCCTCCGCTGCCGGTGAGAAACGACCACCTGATAGGAGACTTCCTGTTTGGTGAGACGACTCTTTATTGGCTAACCTCTTCCACAGGGCCCAGCAGTGCCACCGCCCCCCAACATGGGAGCCCCGCCCCCTCCACCTGGCTCCTCCTATAGAGTACAGAGAGGCTCGGGGCCCCTCTCTACTGCACCTCCGCCTGGAAACACCCCAGTCTGCTCATCAGAGGAGGACCAGGAGGACACGAGCACTGTGGAGGACCAGGGTGAGGACAACACTCATTTCCTGTGGATGTTTCACAATAAAAGCCCACAGTGTTTCATATGTGAAGTGCAGTGTATCATGTTTCAGAGTTCTCAGAGGAGTTCATCTACAGCTCTCAGGGTAAGTGACTCGTCTCAGGGCGGCCATGTTTGATAAAGACAGGAAGTGACCCAATGCGGACCTCTTCCAGATCAGAACTACCAGACGTCAGGAGTCTATAGCGCCGCTGAGCCCTCCACCAACCAGGTAACACACCTGACATCACCTGACCAATGTCACATGACATCGGGTGACGTCACTTGAGGTTATAGATGAATGTTGGCATGTTTGTCTTATTATGAAAGGATGAACAGGAAGTAGGCATGGCTGACTCTCCAACCAGACCAGACATCAACTATAACTACACCCAGCAGGTATGCGCCCCCCCACCCCCCGGGTCCTCCTTGTGTTTCTGGTCTAGCCTGGGTCCCTGATCCGGGTCAGGTCCTGTCTGAACATGTCTTCCAGGTGAAGCCGCTGGCCGTCATCTGCTCTTCACCCTCTTCGTCGTCCTCCTCCTCCCCGTCCTCTCCGTCGTCAAGGTTGCCTGCATCGTCTCACGTCCCGACGCCGTCTCACGCTCCAAACCGTTCAGGTGTGCTCTTAGTCATGTTGGATGGACTTGCCACCAGCACAGGTGGACCTATCCAACAAGGTGTTTTTTGTCTCCAGTTGCCGTGGCGATGTCGACCCCTTCCCCCTGGTTGGTCAACGAGCTGGGTGAGGCTCTCTGCGCCGTGGTGGCTCCGCCCCCTTACTCCTACGACCCTAACGGGAATGATCTACCCAGAGGTCAGAAGTCCGACATCAGATGGCTCAGAGTCTTTGTCCGTGGTCGGTTTGTTGACGCTTGTTTCTGTTTGTAGACGCCAGAGTCCTCCAGTACTACTTCAACCTAGGAGTCCAGGTAGGACACGTCCCCATGGACATCAGACACGTCCACCAATAAACACAACGCCATGGATAATTTTTGAGATCTAATATGGTAGAAAAGGTCTGTCCACAGAGACAGGACGGTCCCCACGTCTCCTTCATTCAGGGATTTCGTGAATTAACTGGTTCGTGGAAGATCCTGAGGTGTCTCCAGCAGCACACCTCCTCACCTGTCCTCCTTCCCGTCTCTCTACAGTGGTATCATCAGAGCTGTTGGCAGCAACAGCAGCAGCAGGTTTACCCCCCTGCCTCACCTGAGACCACCTACCCCTACCAGCACTACCCCCCCTACCTGAGCCATGACCCCACCCTCCACGGTAAGACCAGCACTGCCTCTGATGACTGCTGCAGATTGGTCCGTCCGTCCAGGTGAATCATTATTATTATTGTTGTTGTTGTTGTTGTTATTATTATTATTATTATACAGGTGCCCCCCCCTCGTTCCCTGACGGCGGCCGAGTTCACCACCAGCCCCCCTCCTCCTACCCAGAATCCTCCAGGGCAGCTGATGGACAGGCTGAGGGTCAGTACTAATCTGATAGAAAAGCATAAAATAATAAAACTCTATCTGACCAGATTTCTTTTGACTCCTCCCACATCCATAGGCCCCACCCCTTCCATCGACACTACTTCCTCTTCCATTGGTCCTGCCCCTTCAGGCTCCGTCCCTTCCTCTGCTCTGCTGTATCCAGATCAGACCCCCCTACCCCCTCCCTCTCTGGTGCACCTGTCGTATGAAGCTCCGCCCACAGCCGCATACCTGACCTCGGCCCCTCACCCGATCCATCCTCACCCCGCTCACCTGACCCATCACTCCTCTTACCACCCCTGTATCCCCTCCACCGCTCCCTGGGGGCAACTCCAGACGGGAGGCCACGCCCCTCGTGTCTACTGCCCCGCCCCTAACTCCGCCCACATGGTCGGTTACATCACAGCACCACCCCCTCACCACACGGCACACTACACCCCCTCCACCATGTAACCCGTCCAGAACTTTCAAAATAAAAGAAGAATTAAAGCTTTAAATGTTGGATGGAGGTTAGCATGTTAGCATTAGCCAAGGGTTCTTGTTTTTTCGTTAGTCACCTGTTGGAACGTTTAAGTCCTTTAATTGTTTAGCCCGTTAGTGGCAGCGTGAGGACCAGTAATTGTCTTCGTTAAAGTGAATGGCCGTGTGTTGAGCCAATCAGAGGGAGGGAGAGGGGCCAGTCCCTGTTTGTTGATGGGACCTGTTTGTGTTGGTGTTTTCTTCACTGTTCTGTTAGAATAAAGTTTGTTTCACCTGCAGCCTTGATCCTTTTCTTTTGACAGTCGCCACGGCAACACCGAGTTAATTAACACGAAATAAAAGTTTATTTTCAACAACTCGACAAATAAAAACGTCAGACTATGAAACTAAACACAGTTCTGGTGACGCCGTTAGCGAGCTGCCGCCATCTCGACACGTCACGGGTGCTGGTCGTCACGGTAACAGCTCGTCAGGGATCTCCACAGACCAGAGGTCACGACCTCCGCGGGTGCTCAGCGGCTTCTTCAGCCAGCGAGGGTTGGACAGGTGAGTCAGGTGTTTCTCCTGCAGACCAATCAGAACGGCAGACTGCTCCAGGTGCCGCAGCTCCTCGTCCTGCGAGGAGGCGGGGCATAGCCAGGTCCCGCCCACATCCACCAATCCTGAAAGACGGTTGAACAGGTGATGCCTTCAGGGACACCTCAGACTGCACAGAAATAACTAATCTCACCTGCCACTACGCCGCGGCCAAACCGCTCCCCAGACTCCAGGAGCGCCTGGATCTGAACTGGGTTCATGCCCAGCGGGCCGCTAAGCACCGCCCTCCACTCATCCCCCTCCCAGTCCCTCTGGGCAATATGGATGGCCAGGGTCTGGTTCTCCAGTGGTGCCAGCAGGGGCCTCCAACGGGTCTCCACCGTCTTCACCCCGTCCAGAACCAGGCCAGCATACGGCTGCCTGAAGGACAGGCACCACAGCTGCACCGGCATGTCTGCAAAACAAACGCACCCAGTACTCACCTGAGAATTATGTTTAAGCTTATATTTATATTTTATATTTAAGTATAATAGTAACACATACTGATATTGTATAATAATTATCGTAATATTCATTATGAATTGCTGCATAATTAATTTGTGTAAATCAGAAACATGACGTGTCTGGAGGTAAACAGACTTCTGAACCAGACTTCATTCATATTTCTGATGTTTTTAGCTTCAGTTGTCTCTGATGCTTGAACAACAAAAAAACGGGGACATTATTTGAGCTGATTTCTAAATTTGGTGGAAAACACTAAGAATAAGATGAAGAATCTTAAGTTCTTTGCCGATTTCCAGAGAAAACTCCATTTTGTCTTAAAAGCTGTTTCATCTTCCATCAAACTAAACTGTTGAGCAGAGGAACAGTTAAACGTTAATTCGCAGATGCTCTAAACACAGTTTGGTCTAGCCGCTCTACGGGCACGCAGTGATCAGAGGACGTTCAGTGATTTTTATTCATATATTTTTAAGCTTTAGCTGAAACAGAACTTCTCGCAAAAGTTCAGTTTAAAGCGAAGAGTTGAAAAATCACTCACAAACAAATCGCTGCGCTTCTTCCGCTTCTTCTTCTTCGTGGGAAACCTATAAACATTAGTTCCGCTCTGCTGCCTCCACAGGTCAGAGACGGCACTGCATCCAATTCATAAAACTAATGTGCATCTCAATAAATAAAAAATAAAAATCTGTTACGATATATTTACTAAATAAACTATCAGCAGTTCGACTGTAGAGAAATTAAAACTGTAATCAAACTTTTATTCCAGATGATGATGATAATAATAAAATTAATCAGTTTCATTCAAAGGTAAATTACTGGGTTCCTGTAGTAATAGTAACATACTTACAAGAATACAATAAATAAATAAATGAGACTTTTGTTTTTGTCAAAGTTTTCTTATTTCCGTTTTTTTTTTCCACCAACATGCAAACAACCACAACCAATCACAGATCAATCATTATCTACAACCAATCACAGAGCAATAATTATCTACAACCAATCACAGATGGTACAGAGCAAGAAGTACACGCCCCCCTCTGGTGACAACGAGGCGGTGACACCAGATGGATGTTACTATGACGACAGTGCTTCACATTAATCAGTGACAGTTCTGTCCGGTGAACAGATGCATCGTGGGGCATGTCCATTAAAGACATGAGCTTGTCTCTGGTTACTATGGCAACCAATTAACAGTTAACGAGCAGCTAGTCGCGGCTACAAAATAAAAAATAAAGAAACCACAAAAAAAAATCTGTGAAACATAAGTTTCATTAAATAATACTAAGCACATAAATAAATAGTAAATAAATATCGAAGTCACTGAACACAATTCATAGAAGAAGAAGCAGGAACCTCCTCATTAAGGTCCTTATAATTTTAGCACAAACACAAGGAGATAAACGTCTCATCAAGGCGGGTGCTACAGGTTCATACCTGCATCACACTGACCAGAAAAGATTAATAATTTATGTTTTAGTCGGACCAGTCCTGGTCCTCGGGTTCAGACTCTTCCTCTGATTCGCTGTACTCCACAGCGATGCGTCGCGACAAGATGGTGGCAACATCATTTCCTGTTGGCTCTCGTTTCTTGGCCTCCTCCTGCTCTCGCTGCTCCTGAACCTTTCTCAACTGGATCCCTGCAGACCAGGAGAAACAGGATGTTACAGCTACTGCAAACCGCCAGAGCTACTGCTAACAGCTAGAGCTAATGCTAACAGGTAGAACTAATACTAACAGCTAGAGCTAATGGTAACAGTTAGAGCTAACACTAACAGTCAGAGCTAATGCTAACCACTGGAGCTATTGGTAACAGGTAGAACTGATGCTAACAACCAGAGCTAATACTAACAGTTAGAGCTAACACTAACAGCTAGAGCTAATACTAACCACTAGAGCTATTTGTAAACACAAGGAGATAACAGTTAGCCCTAAAGCTAATATCCAAAGCTACTGCTAGCAACTCTTAACGATCATCAGCTGTTAAGATTTTAGCCAGGTGACCTCTGCGGATGGCGGCCAGCAAGTCGCTGCGGGCGTCGTTCATCGGCACGTTGGGCGCTCCAGGAGGCTTCCTGCCATCTGTTGCCAGGGGTAACGGGGGCGCCGCCGAGGCCAGGGCTCCAGGGCGGGATGGAGAGGGGTTGTAGTTTGAAGGTGGAGGCGGGGGAGGCGAGGGGCTGTAGGGGCGAGGGAGGGCAGCGGCGCCACCTGAAGACACAACCAACGAGAGGTGTTTTATTTGTTTATTTGTTTCTCTGTATGCTGAGAAGAAAGACTATAAATGTCCGTTACCTTGGTTACCAGGAGCCGCGGCTACGGCAGCGCTGTGGGTGGAGCTGTTGGGGAACGCCTTCTGTCCTGACGGCATGAGAGGAGGAGGCGGCGGCGGGGCTGGAGGGATCTGGTGGTCACTGAGGAGAGAGGAGGAGGAGTTACTAACCATCCAACCGTCCGTTTACACAGGAGTCTGTATGAGCTTACGTGGCATCCTTTGAGGTGTTGGTGCGCGCTCCGTTCTGATTGGCTGAGCTAGCGAGCGGTGGCGGGGGGTGGGGGTGGTGGTGGTGTGGCTGGTTCCGGCCCAGAGAGTGCTGTCGAGCGGAAGCGCCGGCGGCGACGGGTCGGAGAGCGCGGTCCAGAGACTGAGTCTGGCCGCTTCCACTGGTTGCCATGGAGACGGGGTCCTTCCCATCATGCCCATGGGCATCGTGGCGGTGGGGGGTGGGAGGTAAGGAGGGGTCGTCCGTCATCCCCGACCTGAGGAAGGGAGGAGTCAGACCTCAGCGTTTTTCTGATGACGATCCTTTGAGGACGTCTTACCTGTCCGGGGACATGGAGCCGTCGGAGATGTGGTGAGGGGACGGCGTCACCCTGGCGTCGGGGCGGAGCTCCTTATCGTACGCCATCAGGTTCCACTCCTGACGCCTGTTACGAGCCTTACGCACCTGGAGACAGAGACAGAAGGATGAAGACAACAAGTGATGAAGAATACAACCAGGAATCAACATCTTCTGGTCTCAGGTCCACCAGTTGTCCTCAGACCAGATCTAGGATCTCTACAGAGTCCTGGGTCGACCTGGTTCTTCTACCACCTCCTCTGAGAACCTCCAGTGGACCAGACGTTGAGACTGTCCAACTGAAATGAAGTTCTGGGTCCGTTCAGTCCAAACTTACCTTCTTCACCTCCCGTCCTGAAGACTCCTCCACATTCTTCTGTTCCTGGAAACAAACAAGGATCAGGATGAGACGAATAGATAAACTGATGAATAGATGAAAGAACAGATAGACAGACGGATGAATCAATGAACCTTCTGTCGTCTCTTCTCTTTGCGTTTGTTCTCGGTGGCCTGCAGCATCTTTTCCTTCCACAGGTGGAAGAAGTACGACGGGTCGGTGTAGAACTTCAGGCCATCCTTCTTGTCGTCCCTGCATATGGAGGAGGGCCGTGAGTTCAGAGGGATGCTAGCACGTTAGCATGCTAGCCTGTTAGCATCACACTGACCTGTAGGGCGTCAGGATGTTGAGCGGAGGTGGTTTGTCGCAGCGATGGTACATCTCCAGCACTGGGTTAAGGATGGAGCTCCGTGACACCACCTGCTGGTCCTGGATGGTGCTGCTCCTGAACGCCTTGCGCATGTTGATGTCCTGCAGAGACACTAGAAAACACAAGGGTTTGTCAGAACAGTGCTGCTCTCAGAGTTGGTCCAAATAAAACCACGTTATCCACCTTCCTCCACGGTGGAGTCCAGCTGTGTGACCTTCACTGCCAGAAGATCCACCCTCTCCTGCAGGCTACTCATCCTCAGGTAGAAGCTGTTGGCCTCCGTAAAGAGCTCCCCAAAAATGTCCTCAGCATGACGACCTGAACAACAGCAAAAGTTATCAACACCAAACCAGGACCAGGACACGCTGTGGGACAACCTGATTACACCTGCATCTGTCTAGTGACCAGGAGGGGGCGACTTCGAGGACATGACTCTGATTTCACAGTCAGGATAAAACCCAGTGAAGCTAAGAATGTTTTATGGTGTAGTGACTGACAGGTCAATGATAACCACTCACTGAGTCCTCCCAGCTGTTTGATGACTGCAGCCAGGGTGCTGTTGGTGACACACTCAAGCTCGCTGGCGACCCCATCAGGCAGAGCTCCTCGGCACAGGTACCTGGGCTCAATGATCCGCTTCACCAACGGCATGGCTCACCTGCACAGAGGTAGGAGGTTCATCCTCAGAGGAGCAGCCCACCAGAGACCAGGAGACGTGCAGTGGGCGGCACCAACTAATCTGGACTAATGGAAGCGACTGATAGACATGTGACTCAAACGTTTACCTAAAAGAAACACCGTCCACCATTTTGGTTCCAACTGCCACACTGGACATTCATTGGCCTTCTGATTGGTCAGCTGTCGACCAATCAGAAGGCCTCCACCCTACTTTTACCGCTGTTATTACAGGTTTTCAGCAGGTTTTTATGGGTTAGGGTAAGAGCACTCTGATTGGTCGTGAGCTAACCACTCAAAGGGAAAACAAAGGGTTGATTCCAGTGCCATTGGTAGTATTTTCTTATCAACTACAAGAAGATCCAGCCCTGCCCACACACTGGACATGTTTATATGAGGTTACCTTGGCAACCGGACCACCAGAGACCAACTGTCCTCTACAGAAACACTGACAAGCAGAGATTCACTGTAGACTAATCTTGGGTTTTATCCCAGAAAACACCCTGACGCTCGTTGGTTTGGACGTTTGGACCTAAAGTCACGCTGCAGTTCCCCCGACGTCCACCGGGGGCTGCTGTGATCGTCGGTCCTCCACGAGTGTAAGAGGCGTGAGTGTGTGTTCGTTCGCACTGTGCGTGAGCAGTGCTGTCTCAGATTGCGTCACTATGGCAACGCAGCCAGCCTCTCAGAGCACGCTCTGCTGCCCATGGAGCGCTCCATGGTTACTGTTGCTAGGAGACAGACAGAGGAGGAAGGCACTGTAGTCATTATAGCAGTGGACAGCTGGTCCAACAGGCGGCGCCTGGGATGGTAGGAAGCTAGGAGGAGCTACTGTTAGCTAGGATGCTAGGAAGAGCTACTGTTAGCTGGGAGGCTAGAAAGAGCTACTGTTAGCTGGGAGGCTAGAAAGAGCTACTGTTAGCTGGGAGGCTAGAAAGCTAGGTAACGCTACTGTTAGCTAGAATGCTAGGAATAGGTATTATTGGGAGGCTAGGAAGGTATGTCAAGGAGGAGCTACTGTAAGCTAAGAGGCTAAGAAGCTAGCTGCAGAGCCGTCCTCTTCTGAATCACCTTATCAGTTGGTTGACAGCTTCATTCTAGATTATCATGTTGTTCTGGTTCTGGTTCTCTGATCGGATCAGACCAGAACTTCCTGGTTAACGCTCCGAGACATCTGGACCTGTCATCGTCTACATCAGTCTGAACATCTGTCCACAAAACGTCTCACTGGCACCTTGAGTCTGGAGTCTCCAGGCGTTAACGGGTCATTAGAGGAGCATTCACTGGAGACAGGCTCAGATTCCAGGACTCTACCTTCAGGTGGACGTTCAGGTGGACGTTTAGGTGGACGTTCAGGTGGACGTTCAGGTGGACGTTCAGGTGGACGTTCAGGTGGACATTCAGGTGGACACCAGATAAAAACCTAAACTCTCCACCATTCATTTAGAACCAAAGACTAGAAACACAACTAGCCCAGATGTCTTTGACCTGGACAAACAAATTGGTCACGTGGACACATGAAGATTCCACAGGTAATGACTTCACTGACCCCCCCCCCCCACACACACACTCACAAAAACACACACACGCGCACTGCACCATCACACTGTGCAGAGATGACGTAATGCAGTAACGTGTGTGTGTGTGTGTGTGCGTGCGTGCGCGCGCGTGTGTGACGCTTTATCGATCGATCCCGCGAACTGTCACACATGATGACGTCACCGCCGGTCTCTGATCGATCACTGATCGCTGGTCGATAGAGCGTCAGCTCCAGACCGAGACGCGGATGATAACGGATCGATCAGACTCACCTCGGGACGGAGTCCGGTTCTGTTCCAGATTCCGGTTCGTTCAGGGGAGCCTCAGAGAGCGGAGAGCGCCGGTGTCATCCTCCTCCGACCGGGGATGGATGCTGGCAGAGAGGAGGAATCTGACTCGGGTTTGTTCGCCTTCATTCGGGTCTTGTCGGCTCCATTCGGCTGCTGTCGGCTTCGTTGGGCTCTGATCGGGGGTTTCCGCCGTAGCTCAAACGCTCCCTGCAGCGGGAGGTGATGAATGAATAGATTCCAGGTGATTTGATCTGTGTCCGTATTTATTTACTGTTATTAATAAAATGTTATTATTGTAAAGTAAGTGAGTACTTGACCGTAATCAGATTAAATGATGTGGGCGTGGTTTCATTGTAAAAGGAAGTGAAATGAACATAAACATGACAGTCTGCCTCGCACACCTACCCCACGACCAATCAGGACCAGCTGTTGAGTTGCTGGGAGCTGACTGGTTGCTCAAACCGGCTGTTATGCCATATCATTAGGAACACATTGCTCAGACTCATCGTTTAGTCTAAAGTTTTATTTCGTGTTTATCAGACGTTGACATGGTAACGGTGGGTTTGACACCAACATCTGGAGTCGAACCAGATTCTGATCGAGAAAATAAACATGAATCTGTTTAAAAGTAAAATATAATTTAATATAAATAAAAACAGTCTTTGTCTCACAATTTAAAAAAAAAAAAACACATCTTGGTTCGGTTAAGCATTTCCATCCTGCTATTCTCCACCTGTCCACCAGAGAGCTCTGAGTCTCAGTCCTGATGGACACCGTCCATGTGGAAGAGCTGAGACATAAAGACTGACTGGTTTTACTTCTCAGTTTGAAAGCAGTGGAAATTAATTTAACCAAAGGATGGAAGAATAAAACAGCATCTCTAAGGCCTCGTTCAGACGTCACATTAACCTCTGTCTTGAGAGGTCTGATGTTGGTTAGAGTCCAGGTGTGAACGCTGATGTGATCTCGGACCAGTACCTGAGTCAGGAAACTTCCAGGGTTCAGTTCTAATCTGAGCTTTGGCTTTTTTGAACTTTTCCAGCTTGTTCCAAAATCTGGATCATGTCTCCAAGTCTCCAAGCAGCTGTTGATTGTTCTGATCCAGTGGTAGGTAGAGATCCATTAGAGACAGCAGCTGGTAGAATATTCTACTGACTGTTCATTTACAGACACACACACTGAGATCAGATCTACAGAGCTGGCTGGGGACGCATACATACATGACTATTCAATTAATGTCAGGTGTGAACTGAGGTACTAAAAGATGGACAGGTGAGATCAGATGTTAATGTGACGTCTGAACCTGAGAACCACGGTTCTCCGTTCATTCATAATCTTCCTGAACCTAGCAGCTATAAGGACTCTTTGTCTCTTACGGCGGATAGACGTTTGTTGGGGGGGCAGAGGATTTGCTCAGTGTCTTCAGTCAAAGTGAAGTTTGTAAAATCTACTGAACAGAAACTGTTCTATTAATGATTCTTCTTCTTCTTCTTTAACTCTGAACCTCCTGCTGGCATCAGTCTAATTAGAGACGGCGTTGGATCCATTGAGTTGATCGTGGTTTGGGCTTGGTGGTCCTCCAGGTGACCTGAACCCGTCACAGTCTTTCACATTCAAACTCGGAGCCGGTCTCAGAGGGGCGGGGCACATCGATGTAGAACACCTCTTTATTAACGGGCGGGGGCGTGCAGGGTGGACTGCCTTCAGGGATAGGGTCCGGGTAGGGCTGGTACTTCTTCTCAGGCCGGTTCAGAGGAACCTTGAGTTTGCCTCCGGGGGCGGCAGGGCGGCCGTGGGCGTCGGCCTTCGGCTTAAAGCGCTTTAGCTTGACGGTGTCTTTGGCGTCGCGGGCGCAGGGCAGAAGTACTGACACGTCTTTGCGGAACTTGGAGCTAAGGCCGAAGTAGATGAGCGGGTTGTAGAAACTTGCCGACTTGGCGAAGAGGCGGGTGAAGATGCTGGTGAGGTTGGGAACATGGAAGCCAAAGGCCGACCACATGGACACCACGGCGTACGGAGACCAGGCCAGGATGAAGGCCGTGCAGATCACTATGGAAACCTGGAGGACACAGACCAGAGTTAATGTCGTCAAAGAAAACGCTGACCAACTAAAACTAAAGTCTAAAAATAACTAAAATGTCACTAGGACTACATTTTCTTCTGAAGAGAACCTGTGGTCTCAAACACTCACAATGGTGACGTCTCTCTCGATCTTCCTCTGGCGGTCGGTCAGGTCGCCCTCTGATGACAGAGCGTTGCCTCGCTTCACGGTCTTGATGATGGACACGTAGCAGAAGAGCATGATGAGCACCGGCACAAAGAAGCAGAAGATGAAGATGCAGATGATGTAGGACCTGTAGACGCTCGAGTAGTTGGCTTTGGTCCAGTCGATCTCACAGGTGCCGTACCCTCGATCTGCAGAGAACCACAGGTCAGGTTTCAGAGGTCAGTGAACACACCGCCGTCAACTGAACTTTATCTCATGGCTTCCTGCCTTTGTAGCCGCCCCAGCCGAACAACGGAGCTCCAGACCAAAATGCGGCTGTGATCCAGATAAGCAGCAGACACACGATCACGCTGGTCCGGTTGATGTGACGCGCTGAAACACAAATGTTCATGTTAAGAGGAACACCTGAGGAACACCTGGTCACTACGAGGCTGTTAATGGATCTGAGTTCAGGCTGAAACCTCTGCTTGGGTGGCAGCCTTTGATGTAGCGCGTGATGCTGATCACTGTCAGAGTGTTGATGCTGCTCAGACCGAACACCAGCGTAAAGAAACCGTCCACCTGCAGGAGACACAGCACAGGTGAGTCACTGACACCTAGAGATGGAACCTCTGATGTCTACAGCCCACTCTCACCCGAGACTCTGGTCTGGTGAATCTCAGGAGAGTCTCAGGAGAGTCCTAGGTGAGTCTCAGTGGAGACTCCGGAGAGTATCAGGAGAGTCTCAAATGAGTCTCAGGTGAATCTCAGGTGAGCCTCACCTGTGATTTTCAGGAAAGTCACAGGAGGGGCACAGGAAAGTCTCAAGTGAGTCTCAGATGAGTCTCAGAGGAGACTCCGGAGAGTCTCAAATCAGTTTCAGGTGAGTCTCAGGTGAGCCTCATCTGTGACTCTCAGGAAAGTCACAGGAGAGTCTCAAGTGAGTCTCAGATGAGTCTCAGATGAGTCTCAGTTTCAGTACCTGGCAGGTCCAGATGGAGGAGATGAGGTAACCGCTGTCCTGGAAGACATTGAAAATCTCGATAATTCCTCTGGAGTAGCCAAACACAGAGATGCTGGCATCGGAGACGGCCAGGTTGAAGGTCAGGTAGTCAGTGGGCTGCAGCGAGGCTCTCTGACGGTAAAGGACGAAAAGGACGATGCTGTTTCCAAACCAGGACAACCAGCCTGTAGAGAACAAAGACGAGTCTGAACTTTTATTCTGAAGGAACCAGAGATGAGAGGAAGTCTCACTCTGAACATAGAGTGCAGCTTCAAAGTATTTTCTACATTTCCTCATAAAAATGACTCAAAGCAGATTTTCACAGTTTGTTTATTCTGACAATAAGAAAATATTACATATCAGAGAGATGAACCTCTAGGATTAAATCAGAGTCCATGTATTCATTTAAAGTGTCTCCATCATTGTAATGAGACTCAGGTGTGGTTCAGGTCCTGGTTTAGTTTCATTGTCTCAGTCTGATGTTTGTGGACAAAGGAGCTTTGTCTCAGAGCTCAGAGAAAGAGTTGTTGTTGCTCATCAGGCTGGAAAAGGTTCCAGAAGCATCTCTAAAGAGTTTGGAAGCCACAAATAATCCACAGTCAGACAGATTGAAGACGACAGGAGTGGTCCACCAACAAAGATCACTCCATGATAGTCTGAGAGGAACCAGAGGAACCCAGGGGAACTTCTAAGCAGCTAAAGGCCTCTCTCTCATTGGCTGATGGTAATGTTGATGAATCCACTGAACAACCATGGTGTGATGGACAAAGACACTGCTCTCCAAGAAGAACATTTCTAAACATCATGTGGACAAGACAGAAGACTACTGGGACAATGTTTAGTGGACAGATGGACCAAAGTAGAATAGTTTGGTTTAAATGAGATGAAGCATCAGAACCTCATCCCTCCATCAAACACAGGGGTGAAGCTAATGTCCTGGTTTGGGCCTGTTCTGCTGCATCTGGACCAGGACGCCTTGTCCTCATTGATGGACCAATGAACTCTAAAAGAAAATGTCAGGACATCTGTCCATGAGCTGAATGTGAAGAGAAACTGGGTCATGCAGCAAAGACAAGGAGAACCAAGAACACAAGTGGTTCTACAAGAGAACGGTTAAAGAAGAACTAGATGAATGTTTAGGAACGGCCAAGTCAAAGTCCTGACCTTAATCCAAGAGAAATGTTGTTGTTGGACCTGAAGCAGCAGTTGATGTGAGGAAACCCACCAACATCTCAGAACTGAAGTGGTTCAAGCTGCTGGAGAACACTGATCAGCTGTTACCAGGAGGAGGTCACAGCAGAGACTGGACACAAGGAGGACATGACTTTTACTTTCACTGATATGAACTAATGATTCCTTTTTTGAATTTACAGATAAAAGTTCTCTTTGCCTACTTTCAGGACTTGTGAGAAAAATCTTGTGTGAAAATCATCTGATGTTCAGAGAGATGTTCTGAAGGAAGCAAAAACTTTAAGCAGCACTGTTCATGTCGTCATATCAGACAGAAAAACAACTAAATCCATGAGTAGTTTATGTCGTGTTGTTTATAGTGTGTGTATATTGAGTACTGACCCAGCAGCAGCAGATAGACTCCGATGATGGTTTCTCCCTGATCAGACAGAGGGGGGTCTCGTCCTCCTCCCAGGATGAAGCTGTGGTTCCTCCAGGGGGGGGCACTCCCTGCAGCGCTGCTGAATGACATGTTGTATGTTGTGTGTTGTGTGTGTTATGTAGTAGCCGTGCTCTCTGCTCTGAGGAAACGTCTCTCTGCTTCTAATCTGGGTTAAATATAGAAGCTGATCCTGGTTCAGCTCGACTGGCATCAGAGCAGCAGACAGCAGGGAGGGGTCAGAGGTCAGCCGTCAGCAGAACTCTGATTGGCTGATTGATTGGTGGTTTCCTGCCGAGTTTATTGATCAGACTGAGCTTGGTACCTGCAGAGAGTCATCGTTAGAAGTTACTGTGACGCACTCTGACTGTTTAAATGTCTCCAGTTCTTCATTAAAGTGTTTAAATGATTATTTATTCCAGCCGTTAATGAGTTGATTCATATCAGAGCTCAGTGATCTGTCTGATCTGTGAAGCTCGTTGATGACTGGTTTTGATCCATGTTGAATGAGTCTGACCTTGCGTGAACTTTGTTAGCTTAGCTCAGGAGGTAGCTGCCAGATCTGATCAGCTGATCCCAGGTCATCAGGTGTGGTTACAAATCCTGTTTCAGACGGATAACCACCAAATGTCTCACCTCTGACTCCAGAGTTACTGGAGGGGTAGGGTGGAGGCTTATTTGTTGAATCTGTTGATTAAACGGCACAATTTATTGATGAGCTACTTTCTGTTGGCCATCAAAATAAAACCTTGGAGTAGTTACCCCTCCGCTACCCCTCAGAGGACAAGTGGTTACAGAAAATGAATGCATGTTTCAGACCTGGCTCTAGAGTTCAGACCTGGTTCTGGGGCTGTGACCTGGTTTTATAGTTCAGACCTGGTCCAGAGTAGTTTAATTTTTAAAGTGTGGAGTCAACTGACAACACTGACACTAACAGAAGCTATTCTTTAACAGCTGGCTGATATATTTAAATAAACCAAATTAAATATATCAGTCTCGTAATTTTAAATGTTTAACTTCTTCTTTTTTTTTAAATTGTTTTTCATGTTCTAGCCATAGTGTATACAAGAGGTTCTGGCAACAAACGGGTTTCCGTAGTTTCTTCTTCTCTCCACGTGTTTTCGGTCGCTGAGCCGGAAGTCGTTGACCATATCAGGAAGAGGCTGCGCCATAAAAGGAAACGCGTTTCTTTATATGGAGGAAAGTAGTCCCTCCACATGTCATACAAACACGTCGGCGTTGGTATCCCTGCGCACAACCTCCGTTAACGTGTCGCCGTTCCTGCACAGCATATCGTGGAATCCATTAACGTGTCGTTTCTGATAAACTGCCTGACGTTTAAAAGCGGGACCCTGAAGATAGTGCGCCTAAAATGAAAGCCTGTATTTTACCGCGGACGGATATCACTGGGTGTTACTCGTCATTTCCTTATGTGGAGCGGAGTGATCTTAGGGGGCGGGTGTCGCTGATTCCTGAAGAAACATAACTTTCTAACTTTTTATCTTATTTCTGATCACATTTAATCGATTTATTGAAAATAATTCTCTAACACTCCGCGGGTGATCCGTAGCTGCTACGCCGGAACTCTCTACGGTCCTCGATCTTTGATGATGGACAATCGGCTGGACTTGTTGCTAAAGTAACGTTTAGCTTTTAGCCACTTAGCTCCGTTAGCCGCTGAGCTAGCGGTACACTGAGCCGACTTTGCCCGGGTTGGGACGTCCGAGCGGCGGGGCAGAGCTGCGGTTTTCACCGCTGGGAGAAGGAGACTTCCAGGCAGGTCCGGGGCGGGGGGAGGAGGACGGGGCGGGAATGGGCACCAGAACCGGCTCCGGACGGGCGGGCAATGGACCCGGGCCGGGGACGATCAGCTCCGAGACCGACGGAGGCCAGTTCGAGGACCGGGAGTTCAGCACCGATGTGGTCTACAGCGGCTCTGACCAGGATTCGGACTCCGGGGATGACGAGGACACGGCGGGCTCAGGCGGGGACAGGAGGGGCGTTAAGCGGGTGAGGAGCAACAGGGAGCCCGGTCATCAGCCAGCGCACTCCTCCTCCTCCGGAGGCCTGGCCGGGGGTTACGGCGGGGTCAGCCCCGGAGTACCGGGAGTCAAACCCGGTAAGAAGACCAGAGGCAGAGTCAAGATCAAGATGGAGTTCATCGATAACAAACTGAGGCGCTACACCACCTTCAGCAAGAGGAAGACCGGGATCATGAAGAAGGTGAGACATCTGACAGGTAGACACCTGAGGTCACGTGGTCTGACCTTCACCGGGACCGCAGCAGGTCCTCCGACCTCAGTTTGAACACCGCAGAAAGAGAGCCAGATCAGGAACGCACCTGAAATCACGTCTCTTCTTCTTCTGTGGTGTTGTGGATGATTAGCACCTTTTATTCTCAGTGTTTTTCTTAATCCCTGATCAGTGCAGCGTGTGATCAGCGTGGTCCTCTGTCCTCTGTCCTCTGCAGGCCTATGAGCTGTCCACACTGACCGGTACCCAGGTGCTGCTGCTGGTCGCCAGCGAGACGGGTCACGTCTACACCTTCGCCACCAGGAAGCTGCAGCCGATGATCACGTCGGAGACGGGGAAGGCTCTGATCCAGACCTGCCTCAACTCCCCCGACTCGCCGCCGCGCTCAGACCCCTCCTCCGACCAGAGGATGAGCGCCACGGGCTTCGAGGAGACCGACCTCACCTACCAGGTGTCCGAGGCCGAGGGCGTCTCCGAGGGCGCCAAGGTAAGGTATTGTTCGGGGACGAAGGGACAGGCTGCTGTTTCGTCCTCTGTGCTCAGTCTGTCTCCGTGTCCCTGCAGGACCTGGTCAAACCGTCCTTCAGCCTGTCCAGCTCCTCACAGCCTTCATCATCCTCCTCCTCCTCCTCCAACGGGACACTGCTGAAGACGTCAGCAGGCGTCGTTCTTCCTGGGGCCTTCACCTTGATGTCAGGTAGGTGGGCGTGGTTTAAACGGGCCCTCAGCTTCTTCCTCCTGCTTGTGCTCCGCTTACTTGCCTCTGGCTCCACCCCCTGCCCCTCCCTCCACCCCTTCACAGGTGCCTCGCTGCCCCCCGGCACACACACCATCCCCCTCAGCCAGCTGCAGGGCCAGTCCCTGACCATTCAGGGCCCCATGGCCCCTGGCTCTGCTGCCACGCTGCACGCCACGCCCACTCAGTCGACCACGCTTCTCCGCCTCCCCGCCACCGTTTCACTGTCAGGTCAGAGCCTATAAACATGACTCTAGGTGTAACCACTCAGCCGCCGTCTGGCTCACATCCGTGTTCATCATGTGTTCATCAGGATCCGGAGTCCCCCAGCAGCTACAGACCATCCAGGTCCAAACCAGCAGTCAGCAGAGCTCGACCAATCAGAGCAGCTCTGACATCCACTGCCCCGCCTCCTCTTCAGGTGAGAACCTAGCCCCTCCTCCTCCTCCTCCGCAGGTAGAACGCGGCCCTGCCTCCTCCGTAGTCGTCTTTTATTGTGAAGGTTCTGTGGTTGATCAGCTTCCTGTCTCTCTCTGACTCTGCAGCCAGTCTTCCTGTCTCCATCGTCTCTACATCATCCTCCTCCTCCTCCTCTTCCTCAGTACCGGGTCACATGATGTACCCCGGCGGCCACACGGTGATGTACGCCGCACCGACACCATCGCTGGGCGATGGCAGCCTCACCGTCCTCAACACCTTCTCTTCAACGGGACACGCTCAGTCACATGACCCTGGTACGTTATGAAGTCTAATATTTAATCAGCACTAATTATTAAATCATTTGGAATGACTCACTATTTACTAATGTAATAATAATTATATAAATCTAATTAATGAATAATAAATGTTTGTGTTTGATCTTTTAGCCGCCGTCTCTCAGGTCTTCCTTACGTCACTTCCTCCAGTCGCTGCTCAGATCCCTGTGTCTGCAGTCCAGCTGCACCCGGTACTGATATAATTAACTATTGATGATAATATTATTATTATTATTATTATTATTAGACCCACTGACTCTCATCATCGTTGCTTCCTGTCCTCGTTTAGATGGTCATCAGTCAGCAGAGCAGCAGCAACCTGACGGAGCTGCAGGTCGTCAGTCTGGACGTCCACCAATCAAAAGAGGACTGAGAGTCACATGACCAGAACGCGTACACACATTAACGGACACACACACACGCACTCAGCTGGACTTCATCAGTTTTATTTTGTTTTCCACTTCCTGTTTATTCTTTGTTTGTTATGACCATGTAAACACAAACACGCTGTGACTGAAGATTGTAACGAGTGTGTGTGTGTGTGTGTGTGCGTGTTTCTATGTTGGGATAAAAATCTCAGCTGAAATCTTCAAGTGCCAAATGAAACAGCTCGCACGTCGTCATCTTGTTCTTGCATCAGAATCGATAACTGGTCACGAATCAACCCGCCCGACTGATCGGGACCAGAAAGTACATGGAGTCACCAAAATAAAATACCCAGAGGAGGACCTTCAGGACGGATCGTTGATGATTGATTGACAGCGGTGGGTTCAGTGGTTGAGGATGTACAGATCCCTGATCAGATCATCGGTCAGTTATCAGCAAACTGTCCCCGATGTGGGCGAAATTAAAGAATATTTTAAGGCTGTAAATGTGTTTGTGTTTTTATCAGTAACAATAAACTATTTATAATGGCTCTGTAACAGAGGCGCCAGATGTCCCAGTGTCATTGAACGCATCACTGTAAGCGGCACATAGATCATGTTGGGATGGTGTTAAGTTTAAAATCGCAGACAAACGCTTAACTTTACGACACCAAACGTTCATCATGTAACATCTCCTGCATGTAGAAGGTCAGCCCCAGAGAACAGACGGTGGTGGAGGCTCTGAGTGAATCTGTTAATCAGGGAAAAGAACCTGGAACTTCAGTCCTTTAAAGCTGGTGGTCTTTGTTCAACAGATCATCCTGAGTAGTTTCTGGTCAAAAAGGGAGCTTCATACATGTTCATGTTGACGTATCATCGCTTCTTCTTCCCTTTTATCGTCTTAAATTATGTCAAACCACAACAGGAACCAACCTGTAGCTCTTTCACAATAAAGTCACAGATCTGTTTTTGTATTTTTTTCATTTTTATTTTGAAGGAATTAAAAAATAAACATTCACACACGTCTCTGTTTTTTTCTTTTATACTTTAATATCGTTTTTTTAAATTATTACTTCCGTTATGTTTGTTTCATTAACTCTTTTCAAGGCGACCCTCGTATACAGGAAGTGGACAACCCGCACACAGTACCCGTATGTTACGATTACATCTCGTCGCCCGCTGTTTACGTCATCCGTGCGACACGTGCGGCGGTCTTTCTTCCCCGTGCTAGCGTTTAGCAGTTAGCAGCCTTCTCGAGCGGCGCGCGGAAAGTTTTGAGTTGTTGTCTCAATTTAAAAACTCTGAGAAAGATGGCTGCAGGCGGGACGCAGGGCAGGAAGAGGCTCCTGAAGGAGGAGGACATGACCAAGGTGGAGTTTGAGACCAGCGAGGAGGTGGACGTCACCCCTACGTTCGACACCATGGGGCTCCGCGAGGACCTGCTCCGCGGCATCTACGCCTACGGTAGGCCGGGGATCCAAGCGGCCTTCGTGGTTTACGAGTTAGCGCAGGATGCTAAAGCTAGCGGTTCATCTCCGCAGTGCTTTAGAAAACATTTAATAAACAAATCTTAGCAATCTGGAACGTATAAGTAAATTATAAGAATATAAATACACACGTGTAGTTTTATGAATGCGCTATATTTAGTTTAAAACGGACATTTTGTTATGTTTGTAATGATCGCCGGTTAGCATTAGCATCCTGTCCTAATGCTACTGCGCAGTTAAAGCGTCTTTGATGCCTCACAGCTAGGAGGAGATCGGGGCTGATGGATGGCGGATGTCTTCATCCTCTGGTGTTTTTTAAAGGCGTTAAATATATAGTTTCATTAGTATCATCCATGGTGTTGTGTCTGATCTTATTGTTGAGATGCTAAAGGTGGTTAACACTCAGAGAGGAATGTTAATGGGAATCTACCCGGTTTAGGTTTAGAGGTCTGCATAAACTGTTGGAAAGCATTGCCGGCATGCTAACCATTATAAACATTATTAGCATCGCCACTGGTTCATCCATTGGGTCTGCTCTGGGGTCAGTTGTTGTTTGACTCTTTCTGTGTGTCTGTTTGGGGTGTAACTGTACACGGTTCGGTTCGTACCTCGGTGTGGGGCTCACGGTTCGGTTCGTATCTCGGTGCGGGGCTCTCGGTTCGGTCCAATGAGGGGAAAAACAACAAAAACTCACACATGTTTAAGACTAGCGTTACTATTTTAACCAGACACCAATTGACTGAAAAAATAAAAATCCACCTCCAGTTATAAAAGTAGAAAAACCTAATATAACATAAAACAAATGCATTAGGAGGATTCTCATAAATTTTAATTCATGTTGTTTATATAGAGGAAAAGACATTTTCAGTGTTGTACTACACAGTAAAATGTAAACATAGTCTCACATAAGAAATATTGTCAAACACATATTTCAAAATAGTAATAGAACTGAAAATCTCTTGAAAATATTTAACAGTGCTTAATGAGTGAGCCTTATGTGCATGTTTGATGTGTTTCCAGTGATCGCCGTTCTGTTTTATTTTTATTTTTATTTTTTAAGGATACAGATACAGAAAGCTTTATTAATCCCCAAAAGGGCAATTCAGTTTCTACAGTCCATCTAGATCAGTGGTTCCCAAACTTTTTCTGCTGGGACCTTTGGCACATAAGAAAACATTCATTGCCCACCCGTCCCTCAAAATCCTGACAGAAAGACTCTCAAATCCTGTCCCCTGTCTCCCGCAGGAAGTTACCGGAGTCAAATTCCTTGTATGTGCACATACTTGGCCAATAAAGCCCGTGGGAGTCCCAAAAAATTGTCACCCTCTAATTCCAAAACAATAGTATATAGCAGGAGTAGCATGATAAGGCCTGGGTCCAAGTACAATTAATAAATAAAAAGACATCAGAAGGAAAATTAATTATGATAAAAAGAATACAGATAATACAAATAACTGCTTAAAGTAAGATAAAAATAAGAGATGAAAAGTAATAAAAACTAAATGAATAAATAAATAAATGGAAGATGAATTGCACATACCTGTTCTACCTAAAGTGCATTGTGCCAAGAACAAATCAGGCAATAATTATTTCCTCGGCTCAGTATTTTACAGCGTTATTGCTGAAAGAATAACCAAAGTGTTCCTAAACTATTTGCTGGCAGCTTTTAGGCTGATTACCTAGATTGAAGTGAGGACTCGACCCTTTCTTTTATTTAATAGTCTGCTCACTCACTGTGAGAAATACCGTTCCACCTTTAGCGTCTATGATTTAAAAATCCCTGAGGATGTTCCTGATGAGTGTTTTGCGTTCCAGGGTTCGAGAAGCCGTCGGCCATCCAGCAGAGAGCCATCAAACAGATTATTAAAGGCAGAGACGTCATCGCTCAGTAAGTCTTAAATCAGCTGCTGCTCCTCCTCCTCCTCCTCCTCCTCCTCCTCCTCCTCCTCCTCCTCCTCCTCTCTAACAGCTGATATCTGCTGCGTTCAGGTCCCAGTCCGGAACAGGAAAGACGGCCACCTTCTGCGTGTCAGTGCTGCAGTGTCTCGACATCCAGGTCAGTGTCGGCCATGTTGGATCAGCCTGATTGTGTCTGAACAGGAGTGTGAGCTGTGATTTGTTTCCTGTCTGCAGGTGAGGGAGACCCAGGCGCTGATCCTCGCTCCAACCAGAGAGCTGGCCGGACAGATTCAGAAGGTAGCCCCGCCCTCTCGACGTCCCCCCTCCCCGCCCCCAGTTGTCTGTGAGAAGGCGTTATGTGTCGTGCTGTCCCTGTTTCTGATTGGTTGTCTGCGCTCAGGTGCTGCTGGCTCTGGGAGACTACATGAACGTCCAGTGTCACGCCTGCATCGGAGGAACCAACGTGGGAGAGGACATCCGCAAACTGGACTACGGCCAGCACGTGGTGGCCGGCACGCCTGGACGAGTGTTCGGTGAGAGACGCAGAGACGCTGTCGCCTTGACGATGCCCGTCACAGACTCCGTTCTTCAGGTGATCTGATTGGTCCTGTGCCTGGAGCAGGATGTTCACCTGAGTGTGGTTGTGTTTGTGCAGACATGATTCGTCGTAGGAGTCTGAGGACGAGAGCGATCAAGATGCTGGTTCTGGACGAGGCAGACGAGATGCTCAACAAAGGTGAGACACACCTGGAGCCAGAACAGAGCCCAAGAATAGATTAGAACGTGAATGAGTCTGGTGCACGTGGTTCAAGCAGTTCTTGGTAGAGCTGAACGATATGTGGTTATGGTGTCTATATGAGGAGTGAGGGAGACGGAGACGCACACACACTACAAACACCACGGGGACGTTAAAAAGAAAGAAAGTAAAGTGAGCGTGGAAGATAATGCGGCCGGTGGAGAATAGAGGGGGACAGTTTGACTGTTGGTAACGTGATCGGGACGGGATAGAGCAAATAATCAACGGAGCGGGACGGAGCCGCAGATTAAATTAAAAAGTGACGCTGCAATGAGGTGAGGGCGCCCAACTTTAGACAACAACACAGGGAGCAGGACGGGATTTAGGAGTCTGTCTCTGGTGATTTTACAGGACAGGATTTTTGTTGGGGGACAGTCACGTGATCGGGACATGACGGGAGTATTTTTGAGGACTTGGGACGGGAGCAACAAAACATAAATGTTCCTCCATTATCTGGAGGTATTTAGGATTTAAAATGATGACGTAAACCAGAGTGAGGTGTTGCTCAGGTCGCTTGGTGAGATAGAAGCAAGAAACATGTTTGACCACATGAAACAACAGCATCACGTGCTGCATGAAGAGTGAATGAGAGAAACACCGGGGACGTCTCAGTCGTCCCAGAAGAAGAACAATCAGAGTTTGATGCTGATGCGTTCAGTAGCGTTACACCGTATGAGTCGACGTCCACCAGACATAAACACATTACAGACGCTAGAACATAGCACACTGTAAAGACATGGTACCTGTGGACACGGTCTGGAAAGACGGCTTTAAAGACGCTTGATATGGAGATATGACATGTATCATTCAGCCCTAGTTCTTGCTGTGGTTCTTGCTGTGGTTCTTGCTGTGGTTCTTGCCGTCTCTGACGTTGTCGTGGTTCCCTCTTCCTGTCCAGGCTTCAAGGAACAGATCTACGACGTGTACCGTTACCTTCCTCCAGCCACCCAGGTGGTTCTGATCAGCGCCACGCTGCCTCATGAGATCCTGGAGATGACCAACAAGTTCATGACCGACCCAATCCGGATCCTGGTCAAACGGTGAGGACGCCCACCCTCCCCCCTTGGCCTCTCTCTCTCTCTCTCCCTCCCCCTCTCTCTGTCTGACTGACTGTCTCTCACCCTCAGTGATGAGTTGACTCTGGAGGGCATCAAGCAGTTCTTCGTGGCCGTGGAGAGAGAGGAGTGGAAGTTCGACACTCTGTGTGACCTGTACGACACCCTGACCATCACACAGGCCGTCATCTTCTGCAACACCAAGAGGAAGGTCAGAGACCATGATGTTCACAGTTCACACATGCTAATACTGTTAGCGTTAGCCTTAGAGACTAGCTTAGCTGTTAAAGTTGTTGGTTTATTCCTCCTAGCTGTATGCTAATACTGTTAGCATACGTGTATGGTGGTTTCCATTCAGTACATTAGCAAACTGGTTAGCAAATGTGACTTTCTACAATGAAACGGATTCATGACATGTTTCAGCTTCTTTACCAACGTCTAATCCGATTGGCTGCTGTGAACCACATAAAGCTACCTGATTGGCTCACTTCAGTCTCAGTCATAGCTAGCTTAGACTTCTGCTTAAAGTTTATGCAGAGGCTACAGCGATAACGTAGACGCCGTAGCTGACGTGCACATCCTCAGAAATGCAACTACACGACACAGACGCTGTGATTGGTCCGTTTGGTAGCAGCGCGTTTCCGCTTTAGTTTTTCCGGCTGCTTCTCCGTTTACGCAGTTTTCGAATCGGTAAAGAATCTGTGAGGTAACCGAGGAGGTTTGGAGATACAGACGTTTGTACGACTCGAGCTCGTTGAACGTTTCAGTCGCCAGTGTCGAATGTATGTATATATGTGTCTATGGTCTGTGGTCGTGTCCAGCAAAGCATTGTGGGAAGTGGTAGTCTGACCGTGCTGCGTTTCAGGTGGACTGGCTAACGGAGAAGATGAGGGAGGCCAACTTCACGGTGTCGTCGATGCACGGAGACATGCCGCAGAAGGAGAGGGAGTCCATCATGAAGGAGTTCAGATCAGGAGCCAGGTAGCGCTCTGATTGGTTGGTGACTCTTTGCTTGATGATTGATTGGTCTGATGATTTCTAAACCGGCCCGTGTCTGTGTCTCAGTCGTGTGCTCATCTCCACCGACGTCTGGGCTCGAGGTCTGGACGTCCCTCAGGTGTCCCTGATCATCAACTACGACCTGCCCAACAACAGAGAGCTCTACATCCACAGGTATGTATCCCTACGCGGGAAGTAGTCCCTCCGCCCGGCGCTCGGTGACCCTGACCTCTCCTCTTCCTCCAGGATTGGTCGGTCCGGTCGCTACGGCCGCAAAGGTGTGGCCATCAACTTTGTGAAGAACGACGACATCCGGATCCTGAGAGACATCGAGCAGTACTACTCCACCCAGATCGACGAGATGCCCATGAACGGTGCGTTGCCACGGAAACGCCACGCCCTCCTGTCGGCTAAACGCTAGCTTAGCATTAACCCGTGATGTTTGTTTTCTTTCTCTCCGCAGTGGCTGATCTGATCTGACCTGGATGACATCACACAGAAGCCCCGCCCCCTCCCTCATGTTGTTTTTAATGGTTTTTTGTTTCTTCTTCATTTGACGAAGAGAGTTGACCGTCAGCTTTGTTTTTGTAAATAAAGATGTTTTGGTTTGAACAAACGAGACTCAGAAGTTGATTTATCTTTCAATGAACTTTATCTTTAAATATGATTTTATTTCTTTGACAAAAAGAAGGAAAAATAAAACATGAATGACTTTCAACTGAACAGAGTCACTGGTCAATGAATCAAACACAATAAAAACAATAAAGAATGATTAGATCACTTCCAAGATGGCCGACAATCGATGAGCCGCCATCTTGTTTCCGCCGACCTCACGCCCCCGATTCCCCCGGTCAAGCATCTATCACGGTCAAGATGGCGGCTGAGGGGCAGGGGGTGGAGCCTCCGACTGACATCGCCATGGCAACATGAAAATACGTGTCCTTTAAAGACGTTTAAAGGGCCAGTTCACCAAAGCAACACCTACAGTATAAACATGTTCGTAGTGGTCGTAATAGGAAGTGATGTCACAACAGGAAGTCGCCGTTGATTTAAAGGAACCATTCACGTCTGAGCTTAGCGTGTACATGACATGTACATGTGGGATCAATGAGCCGACGGGACCTGTGTAGGGATGGGGGCGGGGCTTAGCATTGCCAGCGCCGATTGGCTGCTTTGAGACAGGAAGTGTGTGAGTGGCGTCAGAGGAGGAGGTGGAGGCGGGGCCTACGGGTCGCGGCGGATGAACCAGATCTCGTTGCGGCGCCGCGGCACGCCGGGGTTCTCGTACACCGCGACCAGGTAGCGGTCTCTGTGGAGGTCGTCTCTCGTGCCAAGCGTCTCCCACAGCAGACGGACCTGGTGGGACACCGTCTCCTCGGTGGTCGTCCCAAAGAACACCCTGGCGGCGGCCAATCAGAGAGCAGCGTCAGTCACACGAAGCAGCAGAGGTTAATTAGTGACATCACAAGTTTTACAGGTCAGCTGATGACAGGTCGGTCACATGACAGTGAAGAGGCTCTGACCTGGTGATGACTCTGATTGGCTGTCTGTGGACAATGGCGACGTCGGGGTCAAAGGCCCGGGGCGGCTCGTTTTGGAACTGGGCCGGCAGGAAGAACGCCGTCTCCACCTCCTTGTTAAACGTGCACCCGTCCCCCATCACCTGGATGTTACTGAGCACCGGCACCGTCATGCCCAGATACTGACCTGCAGATACCAACATCAGCACGCCATCAGGACGCCATCAGGACGCCATCAGGACGCCATCAGGACGCCATCTCTACACCTTCATTACCTGCTGAGTTTTCTTTACAGATGAAACGCATCAGCTTCATGAATCCTTTAGAGATGCTCTGTTCGTACAGAGCTTCACTCTGAGTCACACAGGCCCAGTGACCGGCCGGGTACAGACGCTCCTCGAACACAACCTCCCCCATCTGAGGGGTGAGGGGGGAGACAGAGACTGATCAGGCACTGACACTTGAACACAACCTTTGGGTGGTGGTGGGTGGGTGGTGGTGGTGGATGTTTACCTTCTCATGGCAGGAGATGGTGGCGTATGGGAGGGGCTCCCTCTGCTGGCTGTTACGGGTCATTTCCTGGATGGGTCCTGTCATTTCTGTAACACAAGAAGAAGCTGTCATTGGTCACTTCCTGTTTCTGACCAGTCGTAAATGTCGTAAACAGCAAACATCGGCAGCCATTTTGGCTCCTGTAGGTAGTGTTGTTCGCTCCACTTCCTGCTGGCCCCGCCCCCTCACCTGGAGGCACTGACACCTGGTGGGTGCTGGCCACGGCCTGCCAGTGAGTCAGCAGACGTTGTCTCTCCTCCTCGTCCATTGGTTCAGGGTTGTCTGTGATGTCATCATCCAGCTCCTCCTCGTCCAGTCCCTCGAGGTCTTCCAGAGAGATCAGAGCCATGATGGTCACCTTTGACCTCTGACCTGCAGACAGGAGCTTTGTTTATTCCTGTAGAGACAGACAGGTGAGAGACAGAGACAGACAGGTGAAGAATTTTAAATCCTGTCACACTTCCGGTAAAGCTCGACTCTTATTTTGTTAAGTCTTTGTTTATAATCAATAAATAAACACGCGATCGGTTTTGATCGACTTGTTCCTGATCGACCCTGATCAGTTTGGTTAATCGATCACCGAACCCGCCCCGGGTCAGCCGGTTCATGTCTGTCCAGGAGGAAAAGTAGGTCACCGGGGACCCGGTCCAGACATCCCGCTGACCCACTCCGCTTCGAACAGGTTGGTTCTACAGACTTCAGAGTCTCCATCTGGACTAACGGGACCGCGGTGGACCCGGAACTGAACCGGATCGTCTGCACTTAGCACAGCGGAGTTAGCTGCGTTAGCGCGTAGCAACCTCCACATTCTACCGGCGTTAGTAACGTTAGCACGCGCCTCCGGACCGAATCAGTTCGGTCAGAACCGGGAGCTCGCGGGTTCGGCCCGCAGGAAGCTGTCTTACCGTGTTCGGGTCGCACCTGTCCGCCAGGTGAGTCTGCACCGTCAATCACAACAACAACAACAACAACAACAATAAAACTGCCGCTTCTTCTTCTCTGTTTCCGGTGGACGGCCCGCGTCCGGCGTTTCAAAATAAGAGTCTGCAGGGAGACGACGTCATCCCGTTTTCAGAACCTAATGTTCTGGTTCTGGGTTCATGTTTCACCAGAGTCACTGATCTGAAAGTATAACGTTCCTCTATGTGGCACCACGCGTCAATGGACTGGTTCTGGTTCTGGTTCCGGTTCTGGTTCTGATCATTGAGAGGTTTGTGATCAGCTGATCGCCTGCCTTTATGTCATGTTTATGAATGTTTTCCAGTGAGTCCGTGATGTTAACTGTAGATGTAAACATTAAACACATGTTTATTATCTTTTGTGACATGTTGATCATTTTGTTCTAGTCTCAGCCTTTAGCCCAGGAGTCTGAACTGGAGCGTCCAGCAGGCGGCGCTGTAGACTGACCACAGGAGACAGGCTGCTCTTCCTGCTCACATCACGTCCTGTTGACCCGTGCGGTTTGTGGCTGACTCTGGGGTCAGAGGTCAGAGGTCACAGCGGCAGTGGAAGGCGTCGGTGTCAGCTGTTTTTCTCCAGCGTCAGCAGATCTTAAAGAGCTCTGCTGCAGCGTCTTTAAATTTTCATCAGTGATGAATTATTCACGAGAAACGCTGCAGAGCTCAGCCTCTCTTCTTCTGTGGTTCCGTCTGACTCAGGTCACGTGACCCCACCAGCCATCAACATGTCCTCGTCCTCGTCCTCCAGGATCTCTGATCAGGGTCTCTGATCAGCTGATCGCTGGACATGGAGGCAGCTGATTGGTCGGCTGCTGCTGAGTCAGAAAGAAAAACTCAAAAACTCCCAGAGGATCAAAACACTGCAGCTGCTGTCCGTCCTCGTCTCTGATGTCTCTGCTTGTCTCTGATGTCTATGCTTGTCTCTGATGTCTCTGCTTGTCTCTGTTTGTCTCTGATGTCTCCGGTTGTCTTTGTCTTTCTCTGATGTCTCTGTCTAAGGTTGTCTCTGTCTGTCTCTGCTTGTCTCTCTTTGTCTCTTATGTCTCATTTTGTCTCAATTTGTCTCTGACGTCTCAGTTTGTTTCTATTTGTTTCTATTTGTCTCTGATGTCTGTCTCTGTTTGTCTCTGATGTTTCATTTTGTCTCTATATGTCTCTGATGTCTCAGTTTGTCTCTGATGTCTCTGTCTTTTTATGTCTTCAATGTCTTCATGTCTCTGCTGTCTCTAATGTCTCCATCATCACCAGCTTCATTTAAACAGTCAGGACTTCTATCTACTGGAATCTACTGGAAATCGAACAGTAGAAGAAGAGGTGTCGTTTCCTCCATGTCCTCCTCCAGTCCTGAATGTCTTAGAGTCTTAGAAGACAACCAAGGCGTCTCCATGTCTCCTACGTTGCTGTCCACATGGATTCCAGCTTCGGTTCATGTTTTCAGACACGTGTTTCTGCCTCCACGCTGCAAAGACATGAAAATGTGTTCAGTCCAACCCAGGAGACACCTGTCCTCTTACTGGACACATCTGTCTTTCTATTTATTAATAATAATAATAATAATAATCAGATCCAGCAGTGTTTATGTTTCTCTCCAGCTGACGATCAAACTGAATATTCTATCTGAACCTGGAGGACATTAATAATTCACCTGCTCCCTGATTGGACGCATTAATATTACATCACTGTTTCCATGGCAACACAGACAGATAGATAGATAGATAGATAGATAGATAGATAGATCAGGTGAGAGGAGGCCCCGCCCCCTTCACACTAACAGGATGTGTTGCTGTTTTCAAACTGGTTCTGATCCGTTACAACACGGGGCACGTTTACATCAACCTGTGAGGTCACGACCACAAGATGGCGCCGTTCATGTGGCGTTCACGAACACGTCAAACACGCTGAACACATGAAACCTGAGTCGGCCTGAAGGCAGCATCAGAGTCAGAGTCTGGCTGCAGTTTAAAGCAGATCGTTATCTGCCTGCAGGGAGTCGGCCGTGGTCAACCATGGCGTGCTCGTGTTGTGGAGGTGTTGTGGTGGGGGGGGGGTTATTATCTGAGCCCAGCAGGGTGGTGGTGGTGGAGGGGGCACAGGTCACCCTCTGCGCTGCTGCCGTGGTTTAATGAGGCCGAGCCGCTCAGCGTCCGCCGTTTCACCGCTGGGCCTCATTAACGTCGACGGCACCCCAACCCCCCCCCCCCCCCCCCCCCGCCCCCGGCCCCTAACGAGCCACGAGGAGATGGTGGCGTGGGCGTCGCCATGGTGACAGGGACAGCCGAGGGCGGACGGAGAGAAAACGTTTTAAATGTGGAGACTGAAGGCTCTCATTACCGAGGTCAGATGTTCCAGCGCAGCGGGAAGTGGGATGTTTGCTGAACCGCCTTTAAAGAGTCACAGAAGAAGAAGAAGCTCTGACCAGCTACAACTTTTATTTATTCAGTCATCACTTGCTCATATATTCATGGATCCTTCAGTCAATGTTCTTTATGTCCAACATTTTGTGGCGTACAGAGACTCTGAGCGTCTCCACAAAACAAGATTAATCACGAAGGCGTTTACCACAGGTGTCAACACATAGAAGAACCAAAGGAACACAAGACGACAAGTGAATTCAGAACACGATGAGAATGATGAAAGAGCGTAATGTAAAACCAAACATCAGACCTACACTGGAGCTCAATCAAAGCTCTAAAGCTCTGAAGCTCTATTTATTTTCCCCCGTTGTTAACAAAAGACCAGAGAACACAGCATCCTGTTCAGAGGTCTGATATGAGAAACCTTTCTCAGGTGGTGACTTCATCGTTGAGCTGTGAACTGGGGACTTGTTGATTGCTTGTGATGAGAGATCGAGACGCCGCAAAGCTGTTAATTCTTCATCGGGAAGTTGACGAAAACTTACTTGACATTACAGGAAGGCAGACTGAGAGACAAACGGCTACCTCTGTGATGTCACATCTCAACCACCAAACGTCCTCCTGCCCTGCAGACCATCCTTCAGTCCTAAGCATCTCGGTTCCTATGAGTGCAACAATCAATTAAAAGACATATTCCACAGTAATCTGGTGTTAATTTCAATTAATAAATATACACTTTATATAAAAGACCTGATAGTTAATTGGAGAACAGCATTAAATAGCTGCTAGACCATTATCTCTGTGTAATCTAGTGGTGGTACATTGTTACAGTGTAATCTGATGGTGTTATAGTCTGTTATAATCTGACAGTTTTACAGTGTAATCTGGTGCTTTTACAGTGTTATAATGTATCTGACAGTGTTACAGTGTAATCTGGTGCTTTTACAGTGTTATAGTGTAATCTGACGGTGTTATAGTGTATGTGATGGTGATACAGTGTAATCTGGTGCTTTTACAGTGTCATAGTGTTATCTGACAGTGTTACAGTGTAATCTGACAGTTTTACAGTTTAATCTGACGGTGTATAGTGTATGTGATGGTGATACAGTGTAATATGGTGCTTTCAAAGTGTCATAGTGTTATCTGACAGTTTTACAGTGTAATCTGAGGGTACTACAACTATAATCTGCTGCTTTTACAGCATTATAGTGTAATCTGATGGTGTTACAGTGCCGTAGTGTAATCTGAGAGCGTTACAGTTTAATCTGGTGGTGTTATAGTGTTACAGTGTTATCTTGTAGTGATACAGAGTGCTCCGGTGGTGATACAATATAATCTGATGGTTGTACAGTGTAATCGGAGGGTGTTACAGTGTAATCTGCGAGTTACAGTGCATTGTGATGGTGGTGGAACAGTGTTGCAGTTCAGCCTGATGGTGTCACGGTGTAATCTGATGTTTGTACAGTGTTACAGCGTAATAAAGTGCTTTTAAAGTGTTACAGTGTAATCTGAGGGTGCTACAGTGTAATTTGAGGGTGCTACAGTCTAATCTGATGTTGTTACAGTGTAATTTGGTGTTTGTGGTACATGGTGGTGAAACGGTGTTGCAGTTTACCCTGGTGGTGTTACAGTATTACGGTGTAATCTGATGTTCGCACTGTGTTACAGTGTAATGAGGTGCTTTTACAGTGTTATCTGGAAGTGATATAGAGTGCTCCTGTGATGATACAATATAATCTGATGGTTGTACAGTCTAATCTGATAGTGTTACAGTGTAATCAGTGCAGCGCTACGGTGCATTGTGATGGTGGTGGAACAATGTCACAGTTTAACCTGGCAGTGTTACAGTGTTACGGTGTAATCTGATGGTAATACAGTGTAATCTGATGGTGCTCCAGTGTAATCTGATGGTGATACAGTGTAATCTGATGGTGTTACAGTGTAATCTGATGGTGATACAGTGTAATCTGATGGTGATACAGTGTAATCTGATGGTGCTCCAGTGTAATCTGATGGTGATACAGTGTAATCTGATGGTGCTCCAGTGTAATCTGATGGTGCTACAGTGTAATCTGGTGGTGTTACAGTGTAATCTGATGGTGATACAGTGTAATCTGATGGTGTTACAGTGTAATCTGATGGTGCTACAGTGTAATCTGATGGTGATACAGTGAAATCTGATGGTGCTCCAGTGTAATCTGATGGTGATACGGTGTAATCTGATGGTGCTCCAGTGTAATCTGATGGTGATACGGTGTAATCTGATGGTGCTACAGTGTAATCTGATGGTGCTCCAGTGTAATCTGCTCGTAGCCAGCCTACCTTCGGCTCAGCTCTTGTTGATGAACAGTGAAGCTCGGTGTCGTCAGCTGATGAGCTGCTGTGTTCTGTCTCTGCAGTGAATGTTAATGTTGAACTCTCAGCGTCTCCAGCTGCTCAGCATGCAGACTGTGTCGGCTCGGTTCTGTTATTCTGTCCATGAAGGAACGTGTTCATCATGTTTGACTCTCAGAGAGAACAAAGATGCTTCGGGCTCATGTCAGATGATCGGGATGAATACGGAGGATTTATGGAACAGCTCATTAAAAAGCTGGGCGAGAGAGAGAGGTCTCACTCTGCTGTTTCACTTAGACGACGTCCTCTGATTCTGTTTTTATCGACATCAATGATGTGATTTCTTTTTCTTTTTCTTTGACATGAATAAAGTTTCTGCAGAACAGACACCATCAGGATTGTTAGAATGAGGTTTTTCATTATGGTCAATCTTGTGATCACTGAGATGAAGTAAAACTGTGCTGCAGGCTGTCAGCTGTGATGATGATGATGATGATGAAGATGATGGAGATGATGGAGTGATGTGGGTGAAGAGGTGCATGATGATGAAGATGATGGAGTGATGTGGGTGAAGAGGTGCATGATGAAGGCACTTTAGAAACGTCTTCACCTTCACTCACATAAAGTCTGGTTGAACTTGATCCTGACACAGACGATCGATTAGTTCATCTGATGGTTTAACACGTCTCGTCCAAACTGATCAATGTGACGATCAATAAGCGACCACTTGGTCACAGTCAGATATAATAATAATAATAATATATATATATATATAATGCTGCTTTAACTAATCATCCATCGGCTCATTCTGACTGTTACTGAGTTTTACAGTGAAACAGGAAGTCGGCTGATCAGCTGATCATTGATCAGTGAATCCATTGATTTTCATCTTGGAGGTTTAGAATCGGGACCAGACACACACACACACACACACACACACACTCTGTGACCTCTATCAGCAGCAGCTTCAACACAGCGATTATATTCACACCTCAGACAGAGAACACTTGCTCTGACTGAGTGTTAATTAAAACTCTGGTCATGATCATCACCCCCCCCCCCCCAACCCCCCCCCCCCCCCCCCCCCCCCGTTGGAAGGTGAGGCTGCAGTATCTGTCCTGTCGGTCGATACGAGCTGATGAGGACAACAATCAATAAGTTCTGATGATGAGGGGGTGATGGTAACAATGCTAATGACACGCAGAGAGCCGAGGATCGTGGGAAATATCCCACCCAGTTATTGATTGGGTTCTGTGTCTGAGCAGCTGATGGAGCCTGCAGAGAAACATCGTTATCACCAAGAACGAATGAAAGACCTGGAAACACCTGGAACGCAGCGCCCCCTAGACTCAAAGTTTTGTGTGTCGTTCACTTTATTTCCCGTCTCATTGTTCTTGATCAGTGTTCTCAGACAATCATCTCAGTGTTGATCCTCGTTAGTCCTGAGGATCGTTCCTCTTGTTCCACGGCTTTCAGTCTAAAACCGTCCTTGGTCTCACAGACCGTGAAGATGAACGGCAGATATGTTGGTTCCATGTTAGTTCTGTGTTGGTTCTGTGTCCGTTCCATGTTGGTTCCATTTTGGTTCCATTTTGGTTCCATGTCGGTACAATATTGGTTCAATGTTGGTTCCTTGTCAGTTTCATATCGGTTCCACATCGGTTCCATGTTGGTTCTCCGTTAGTTCTGTGTCGGTTCCAATTTGGTTCTATGTCGGGTTCCCTGTTGGTTCCATGTCGGGTTCCATGTTGGTTCTGTGTCGGTTCCATGTTGTTCTGTGTTGGTTCTATATTGGTTCCACATCAGTTTCATGTTGGTTCCCTATTGGATCCATTTTGGTTCCATGATGGTTTCATGTCGGTTCCACACTGGTTTTATGTTGGTTCCAATTTGGTTCTATGTTGGTTCCATAATTGTTCCTTGTCAGTTACATGTCGGTTCCACATCTGTTCCATGATGGTTCCCCAGTGGTTTCATGTTGGTCACATATTGGTTCCTTGTCAGTTAAATGTCGGTTCCACACCGGTTCCATGGTTCCATGGTTCCTTGTCAGTTCCATAATGGTTCCTTAGCAGTTCCACATCAGTTCCATGTTGGTTCCCCATTGTATCCATTTTGGTTCTATGATGGTTCCATGTCGGTTCCATGTTGGCTCCATGTCAGTTTCCATGTTTGTTCCATGTTGGTTCAGTTTGGGTTCCCCATTGGTTCCATGACACTTCCATTTTGGTTCCTTGTCAGTTCCATGTTGTTCCATGGTGGTTCCACATATGAAATATAAATAAAAATATTAATTTTCAACACAGAGACCTGGAGGTCACTGAGCGCGCTCAGATGACTTCCTGTTCACAGGAAAACAGATCAATATTTATTTGATCAGGTTTCATCGCGCTGCATTAAACACGGGAACACATCATTTGACATGTCGCATGGTTCTGTTTCACTGACTCGTTCTCTGTCAGTTGTTTTTGTGTTTCTGTAGCAGGTCACACAGCCGTGGTCAGACATTAAGCATAACACCGTTTAGTGCTCTGGTTCTATTCCTGGTTCTCAGACAGAGAACCAGGAATAGAACCAGAGTCTGAATGTGTTTCCCTGCAGAGCTGCAGTCACCCTGAAAACCAAACGGAGGAGCTGACGCTGTAGAATCTGAACCATCTGAAGCTTGAATCGTCCGTCGGCCGTGGATCAATAAATGATTTTAAAGATCGATCGTTTTCAGATCTGTTCTTTAATTCACAGCTGATTATCGATCAGCTGATTGATGACTACATTTACCTCCACTTATTTCCACCTCTGTCCCCTCAGCCAATCACAGATGTCAAAGTCAAGGTGGGGGACTCTAGGGGGAGGGGGGCATTCCAGGGGGAGGGGAGGGGGGTCGTGTTACAGGAAGCAGCAGAGTCCAGCCGGGACGCTGATGAATTATTGATCAACTAATGGACAAGTTTTTTTTTTTTCTCTGTCACGTTGAGTTTGACTCTGAGAGGACGACAGGAGTCACCTGAGATTTCCCATGAGGCCTCAGTCACCAGGTCACCACGGAAACACGACAACATCCTGACGAGTCAGCTGAGACCAACAGAGGACGAGTAAAGTCACCTTCATCATCATCATCACCTTCATCACCTCCTCACCTTAATGACCTTCATCACCACCTTCATCATCGTCTTCATCACCTCAGACTCTAACACAGGGTCTGGTCTTTATGAGCCAGTAATTGTCATTAAATCTTCATCATCATCTTCATCACGGTGTGGTCCACTCGGTCAGCAGTGACGTCATTAGTCGCCTGGTCTTTTCAAAATAAAACACCGTGATGGGAAAGAGTCTTACTTAGTTTCTATTATTACTACTGAGACAAAGAGTCCTGCTGATGTTTCCATGACAACGCTGCCAGCATCCACACCATGTGTTCGTGAGTTCATAATTTATGCATGTGTTCATCGTGTGTTCATCATGTGTTCATCATGTGTTCATCATGTGTTATAATCATGTGTTCATCATGTGTTATAATCATGTGTTCATCATGTGTTCATCATGTGTTCATCATGTGTTATAATCATGCGTTCATCATGTGTTCATCATGAGTTCATCATGTGTTCATCATGTGTTCATCATGTGTTATAATCATGAGTTCATCATGAGTTCATCATGTGTTATAATCATGTGTTCCTCATGTGTTCATCATGTGTTCATCATGTGTTCATCATGTGTTCATCATGTGTTCATCATGTGTTCATCATGTGTTCATCATGTGTTCATCATGTGTTCATCATGTGTTCATCATGTGTTCATCATGTGTTCATCATGTGTTCATCATGTGTTCATCATGTGTTCATCATGTGTTCATCATGTGTTCATCATGTGTTCATCATGTGTTATAATCATGTGTTCATCATGAGTTCATCATGTGTTCATCATGTGTTATAATCATGTGTTCATCATGAGTTCATCATGAGTTCATCATGTGTTCATCATGTGTTCATCATGTGTTATAATCATGTGTTCATCATGAGTTCATCATGTGTTCATCATGTGTTATAATCATGCGTTCATCATGTGTTCATCATGAGTTCATCATGTGTTCATCATGTGTTCATCATGTGTTATAATCATGAGTTCATCATGAGTTCATCATGTGTTATAATCATGTGTTCCTCATGTGTTCATCATGAGTTCATCATGTGTTATAATCATGTGTTCATCATGTGTTCATCATGTGTTCATCATGTGTTCATCATGTGTTCATCATGTGTTCATCATGTGTTCATCATGTGTTCATCATGTGTTCATCATGTGTTCATCATGTGTTCATCATGTGTTCATCATGTGTTCATCATGTGTTCATCATGTGTTATAATCATGTGTTCATCATGTGTTCATCATGTGTTCATCATGTGTTATAATCATGTGTTCATCATGTGTTCATCATGTGTTCATCATGTGTTATAATCATGTATTCATCATGAGTTCATCATGTGTTATAATCATGCGTTCATCATGTGTTCATCATGAGTTCATCATGTGTTCATCATGTGTTCATCATGTGTTATAATCATGTGTTCATCATGTGTTCATCATGTGTTCATCATGAGTTCATCATGTGTTCATCATGTGTTATAATCATGTGTTCATCATGTGTTATAATCATGTGTTCATCATGTGTTCCTCATGTGTTCATCATGAGTTCATCATGTGTTATAATCATGCGTTCATCATGTGTTCATCATGAGTTCATCATGTGTTCATCATGTGTTATAATCATGTGTTCATCATGTGTTATAATCATGTGTTCATCATGTGTTCATCATGTGTTATAATCATGTGTTCATCATGTGTTCATCATGTGTTCATCACGTGTTATAATCATGTGTTCATCTTGTGTTCATCATGTGTTCATCATGTGTCATAATCATGTGTTCATCATGTGTTCATCATGTGTTATAATCATGTGTTCATCATGTGTTCATCATGAGTTCATCATGTGTTATAATCATGCGTTCATCATGTGTTCATCATGAGTTCATCATGTGTTCATCATGTGTTCATCATGTGTTATAATCATGTGTTCATCATGAGTTCATCATGTGTTCATCATGTGTTCATCATGTGTTCATCATGTGTTATAATCATGTGTTCATCATGTGTTATAATCATGTGTTCATCATGTGTTCCTCATGTGTTCATCATGAGTTCATCATGTGTTATAATCATGCGTTCATCATGTGTTCATCATGAGTTCATCATGTGTTCATCATGTGTTCATCATGTGTTATAATCATGTGTTCATCATGTGTTCATCATGTGTTCATCATGTGTTATAATCATGTGTTCATCATGTGTTATAATCATGTGTTCATCATGTGTTCATCATGTGTTATAATCATGAGTTCATCATGTGTTCATCATGTGTTCATCATGTGTTCATCATGTGTTATAATCATGTGTTCATCATGTGTTCATCATGTGTTATAATCATGAGTTCATCATGTGTTCATCATGAGTTCATCATGTGTTCATCATGTGTTCATCATGTGTTCATCATGTGTTATAATCATGTGTTCATCATGTGTTCATCATGTGTTATAATCATGTGTTCATCATGTGTTCATCATGTGTTCATCATGAGTTCATCATGTGTTATAATCATGAGTTCATCATGTGTTCATCATGTGTTCATCATGTGTTATAATCATGTGTTCATCATGTGTTCATCATGTGTTCATCATGTGTTAAAATCATGTGTTCATCATGTGTTCATCATGTGTTCATCATGTGTTAAAATCATGTGTTCATCATGTGTTCATCATGTGTTCATCATGTGTTAAAATCATGTGTTCATCATGTGTTCATCATGTGTTCATCATGTGTTATAATCATGTGTTCATCATGTGTTATAATCATGTGTTCTTCATGGGCTGTGATCATGAGTTCATCATGTGTTCATCATGTTTTCTTAATGAGATCACCATTGGTTTTGCATGTGTTCATGTGTTCATCGTGTTTTGTGATCATTGACCTCCTACTAACACAACAGTCAGCTCCACTCTCCACTTCCTGTCCGGACTTTCACAATAAGAGTCTATCGAGCGCCTGTAGTAGTATAGTAAGTAGAGTTTGTGTCCATGTGACTGATCTGTTTCTGTTGTGGTCAGATGATAAATTTATCTGAACCATGAAAACATTTAAAGCTACAAAATAAAAGTCTGTGGTTAAAACTAAAGGAGAAAGAATATTTTATCCACAGAGACATTAATGCTGAGCTCCTCTTCCACACCAGAGATCAAGACACGAGCCAGTGGCTAGCATTTTCATACCAATTCTACTTTTACTAATAAATCACACCACTACCACGTCTTGGGCGGCCTGCAGTTTATTTTGAAAGCGTGGGACTTCCGGTGCCGCCGTGCTACCTGCGGTCACCTTGACGCAGCTCCGTCAGTCGGCATGACAACGAGCTCTCGAGGGCAGGACGGACGGGGAACGGCTGACGGGCGCGAGGATGGCAGCAGAAGATGCCCAGTAACGGGAACCGAGCGAGCGGCAGCACCGGGACCTGCCACGGGACCTGCTCCGGGACCGGCACTGGAACCGGCTCGGTCCATGTCCCGGCCATGGAGAGAGCCCGGCCGGCGACGGTGACGGTGTCCGCGGTGAGCCTGTGCCTCAGCGTCCTGTCCCTGCTGCTGCTGGTCACCGCCATCTCCACCGACCACTGGTACGAGACCGACACCCGCCGACACAAGGACAACTGCGACCGCCACGGATCCGACTCCAACGACCAGAAGAACCGCGAGATGCCCATCTACCACCTGCCGCTGGTGGACACCGGCAGCGGCGCATCCCGGCAGCGGGACGTGGCGCTGATGAAGCCCGTGCATGTGGGCAGCAGAGAGGAGGAGCTGCTGGAGAACTGGCGGGCCATCCTGGGGATGGGCATCCTGGAGACGGAGTGCGGCAGGCCGCTGTTCTCCACGCACTCCGGCCTGTGGAGGAAGTGCTACTTCAAGGGCCTGGACCCCGACATCGACAAGCTCATCGTCCGGGGTCAGACATGCACATCAGATATGCAGATATACATTTTATTCTCATTTATATCACATATATACTGTGCATATATGTGCCCATATAACATATCTGTCACATTATGTAAACAGTATACACAGTATTATGTATGTATTATGTACAGTACTGTATACAGTATATACAGTACACACACCCATCTGGACGTACATATACATACAGACATATATGGGCCTGTATATGTCTGTAAACACTATATATACTTTGTACTGTATATACACATAAATAAACAATGAGTGATCAGCACTTACAGATTCATGTAGATATAGTTATACGTATATTATGGTGACAAACTACATATACAGTCTGTATGTTTATGTAACATGTAGACACACCTGTCCTGAAAGATCCATGTTGTGACAGGTGACTTATGGATTGTGGGATATGTTGTCTGTCAGCTGTCAGTGTGAACACTCCTCACTGTGTGATGATATCAGTCCAGGATGGTCAATGATTCTTGATTAAAGTAGAATCTGGATTGTTCATGACAACGCTGACTGAACCAGTTTCAGACCAAGACTCAGTTCACCGTAGTTTTAAACTGGTTTCACTCTGGTTTTAAACTGGTTCCAAATTGGTTTTAAACTGGTTTCAAATTGGTTTCACTCTGGTTTTAAACGGGGTTCACTCTGGTTTTGAATTTGTTTCGCATTCTGTTTTTAAACTGGTTTCACTCTGGTTTTAAACTGGTGTCACTCTGGTTTTAAACTGGTTTCAAATTGGTTTCACTCTTGTTTTAAACTGGTTTCACTCTGGTTTTAAATCGGTTCAGACACACTTCCTGTGGCAGAGCTTCACATATCTGAGATGTAGAAGAGGAGAAAGAGAAGATTATTATTTATAGAAACTAGATCCAAGGTGTTTTTAGAAGCAGCACTGTTACAGAAATAATATGAGACTGGTTTCTGACTGGTATTAGACTGGTTTCAGACCGGTCCAGATGGTTCCAGGCCGGTTTCACACTGGTATATGACTGGTTCAGACTGGTTTCGGATTAGTATCAGACTGGTTCAGACTACATAGTTCAGTCTCTTCCAAACTGGTTCCAGACTGGTTTCACACTAGTATCCAACTGGTTCAGACTGGTCCCTGTAGCTGCTGTAGTAGGGCCTGTGCAGGCTGAGAGGTGGTTGGTAATGTGGCGTCTGCAGAACCAGTCCAGATTAGTCCAGACCAGTTCAGACTGTTTGCAAACTGGTTTTATACTGGTTCAGACTGGCTGTGACTGGTCCCAGACTGGTTCCAAACTGGTTCTGCTGCAGCTGCTGTAGTTAGGCCTGTGCAGGCTGAGAAGTGGTTGGTAACGGTGACGTCTGCAGTTTTTGTCGCTGCAGTCTCTGGCGAGCTGCCGACCTGAGAGCTGGAGGTCAGAGGGATGGTGAGCGGAGAGGAGCTGGACCCCGACAACACTCAGACCACACATCAGATTACAGCGCTTCAAATCACATTAGATAACATTATGTTACATATCATTACACTGCATTAGGCTGGACCCTGAGCTCAGATCAGATTAGATCAATCGATCCCAGAGGAGATGATCAGAGGCAGCTTGGAGCAAACACAGAGGAAGACTGGTTCTATGTCTGCTGCAGTCTGAGGTCACATGGTCACTGTCACTACTATCATCTGGTCACGTGATCACTGTTATTACCATCCCCTGATCACATGATCACTGGCGCTGCCATTACTATACCTACTACCTTCAAATCAAGAACGTGAAGTTCTAACTTAGAACTGGACCCCGATAACACCTTGTTACCAACACGTGAAGCTCTAACATGTAAAACTCTAGAATGCGAATCTCTAGAATGCGAATCTCTAAAACGCGAAGCTCTAGCATGTGAAGCTCTAATACATGACGCTGTAACACGTGAAGCTCTAACATGTGAAGCTCTAAAATGTGAAGCTCAAAAACGCAGCTCTAGCACGTGATGCTCTAACATTTGAAGCTTTAGCACGTGAAACTCTTAACACGTGAAGCTCTAATACGTGACGCTGTAACACGTGAAGCTCCAACATGTAAAGCTCTAAAATACGAATCTCTGAAATGCGAAGCTCTAGCACGTGAAGCTCTAATACGTGACGCTCTAACATGTCAAGCTCTAACATGTCAAGCTCTAAAATGTGAAGCTCAAAAACGCAGCTCTAGCACGTGATGCTCTAACATTTGAAGCTTTAGCACGTGAAACTCTTAACACGTGAAGCTCTAATACGTGACGCTGTAACACGTGAAGCTCCAACATGTAAAGCTCTAAAATACGAATCTCTAAAATGTGAAGCTCTAACACGTGAAGCTCTAATATGTGACGCTCTAACATGTGAAGCTCTAACACGTGAATGTCTAACATGGGAAACTCTAATATAAGTAGCTCTAGCATGTGAACCTCTAAAACGCAAAGTTCTAACATGTGAAGCTCTGGTACACGAAACTCTAATATGAGAAGCTCTAACGCGTGAATGTCCAACATGGGAAACTCTATTATGTGAAGCTCTAACATGTGGTTCTCTAACATGTGTAGCTCTAACATGTGAAGCTCTAGCACATGAAGCTCTAACACGTGAATGTCCAACACGGGAAACTCTAATATGTGAAGCTCTAACGTGTACCTCTACGACGCAAAGATCTCACACATGAATCTCTAAGATGTCAAGTTCTGACTTGTGATGCTCTCACATGTGAAGCTCTGACCCATGAAACTCTGACATGTGAAGCTCTGATGATTTAATCCAAGCAGCAGAATGTTTGTCTACAAGCGTCCCATGTTTCCCACAATGCACCAGGAGACTGTCAGCCATGTCTTTAGACGCTAACGATGTCTCACCTGTGTTCCTGCAGGTATAGCCGACCGCTGCACCGCTGTGAAATATCACTTCTCTCAGCCAATCAGACTGAGGAACATCCCTCTGAACCTGACCAGGACCATCCAACAGGACGAGTGGCACCTACTGCGTAAGTTCACCTACAGAGGAGAGGGACAGTGGACAGGGGCAATGGGCAAGGGGACAGCGGACAGGGGATGTCCCGTCTCTGACTGGATGCTGACTAGAGTAAATAATGCTCATCCTGACTCTTATCATATGGACGTCTGAAGTGTTGCAGTGGGGTTTCCTGGTTGCCACGGAAACATACCATGACAGTCCTCTAAGTCCTGTAACAGAGGGACAGTGGGGGGTGAGCAGGAGGCAGTTACCACGGCAACGCTCTCTGCGCTTCTTCATGTACCGCTCTCGTTGCTGGCAGTACCGCGTGTGTGTGTCTCTCATTTTAAACATCTATCCTTCAGTCTTTGTTGTTTTCAGGTTGTCGTCGTGTTTAATGTCTCCACGGGCGTCTCAACCAGACGAGACAGTTCACTGTAACATGTGTGTAACATCTGTCTCCATGACTGCGTGTCCACAGACCTGCGGAGGATCACAGCTGGATTTCTGGGTATGGCGGCGGCCGTCCTTCTCTGTGGAAGCATCGTGGCGTCAGTGGGATTCTTCTGGGAGGAGAGTCTGACACAGCACGTCTCTGGACTCCTCTTCCTCATGGCAGGTAACTCTTCATCATGGTCTATTCACCTGTAGACTTGTGGCTCCCTCTGCTGGCGACTGCTGGAGCTTACATCCAGAGAGGGACGCCATCAACCCTTCAGCTTGACCGAAGATTAATCCGTTCTGTTCTCTGTTCTGATTGGTTCTGTCTGGACCGTTTCCAGGGATCTTCTGCACCATCTCTCTGTGTACGTATGCAGCCAGTGTGACCTACGACCTCTCCAGGAACCCGCCCTTCATCTACGGCCTGCCGGCAGACGTGGACCACGGTTATGGTTGGTCGATCTGCTGCGCCTGGGCCAGTCTGGGTCTCACTGTGGCGTCCGGCTGTGTTGGTACCACCTTCCCTTTCCTGAGCCGGGCCGGAGCGCTACAATCCAAAACCGCCCGGGAATCTTCTGTCTGATCAGCTGGCTGTCTGTCAAGAGGAGGGGGAGGAGGAGGAAGAACAGGAGGAGCAGCGTTAATGACAGAACTCTGGGGCAGCGTCCGGACAGCGTCCACTGAAGACGGGTTCTGGGAGGAACCTCTCCAGTATTAATCATTTCTGATGTGGATATTAATGAACCTTTAAAAACAATCAATCTAAAATCCAGGTGAATGTTTAGTTTATGAAATCTGTAAATCTAGTTCCTGCTGAGCTCTGGGTCGGACTCACCTGGTCCTCATGTACAGGTGTCATCAGGTCAGGCTTCATTTTTTGCTGATCATTAATCAGGTCCAGGTGAGTCCAGGTGAGTCCAACTGAGTCCAGGTGAGTCCAGGTGAGTCCAGGTGAACCCAGGCCACAAAGCACCACTGATTGTCACTGACTGACGTCACCGACTGGACTGGATGAGACCAGAATCAGATGTAAACAAAAAACACTGTACAGAACCGACAGCACTGAGATCAGTCCTCAGTCCATCGGATCCAAGTCCTCAGACCTGGCCCAAGTCTTTAGACCTGGTCCAAGTCCTCAAACCTGGTCCAAGTCTTTAGACCTGGTCCAAGTCCTCAGACCTCAGACCTGGTCCACGTCTTTAGACCTGGTCCACGTCTTTAGACCTGGTCCAAGTCCTCAGACCTCAGACCTGGTCCAAGTATTTAGACCTGGTTCAAGTCCTCAGACCTGGTCCAAGTCTTTAGACCTGGTTCAAGTCCTCAGACCTGGTCCAAGTCTTTAGACCTGGTCCTTCGGTCAAGACTCTCAGATCTCAGTTGTTCTCATGTTCTCCAGCTGATCATTTCTGGTGTCTGGTTTATCTCTCATGGTGGTGTGGGTGGATCTGGATCTGGTTTCAGCTGACTATAAATCAGACGCCCTCTTTCTCCCCCTGTCCATTTACACTAATGCCATAGAATGTGAAACCCAGTGTGCATGTGAAGAGCTGCCTGTGTCTCCCCTGTGTCTCCCCCCTGTCTGTCCTCCCTGTTCTCTCACCCGTCGGTCAGTCATGTGCTCTGTCTAATGGATGAGTAACCAGGTGAACACCAGAGGGACAGGGTGGACCAGGACACACATAAGCTAATTCTTTTCACTCACAAGTAATGTATTAGTGTGTCTTTGAGACAGAGTCAGGTCTCAGTCCCCCGGGCCTTCCTGTGTCTCTCACTAAGGACAAACGGTTGACGGAGCACAAGTGCGTCTCTCGGCTGTCTCCCCCGACAACAACCTTCAGGAGCTGAAGCATCAGGGTGAAGACCACCACTAAGTTCTACTGATGGACAAGCTGTCCGTCTCCTGTCCTCTAGTCCAGGTGTCAATAATTAGTCACAACCCACAGACTGCTGCAGTGATGGGGACTGATGAGAAACCAGAGACAGAGATCAGACTGGACCAGAATCACCTGGATCTTCTGATCATCATGTTTTGTCTTCTGGTCCCAGAGGACGACCCACTTGACCACGGAACCATGTCCTGGAGTCACTGGTGGTTTGGATCCCAGGGTTCTTCCTCCAAACAGTTATATGTATATAAAGCATTTATATTACTGAATAAACTCTGCCGTCGCCTCCAGCTCCTCCACAAACTGAACGAGGATCATCACTGACATAGAACCACAGAACTCCTGGCCCAGGTAGTCCAGGTATACGACCCTGATGACACAATGACTGTTGCTTGGTGCTGTGTTATTTACTATATCAAGGAGTCAGAGTCGCAGCTGTACCTGCTCATGTAATTCCAGTACCCTCTGATACCCTCTGATACCCTTTGATACCCCCAGATACCCTTTGAGACCCCTGTTACCCTCTGATACCCACTGATACCCTCTGATACCCTTTGATACCCCCTGTTTCCCTCTGATACCCTTTTAGACACCCGTTACCCTCTGATACCCTTTGATACCCCGATACCCTCTGATACCCCCTGATACCCCCTGATACCCTTTGATACCCTTTGATACCCTTTGAGACCCCTGTTACCCTCTGATACCCCCGATACCCTCTGATACCCCCTGATACCCTTTGATACCCTCTGTTTCCCTCTGATACCCTTTGATACCCCCAGATACCCTCTGACACCCTTTGATACCCCATGTTTCCCTCTGATAGCCTTTGAGACCCCTGTTACCCTCTGATACCCCCTGATACCCCCAGATACCCTCTGATACCCTCTGATACCCCCTGATACCCTCTGATACCCTTTGAGACCCCTGTTACCCTCTGATACCCCCTGATACCCTCTGATACCCCCTGATACCCTTTGATACCCTCCGTTTCCCTCTGATACCCTTTGATAACCCCAGATACCCTCTGACACCCTTTGATATTCCCCCCTGTTACCCTCTGACACCCTTTGATACCCTCTGATACCCCTATTTCTCTCTGATACCCTCTGATAACCTTTGATACCCCCGATACGCCTGAAACCGTCAATACCTTCTGACACAGCTAGTACCCGTAATAACCTCTACCTCCTGCTACCCTCTGATACCCCATATACCCTCTGATATTCTCTAATACTCTGATCCCCTTTCATACCCCCCCCATACCATCTGATACTCTGATACCCTCTGATCCTCCCTGATATTGCCCCAAACCCTCTGATACTCCTGGACGTTCTGGTGCCCTCTTGCGCCCCCTGCTGTAAATAAACATGAACAGACTCAAGTGTCTCCTGGTTTCTGGTGCAACTGGTTGATGTATTTATTACGATTAAATATTTGTAAGGTGAACTAAGGAGGCTCTGTGGTTCATCTCTGATAAACTCACGTCCATCAGTATCAAGTCTGATCAGGTAGCTCATTGATCAGAAGACGTTATGTATGTACGTAATACTGACAGATTTCACTTCATGTGTCCAAACTTCATCTCTAGAGGAAGCTGCTGCTAATCCGATCATCCACTAATTAATAGACCAGACTGATGGATGAGGTGTAGAGGTTGGTTGTGAATCTTTCCTCAGTGCTGGAATAAATCCATTCTCTGAGCATGTCTGCTCCACGTGGGGTAAAACATCAGGGTGAGGGGTTTCCAGGAGGGACAGAAACATGGAGGTGTAAAAACAAGATGAACCAAGCTGGAATCCATGTGCACAGAGACGCTGGAGACGTGGAGACATCTTGGTCATCGTCTTCAGGACTAGACACAATCATGGAGAAAACACTGCTTCTACTTCCTCTGTTGTTCCATTTCCAGTAGACTTGATGCTTCACAGCAGCAGAACCTCTTCATCAGTAAAGTTTTACAGTGATTGATGTTTAGATGTCTCCATGGAAACCCTCTGATAATAGTCACTGATCATTGATGATGATGATATTAGAGACAGGGACAGACATCACGGTCATCTTCTCTATCTATTCAGGACTAGACACAAACATGAAGGAGAAACTACTTCTTTGTCTTTTTAGGAAAACTCACTCTACATTTATAAATATCAGTGACCTAGCTCACATAAGTTTAGTCTTTTGACATAACACTGATCGAATCATTGACATGTTGACCCACTGGAGGGACACGGGATAACTTCTCTGCTGCTGAACATCCTGCACAAAACAACAGTGTGTTGACATGAAGAAGAAACTGAATCACAGACGACGGTTTAAACGTCCAGTTAAACTAAAACTGCTGTGTCCACTGGTGACCTTTGACCCTTAGAGAGACTGCCAATCAGGACCAAGAAAGCAATATGTCAACACGATTCAGCTCAACTTTATTTATTTATACATCAACAAAATTCCACCTTGTCTCCAGGGACATAGACAGAGGACACAGAGTTAATGACATGCTGAAAGAAGAAGGCAGAGGACACGGGCACAGTGCATCATGGGAAGTCCCACAGCAGCCGAGACCCAACAGCCTGGACCTATAGCATCATAGTCCCTGAGCAACCTAGACCTATAGCATCATAGGAAGTCCCTTAGAAACCTAGACCTATAGCATCATGTGAAGTCCCTCAGCAGCTTAGATCCAGCAGCCTAGACCTATAGCATCATAGGAAGTCCCCGAGCAACCTAGACTTATAGTATCATAGGAAGTCCCTGAGAAACCTAGACCTATAGCATCATAAGAAGTCCCTGAGAAACCTAGACCTATAGCATCATAGGAAGTCCCTGAGCAACCTAGACTTATGGCTTCGTGGGAAGTCCCTGAGAAACCAGACCTATAGCATCATAAGAAGTCCCTGAGCAACCTAGACTTATAACATCATGTGAAGTCCCTCAGCAGCCTACATCTATAGCATCATGGGAAGTTCCTTCGGCGGCAGCCTAGACCTATAGCATCATGGGAAATCCCTCAACACCCTACATCTATAGCATCATGGGAAGTCCCTCAGCAGCCAGGACCTATAGCAGCATCACTAACAAACTTTTAGATTTATCATAATCCTTCAGTGTAGAGAGGATGTAGATGTGTCCATCTGTGTAAATATACATACTTTATTAATATTAATTCATTATATAATCACATGAACTGCTCTATGAGAGAATAGTGACAATGAGAATATATAAAACATAAACCATCATTCAAGTGAATTCAGTGTTTGAGTTTAAATGTCCCTAGTAGAAGTTTTATGGATTTCAGGTCAAGTTTAAATAAATTGTTCTTAATGAATGAAACATTTAACTCAACATAGAGTCACACAGATTTCAGAAATAGATCAGAGTCAATCTGTAAAGATGTCAGGTACATTGACATTTTATCAGATTAATAAAGGACGTCATGTTCCTAATTAATCCACAGAGGCTATTTCAACAGGTCAGAGTTTAACTGATCAAAGTCTGATTAAAAGGTTGAAATTATGTTTTATTGTTTAAAATCAGACTCATGTCCATAAAGTCAGTTACAGGCCATTTACTGATCTGATACCAGTCAACAGAGAATAAAGATGTTATGACATGAGTTAAAGGAGTAGCTCTTGTGTCCATTAATTCAACAGTTGACGTGTTCATTCAGTTTATCTTTAATTCTCTCTCAATTAGACCGTTTATTTCTCCAGATCACCTCAGATTCATCTGATTGATCCAAGGAGGTACATGATTAACTGATGACTAATAAAGATACAGGCGCTCTGAGGAGTTTATATGGTAATGTCTGTCAATCTGGAGATGTCACCTTTAAGAGACTGATTCATTATTTCATCTTCTACTGAGTCAGTGTGTCCTGTCTGGGTTAAAGGTTGTTCACTGAGTTACTACAGAACAAACTGATCTGAACAACGGCTCTTTCTTTCACATGACATCTATAAATAAATTCATTAATTATGTTTAATAATTATCTCTTTTTGACACTAGTTGTGTTCTCAGGGGATGTGTTGTTGTGTTGTTATTGCTGTGTGTACATAATGTGTATTATACTGTATATATTGTGATTTTTTGTGTTATTGTGTTAATATTAAGTGTAGTTATTGGGTAATTGTGTGTATAAGTGTGTATTATTGCTTTATTATGTGTATAAGTGTGTATTATTGCTTTATTGTGTGTAGTTACCGTGTTGTTTTCTGGTTGTTTTGTGTGTATATACATCAGAGGATCCACTCCGCCCATAAAGAAGCCAGTTTGTGTCGTAAAGTAGCGCATGCGCATTATCCGGTTGTGACACACGCACTCCCACTCCGGAGCCCTGCCCATGTACGTCAGCACCTGCCCACTGCGCATGTCTAGCCGCTCCACCGTCTACCGTACCTCACACCGGAGTCACAACAACCGCCCGCCGTTAGCTCGGTGACCGTCTGGGGCCCGGGACCGGAGCCGGTGTCTGAGGGAGTCCGGGGGACAGAGCTGGAAAAGCGGACACATTTAAGAGCAGCAGGGACAGCGTCAGAGAGTCGCCTCGCTGGAGAGCCAGTGTGTCGGTGTTAGCAGCGGAGCGGTGAGCACCGAGCAGCCGTTGATCCTCAGCAATCAGCCGGTAACCGTCAGACAGCGGCCGCTGCTTGGACCGACCGTAATCAGCCGCTGGTGACCTGTCAGCGAATCCACCGACCCGCCGCTGATGGAGGCTAGCCGCTAACCTTAGCAGCGGCTACATGCTAACAGGCTAACCGCAGCAGCTAACTGTCATCCCGGTGCTGGTGGTCCGGTACCGGCCACCATGCTCTCATCCCGGTGAACCGAGCTACACCCACCAGTTAGCTGCTAGCCGCGGAGCTAACCGTTAGCTGATCTCCGGGTAGCGGCCGAGGATGGTCGCATTGACGGCAGCTGCTCTGGAGGATCGTCCTGGATGTTCTGAGGCTCCCCGCTTCACCCGCCCTACCGGACCCGGACAGCACCTCACGGCGTTCATGTAAACCGGTGACCCGAGCGAGTGAGTCCGGCTGCTTCGCTCCGACAGCGGAGACCCCGCAGCAGCCATGCAGGCGGCCCAGCAGCAGTACGACTTCTTCAGCGAGGAGAACGCTCCGAAATGGAGAGGCCTGCTGGTGCCCTCCCTGGAAAAGGTACCTGGAGACACACGGAGACAGGCTGAGACACATAGAGACAGATGAAGACACTGAAAGACGCGTTACAGACATTAGAGACATATTAGGGAGATATATAGATACAGGCAGAGACATTAGAGATGCAGTAGAGACAAACAGAGACAGAGTGAGGTCTTCTGAGCTTCAAATGTAAATCTGAGCAGACCTGGTCAGGTGTCCTAGTCCTAGTCCTAGTCCTGGTCCTAGTCTGAACACTGGTGTCCTCTCTACCCACCACAAGTCTGTACCTGAGTCTGAGCTCGTGGATCGTTGAGGTTCTACAGGAACGTGATGAAAGAACCGTTGGTCTGTCTCCATGGAGGCGTCCTGGTTCTGTGGACAGCCTTCATGGAGACGTGTTGTTGTCCTACAGCAGCAAACTGGACGTTTACCTGTCTCATTAATCCACTCATTGTTCCTAGCTACCTGTGTACCACAATCTCCAGGTGTCCTTCTGTCTCATTGGTCTACTGTCCAAGTGTCCTTTAAGTCTCACTGGTTTGTTGTGTATGTGTCCTTCTGTCTCCTTAGTCTGTTGTCCAGGTGTCCTCTTGTCTCATTGGTCTGTTGTCCAGGTGTCCTCCTGTCTCATTGTAGCTGTTGTGTGTTGTTGCCATGGAGATTCAATGGACCGTTAAAACCATTTATTAGAGCTGCAGGTTCGTTAGTTGGACTCATCGTCAGTGCAGGGGACACTGTCCTCGATGTCCTTGTGTCGTGGACATACGTCAGTCAAACAGACACTATTGCATGTGTTCATGTTGTTGTTGGTCAAACAGAAACGCTCTGGTCATTGTGTTCAAACTAAACTCACCTGCATACAGGTAACACACATCACACAGGTGAGTGTGTGTTACCTGTATGCAGGTGAGTGTGTGATGTGTGTTACCTGTGTGCAGGTGAGTGTGTGATGTGTGTTACCTGTGTGCAGGTGAGTGTGTGATGTGTGTAGTAAACCGTGTGAGGGTTGTTATTCTCCTGGTGGTTCATACTGAGTCTGTTGGACATTTATCTTCATGTCTCCTGTATATATCTATTACATTAGCTCATATGTGTCTCTACAGGTGTCCTCTGTCTGTCCACCTGGTGGCACCCTCTCTCACTAATGGAGCAGTGCATGCTGGGACGTCTTAATGAGTCTGACGATGTTTGATGTGTGTGTTTCAGGTACTGAACCAGGTACATCCAAACCTGGTGTCCCAGCAGGAGGCGCTGCAGTACATCGAGGAGCTGATCCTCCTCCTGCTCAGTCTGCTGTGTCAGGCCCAGCCCCGTAGTGTGCAGGACGTAGAGGTACACACAGATTACTACACACTGCTACTACACACACACTACTACACACACACTACTCACTACACACACACACTACTACTCACTACACACACACTACTACACACACACTACTACACACTACTACACACACACTACTACTACACACTACTACACACTACTACACACACACACACACTACTACACACACACACACTACTACACACACACTACTACTACACACTACTACACACTACTACACACACACATACACACTACACACACACCACACACTACACACTACACACACTACACTACACACACTACACACTACAATGTTAGACCTTGGTTAGACCAGTTGTGTAGACCAGTCCAGATGTATAGACCTTGGTCAGACCAGTTGTGTAGACCAGTCCAGATATATAGACCTTGGTCAGACCAGTTGTGTAGACCAGTCCAGATGTATAGACCTTGGTCAGACCAGTTGTGTAGACCAGTCCAGATATATAGACCTTGGTCAGACCAGTTGTGTAGACCAGTCCAGATATATAGACCTAGACCAGTCCAGATGTATAGACCTTGGTCAGACCAGTTGTGTAGACCAGTCCAGATGTATAGACCTTGGTCAGACCAGTTGTGTAGACCAGTCCAGATGTGTCCAGACTCATTGCGTCTCCTTCCTGTCTTCACCTGTACTCCCTTTCCTGTCATCAGGAGCGAGTTCAGAAGAGTTTTCCTCACCCGATCGATAAGTGGGCGATCGCTGACGCTCAGGCTGCCATCGAGAAGAGGAAGAGGAGGAACCCTCTAGCTCTGCCTGTTGATAAGATCCACCCTCTGCTGAAGGTACACCTTCATCATCTTCATCATCAAGTGATTCCCACCAGGCCACGGCTAACTCTGACTCCGTCTCCCATCATACCTTGTGTTTAGGAGGTGCTGGGCTATAAGGTCGACCACCAGGTGTCGGTGTACATGGTGGCTGTGTTGGAGTACATCTCCGCCGACATCCTCAAACTGGCAGGAAACTACGTGAGGAACATCCGTCACTATGAGATCTCGCAGCAGGACATCACTGTGGCCATGTGTGCCGACAAGGTCTGTCCCCTTTGTGCCTCATGACCCCTGACCCCTGACCCCTGGGGCCCTCATGACCCCTGACCCTCTACGCCCTGAGCCCCTAAACCAAACGAAAGGTCCTAAACCTCACCACTAACCTTTGCGCTAAAACCATCCCACAGTAACTTGTCGTTGTTGTGTGCAGGTGTTGATGGACATGTTCCACCAAGACGAGGAGGACATCAGCGGATTCCCTCTGATGGACGAGGAGCCGTCAGCCAGTGAGGAGCAGAGTTACTACGAGCTGGTGAGGAGCTTCATGGCCGACGGTCGACAGTACCTGAGACAACTCAACCTGCTCATCAAGGTGTTCAGAGAACCCTTCACCTCCAGCCCCATGCTCTTCTCCCAGCACGTACGTACCTGATCACTCTCACTGACCGTCTCATCATCCTGATTGGTCCTCTGATCATTGGGCATCTGTGTCCAGGACGTGGAAAGTATCTTCAGTCGGATCGTAGATATCCACGAGGTGACCGTGAAGCTGATGGGTCTGATCGAGGACACGGTGGAGATGACTGATGAAGGAAGTCCTCATCCTCTGGTGGGGAGCTGCTTTGAGGACCTGGCTGAGGTTTGTACACCTGAATGACTGGTCGACTGATTGAGACACGTTCTAGTACATGAAGCTGCAGTTCCTCCATTGTCCACTAGATGTTCCACCAGCATCAGTCCTGTAGGCTTCCATTTTAAAGAACAGTTCTAGTCTGGTTCATGATGATTGTCATGGAACTCATGTTAAAATAAAACTAAGGCTTAAAGCAGAATTAAAGACATGGTTGATTTGATTGACAGGTGGGTGTCCTTTCATGTTGTCTTCAGCCTCGGTGCACTTCAGGAAGCATCTTCATGTGCTGTCTAACTTGTCCTTTGATTGACAGGAACTGGCCTTTGACCCCTATGAGACGTATGCTCAGGACATCCTACGCTCTGGGTTCCACGAACATTTCCTCAGTCAGGTGTCCAAACCAGGAGCTGCCTTTCACCTCCAGGTAAGCCCCGCCCCCTCAGACATCACCCTGACCTCTGACCTCAGAGATACTCAAAGATACCCAGGGTACATTTCACCAGGGTGCATCAGCCAGACACAGGTTCCCTAGCTTCAGCTTGATGATGATGATGATGATAAAGGCTGGAAGTGACTCTCTGTGTGTCTCTGTGTCTTCAGTCCATCTGTGAAGGCTTTAAAGAAGCTGTCCAGTACGTTCTCCCCAGGCTCCTGCTCACTCCTGTTTACCACTGTCTCCACCTCTTCGAGATCCTCAAGGTGAGACACATGTCCAACACCTGCAGTGCTGCTTAAAAGTATTTGCGTCTTTCATAATTTTCCACATTTCTGCAGAGAAAGAGCATCAAATCATCAACGGATTGACACCTGAAAGTCCTGAATGTAGACAAAGAGGACTCAGTCAGACAAGTGGAACAGAAATATTATACATGTGTTTTTGTTTATTTAGTAAAAGATGAGAAAATATTACATATTAGTTTGATGCACCAAGTTAATACAAATTGATCAAAGATCAAATCAGAGTCCATGTGTTCATTAGTGTCTCCATCAGTGTAATGAGACTCAGGTGTGGTTCAGGTCCTGGTTTAGTTTCATTGTCTCAGTCTGATGTTTGTGGACAAAGGAGCTTTGTCTCAGAGCTCAGAGAAAGAGTTGTTGTTGCTCATCAGGCTGGAAAAGGTTCCAGAAGCATCTCTAAAGAGTTTGGAAGCCACAAATAATCCACAGTCAGACAGATTGAAGACGACAGGAGTGGTCCACCAACAAAGATCACTCCATGATAGTCTGAGAGGAACCAGAGGAACCCAGGGGAACTTCTAAGCAGCTAAAGGCCTCTCTCTCATTGGCTGATGGTAATGTTGATGAATCCACTGAACAACCATGGTGTGATGGACAAAGACACTGCTCTCCAAGAAGAACATTTCTAAACATCATGTGGACAAGACAGAAGACTACTGGGACAATGTTTAGTGGACAGATGAGACCAAAGTAGAATAGTTTGGTTTAAATGAGATGAAGCATCAGAACCTCATCCCTCCATCAAACATGGGGGTGAAGCTAATGTCCTGGTTTGGGCCTGTTCTGCTGCATCTGGACCAGGACGCCTTGTCCTCATTGATGGACCAATGAATTGTGAATTATATTTGAATATATTTTACCAAAAGTCCTCCAAGCTAGCACAAGGAGGATTCACTTCTTTTACACCTGACAGATATGACCAGATGATTCACTGAGCCGTCCACCGTCCCCCTGCTGTTTGATCTGCGAACAGTCGATAACATGCTAACACGTCAACTAATCTCTGTAAACCGGTTTGCTATCATGCCCGGTACCAGGGCTGTGTGTTCAGACCAGTACCTTACGGGTCCAGTCCTGATCCGGGACTTTCCATGGGGCAGCTCTAAGCTCCTTTGTCCCCACTGAGGTTAAATCTCTGAAATACCTCCAGTCATGTTTTGCAGATTATTTCCCAGCTGAAGGGGGGGTTAGGAGGTTTATCCTCTGGTTCTGATCCTGGACTCTGACGGGATGGCACAGTCCACACAGATGTTAAACATGTCTGGTCCTGGTCCAGATTCTGATTCTGGTCCAGTTTTTCTTGATTCAAGTTCTCCTGGTCTACAGTCTGTCCACCTGTATAGAACATTACCTCTGCCAGACTGGACCGACTGTTGATGTTGGCTACAATGTGTTGGATAGCTACCTGTACAGGTGCTCCTGATGACCACTTGCCCCCTCCCCTTTGTTTCCACAGCAACTGGAAGAGAAGAGCGAGGATGAGGAGGATAAAGAGTGTCTGAAACAGGCCATCACTGCTCTGCTGAACCTGCAGAGCAGCATGGAGAGGATCTGCTCTAGGAGTCTGGCCAAGCGGAGGCTCAGGTACGTCCACCTGAACATACATGTACACACCTGTATCTACCTACACACACCTAGACACCTGTTTGTACCTGTACACCCCTGTACACTCTGGAAGACACCTATATCTACCTGCACACACCTACAGATACCTGTTTGTACCTGTATACATGTGTATCTACCTGTACACAACTGTAGGACATCTGTACACACCTCTACACACCTGTATCTACCTGCACACACCAGCAGATACCTGTGACAGGTACACCTATACCTGTGCACACTTGTATCTGATGCACTTGTACACAACTGCACACACCAGTAGATATCTGTTTGTACCTGTACACACCTGTAGACACCTATAGACATCTGTACACACCTGTATCTACCTGTACACCCCTGTACACACTGGAAGACACCCGTTTGTACCTGTACACACATACTGTATCTACCTGTACACAACTGTACACACCTATACATATGCTTGGGCATCAGATAATGGATCAGGACCAATCAATAACTGATAATCTTCTAGTCCAGACCAGATCACATGATGAACAGAAGACCTGAGTTTAACCGAACAGAAACAAACAGACATGAACCTTCAGAAACTACTGACACAGACTATTGAGTCACTTACAACAATGAGTACGAAACACTCTGAACAACACACCCTCGGCGGGACTCCTCCCATCCTCCGTTTCCCTTTTGGCCCAAAATAGAGCAGGACGGGAGGGAGGGTTGGCCAGGGTCGCAGGTTGGGGGTTGGAGGGTGATGAAGTTTGAAGGAAACAGCGTCAGTATGTGGGCGGTCCTGCTCGGCTGCTTATTGTTCTCTGGTAGAAAGAAAAGAGCTCAGAGGAAAACGGCTGCTGGTCAATAAAGACTAAACTTTATATATCTGGACGAAGAAACGAGGACGACGAATGGTTGGATGATCGGAGGACATGAGGACGTAGGTGACCTTCTTCTTTGTGTCTCTACAGCAGGGAGGAGGGTGGGTGGTGCTATGTAGAGGTAGATAGAGACTGGTGGAGGTAGGTAATTATAGACTGATGGAGGTAGATAGAGACTGGTCGAGGCAAATGTAAACTGATGGAGGTAGTTTGAGAATGGTGGAGGTAGGTAGAGGGTGGAGTTAGACCAGCGATGGCAGACAAATAGATGTAAATCCTGTGTCTCGTCAACCAACACTGAAAATAATCTGAGCCCTTTGACCCAGAGGGAGGTGGATATATCTGGACAGTATGACGTCCAGAGACAGGTTGCAGGGGTACGTTGTGGCCAGGCTTGTAATCAGGGTCAGGCTTGTGGCCAGGATTTGGGTCAGGACCAGGGGTAGGAGCCTTCACCAGATAAATGTGACCGATCCCATCTGTCCTAGGTCACACCGTCCTCTGATACCACTGCTGTGGTTACTATGGTTAGAACTGACCCTAGATCAGGCCTCAGTGTTGAGACCAGTTCCCTCAACATCTGGTTCTGGCCCACCTTAGGCTGCAGGTGAAACCTACTCTAGACCCCAGAGCCTCCACATATCCTCTACGATTCCTCTTGTCCTTCTCCTCTTGTCCTTCTCTTCTTGTCCTCTTCTTGTCCTCTTATTGTCCTCTTCTTGTCCTCTATGTGTCTGGATGCTAGTGGTGGCACTGTTCTTGTTGCTCAGTCTATTTGATTGATGGCCGTTGGGTAGTTGGTGTAGCTGGTCAGCTTCCTGTCAGATGTGTCTTCACCACGAACGCCTCAGGTTTCCAGAACAACCCTGTTGGGTTTCTCAGAGACTACAGCCAGATCCGTCTTGAACGTCTGAGTCGGTCCCTGGACAAAGCACTTCCTTCATGAAGCACTGCAGAGGCCGAGGAGCTGGTAGTCAAACAGATTCACGTCCACTGTGACTCAGCACTGACATTTTACGAAGCTTTCACCGTCACTGTTCAGCGGTATCACACTGCCATCTTATTTTAATGAATGTCTTCTCCACCTGACCTGAAGCGTGTCTGATAAATGCTGGTGGAGGCTGTTTGGGTCCTTGACGGAGCATTGTGAAAACCTCCGTGTGGTGCATACCTCAGGGGTTTATGCTGTAAACTGATTAGTGAGCTGCTCATTTAACAACAGATTCAGATCAAGGACCAGTCCACTCACTCTCTGCTGTGTCTCTATGTCACAGTGCAGCTGTTTGTCCGGACTGAGGCTGGAGGTCTTCCTGCTGTGACCTCACTTCCTGTTGGACGTGCAGGTCGTCACAGTAGCCTCTCCGGTTTGTACAGAGCCCAACCAATCAAAACTCACCGACATGAAGAGAGAGTAGAAAATTAACCCAATGATGAGATGAAGGCACAGTTCACCCTGGGCTGGGGGGGGTTACAGATTGATCACTGATGCACTAACTTCCAATCACATGTAGCTCCACTGACCGAGACCTGATGATATGTTTGTGTTTTTACTGCCAAAGAGTATTTCACAGCAGGAGAACAGCAGCGGACAGAAGGAAGACTGTAATGCTCAGATGGAACAATTTCAAAATAAGAGTGTTTACGTCGTGTGTGAAGCCCAGCTGCTGCTTTTGGTGTGAAAGTCCTGAAACCTGTGATTTGAATTGATTTTGAAGTGACTGATGATTTCAGTTCTAAGACCAGCCAGGAAAAACTTCGACTGTGGTGAACTGTTCCTTTAATTAAAGTGAAGGTGTTGTAGATCATGTTCAGGTTGTAGCACTAACACCCGTCTGAAATCAGACCAGAACGTCAGTTGTCCCGGACCGGCCTGAGACATGCCAGATCCTCCTAACTTAGCGGCTAACTCTGTCTTCTTCCTCTTGTTTCCTTCGTTCTTCTTCGGTGGTGCTCAGCGAGTCAGCCTGCCGTTTCTACAGCCATCAGATGAAGGGGAAACATCTGGCCATCAAGAAGATGAACGAGATCCAAAAGAACATCGATGGTTGGGAGGGGAAGGACATTGGCCAGTGCTGCAACGAGTTCATCATGGAGGGCACGCTGACCCGCGTCGGCGCCAAACACGAGCGCCACATCTTCCTGTTCGACGGCCTCATGATCTGCTGTAAGTCTAACCATGGCCCGCCACGGCTGCCCGGCGCCGGGTCCACGGCAGAGTACCGGCTCAAAGAAAAGTTCTTCATGCGCAAAGTCCAGATCAACGACAAGGACGACAAGGAGGGCGAGTACCGGCACGCCTTCGAGATCATCCTGAAGGACGGCAACAGCGTGGTGTTTGCAGCAAAGTCCGCGGAGGAAAAGAACGGCTGGATGGCGGCGCTGATCTCGCTGCAGTACCGCAGCACGCTGGAACGCATGCTTGACTCCGCCATGCTGCAGGAGGAGAAGGAGGAGCAGATGAGGCTGCCGGGGGCTGAGGAGTACCGCTTCGCAGAGCCCGACTCCGAGGAGAACGTTGTGTTTGAGGAGAACGTCCAGTCCAAGTCCGGGATCCCCATCATCAAAGCGGGCACGGTCCTGAAACTGATCGAGAGACTTACCTTCCACATGTATGCAGGTGAGACATGAGGTCACACAGGTGATTAAACGCACGTGAGGCTAAGGGAGACGACGTCTTTTGATTGTTGAGATGTATAACAGACAGTTTGACTCATTTATCGACACGTTTGTGTGAAGTATTTGAAGTGTCCTCATGCGTTTAGACCAGACTGTTGGACAATGTCCTCATCTGTAAAGCCTGGTCCAGGTAAGTCAGGGGGTAAAAAGTGTCTTCTGTCTCCATCTTGAAGTGTAACACATGGGAACATCTTGTCCAGTAGACTCCCATGATGCACCTGTACCACCTAGACCTTTGGTGTCTGATCTGACTCTGTTCTGTCCTTCAGATCCAAACTTCGTCAGGACATTTCTCACCACCTACAGATCATTCTGTAAACCTCAGGAGCTGCTGGACCTGCTCATAGAGAGGTGAGCTCACCCGACGGCTCTCATGGACTCAGGACAAAAGAAATGTCCAATCACCTTTCATCTAAACGTCCAAACATCTCAGACCAGTGAAGATATTTTTCTTTTGATTTGAATCAGCTCACATTAGAGCAAAGCTCCAGCATCTACAATGTCCACCGGAGTGTTTGTCTTCCGTCCTCTAGTCTACAGACTGTCTCTATCACACAGTTTTTAAATGATGATGTTTAGAAAACACTAAGTACATCGGTAGATAAAACATGACGGAGACTTGTGTTTGAATAAAAGTAAACCAGGACTTTGTTGCCGTGCTCAGGTTTGACATCCCGGAGCCGAGACCGACTGACTCGGATCAGATGGAGGGAGGAGAGCAGCTGCTCAGCGCTGAACTCAAACGCTTCCGCAAAGAGTTTGTTCAACCGGTTCAGCTCAGGTAAAGCATAATTTATTATCTCTGATCTGTCTCATCATCTCCTGTTAGCTAAATTATTTTAGTTCATTCTAATTAGGAAATGCAGAAGAGTCTTTATATCTATGAGCTCCTGCTTCTACAGGGTGTTGAACGTGTGTCGTCACTGGGTGGAGCATCACTTCTACGACTTTGAGAGAGACGAACACCTGCTGAGCCGACTGGAGGAGTTCATCACCTCAGTCAGAGGTACGAGCTTCTCTCAACATCTGTCTCAACACCTTTCTGAACACCTGTCTGAATGCTATGCTTATACATCTGTCTAAACATGTGTCTGAGCACCTGTCTGGACACTTGTCTGGACACCTTTCTGGACACCTTTCTGAACACCTGTCTGGACATCTGTCTGGACATCTGTCTATACACTTTCTGAAAATTCACTGTGTCTGACCCGGGGTCAGTCCGTCTCTACTGTCTCAAAAAACTGATGTCACGTGTTTCAGGTAAGGCGATGAGAAAGTGGGTGGAGTCCATCACTAAGATCATCCAGAGGAAGCTGCAGGTTCAGGCGAGTGTTCCCAGTCACAGCATCACCTTCCAGAACTCGCCTCCTCCCATCGAGTGGCACATCTGTAAGCCAGGAAACACGGAGCCCTTCGACCTCATGACCCTGCACCCCATCGAGATCGCCCGTCAGCTCACCCTGCTCGAGTCCGACTTCTACAGGTAACACACCTGTCGCTGGCCTGTCTGCTTCGTCTCACCTGTCTGCTGCGTCTCACCCGTCTAAACATCATGTGACCCGTAGGGCGGTGCAGCCGTCAGAGCTGGTCGGCAGCGTCTGGACCAAAGAGGACAAAGAGATTCACTCCCCCAACCTCCTGAGGATGATCCGACACACCACCAACCTCACGCTGTGGTTTGAGAAGTAAGCTCCCCATTACCCCACAGGTGGAGGTGCACCTGTAGCAGCTACCTGCGTGGGTGTTGTCCTGACCTGTCTTTGTCTTTCCAGGTGTATCGTAGAGACCGAGAACCTGGAGGAACGAGTTGCTGTTGTTTCTCGGATCATCGAGATCCTGCAGGTTTTTCAGGAACTCAACAACTTTAACGGAGTTCTGGAGGTCGTCAGCGCCATGAACTCATCCCCCGTCTACAGACTGGACCACACCTTCGAGGTGACAACACCACCGTCATCATCACCACACGTGATAGCCCAGAAATAAAATAGTCAGGAGCCCTTTTCCAACTTGTTTCACAATCTGTAGATGGGGCCTCCAAACACCAGGGGTCGCTGCGGTACACGGATTCATTCATTACTCAACACATTCACATTCATCTTACTTGTTTGTTGTTTGCAGCAAATTCCAAGTCGACAGAGAAAGATCCTGGAGGAGGCTCATGAGCTCAGCGAAGACCACTACAAGAAGTATTTGGCTAAACTGCGCTCCATCAACCCCCCCTGCGTCCCCTTCTTTGGTACGATCTCTCTTCTATAAAGGTCAGCCACGAAGGTCAGATCTCAAATAACCATCACCTGTGTTGGTGTGCGGACAGGTATCTACCTGACCAATATCCTGAAGACGGAGGAAGGAAACCCCGACTTCCTGCGCAGACACGGCAAAGACCTGATCAACTTCAGCAAACGACGGAAAGTGGCCGAGATCACCGGAGAGATCCAACAGTACCAGAACCAGCCGTACTGTCTGAGGGTGGAGAACGACATCAGGGTCAGTCCAGGGTCACTTCCTGTTTACACTCAAAAGAGCTCAGGGTCATGAAGTCTGTTTCGTGTTGGTGAGTTGGTGAAGTCTGTTTTTGTTGGTGAGCAGAAGTTCTTCGAGAACCTCAACCCCATGGAGGACCTGTCAGAGAAGGACTTTGCTGATCATCTCTTCAACAAATCTCTGGAGATTGAACCTCGGAACGCTCGGTCGTTACCTCGGTTTGTAAGTGTCCCCCGCCTCCCCGTCACATTTAATGTCCCCGTGTAGGACTCCTTATAACAAGCCCCACCCCCTCCCCGCAGGTGAAGAAGTACACCTGTCCTCTGAAGTCTCCGGGGATCCGCCCCACCTCTGCGAGGCCCGGCACCATGCGACACCCGACGCCGCTGCAGAACGAGCCCAGGAAAATCAGCTACAGCCGCATCCCTGACAGCGAGGCCGAGGGGGGGGCAGTCTCCGCCCCCAATTCCCCCCGCACTCCCCTGACTCCACCCCCTGCCTCTGCTGCCTCCAGCTCCACAGACGTAGGCAGCGTGTTCGACTCGCCGCAGGGTCCTAGCAGCCCCTTCCACTCCAGTAAGACCCGTCCCACTGACAGTAGTCCCGTCCCACTGACAGTAGTCCCGCCCATTACTTGTAGTGCAAACACTGACTGTGGCCTCACCTACTTACTGTAGCCCCGCCCACACACTCAAGTCCTATCCACTAATTGTAGTCCCACCTACTGAGTGTAGTCCCAGCCATTGATTGTAGCCCCGCCCATTACTTGTACTCTAACCAATGACTGTGGCCCCACCCACTGGCTATAGCCCCGCCCACACTGTAGTCCCACACACTGCCTGTAGTCCTGTCCACTCATTGTAGCCCCGCCCACAGACTGTAGCCCCACCCACACCGTAGTCCCACCGACTTACTGTAGTCCAGACCATTGATTGTAGCCCCGCCCATTACTTGTACTCTAACCAATGACTGTGGCCCCGCCCACTGGCTAGAGCCCCGCCCACACTGTAGTCCCACACACTGCCTGTAGTCCAGACCATTGATTGTAGCCCCGCCCATAACTTGTACTCTAACCAATGGCTGTGGCCCCACTTGCCTACTGTAGTCCCACCCACTGACTACACTAGCCCCGCCCACACACTGTAGTCCCACCGACTCACTGTAGTTCCACCCACTGACTAGCCCCGCCCAGAAACTGAAGCCCAATGACTGTGACACAGATATTAACCGTTTGCTAACCAAGCTAGCACACAGGAGGAAACTGTTAGCATGTCTGTATAAAAGAGACAGAGTACCAAACTAACCCGTGTTATTGACCAGTACCAACAGTTTATTATCAGTTTATTGATCAGACACAGCTCACACTAACCTTCATCTCTACATCTTCAGGTGAGACAGAAGAAACTAACTCACAGTGTGAAAACAGCAGAGATCAAACAGTCACTGCTCTTCTTCCTCCTCTCCCTCCTCCTCCTCCTCCTCTTCCTCCTCTCCTCTTTGTTCTCCTCCTCCTCCTCTCTGTGATTCTCCTCTTCCTCCTCCTCCCTCTCCTCACAGTTTTTCTCCTTTTCACTCTACAGCCTGCGACAGTATCTTTGCTGTGGTCTCTCTGCCTCACGGTCCACGTTAGTATGATTCTCCTGACTCTGTACATTCACCTCTCAGAGACGCCTGTCTCACCTGTCTGAGCCCTCTCACCTGTCTCACCTGTCTGACCTCACTCGCCTGTCTCACCCGTCTGCCGTAGGTTTAACGGATCATTGATCAGTCTAATCAGAACCAGAGCTGATATTAGTACATCCCATCACTTCCATAGTAACTGTCTCCATGGAAGCCATCAGCGTGTTGTGTCAGAGCGTTGTGTGTCAGCTGCTGGTTGTGGGTCTAACAGCGGTTCTCCCGGTTCTCCTCAGGGTCGTCGTCCGTCTCCTCTATGGTGAGTTTCAGCCGGGGGCCAGAGGACGTGGTGGTCCCTCCCCCGGTTCCTCCTCGTAGACGACCAGAGTCGGCTCCAGCGGAGTCGTCCCCGTCCAAGGTACGTTCTGTACGTCATGTTCTCCAGGTTCTTCAGGACCTCAGGTTACCTTTAACTGATCACATGATGTCTCTCTGTTTGCCCCCCCCCCCCACCCCCAGATGATGTCAAAGTTGGACAGCCCCCCCGCCGTCCCCCCTCGTCAGCCCACCTGTAAGCTCCTCCCACCTCGTTACTCGTCGTCGTTTTCGTCGTCGTCTCCCCCGGACAGCCCCCCCTCCCTGCCTCCCCGGGAGCCCCTCAACTCTCCACTGCACCTCCTGCCCCCTCCTCAGGGTCGCCCCCGCTGCGACCTGCTGACTCAGGCCTTCTTCCCCCCCGCCTCCCCCGCCTCCCCGTCTATGTGCTCCACCCCCACTGCCTCGTCCACCTCACCGCCCCTCCCCCCCCCCGCCCCTGTCTCAACCACGCCCACTTCCAGGAAGATGCCCCTCCCATCACCGACCCTCCCCCTCCTGCCCTTGGACGGACCCCCCGTGCCCCCCCGTCACAGCGTCCCCAAATTGCCCCCCAAGACCTATAAGAGGGAGTCCATGGGCCACGCCCCCCTGCTGGACACGCCCCCCGCACTTTGATTGTACAGCGTGCAGTGGAGGCGGAGCTAACACTACAGCTGATTGGATCGGAATCAACTACAGACTGGATCGTTGGCGGTTCTGATCCGATCTGAACTGAGAGAAAAAAACAAAACAAAACAAAAAACAAATCATGTGCTCTTATTCTAAAAGAACGTTCATCCGTGGTCGATTTTCTTTTTCTGGTGTTGAGCAGGGACTTGTGGGTAATGTAGTTCCCCGCAGACTGAAGTGTGTCAGGAACCCTCAGGTACTGGTCCAGAACCAGAGGTACTGTAGAGGTTCTGGTTGACCTGGTCTTATTTGTCTCTGATTGTTAATGAAGATGTAAACAAATGTGATGATCGCCTTCTTTACAAAACAAGGGAATAAACATGTTGTTGCCATGGAGATGGAAGGACAACAGAAACCACGCCTCTGTGTTTGACTCCTCTGCAGGGTCCACTTCACTTTACTGCACTTTCCTACACTTTACTGCAGTCGACCTCACTTTAGCCGCTATGCTTTAGCCCACCTCACAGATGGGAGGATCTACTGAGCATGCTCAGTGAGAAGCTCAGAGTGGAAGGGACACTGATGGATGTTCAGGTGAGTCTGCTGTTTCCATGGTGACTGCTTGGCTTACCTCTGTGCTACCAAACACGCAAATGAATTAAATCTATATTAAAGGCAAACATCAAACATTCAGTGAGCTGGAAATACACATTTTATTTGTCCAATGTAAACACTGGAGCTGCAGAACCAGAACCAGAACCAGCTAGGTCCAGGATGATTCATTCAAGACTGTCTGGTACCAATCTGGAGGCTCTGGTAGCACCTGGATCAGTCTCTGGAGATTTTGGATCAGTCTCTGAAGATATCGGTTGGATCTGGATCAGTTTCTGGATGCGGTCCAGGATGATCTGGTTAGAGCTGCAGCAGTCCTCAGGTCCAAACGGGGCCGTGATGGTCAGAACCCCCGCCACCCTCAGCTCGTCCCCGTCCTCCTCCACAGGGACCCGGTTCTGCTGCAGCCACCGGAGGACTGTCCCTCTCCTCGTCTTTAGCTCGTCTGGGTCCAGACTGGGAGAGTTCTGGGGGAGGAAGGCGGTTCTGAGACGCTCCGCCGTCTCCTCGTCAGCCTCCTGGAGGACCTCCACCTCCTCCACAGCGTGACCCATCACCACCCGAACCGACGCCCCTTCCTCCTTGAACGTCACCAGGACCATGCTGCCGGGGACAGAACCCAAAGACCAGGTCAGATCCGGGTCATCACCAAAACCCAGAAACAATAATAACAAACAACAACACTCAAATGTCAGACTGCCTTTAAACCACACACCTGGCGGACACCGGGTCCACGGTGAGCAACCAGCCGCGGAGCTCCTCATCTCTTCCCGCCTTCACCTTCACCCGTTTGTGGACGCACCGGAGCCACTGTAGCGGACCCAGCTGAGCCCAGCCGCGCATCACGTCCACTACAATCAAAGGGACACTTCCGGTCTGCGGTTCGTGCCTTTCAATCGGCGGGAGGAAAACACGACACGGGAAGAAAGGTTCCGCTTTGTAGAGCAACTCAAACTGAGCCGCTGCTGCCCCCTGCAGGCCGTGAACGCAGCACAACCATACTGAACTCAGCGTAACAGAAAAAAATAACATTGAACACAGCGAAATTTAATAAAATAAAACAGATCAATATATCTAGTAGGGTCAGATAATTGTTAGAAATCAAATAAAAGCTCAACTGAAGCGCTTACGCTGAAACTCTAACCGGAAGTAGTTTTACTTGACTTCCGGCGCGAGTCCGTTGAGCAGCTAGCGGCTAAGCTAACATCCACACAGTGTCCGGCATAGAGATACCTTTGTCACATGAACACACTCTCACCTGGACTCACACCTGAACACCCACTGCTCTCTCATTGGATCAGGCAGATTGTCATTGATTTTAATTCATATCTTGATTAAAGGCAAAGAGTGATCTGATGGAGACGTGTCTTTAGTCGGTTAAAGTTAATTCAGGTTAATTAAAATGAATTAGGGTCAATTAAGGTGAATCATTTAATTGATCTCCTGGATCTCCAGTTAGTTGTTTTTAATCAGAGTAAATTAAGATCCATTAAGATTAATTAGGGTCAATTATCTCCTTGGAGGGTGAAATGTGGGAGCCCCCCCCCCGACACGTCGACCGTTTGACCCCAACGATAAATGCTATGAGTGCGGAGAGAGAGGTCACTACGGCTACGACTGAGGAGCAGGTAACCGTGACAACCGCCGCCCTGACGTCACATGAGCCCAGTGTTTCAAGTCAGTAAAGACACAAACAGAGGACAAGATCATGTCTAAACGCTTCAACTATTTTTATTTAATGTGTGCTGTCAGACCTGAGTCCAGCAGGACGTTTGATTTCACAGAGCATACCAGCGTCCTGCTGGGTCCTGCTGGGTCCAGGTCTGCAGCTGTCCCAGTGTTGGACCTGCTAGTGTCTCTAACCTGTTTCTTTAACTCCTGGTCCAAACCTTTCAGATCCAAAGCTCTTTCATGACTAGAGTTTTTCAGGCTGAACCCATCTCCTAAACATTTTAGAGGCTTGGAGGCAGACCAGCGCCCCGTCCCGTTAATTTGGCCGTCAGTAATGTAACGAGGAAGAGACCCACTGGACGGGGGTCTCTTCTAGAAAAACCCGCCTCGTGTCAGTACGATCGCCGTTAGAAATCTTCTAGATCATCTAGATCTGCTAGACCTGGTCCAAAGAGGGCCGACCTGCAAAAGGTTTATCTCATCACCATTAAAGTCCAGTCTTACACCTGTTCTACCTGCATGAGTATTGTTCAACTATTTATCATTTTATTTCCGCGCCCGGCTCGCTCCGTCTCTCACTGCTGCTGCTGTGGGTTCTGATTCAGGTCCAGGTCTCGGACCAGGTCCCGTGGGAGGCGGTGCTCCCGAAGCAGGAGTCGCAGCAAGAGCCGAGGGAGGAGGTGAGTCCCGTTGGGTCGTTGAGACTACCTGAAAACGGCCTCTTAATCTGGTGGAGGTGTTCTCACCTGTTGATGATGTCATCAGGTCCAGGTCCAGGTCTTTCTCTCCTCGTCGGTCCAGATCGTCCGTCTCCATGGGGAGGTCCAGGTCAGACTCTCCTTCTGTCCTCGCTTTAGTCTCAGCAGAGATGGAACCAGCTTTAATGCTCAATGCTTCTGCTTGTGTTCTCCAGGTCCAGAACCAGGTCCAGATCCAGAACCAGATCCAGAACTAGGTGCAGGTCTCGAGGTCGGATCAGGTAGGTGTGATCAGTCTGTCTCACCTGGACAGGTAAATGTTCTGTTAGAACCAGACTGGTGTGCGTGTCTGCAGGTCTGGGTCGATGGGTCGCTCTCGTTCTGGATCTCCAACTAGAAGGTGAGTCTGCTGGTCCTGGTCCTGGTCCTGGTCCTGGTCCTGGTTCTGGTCCTGGTCTTGGTTCTGGTCCTGGTTCAGTTTGGTTTGTTTCAGTCCGGAGGCTGACTCTCTCTCTCTCTCTGTGTGTTTCTGATAGTCGCTCGCCCTCGGGGAGTTCTGTTGACGACGACTAAAGTTTCTTCTTTTAGTCTTTGGTTTGTTGTGTTATTGTTCTTCCAGCCTGTATCTCTACTGTTTACTTCCTGTTCCTGTCACATGACCAACCAATAAAGATTTCTATCAGAGTGACCGCCTACAGGTGTCATGACGTAGAATCAGAACAAAGATGGCCGCCTGGCGCCAGAGATCAGACGGTGATCAATATGTGATCAGTTCACTGGGCCCAGAGCAGAGCTGCTGGGTTGCTATGACAACAAATCCAGCAAGTCCTGTTAATCCTGAACACACACACACACATTTCGTCTCTAAGCCCCGCCCCCTAAAATGACGCCATCGCTGCCTCCACCACCAGCTCACTCTCAAACTGACACCTGCAGGAGAAGGAGCAGAAGATGGCCGACTCTACCAGCAGCAGCTTTGACTCTTCATCGTCCTCCAACAACTCCTCTTCCTCCATCAGAGACCTCACGCACACAGGTAAGAAGACTCACCTGGTCCACTGATTGATTAGTGAATAATCAGCTGATCAGTGACATCCACAGCTGATTGGCTGAAAGCAGCTGAACTGTGTCTTAAGATGTTTTGAAATGTTTTTTTTTTAACGTGGAAGAAATAAATAAAACGTCAGAGTGGACTGACTTTTAACCTGACAGATGCTAACAATGCTAACACAGCTAACAATGCTAACACAGCTAACGCAGCTAACGAACAAAGCTGAAAGTAAACGACACAAAGCTCTATTGTCCTGGTCTTAGTGAACGGATCAGCTGATTGTTAATCAGATCTCAGTACTGTTATTCATGTACACTGGCATAACATTATGACCACCTTCCTAACATGCAATATTGTGCAGGTCTCCCTTGTGGTGACTCATCAGAGAATGGACATGGGCCTTCTGAGGGTGTCCTGTCCCATCCCACAGATACTTGATCAGTTTGGGATCTAGTGATCTTTGTTGGTGGACCACTCCTGTCGTCTTCAATCTGTCTGACTGTGGATTATTTGTGGCTTCCAAACTCTTTAGAGATGCTTCTGGAACCTTTTCCAGCCTGATGAGCAACAACAACTCTTTCTCTGAGCTCTGAGACAAAGCTCCTTTGTCCACAAACATCAGACTGAGACAATGAAACTAAACCAGGACCTGAACCACACCTGAGTCTCATTACACTGATGGAGACACTAATGAACACATGGACATGGATGTTTTGAGGCATTCTTCTGCAGAAATGTAAAAAAAGTTGTTAAGGAAGCAAATACGTTTTAGCGGTAGTGCTCATACAAACATGTTTAGACGTAGTAACAAG